>CM024755.1:180043503-180643503 GCA_014218235.1 Colocasia esculenta | reverse complement strand
ATAGTACAAATATGTGCCTTTTTCATCTATGAGCTTTCATTTTACATGTGATTTCATGGTTCTTTTTTGTATGTCTTGTTTATTGATGGTAAAGAAGAATTAGTGGGATATATTTAAAATTCGGCACCCAATTATGTAATTTTAAAGTGGCAATCCACTCTTGATCACATCGATGTCAATGCAGACCATACCTTCAGAGATTTGAACTGTGTCAACATCCATTGCCAGTTTCATCACTACCGCCCATGTTCTTACATCACCATGCTCGCCAACCATATGACGCTCAGCAAACATGTGTGTGCATTTTCAAATTCATTTGGAAAGTGCAATAAGCATCTCTCTAAATTTTATTATCAAGTCTAACATTGCAAACAATCTTTACCTCCAAAATAGTGGTAGCAATTGCATCGTACTCAACTTAGAACCTGTTCCCACAACTTTCAATTGACAATACTTTAAAAGTTTTATAACCCTGGGCAAATTGTTTTCAGCATAACACGTTACACCATGAAATCTACTAATATAATTTATGAGAAAGGCTTAGTGTACTTTGATATTGCACTTAAGTGCAATATGACTAGACACTAAATCCATGTGGCATTCAATAATTGGACTGTCACTTTATCACTCCCCATGTGAGTGGTGCCACATGAGTTTAGTGTCTAGTCATAGTGTACTTAAGTGCAATAAACAAGTGTACTAAGCCTTTCTCATAATTTATATAAGCTCCATTAAAGAAAGTTGATAAAACTGCTCACAATATGCCTGACACTAGCGTAGGTGCTGAATGATTTCCAGCGAAAATGTGACGTTACCAATAATGGCTCCATAATTCAGAGACGTACGGGAGGTTATAAACTGGAACTTGAAATGGGTGGTAGACCAAGCTAACACGGTTTTACCAGACATGAACCTGAATTTTGAGTTGACAAAGCTGTCTAACGCTAGCTCGTAATATAAAATAATGTGTATATATTAAATGTACGTCTGTTGCATCTGAAGGTGCAATCACTTCCAAGGTGAAAAGAACATTATGATGAAAAATTGGACAAACTTATGCCTGAAATGAGGTTGGAACGACCCAGCAGTACATCACAGCGGGGCTTCCTTTAACCTGATCTCTTACCCCCGTCCCTCCTGGAAGAAACAACAGTCCAGCCCTCTTCATCAGGTACTTGTCTGGGTTTGGGCTTGTCAACAGCTGCGACGTTTGGCTTTGGCTCGTCAACCATCATGTCTGATGCATCGTCATCCGAACTCTCATCGTCGTCGTCATTAATCACCTGGGACGTATCAATAATGTTAGCAGTAGTTGCAAGAACAGGTTGGTTAAAAAAAGTATGGAACTTTCAGGTGATACATAATCCCGAAAGACAGAATGAGATTGTCTCTGGTTCAGCGAGCCAATCATGTCAGCAAAAGCTGAAGTTGTCCTCATCTAAGTAGTAATCTCTTCAGTAGTTTTGAAGAGTCAACAAATGGACAACAAAAGATTGCGCGGAGTTACTAAGTTATTTTAATGAACACAAGAATGGCTCCGAACCCCAGAAAGTGTCAACCCAGGGTCACTGAAAATAGCACATATCATAAAAGGGCTACCTTGCATGCAGGTTGTGACAATTGAACATGGAAATGCAAAACCTAGCCAGAGGGGGAGAAAGCCAGGTGCCACCAAAAGCACACACGGGTAGCACCCCTCCCACCAAATCCATCTCATCTTGGCCCGCCCTTATTTGCAACATGTGAATTAGCCGGTTTCATCACCACGCAAAACCAGGGGTCGGGCATTAGGTTTCCAAGACTCAAAGTAATGGTGGTAGACTATACATGGGTTGCATAAGACTGACCAACTATGGAAAAAAAATAAAAAATTGTTAAATGGCAAAAACATGACTTCGAAGTTGAAGATCCTCACCCTTTTGCTTTGAGAAATAGCATGTGCCTGAGGTTTAGATGTCCTCAGCTTTTCTATGGATGCATAATTGCCTTGACGGCATTCTTCATGAATAACCATTAATTGCTCGGCAACCTGAATCAAGTCAAGTCAAATGTATAAGCACCCCATAGTAATTAAGAAGATCACTTCATGTTAAAATAACCTTCCCATGTAGAAGAAATAATTAACAAATCCGAACAAAACAACCATGATGAACAAACAGCAATTGAATGGACCAGTAAGTGGAAACACATGTCATAGTTCACAGTGTCAAACTGGCACAACCATGCTTCAGGCTCACAATTCCATCATTCTGATTTTTGTTCTTTCTAACTTCTGTTTTTCTGGAAAGGTTCAGAGACAAAGTTTGAAGAAACAAAGTATATATAAATATCATTCATTCAAATGCAATAAGGACTTGAAGGTAAATATGTATATGCTGGTCCAAAATTATGATTGTTATAAGCTCATATTATCAAGCCTATCAGTTCCACAGGAACCAGTTAATTGAATGCCACTTTTGGAAGTGAGGACAAGCGGACACCTCAGATCTTGCAGCTCAAGCCTGAATGGCAAGCACAAACATTGAACTTTGAGCAAAGCCCAAAGATCACCAAGGTTGAAGTCATTTCGCACTTTTTTTTTTTAGAAGTGGATAGTACCGCCAATGTATTAATAGAAGAAAGGAATATACATATATGAGCCCCAAAACCTCTTACAAAAGATACATCACATCAAGCTTATGTGCCCCCGTCCCCACGTGTAAAGCCCAGACCCAAAAAAGAACCTCTTTACAAGAAAATCCACACATCCACCCTTAACTCCTCATAAGGAAAAGGAGTGAGGAGTTAATCCCATTACAAAGATGATCAGCCCAGAAAATCAACTTGTCTGACAAAAAGGAAAACAAGCTCTCCTCAGCTCTTGCTTCTCTCCTAAACAACATGTTATTTCTTTCAGTCCATATAGCCCAAAGAGTACCATGCAAAATCAACCACCAAAATTATGTGTCCTCCTTGGTTGCCCATGCTCTCTTCCATGCTGAAAATAACTGCTGCACTGTCAAACATTGTGGCAGGTAGGTGTGTAACTGCCGAACCAGCCTATCCCAAATCCCCTTAGCAAACAGACATCCAACAAAAATGTGATCCAAGTCCTCTTCTTCAATTCCACACAACGAGCAAACAGTACAAATATTATTAAGGAACAGCTGTATTTTATCACAGGTGGGAAGCCTACCCTGCAGGATCCTCCATATCAAGATTTTAACTTTAAGTGGGCCTCTGACCGACCAAACAGCATTAGCATTTGCCATCCGGGTGCCACCATCTGCCAAGACTTCATAAGCAGATTTGACTGAGAATCGACCATTTTTTTCCCATCTCCATGTCCATGCATCTCTCCTGTGTAAACTCGGCCTGTGCTGAAGGATAAGGGAGAGGAGCTGCTCCAGTTGATCTGTCTCATCCCCTGTAAAATTTCCCCTGAAGATGGGCACCCAAGTTCCTCCTGATATCTAACAATCAAACATTTGGTGAACTGTAGGTTGAGGTACATTCGTCAGCGATGCCAAGGAAGGAAAGCACTCCTCCAAAAGGTAATCTCCACACCATCTATCATGCCAAAATAAAGTAAAATTCCCATCTCCCAAAGCAACTCTCACACTCACAAACATAAAATCAGCCGCCTTTAAAATTCCCCTCCAAATAGGTGAGACAATATACCATCTTTGGGGTCATAAATCCCACACCCTAACGAAGAGATAATAAGTTTGGGAGACTATGCTCTTCCACAATCCACCATCCTCCGCTCCCAATCTCCAAAGCCATTAGCATAAGAGGGCAAGATTAAAACATCTAAGGTTATTAATCCCCAATCCTCCCGCCTTCTTGGATTGACAAATCCTTCCACACTTTATACCATGCCATCCTCTAATAGCACCCCCACTCCCATGCCAGAAAAATATAGCTTGAATAGACTCCAATTTTTTAGTCACTGCTTTGGGCAACCAGAAAATAGACATGAAGTAAATGGGGAGGCTGTCCAAAACTGACCTACATAGTACGAGTCTCCCTCCGATAGACAATAACCTGGCTTTCCACCCAGACAGTCTATTCTCAAACCTCTGCACAACTCCATGCCAATCGTTATTTCTCAACGGCCCCGGAGACAGAGAGTCCCAGATAGGTGAAAGGGAAACTCCCCACCTGACAACCAAAAAGAATTGCAGCTATCCTGGTACTTTGCTCCGCCACATTAATTCCTGCCAGAAAACTTTTGTTGTAATTGACCTTCAATCCTGTTACATCTTGAAGCACAGCCAACATCAACCTTGTATCAATAAGCTGTTAGTCCTCATTCCCCACAAAAAGGATAGTGTCATCAGTATACTGAAGAAGATAAATGGGGGCGAAGCTGGATGACGTCTGAAAACCAGTCAATATGCCCTTCGCCTAGGCTCTAAGTCACATGTTACTCATAATCTGAGCAACTAACACAAACAAAAGAGGGGAAATAGGGTCCCCTTGTCTGAGGCCTCTACCCATAGGAAAGGAGGAAGGCGGTTGACCATTGATAAGAACCGCCATGGAGGCTAAAGAAATACACTGAGAGATCCATGAAATCCAGACTGGATTAAAGCCCATCCTAAGAAGCTGCAGCGGACATCTCCAGTTCACTCTATCATATGTTTTTTCAAAGTCCAACTTGAGAACAAAGCCCCCCTTCTTTTGCCTCTTCCAATGAAACAAATATTCATGAGCAACCAGATAATTCTCCTGAATTTGCCCTCCTTTAATGAATGCCCCTTGGTAGGGGCTGATCAAACCATGCAATAGGCCTTCCAATCTCATAGCCAACACCTTAGAAATGATTTTATAAACACCGTTCAGCAAGCTAATAGGTCTGAAATCAACCAACTGAGAAGCTCCAGACTTCTTAGGGATAAGAACCAGAAAGGTCTTGTTGATCCCCCTCAAGTGTGCTTTGCCCTCCTGGAAATCTTCCAAAGCAACGCACAAGTCTTCCTTGATGATGTTCCAACAGTGATGGAAGAAAAACACAGGAAGACCGTCTAGGCCTGGGGCTTCGTCACCTGCCAATGAGAAAACCGCTTGCTTTATCTCCTCCTGATGGAAGGATGAAATGAGACTCCCACTCTGAGTATGAGACAAGCAAGGGAGCAACCCATCCACAATGCACGGCCTACATACATAACTGATCTTCAGAAAAGATTGAGGCATAAAAATCCCTTGCATGCCTCTTGATGTCTTCCCTGACAACAGTATGAAACCCATCGAAAAGGTGCACAATCCAGTTGCTCCTCTTCCTCCCCGAGGCCACAACGTGGAAAAATTGTGTGTTATTGTCGCCCTCTTTGACCCATCTCTCCCTTGATCTTTGTTTCCAGTACACTTGCTCTTTAAGTAGACAATCATCATACTGGTTCTTTAGTGCCTCTCTGCAAACCCTGTCCTCTTCATCAGCCAGTGAGCCTCCTCCAACTGATCAAAAGCCTGGATCTGCAGAAGAATGGACTCCTTCTCGGAATTAGTCGAGATCTTCTTGTTGGCCCCCCAAGTCTTTAACACCTGGGCCATGTGGTGCAATTTAGTAACAATAGTACTCATCCCATTGCCTTTGAAAAGTCATTTCTCTCTCTTACAGCAACAAACATAAAATATTAGTTCTCTATGATTGAACTACTGCCCCTTAAAATGTAGTATTTGCTCTATGTGGTCGCCTTGGATGTTGCTCATTCACTATAGAGAGACCACTATTACAGACCAAGAGGTTTCTGCTAGTATGCCCACCAGTTCATCGTACCTTTCCACCTGGGATGCTGAAGATAACACCACCTCCACTCCCCTTTGATGAGGTCGACCTTACAAAGTGCCATACAAACTCAAACACTCTTCCATTTTATCTGGGCACTCATACAAAATATCAAAGTATCTGCTTAACAAATTGCAGTGCAAGTAAAAAGAGTGACTCTGTTGAACTTAGCTTTATTTTGTTCTAAGCTACTAGTATTGATCATTGGACAGTGCAGTATTTCTGCTGTTTTTCCTTTGTTTGCTTGATAGATCTTGTAACAACTAACAATGGGCAATTGTATGCATTCATCCAAACTTGCATACAGCAGTTTCGCCTGTATAATGTATTATGTTTTTCCAACAAAAGAATTACTCATGACTCTGAGTCCAGTCTACCGATAGAAGAAAGTACCAACCCACTTTTCAGGTTTTTCCCAAGTATGAATTTAATATCAAGATAGAAAGATTCACCAAGTGCATTATCAAACTTTTATTTGCATATGGATGACTACAAGACCAATAAATTGCACAAAAGCTAAAAGTAATTTAAAGGAAAAAGGTGTTTTGACTGCAAAACTGTAGCTCAATTTGCTCAAAGTGATTAATAGATTGCTCTTAGCTGCTTTGCAGATTTCTACAAAAGAAGCGGGATATTTATATTCAGAAAAGTATTCACAACAAAGTTAAAGTTGTTCTCTGGAAATCTCCTTCCTTAATTGCATTTGCATTTGAAACTTTCCCACAATTCTCTACCATGACTTCCTCGTGCAACTGTGCAATTTTATTAACAGCTAGGATAAAGACAAACAGGAACGTGAATGCATACCTCTTCAACGCTGCCATCTTCAATCTCTGTGTTAAAAGAGACGACCATGCTCTCGTCAAGCATGTTTTCCAAGTCGTCGATGTACAGAGTATCTAAAAATGGCCGATGGTAACGAATAGTCAGGAAAAATGTCAAATCGGGAAACATCACACGGCATGGAACGAGTTGAACAAAACTAACCATTGGACTGGGTGAACCAGGAGACGATAGCGGATTCGAGTTCCTGGGACTTCCGGCGAGAGTCCTTGCCGCCCCACCCGTCCTCTACAGCCATCTGGAGCGCCGTCCACCGGGAGAGTACAAGCGAAACCGCTTCTATGAAGATGGGAAGGGACAGTGAAGATAGCTGGGGCCGTGGTGACTCCGGTTCTCCACTGGCAGGATCCATGAGCACCCTCGCTACTGCTTCCAATCTACAGTCCTACGAGAAGAAGAAGAAAAAATCTCGATAAGAATAACAGCAAAGAAGAACTATTACGGTTCCCAGATCCCAATGCGCCCCCGTTGCTCTGTTGGGCTGCCCAGCCCCCATAGTTGTCATGGGAAATGGCTGGGGATGGGAGAAATGTGGCCCGGGAAGGAGCCGGAAACTGTGGTTGTGGTGCTGTGCACACTGCTCGGTGCCACAACCGCACAAGTTCGCGGGAGGGAGGGAGGGACGGAGGAAGGGGGTGTTCGATAGGGAGGAGGAAGAGTTCCCGAGAGAGAGAGAGAGAGAGTATGAAGTCCGTTGAAGAAGGTGTCCCGACAGCCAGAGCTGGCGGTGGCGGCAGCGTCAGCGATGCAGCAGAGACACAGAGAGAGAGAGAGACAGAGAGTATGAAGTACCTCGAAGGAGAAGTGTCCCGACGGCGGGAGCTGGCGGCAGCTGACGCGATGGTGGTGGCGGCCGGAGAAGGTGGCGGCAACGGCGCAGCCGGAGAACGTTCGGAACTCGGAAGAACCCTAGACGCAGAGAGATCAGAGAAGGTCCATATGTACCAAGGAAGAGGGTTTATGTTATGGATTTCTGTTTATAATTTATTACTACAGTTCATATTTTTCTCTTTTATTTAAAACAGACTAACAGTACTAAAAATATCGTTATTTAAATATTAAGTCTTAAATATCACAAAAATGCCGCTTCGATTTTTTTTTTTTTAAAGCAATACTCCTTTCAAAATTTACTATTACAGCTAGTTAAAATAATAATACTTTTATATATCGGACAGAGTAGATTCGTGTGTACCGAGAACTGTTTCGGCTAGATCGGACCATGGTTCGCCCGTGCCGCCCAAACCGGGGCGGCGGCACGGGCGTACCGTACCGTGCCCGGGTGAAAGCGGCACCCGGGCACGGTCGGGTCACCCTGGTGACCCTGGTGTGCCGCTGCGGTACGCAGCGGCACACCACGGACCGGACCGGTTCGGTTCGGTTCGCTCGGAATATTTTTTTTTTATAACTTTTTCATATTACGTGTATTAAAGTGATGTAAACGATATAAAATTTAAACATAGGTTAATTAAGAGATGATACAAATTATAGTAATTTTAGTTTAATTTTTTAAATTATTTTTTTATTAAGTAAAAATTATCTCAAAAATTAGTAAATCGACTTAATCTCAACATCTAAGGGATCTAATGGTGTCTAATTAAGATGAAATTTCAAACATAAGCTAATTAATGTGTGATACAAATTTTAATAATTTTAATTTAATTTTTTAAATTAATTTTTGTCAAGTAAAAACTGTTCCAAAAATCATTAGGTCAACATAATCTCGGCATCTATGCATCAATAACTCATGATATTTATATTTTTATAATCAGTACATTTTTCTAGTAATTATGATGACTTCATATTTAACTTTATTTTCGAAACCAAATGTCGTCCCGTTGAAGTACGTGCATAGAGAGTTCGTCGTACCGCGACAAACTCTGTGTGCACTTAAGTTGTCTAATTAGTGTCTAATTTAGATAAAATTTCAAACATAAACTAATTAAGAGATGATACAAATTATAGTAATTTTATTAATATATGAGATTAATTAACATTAATAAATGATAGCTCAATATCATACTTAGAAGTGCGCGCTCCGACGGGACGACATCAAAAAACTGTAACGAAAATGAATTTTGAGAATACCATAATTTTTAGAAAAATGTGGTGATATCATAAATGTAAATATCCGGAATTGTTGACGTACGGATTTCGATATTAAGCTGATGCAACTATTTTTCGGATGATTTTTCACCCAGTGTAAAATAAATTCTAAAAATTAAACTAAAATCACCATAATTTGTAAAACAATTACATTAGCTTATAGCTAAAATTTCAACACAAATAGACATTATTTGAATGTGCTTACAAGAGGAGAATGGGTTTCAACACAACATGCCAATTTTCCACCGTATCTCAACGGTACGGTACGCTTCGATACGTACCGTGCTATGGAAAATACGGTACGGTCGATCCGGTCGATACGGCGAACCTTGGATCGGACATGGTTTACGTTACGGATTTTTGTTTTATAATTTATTATTACAATTTTATATTTTTGTTTGAAACATTAAGAATATGGTTATTAAATCTTAAATATCACAAAAAATAACACTTTGAATAATCTCTGTTAAAAAAATAATACTCTTTCCAAAATTTATTATTCTAGTTTGTTAAAAAAAACGATACTCTTAAATACCGGTCAGGGCACGGAGAAGGTTCGTATGTACCCAAAACTTTACTATTACAATTTTATATTTTTGTTTGAAGCATTATTAAGAATATAGTTATTAAATCATAAATATCACAAAAATACCACTTCGATTTATTTCTGTTAAAAAAAGTAATACTCTTTTCAAAATATATTATTCTCGGTAGTTGAATATTTTTGATAAAAACATTTTTATTACTCTCTTAAGAGATGGACTTTTTTTTTTTACCAACGAAAAACTCAGCGTAGTGACTTAAAGCTCGGTGCTCAACACGAAGAGGTCAAGGGTTAAAATCTTAACACCTACCTGATATATTGTTTAGATCATATTATTATTTTCCTTCATAGGCTACATTAAACCATGGTTAACTAAATTTCTGGTAATGCTATATAACATGATGGTATTTATGTATAGTATTTAAAGCTTAATATTAATATTTTAGAAAGGATGGGCAGATTTGTAATAGTTATTGTAAGAACGATTATATGTTATTATTTGGGATAATTGTAATACTAATCTTGTCAGATATATATTTGTACAAACACCATTTTTAGATGTATATTGATATGTATAATCTCATTTACACATAAAAGATAGGGAGAATTAATTAGGGATCCTTGTCAGAGGATTAGATTTAATTTGTAGTCCCTGTCAGAAAATCAAAAGTCATATGATCCTTACTTTTTATGTTAGTTTAATTTCTAGTCCCTCCTTTTTGTTTCTCAGCATTTAATGAGTCTTGGAAAAGGAGCCGTCCTTTTAACATCAACTTTTTCCTATTTTGCCCTTCCTTCTTCTATTTTCCTAGTTACATTCGTTACAGTTGCTTTTGTATCAGTTACAGTAAGCTTCTATGTCAGTTACAGTAAGCCTTTATATCTGTTACAGTAAATCTTTTTTTCTTTATGCACTATTACATTCATTACAGTTACCTTTGTATCAGTTACAGTAGGTCTTTATATCTGTTACAGTAAGCCTTTGTAACTGTTACAGACTACAGCTATAAGCTCTTACAAAAGAAAAAAAAAACTTTATTTGTTTGCAAGTGGTAGGATTCGAACCCAGATCTTCACAAAGACAACATGAGATACCCTTATCACTAAACTACAACTACATTTGTGTTACAACAGAACATATAATACATTTAATTAAGTATTGTAGTAAATATAATACTCTATTACAACTTATGTTAAGTCTTGTTACAGTCAATATCATTCCCTGTTACAGTATACATTAAGTTCTGTTATAGTAAACACTATCATCTATTATAGTAAACATAATACTCTATTACAACTTATGTTAAGTCTTGTTACAGTCAATATCATTCTCTGTTACAGTATACATTAAGTTCTGTTACAGTAAACACTATCATCTATTATAGTAAACATAATACTCTATTACAACTTATGTTAAGTCTTGTTACAGTTAATATCATTCCATGTTACAATATACATTAAGTTCTGTTACAGTAAACATTGTCATCTATTATAGTAAACATAACATTAACATTTGTTACAATATACATTAACTTTTGTTACAATATATATTAAGCTCAATTACAACTTGCGTTAAGTCTTGTTACAGTATACATTAAGCTCTATTACAACTATACATTAAGCTCTATTACAATATACATTAAACTTTGTTACAACAAGTCTTTATATCTCTTACAGAAAGTATTTGTATCACTTACAGTAAGACTTTATATCGTTTACAGTAAGTATTTATATCACTTACACTAAGTCTACATATCAATTACAGAAAGCTTTCATATCATTTAAAGTAAGCTTTTATATCTCCTACAGAAAGTCTTCATACTTATTACAGAAAGTCTTTATATCACTTACATTAAGTTCTGTTACAACAAACATTATCATCTATTACAGTAAACATTAAACTATGTTACAACAAACATTAAACATTGTAACAAAGATTAATGTATATTGTAACAACGGTTAATGTATATTGTAACAAAGCTTAATGTACATTGTAATAGAGCTTAATGTATACTATAACAAGACTTAACATAAGTTGTAATAGAGCTTAATATATATTGTAACAAAGGTTAATGTATATTGTAACAAAGCTTAACATAAGTTGTAATAGAGTATTATGTTTACTATAATAGATGATATTGACTGTAACAAGACTTAACATAAGTTGTAATAGAGTATTATGTTTACTATAATAGATGATAATGTTTACTGCAACAGAACTTAATGTATATTGTAACAGGGAATGATATTGACTGTAACAAGACTTAACATAAGTTGTAATAGAGTATTATGTTTACTATAATAGATGATAATGTTTGCTATACTTAATGTATATTTTAACAGGGAATGATATTAACTGTAACAAGACTTAACATAAGTTGTAATAGAGTATTATGTTTACTATAATAGATGATAGTGTTTACTGTAACAGAACTTAATGTATACTGTAACAGTGAATGATATTGACTGTAACAAGACTTAACATAAGTTGTAATAGAGTATTATATTTACTACAATACTTAATTAAATATATTATATGTTCTATTGTAACACAAATGTAGTTGTAGCTTAGTGGTAAGGGTACCTCATGTTGTCTTTGTGAAGACCTGGGTTCAAATCCTACCACTTGCAAACAAATAAAGTTTTTTTTTTCTTTTGTAAGAGCTTATAGCTATAGTCTGTAACAATTACAAAGGTTTACTGTAACAGATATAAAGACCTACTGTAACTGATACAAAGGCAACTGTAATGAATGTAATAGTGCATAAGGAAAAAAAGACTTACTGTAACAGATATAAAGGATTACTGTAACTAACATAGAAGCTTACTGTAACCGATACAAAGGCAACTATAATGAATGTAACTAGGGAAATAGCAGAAGAAGGAAGGGCAAAATAGGAAAAAGTTGATGTTAAAAGGACGGCTCCTCTTCCAAGACTCATTAAATGCTGAGAAACAAAAAGTAGGGACTAGAAATTAAACTAACACAAAAAGTAAGGATCATATGACTTCTGATTTTCTGACAGGGACTACAAATTAAGTCAACACTCTGACAGGGACCCCTAATTAATTCTCCCTAAAAGATATGTGAATTGGGTATTGGAGCCTCTCATCAGATAAATGAGACAAACGTTGAGAAAAACATTCATAACATTTCAAGTTACTAATGTAGAGAAAAAAGTTTGCAAAGTCGCCTTTTTACTGGATAAGTACAAGTACAGAAATATTCTTATCTTATTGTATTATTTATCTATTTTTAAAGCACTCATATAAAACAAGATTCGCCGATAAAAAATATCACTCGTATAAAACAAGGTTCGCCGTACCACATCGAATCGATGCAGCACAAATTTACTGGACCGTGCTAGCGAGAAGGTGGGTCCCTAGCACGGCCGGTCCAATTCCCTTATTTTTGTTTTTAATTTTTTTTGTTATTTTTTGAAGTGTGTTCGATGGATCGAAGCGTATCATACAAGGCGCAACCTGGCACGGTGGGGTCGCACGATACGTCCTACCTTGATATAAAAATAAGAATACCACAAAAACATAGTTGCAAAGTCACTCTTTACTGGACAAACATAAGTACAAAAAATATTGTCATCTTAGTGTATTATTATGTAATTTTTTTAATAAAAACATTAATATATTCACCTTGGCAGGGACTGATGGAGTTGACTTTCCCAAGCATGGTCCACTTTCTTCCAAAGATGGTAAATGGACACTGCAGAAAGCCGAGCAACAAAGACATGTTTTCAGTTGCTGGAGAAGTTACTGGGGTAGAGAGCTTGATCTGAAAAAGGACTTTCAGATTTAAGGTGTAATGAAGGTGAAACCCATTTAAGATTACAAAATCTTAAACAAGAAAAATATTGTATTGAAGAACCAATGGAGGCTATCCATGGGAGGTTGCACATAATTTTGCTGAAATACTTATGGGAATACCGAAATAGTTGATGTCAAGGCTCCAGATTGTTCAATTTTAACTCAAGTGGTTCAATACAGAGAGAGGGAAGAGGAAATGAGATCTAAGTTGCAAGAAAGCATACTGAAGTTGTCAGTTGAAGAAAGTGCAATGTGGGAACTGAGAGCAAGAACTGCAGTGATCAATAAATTCTCTTGTGCAGCAGGCAAATGGTTTGAAAGGCAGTCTTAAGAAACTAGGGCAAAGATGATATCGCGAACTTAGAGATGCTGGCTTTAAGGGAGCAAGTGAATTTACCTGGGAAGATGTTGAGAGAATCTGATATGCATATACAGCAATTATTAAGATAGACACAAGCTTATGTGGTCTTGTAGGAATTCACCTACTAGATGATCTCAATTCGGCGATGTCATCAACAGTCTCTGTACTCTGCTCTACCAAAGAAAATTAAGAAAACTGACTGTCAAAAGGTACAAGGTAACAATACAACTGCAAAGGAATAAATATATGCAAGAACAGCTATTGTGACCTCCATCAGTGTGAGAGGGAAAAAGAAAATGGTTGAAGAGAAGTTGCCAGATCTCAAGTCATATCTATTCCTGTTTGATGTGACCAAAACAAATGAGGGGATTTTTCTGCAGTTACCAGTTTCATTTCTCTGTACCAACGCAACACATATCATGTCTTTGAGTGGTTGCAGTCCATGTAGGAGCTCCAGTTGGCTGACCTCGAGTCTATTGCTCTCCATTTTGTGATCTTTTTCTCCCTGAATCCCTCTCCACAACCACTATGACCTTTTGTACTCATTAAAATCTGCAAGTGGATGTTGGGGTTGGGAAGCCAAGCTGAGCGACTAGGTGCGTTTCTCTTTTCTTTGGCAGGTAAGGGAGGAAGATGAGTACATGGTGCAGCATCCTAGGTTGTCAAACAATGTCCAATCACCCAACAGGGGACAAAGAAGATTCTAGGTCATTGAATATGGACATATTCACAAAAAATTTTATGGTCTTGTCATTGCTCTGACCGTTGAACATGAATACAGTATCTATTGATAATATGGACAAGCCAATGCCCTCTCTAGTGTAAGGTAATCCAATGGCGTCTGCCAAATGGTCTGCTCTTGAGAATTAGGAGTTCCTTGCAGTCTAGATCATCATCAGCAGAGCCTTATCCCACTATTTAAGGTCAGCTACATGAATCCTATTCCGCCAAAGATTCCTATCTAATGCTATATTCATGTTTAAATCCAAGAAGCCATTATCCTTCCTAACAATATTGCACCATCTCATTTTAGGCCTTCCCCAAGCTCTTTTACTAGCATCCACTAAGATTTGGTCACATCTTTTAACCAGCGCCGAGTTAGAACGATTGTCCTTACAGTCTACATCTCACCAATAATCCCCACAAGAGCAAGATCCATTTTGGAAATGGTGGAACCGGTTCGAGTCCCTCACAATTATATCCCGTTTATAAATGTGTGATATAAGTTTTATAGCCGAGTGGCAATCAGCACAAACACGAAGATTCTTCACTACCCGAATCGCCGTCCCTGGGCTCGTGCTAATGAGGCCATAAGCTATTGCCAGCTTCTCACTGTGATGCAGTAATGAGCTCTCCTTTACTCTTTCCTCATCTATATCTATCAGCACTTGCACAGTATCAGGCTTATATCCTGCAATCCTCAATCTCTTTTCCATTTCACCCAGCATTTCATAGATTTCCTTCTTCATTGGATGTGATGCATCACCAGCTATGAACTCATGAACCGAGTCGTCTGATTCAATAGAGCTGCTACCAGGTACCTTCATTACTTTTCTCTTCTTCATCATCTTCCTTATTCTGTACACCCTGTCCCATCTGTTGGCCATTGCGTAAATGTTCGACAAAAGCACATACCCAGCATTATCATCCAGGTCAAGTTTGATGAGCCTAACACCCGCCCTCACACCCAGATCATAGTTACCATGGACTCTACAAGCACCCACCATGGCCTTCCACATTGCTGCGTCAGGTTCCATGGGCATTTGGCAGATGATATCCTTGGCTCTCTGAAACAAACCAGCACGACAAAACAGATCCACAATACATCCATAGTGGGCAATATCAGGTTCAATGCCATAGACAGTAGCCATCTTCTTGAAATACTTGAGACCTTCATCAACCAGACCCCCATGGCTGCAAGCATTCAATATACATGAGAAGGTAATTGCATTGGGCATTATGCCCTTGGCTTCCATTCTGGAGAAGAACTGAAGTGCTCTCAAGCTATGATCATTAGCCATGAAACCTGAAAGCATTGCATTCCAGACATCCACACTGCTCTTCTGACTCAATTCCTCAAATGCATATACTGCACCCTCTATATACCCACACTTGGAATACATGTTGATGAGGGCAGAACACAGGTTGTCATCGACCTCAATTCTGTGTCTGTGCCTCTGGATATAGGCATGGACCCATTTACCCTGCCCAAGAGCCCCCAACGGTGCCAGTGCAGACAGAATACTGACCAGAGTCACCCGGTCTGGGTCAACTCCATTATCCTGCATTGACCGGAATACCAACACAGCTTCCCCATACTCACCCGTCTCAACATAGAATGAAATAACTGTATTCCAAGATACGACATCACGAGAAGGCATTACATCAAACAGATGGCGGAGAGACCGGCCGTCCCCAGAGATAGCAATCCCTTGGAGCATGCTGTTCCATGCTATGTCATCCAGCTCCGGACTTTGGTCAAACAACCGGCGGGCATCAACCATGGCGCCCGAAACAGCATACAAATGGATGAGCTTGTTGCGAACATGAGAGCCGGAGTCGAGCCCACGCCTCACCACCTGAGCGTGAAGCTGCCCCCTGACCTCTCCCGGGTCTGGAAGCCGGGTGGCCGCCTTGAGGGCGAAGGTGAACGTGAACTGGTCGGGCTGCACGGACCGCCGCAGCATCCGGCGGCAGAGACGGAGCGGCCGCAGGGCTTCCCCCTGCAGGAGGTGGCCCCTCATGACCGTGTTGTACATAAAGGTGGTGGAGGGGGTCGGTGCGCACTGTAGCGAGCAGAGGAGCTTCTCGGCGCATAGGGGGCTGCGGGGGTCAGAGACGGCATAGAACTCCGCCACGCGGGCGGCGGAGTAGGGGTCAGAGATCTGGGCGGTCTTGAGCATGAGGGCGTGGACCTGCCGGGCTTCCCGGAGGTGGGCGCACAGGTGGAGGACGGGGAGGTGGTCTGGGCTCGGGGGCGGCGGGGCCTTCGGCCGTGCCGGGGGTTGGATGGTGAGGGCGTCCGGGATTTTGAAGGCCGTGGAGAGCATCTTCTCCGACTTCTTCTTCTACCTCTGCTGCTGCGCCTCCCACTCCGCTCAGACGAGCCGACCGTTGGAACGGAAGGGAAGGGGTGATAAACCAACTTGATATGTGTGGATTTCGGTATTCTGCTATACTACACTCTTTATTTTTAATTTTTTTTTTAGAATTATTCTGCTATACTAAACTTGGAAAGTGGTTTTTATGCCACGTCAGCTGATGATGTGGTGCTACTGCAATGAACTCGTCTTGGTGCACAGATGAAAATATGCCATGTCATCAGCTGGTAGCAAATGTTGAGAAGTTATTCATATATGAATCTAATATGAGAATAAAAATATTTAGTGCACACTTTTTTAATGTGTACAAATTAGACACATCTAATAAGAGTGTGTCAATCACTTTGAGCTGTTTGGTAGTAAAATAAATAGAGAATAAATTAAGGGGATCTTCAAAATTTAAAAAATATGTTTAAAATTTTAAAGATATTTTCATTCTATTCTTAGTCTATCCCAATATCAAACAGAGTCTGGTTCCTCTCAGTCTAGGGAAAGATCGGACTCCAACAGTCACCAATGAGATGAGAAGGTTTGGATGGAATTTTATAAAAAAGTTTAAAATCTGAAACTTTATCATGTTTCTGTTTATGTTTTTTTGTAAGACACAGACAACTCCACCCAAATCCCCTCATCCTACTGGTGACTGTTGGAGTCCGGTCCTCTCCTGTACCGATAGAATCCAAACTCTATCAAACATGAACTTAGAGTTGAAAAAGTAGATATAAAATATATTATTATAATACTCTATTTTTGAGATGGCACAACTCTTTAAATAAGTTGTGTCAACTCTAGTACACATTATGTGGTGTGTACTAAACAGATATTAGACACAAGCACCTTCGGTGGATTAACACTCTCTACGGTGGCATGGTCGTGCCGTTTTGCTTCCTTTCATCTGAATATATGTCCAAAAAGAATCTTTCGGTCATGGTTTGTCACAGTGCAGTTCAGACTCGTATCATATTATATTGGAGCACGGCACCCAACACACAATCAATATAAAGATGTTGTAGAGGTAGTTTTTTGGTGGGTAATGATCCAAGCAGATCTTCCAAGAAAGAAAGGGAAGGAATCTTAGCCGGTGTGGATGATATCTTGTAAGACCGAAAAAAACTTTGAGAGGATCGAGTTGTTGGACCGGAAAGAATTCTCCGATGTCTAAGTTAGAATAGACTGAGATAGAGACGTAAGAGAAGAGAAGGGTTCTACTTTATGTGTGTTCTCAAGCGTAGATTATTGTGAAGGTCGAGTTGCACGTACCTTTGTATGAAAGTTCTAGCCCCTTAAATAGGTGCAGAGTCTGAAGGGAGTTAGAACGTCCCCAACGGCAGGGCACCTCTTGGAGACGCCCATTGAGGCAGGGACGGATACAAAAATTTATTCAGTGGGGTCACATAAATTATTTTTAATATTTATATAAATAATATTATATATAATATAAATTATATATACAAAGGAGTGACCCCACTAAGATAATTCGTGAGTCACCTCTATATAAAAATTTATCAAATCCTCAATTTATAGGGTCATTCAGATAAAAAAATATGAGTGGGGTCACAGGACCCCACTCATTCACTCTAGGTCCGATGCATTGAGGGTTCCTAGAATAAGAAACGTTTGTTTGAGGCGTCCCTTGAAGACCTGTGCAGTGATTGCCCGACATGGGCTGACGCCCAGCACCGCCTCATAAAAAGCAAGAGCCTTAAGGCCAACGTGGCGTGCAACGTCGCCAACTAAATGTTAGCTAAACAGTGTCCAAAATGTTCGATGAGCTTGTGGGGTTGTTACTGAGCAACTTTGAGCTTTCCCCTCTCTTTCGTGTTGCCCGATGGCATCTAGGGAGCAAAGCTTACTCGGAGTCTCCGTGGTGTCTCAAGACACTGTCGAATGAGGTGTGCTTGGAAACCCCGCTGGGGAGAAACTCAAACTGGAGGCTAAAGGGCCGTGATAAGTCTGTGGGTCTAGGAGTCTAGAAATGGCATCCTCGATGCCACATCCTATCACCAATAATTTATTTCTTACTTATATTATTTTAGTCATAAAATTGAATGTAAAAATTTGTTATGAGCGATTAAGAACTATTTGGATCTAGAGTAATCTAATAATAGATCTAGTGGTTAGAATTATGTGTGCTCTTTGTATATGATTAATATCTAGTGATATTATATTATTCAATTATTAAATATTATTATCATATACAATACATAGAACATTTCACGTGAAATGAGCTATAAAATCTCAAAATAATAACAAAGAATTTGAATCTAAAAAAATTAAAGAAATTTATTTGACTGGACCCATCTGAACTATTATCATATGAATACCATCAAATCACAAATTTGATGTTATTTACAGATCGACCAACCTTGATTTGATTTTAGTATATGAGGAGAACGTGGCCAGCTGTGGCAATAGAAAAGGCATTCTTCGTTCAAGTTAGTGACGCCGAGGCCAGTTTCGTTGCTGCCTCGGCTCTCCTCTCGATCTCCACCTCCACCTCCTTCCCAGGCGGCGGCGAACATAGCCCGAGGAGCTCGACCGGAGGATTCTGCAGAAAAGGTGCACGGCAGCCCTGCTCCGAGGTGATCTTTCCCACTCGCGATTCCTCTGTTTTTTTTTCCTTCATTTTTTTTTTTTGGTTTTTTTCTCGCTGCATCATCGGCTGGCTGGATTCCGTGCTTCCGTATGGTTTGAAGTTGACCGGTCTCGATCTCCATTCCTGAGTTCGATGTTGGAGCAGGGCTCCACCGGAGGATTCTGCAGAAAAGGTGCACGGCAGCCCTGCTCCGAGGTGATCTTTCCCACTCGCGATTCCTCTGTTTTTTTTTTCCTTCTTTTTTTTTGGTTTTTTTCTCGCTGCATCATCGGCTGGTTGGATTCCGTGCTTCCGTATGGTTTGAAGTTGACCGGTCTCGATCTCCATTCCTGAGTTCGATGTTGGACTGGAATCTATAATAGGCTGTGTCCTCCTGTTCGTGTTTGATTGATATATCCCGGAAGCAGATGCTTTGGGAATTGGGAGGGGACTGACCTCTGCCTGCAAACTTTGAGTGTACTGGGTTTGGGGTGGGGCTGGCTCCTTGGTAGGACTGTTCGTAGTTTGGTTCAACTTGATTTGGGTTCAGTGCAGTTCAGTTCAGTTTGATTCGAGACTCACAATTGTTGTTTGATTCGATTTCTAATCAGAAGAAACCAATTCAACTCGAATAAATCGAATTGCTATTATATTTATAAAAATTATATAAATTTCTACTTGTCTTTTTATATATAATAGTAAGGTATTATAAGATTAGAAATAATTAGTCTTTTTAGTTAAAACTACTATTATGTCTTGCTATTTTTCGTATTTTCTCTTCATAAATATTACAATTAATATGCGTCGATTGAGAGATTAATAATATGTTAATAGAAACTACAAATATATTTCAATTTAAATCGAACCAAATCGAATTAAATCAATTTGATTTAGTTTGATTTCAAAATGAATCGGTTTGGTTTGATTTGAATTGGAAGTTCATTTCGATTTGGTTTGGTTTGAGAAAAAACTCTTTCAAACCAAACCGAACCATGTTCATCCCTACTCTCTGGATGCTTGTTTCTATGGATTCGTCTGGTGGGTCTACCGGAAGTTGTAGAATTGCTTGCACGACTTCATGCCGGCATTTGTCCTGCAGGAGGAAGTTCGTTTGAGTGTTTGGTGAGTATATGGTGTAAGCGGTGAAGGGTGAAGTGTGTATGTATGTGTATGACCACGGTTGGCCTTACCATTGAAACAGGACTGAACGGGAATCCTGTGAGATAGTACGAACTGCAACATACCACACTGGTTCGGTCTGATTTGACTCAAAGATGACCTAAATTTTAACAATAAAAAATAGTGAAGAAGATATTCACAGTTGATGTGTACCGGAATTTTCTAGGTATGGTACGATACCGGTGCAGTTCGCAAACCATGTGTGGGACAAAGTGATTGGATTAACTTCATGGTAGTTCTCTTGATCTGGTTGCGATGTCTTCAGCAGATGCACATTTTTGTACCAGCCACATTGTACCCTGCAGTATTATGAAATAGATTTCCATGATTCAGGTTCTATTTAATCTAGTTGAAGGAGTAGAGATTAGTGTTATCCATGAACAATTCAATGTGGGGTTTCAAGTTTGAGAGGGCTGAGTAGCTGCTTGAAACGTAGACATTCTCGTTGATTGGCTAGGAATGATATGGATGCCTCTGTATTTCAGTTATGTTCACCGATTGAGTGGAGATTATGAGAGCCGGAAACTGATTAATGGAACTAAATGAAATATGTGTTCATCTGCTGCCAGTCAAACTGTTTGCTTTGTTTGATGTGACAGGCATTCATTACTTTAACATAACGCCTGCTAGAGTTCAGCAACTGCCAAGCAGTAACTTTGGTTCTAAATGAGCATGTTGAAAAAACCAGCATCATGGTGTGATGAATTTTTCTTTACAACTTCAGACTGGCATCTTGGAGCAGCAGCTAGCTAGTTATAACTGGGCAGTTCCACATGGAGGAGAATAGCAGCAAGGGAGGAGAAAAAAGGGCCTATGACCACTGCCATTGATGTTTGAAGCAACTGTCGGCGACCCATACAACTTCCACTGGGGTAGCAGGGAGAGGACCTCTTAACCACTACAATTGATAGCAGCAGCAGTCACTGATGTCCACTTGACATTATTCCCATTTAATTGTTTCTGCCTCCCTCTAAGTCATAATCAAATAGATATGTTTGCCTAATCTCCGTTGGTTTGTATGAATGGCAAGTTTCATTCTGACAGCTTACTAATCAGAGCTCTGAGGTCCACTTGAAGATTTCTTGAAGTGGCACATCAGATCTCACCTAAAAGTAAGTCTTGAGTAATATAGGGTCAGTTGTGACTTGTGAGGTATCATGATTGTACTTTTCCTCCTCCTCTTGCAGTATCCTTATGAATATGTACTTTGGAATTGCCAAATTGATTGCACTTTGGTATGCACATCATAGCATTGATCCAGCTACCTGTTTTGTTTAGGTCTCCCAAACTGCCATCTGCCTCCGATTCCAGTGAATGCCAACTACGGTCAAAGTGGAACGATAAATCTTTACAAGTATACCCCAAGAGGTTTGATTGCAGCTCATAGTTATAGGACATTCTTTTAAATGTTTCATGCTTTTTGTCCTTGTTATGACGTTTGTATTGAGGCTTTATGATCCGTCATTAGACTCAGTGCTCAAACATGTTCAACAACATTAAGTGAAAAAGAAAACAAAAAACAAAATCTTGTATCAAATGGAGTGAGATAAGGGAGGACAACATAATCCCGAGATTCTTTGGTGTTGTTATCCCAGAAAATTATGTCCTTAATATCTCTTTTTATGTTTCTTGTATTGCATCATATTATATAAAAACTGCATTCATGATTAGCCTAATAAGTTAGTGAAATAATGCCTCTTTGCAGCATTGATAGAAAGGACAGAGGCCATGGCTGTTAATGATGATCTTAGATGGGAAGTTTCCATCACTGAGGACATATTGGCTGATGGAGATGGAATGAGTGACACAGGAAATGCCAGGGAAGCCCTTACCAGAATAGAACTCCATTTAGCTTATTGCTCAGACAAGGTACTTAATCTTGACAACCTCTCAGTGCATGTTGCTAGCATACTAGATGATTATGAAGCTCCAAATATGGAAAATGATTTAATCTTCCCTGATGCTATAAAGAAAGCCTTTGAATTTGATATTCTGTTGGGGATCTTAAATTCTGAGTTAAGAGAATTAGACAATTTCATGAATTCTCTCCAAAGAGAAATCAGGGGTGTCCATCTAAAACTACAACCGGCAGAACATTTTGAAATATTTGAAATAGAAGAGAAGTTGCAAAATGCTGAAGAATCACTGAAGCAGTTTCAAGAGCAGGTGTGTGAGATCAGATGCAGTCAGCAAAGTTTGAAGGAGTATTAGATTTTGAAGGGAAAGAAACCTGTGAGTTTTCATACAGAGGGTACTTCAATCGGAAAAAAAAATTATTTTGCTTATCTTTAGCGTATTCATCTTCGCAGGGACAGATGGAGTTGAGAACTTTGCCGAGCATGGTCCACTTTCTTCCAAAGATGGTAAATGGACACTGCAGACAGCCGAGCAACAAAGACATGTTTTGCAAATGCTGGAGAAATCATTGGCCAGAGAGCTTGATCTTGAAAAAAGACTTTTAAATTCAAGGCGTAATGAAGATGAAATTAATTTAAAATTACAAATTCTTGAACAAGAAAATTACAGTATTGAAGAACCAATGGAGGCCATCCATGAGAGGTTGTTTGAGACAGAAAATTTTGCTGAAATACTAATGGGAATATCTAAAGAGTTGATGTCAAGGCTCCAGATTGTTCAGTTTAATTTAAGTGGTTCAAGACAGAGGGAAGAGGAAATGAGATCTAAGTTGCAAGAAAGCATACTGAAGTTGTCAGTTGAAGAAAGTGCATCAAGGGAACTAAACGCAAGAAGTACAGTGCTCGATTATTCTCTTGTGCAACAGGCAAATAGTTTAAAAGCCAGTCTTAAAGAAACTGAGGATAAATATGATATTGCTAATTCAGAGATGCTGGTTTTAAGGGAGAAAGTGAATTTACTTGAGAAGAAATTGAAACAATCTGATATTCATCTACCGCAATCTAAGGCTGTCAAACAAGCAAGTCAAGACCAGCAAAGTATATTGCACTCCGAGTTCATTAAGATGGATCTCCAAAAAAACATCATGATGGCCGAAAGTAGGGCTAATAGTGTGGAAGCCAAGTGCATATTGTTAACCAAAACTAAGTTGGAACTGAACGAAGAACTCAGTTTCATTAGAACTAATGGAAAAAAGCAGGAAAACTTGCTAGAGTGTAAGTTGAAGGAATCAGAAGCTCGATTGAATCATACAAAGGCATGTATTGAAGCAACTGAGAAACAACAAAGCTCGTTATATAGTACACTTAGTCAGAAGGAGAATCTGATTGAGGATCTAAAGGCAAAGTTTCTAGAAGCAGAAAGAAAAGCTGAGAATGCAGAATCTAAGTGTAGTCTATGGACCGAGACTAATTTGGAATTGAACAAAGAACTGGGTTACCTGAGAGGTAAATTAGAATGCTTAGAGAGATCATTGCGCAAGGTTGACAAGGAAAAAATGGCCATTGCAATGGACGTTGGTGTCAGGACCAGAGTAATTACTGATTTAGTCACAGAACTAGCACTGGAAAGAGAGCGCCTTCAAATACGGGTATGATTATTCCTTTTCTTCATTGCCAGTGGTTGTCTTTAACTAATCTGACTGGATTCTCAATGTTTCTTAATTAGAGGAAAATATTCATTCGTTTATTTTAATGAATTCATAGTTCAGGAGTAGTCTTCAATAACCTTTCAGCATTATGAACTCTTCTGTCTGGATTCTTGACATCCATTATATGATTATTTCCTACAGGATTTAAAACACACATCGAATGCCCACTTTGTTTTAGGTTTTTTGCATATAAACCATTATCAGACAAAATTACAAATTTATCACTCCTGAATTTGCTTTCGTACACACATTCTTTTGGGGTTGGGTTGGCATTGGGAAGATGGGAATTGACTGAGTCATACCCTACTAGGGCCTAGGATTTTCCGGCAGCATATAATCCATAATTTTGTATTTGAATGAAACAACAATTTTTTTGATATGTCGTACTAGATGAGTTTTGTGTGCCAGTAGTCATTGTTAACTTAGACATCTGATATTGATATCACAGATGTTCATTACAGATGAGTCTTCCATAACATGAATATTGATGAATTAGGACACTCTATATGCAAAGAAATATATGTTTTGTCAAGATCCCAGAAAAGTAGACATTGATCTCGTTTCTATGCAGATATCTGGTCTAATAAAAGAGAATGGTAAAAAAAAAATTGGAGAGAAACTATGGCGAAGAAATGGCTGCACATATTCTACATCAAGTCATGAGATCAATGATAACAGAAAAGAGTTTGGCTTTGCTGAATCACTTGAGGAATCTGTAACATACTCATCAACAAATATTCAGGTGTGTCCTCATATCTTCTCTTGTATGATATGATTAGATTAGAGAGAATGCTAATGTTCCGTTCTTACGGACATAAACAATTCCCATTTTTATATGGAAACTGCAATATTCTATTTGTTTAAACAAAAAGAAGCAGGTAAAGCTATCTTTATCATGGTCTTTTTCCTTCAGCTGCTGTACTGCAAGTATCTGTTGGAAATTGGCATAG
This sequence comes from Colocasia esculenta, assembly GCA_014218235.1. Taxonomy (NCBI): domain Eukaryota; kingdom Viridiplantae; phylum Streptophyta; class Magnoliopsida; order Alismatales; family Araceae; genus Colocasia; species Colocasia esculenta. The sequence goes on along the minus strand of CM024755.1, from coordinate 180,618,690 downwards.
AATATTCTAGATCTTTACATCCTCTAGACCTGCTACGTTTTCCATCACATCAATCATAAAAATTTTACAAGCATTATGTTACTTTTCTTGATCATCAATACAGCTCATTGTTGTTATTTAACGCAGTATTTCTGAACTTCTGTTCCATGACAGCTGACATGCTGTGTAGAGGGGATCTAACCAAGTCATGAGCCAACAGTAACTACTCAGGTTAGAGACCCACATGATATAACATAAAGAGGTGGGGATACTCAGCTGAAGTTTTAGCAGTACTGCCGTAGAATTGCAGATACATGGATATATGATATGCATAATATTGCACATGTTGTCATGGATGGCGGGATCGGATCGGGGTGCTAGATCGGACCCCGCTGATCCCTATCCGAGTTGGATCTGATCGAGGGATCTGGCCGATTCTCTGGGAATCTGGCCAATCCGGATCGGACAGATTAAAAAAAATAAGAAAAATGTGGAAAATCAAGGGAAAATCAGAAGAAAAAAAATTAACAGGAAAAATCACCCAAAAATCACAAAATTTGAAAAACACATACAAAATTCATTGAATATAAACATAATGAAATTTAAATCTTATCATTTACATCTATCATAAAGATCAATAAAGATGATTAAGACACTAATGATTATGTTCATACATTGAATAAAAAAGATATATCTAGAAGTTTATAACATGAAATAAATAAAAATAAATTGTCAATTTCACATTTCGGAACCCTCATCCTCTGGCTCATGAAACTGAGCAGGTGGCCCATAGTCTAATTGCACATATTGGGTATATCCATAACCAAACAAGGAATTGGCGAGATCTTGAAATCCTCTTTGCATGTCTCGAGATGTTGTTACTTGTTGGCTTGAACTTTCTCCTAATTGTCCTAGAGTGGAGAAACTATTATACCCAATAGTCTAAATATGCTCAGAGTACTCTGTCCCAGTACTGGTACTGATATCTGAATATGACAATTTAGAGGGACTAAAAATAGGTGGATAAGAAAGCTCTTATCCCCATCATGCCCTGCTTGCCTTTGTTGGCCTTCATATCCCCCATGTTGTTCTTATGTTTCCCTTTGGCATCCTTCTTGTTGATAGAGTGGTACTGAATAATTTTCATATCCTGAAAGGATACCCTCAAGCCCATAACCTCCTACGGCTCCACCACCGTCGTCGCCGCCATCATCATCATCAGGTGATTGGAGTCATCACTCCGAACTGGTGTTCATTTTGTAAGCAGCTTTCTTCTACTATGATAATGTTTTTACTCTGCCTCATATAATCTCACCAAGTGAGGTGGTAGGGGTGGAGCCTTAGAAAATGGCTCCCCAACATGTGGAACTGTGTTCTCATGTGTCTTCTCTGGAGACTCTTCTGCACGTTCTTGTGATTTTCTTCTTGGTTCCTCTGTTCTTCTTTCCTTGTGAGACTTTGTTTTTTCTCTTGCCTTTGTCTTTCTTTTTTTTGAGTCCAAATGAGTGACAGATCTTCTTAATTCTAGTTGAGATGAAGAAAGTCTAGTAGTCTCCTGAACTGTGGCAGATCTTCTTAATTTTGGCTTTTGGCCTCTCTCAAGTCTCAAGAAGAGACGCAAGTGTAGGTGGTTCTTGAAAATCGACATCCCCTGCGCATGCCCGAATTAGTCGATCATAGGGGTCAAATTCAGGTATATCTCTCTCAGCTCTCGTGTCCACCGAAGCATATAATGGGTGTTCTTCATGTAACAATTCATCCACATCTATCTCAAGAACTACTTCCTCAATTGTTTTGCCAGCCAGTTGCATGAACCTCTTTCTTTCTAGTTTTTGCCTTTCTTCTTTTTGCTTCACCCTTAAGCGCATATTATAATGGTAGTAGACCAACTTCTCTAGCCTTTCCACACCCATCTTATTGTGAATTTTCGTGTGAATGAGACTAAATATACTCCAATTTCTTTCACATTGGCTAGAAGAAGTGGTTTGACTTAACACTCACTGCAATATATGTTAAAGGGTTCGTGCCAACTTGCTTGTAATTTACTTGAATCCAACATTCAATTGTTGTAATAAAACAAGTTAGCATTAATCAATTTATAATGGTTAATGCCTAAATGGCTAAATTTATGATTTAGGGTTAATTCTCATGTAAATAACCTAGAGTGAGCCTTGAGACTGCACATCTTGTGTCATATTCTAAATAAGTCTCAAGTTTCAACCTAAATCTCTCCACCTACAAGATGAAACATGAATAACATATGTCAAATGAGTACATTACTCAATACTTGGTTAATTATGATGAATTTGAAATGTTCTCTGTTCTATGCTACCTATGTCATTGCATCTAATCTCTCATTTATTGTCCTTGATAGACAAGTAATGACGTTCATAGTACCTCTCATCACTTCTCCATCATTATGTACATTTTCTTTGTATTGAAATTTGGGGTTGAAAAAATACCCTGCATTTGGCACAATATAAGAATTTTTAGCATACTTATTATAATCAAATTTATTTAAAAAATTAATCATAAATTAAATACAATAAATTACCAGCAATATGAAGATCATGGTGAAGAGTCATCTCCCATCTCTTGTCAATGATAGACCACTATTTTCTATACACTTTAGGATTACTTTTCCGCAAATGTTCCTTTGCTTTGTCCATTGCCTCATACAAATATCCCATGTCATTTTTATCATCATCATCAACTATTCTGAGGACTTGTACTACATGCTCTATTACTTTGAGGTAGTAAGAAACGTTCTCCCAAAATTATGCGTTGCTAATCAAATCTTATACTTGGAGAGCAACATCTTTACTTTCAGGCCTCAGAGTGTTTACATGTTCCAAAAATTGCTCAGAGTTGATCAACTAGCCCAATTGATGTCTATATTTAATGAGCTCTCCAAAGAAATAAAATTTGATGCAAATCTAGTGGGCCCAACACGAAGAAGATCCCGTTCATCTGTGAATTGCCTCATCATATTCGAAATTATGTTGTGACCATAAATAAATGAAGTGATCATCTGAGCGTCATCAATGAGGCCATGAATATGTGGATCTCTACCTATGTCCTCCATCATCAAATGCAAACAATGAGCTGCACAAGGGACCCAATATAAATGTTCTCTTTTCTCCATCAACAATCTGCTAACAGTCTTGTAGCTCGCTTCGTTGTCAGTCACAACCTACACCATATTTTCTTCACCCACTTCCTCTACAACTTCATCCATTAGTCTAAACAAATAATCTACATTCTTGATGTTGTCAGAGGCATCCACAAATTTCAGGAAAATGGTACCCTCATAGCAATAAACAAGGAAATTAATCATAGATTTTCTTGTTGTACCTGTCCACCCATTACACATAATGGTGCAACCACATTCTTTCCAAACATTTTTGAAGCTATTAACCCATGCTTTCAACTCATCGTACTCCTCATCAAGTCCAACATCATAAATGTATTTGCGTATGGGAGTCTTAAGACCAAGCCCAGCTTCTGCAATTACATCCAGCATAGTCTAAAAATATGGGCTCTCTGTCGTATGTACCAGCACACCTGCATGCAAAAACCTTTTAACAATATCTTTGATTGCTCCATTTGCTGCCTTTGCAGTGGCTTTCACTCATTTCAAGGCATGCTTGATAGAAGGTTGCTTTACAGACCTTGATTTATACAAATATCTGTCTATAGAATCCCGTGTAGGATCATGAACATCTGAGAGTCTATCTCCACACCCTAATGCAGTAACAGCCCTACGAACTGATGTGCTCCTAGGGAGAGATCTCCTAGAGTCATCTCTAGGAAAATGTGACCCTGATGTTCCCATGCCCCTTCGTCCATCCTCTTCTTTCGCACAAGTATGCTGACTAGCACGAGCAACTGCAGTGAACTTAATAAGATCAGGATTGTCGTTGTCAACATCATCCTCATCATCATCAACATTGATTGGTAACCTATATTCTCTTTGTCTCTGTCGCCCAGAAATCTCATCATGAAGCTCTTGTTGCTGCTAAGTTGTCAATATTTTTTCTGTCTTTTTCCCCTTCATGTACGATTTTATTTCATTCCTCACCTCAAGTGGGCATGTTGAGCATTTAGTTACATTTCCTGAAATCCCATCAATATGTAGCTTAAGCTGATACACGCCTCCTCCCATCTGTTTTCCACACCAATTACATTTCACTCTCTCCTGTCTAGCATCGATGAGGGTACCATAAACCCAACCAGGATCAATGCCCTGCTACTCCACCTCCTGCTCTTGATGTTGTTCATCAGCCATATTCTTGTGTAAGGTAGAAATTCACTTAGATGTGTAATTTACGCGTGTGAATTTTGTACAATGAGAGTCAATGAATGCAATTGAGTCTGTAGTCAGACTCTAATGAACTTAATTGAGTGCTTTCGACACTCATTTGCATCTTAACTACAATAATTAGACATAATCTCTACTTTTTAAACCCTAATTAGGGTTCAATTTAGGGTTTTGGCCAAAGAGGGTCATGCAATGCAATTGAGTCGGCAATTAGACTCTAATCAACTTAATTGAGTGCTTTAGACAATTGCATCTTAACTACAATAATTAGATAGAATCTCTACTTTTTAAACCCTAATTAGGGTTCAATTTGAGAGTTTTAGCCAAAGAGGGTCATGCAATGCAATTGAGTCTGCAATCAGACTCTAATCAACTTAAATGAGTGCTTTAGACACTCAATTGCACCTTAACTACAATAATTAGATAGAATCTCTACTTTTTAAACCCTAATTAGGGTTCAATTTGGGGTTTTTGGCCAAAGAGGGTCATGTAATGCAATTGAGTCTGCAATCAAACTCTAACCAACTTAATTGAGTGCTTTAGACACTCAATTGCACCTTAGCTACAACAATTAGATAGAATCTCTACTTTTAAAACCCTAATTAGGGTTCAATTTGGGGTTTTTGGCCAATGAGGATCATAAACATCTTATCAATGCTACTTATATATTGATCTATAACTTGTTAAGCATTTCTTATTTTTCCATATTTTTAAAAAATTTCAAGAAAAAAAATGGCCGGCGGCGGCGGTAGAAACCACTCTTCTTCACCGACAAAAAGGTTTCCCAAGAGGTGGACAAACACCCCACAGGTGCAACACTCTTCTTGGGATACCTTAGGGTTTATAGAGAAGGGAGAAAGAGAACAAGAGAAAGAAAGAGAGAGAAGGAAGAAAGCAAGAGGCGGCGGCGATTGTCGTCGGAGCTCCGGCGCCGGAGGGGGGGGCGCCAAAGGGGGGCTGAGATTGGGAGGCTGCAAAGAGGAGGGAAAGGGGGGGGGGGGGGGGGGGACTGTGCAGACAGCATGTTGTTTACGTAGGCCCGATCATTAAGGAGGGATCCGTGCGAGTCGGTCAAATCGGGCTGGATCCGATCTGATTCTGGCCGACTCTATTAAAAATAAATAAATAAAAGCCGCCTGAATCGGGCTAGGACAGGTGGAATGGGGGTGGATCGAGCGGAATTGGCCGATTTCACTTAAAATCGTGGGGGGCCGGCATCCCCCCTCCCCCATCGGATCGACACCCGCTGATTCCGGCTCAAATCGGCCGATTTCGATCCGGATCGGCCGATTTTGCCATCCATGCATGTTGTGGCCTAAGAGCATCTGTGCGTCATCAATTATAATAAAAAAAGAGTACAACTATCTAAGAGTACGTAGCCATACAAATATTTTATACATAACCATAAATAAAAGAGATTATAACAGTAAACAAGCATTTACACAAGCTTGAACATTGCTTCTCCAAGGACTTCCATCAGTAATCAAGGAAATCCTCCTGCGTCTAAACCATGCCACTCAAACAGAGAGAATCCATCTTCAAAATGTACCATAAAAGCCCAGGATGACAGGGGTTAATAAGGAGCGACATTTGCAACAAAATCATTATGAGTTGGAAACCTGCACATTAATTATTATTATTTCCACAGAGATATAAATCCCAAAAGTCCTTTGTTTTCTTTGGCTGGGAAGTAATCAGGTTGTCACCAAGTTCGAAGTAGAAGTGAATTTTATTGTTATTTCCCCCATTTTGTCAAGACTATTACCTTTTTAACACACATTTCTCAACATCCACAATTTGTCTGGCTCCATATTTCCCGAGGTTCAGATAGCACTATTTTTGGAAGGTGACCAACATGGTCATCAGTTCCTTAATAACTGTGAAAAGAAATTAGAAAAGTACAAGAGACTGTAAGGGCCCAAACGAGAGCCAAGAAAGAACTAAACAAAAATACTCAGACATCACTCAAAAAGGGTAAAGAACAGAAGAACCCACTGCAAAGGGTCCTGACACCCAACACCGTTACCAAGAGTTATCCTACTGAGGTAGTAGATTACTAGATTCAGAACTCAAGGTATTGCAAAATGCAAACCTCCAAGTCTTCAGTTTAGCAATACACCCAAAATCACAAGCAGCAGCACCAGTTGCTTTGGACCCTGCTTCAGCGCACAATAGCTCTTCTAAGGATATCAAATGCTGAGCTGAAGTCATTCCTGAATCACCTGGATTTCCTTTGGTTCCAGATTGCCCAAATTACAGCAGAAAAAATATTTGTCCATCCTCGCTGATGAGTACCTTTATGCCCGACCTGATTCAACCATCTCACTAACTCATGAATGAATGGCATTTGTTACTCATTAGGGATTTCACTCCTGATATGAAGAGAATTGCAGAGAGTTGATCATAATACTCTGACAGTCTGACTAGACCACATGAACAGAAAAGATTATCCTGGTTTTCCTTGGAAATACCACATAAGACACATTTTGAGTCATGAATGGTGAAGATATCTTAACCCTATGACAGTAGTTAGCCTTCTAACAGTGATCTTCCATCAGATCACCCTGTTTTTTGCAGGAAGACCCTTGGACCAAACCATCTTAGACTGCCAGACCCTTGTACACCCGTCAGGGAGCGTTTTTGCATAGTGTTTGACTGAAAATTGACCTTTCAGTTCCCATCTCCATATTCTTTGATCACATTTAGAAGTAGTAATGTGAATGTCGACCTAATAAAAATTTCTTGCAGCTGGTTGTATTCTAGCAATTCCAAGTTTGTTAGGTCCCTTCTTAGCTGGACAACCCAATCACCATGACCTCCATAACTATACATAAACACAAGAGGCGCTCGCTGATTGGTCAATGTGGCTAATACAAAGATGAGTATTTACTTTCGCCAGCAGAAGAAAGGTGAAGACTTCTTCCCTCACAAGACTATCCCATGCTGCTGAGTCTTCGGATTGTCCTCCTCTGGGGCCATCTGATCTTCACCTTATACCGTTGTTAGGAAATGTGCTTGGTCTTGAACCATGAATCCTCTCTCTAATTTTCTTTCTTATGCACATCTTTCTCCCCCTATTCTTCCTTTGTTTCTAGCTTGTCCCATTTCTCTTTACCTCAGAGGTGCCCAAACTGGTTATGTGCCATGAAAGAGGAGTTTTTTTTTTTTTTTTTCAAATGCGGATAGTATCACAATGTATATTGATAAAAGAAGAAGAATGTACAAGAGTAGGTGTACAAAACAAAACCCTCTATACGAAAGGAACCCCTCACCAAAGGGTAAGAAAAACCCACTCAACTCTCCAAACACAAAAAAAGCGAGGAGTTAAGGCCTTCAACCAAACCCAAATGTTTAGCCCAAAACAAAACTCTATTTCTAACAAAAGCAAATAGCCTATCCTTTGTGCGTGCTTCTCATCTGAATATTCTGCTACTCCTTTCATTCCACAAGGCCCAGAACATAGCATGCAAGATGAGCCACCACGCCACGTGATCACCCTTGAGCGACCACCGCCTGTGCAGCCCATAATAAGATGTTGAACTCCCACAGAACGAGGAAGAGGATGCTGGATACACTGCTCAATCAAGGACAAGGCCCCTTACCATAGAGATAGGCTTTGAAAAGGTGGTCTAGATTCCCCTTTTCATCCCCGCATTAACAGCATAAAGAAGGAATGTATGATAAAAATTGAGCAAGCTTATCACAAGTGGGCTACCTTCCATGTGAGAACCTCCAAATGAAGACTTACACCTTGATAGAGCTCTTGGGAGCCCAAATTTGTCTTGAAGCGTCGTGCTGAACTCCTCCATCAGAGAGAATAAGATAGGCTGACCTAACTAAAAATCGCCTTATCTTCTCCCATCTCCATACCCATGAGTCCTCCCTATTGGCGACCGGCCTAAAGGCAAGAAGGGAAGAGAAGAGTTGAGCAAACTGGCAAGCCACTTCACTCGAAAGGTTCCTACGGAAAGTCGACACCCAGATCCCACCAGACAAATGTATCTAGAAAGTGAGTGCCACAGAAGCTCTAGGGAAGCTAGATATGACAATAATGCAGGGAAGGACTTTGTCAAAGAGAAATCACCACACCACCTATCCTGCCAAAACAAACAATTCTAACCATCTCCTAGGAAAACCCTGACACTAGCTCTGAGGAAGTCCATACATTGTAAGATGCCCTTCCAAACTAAGGAAACTCTATACTGAGGGGACAGCCAATCCCAAACTCTAAAAGATCCATGGTACTTTTGCCTAACTAGTTGCTGCCCCAAACCCCTTCTTCCACCCCAAGTCTCCACAGCCATTTGCACAAAAGAGCCAAATTGAAAGACCTAATGTTCTTGATTCCAAGCCCTCCTGCCTCCTTAGACTGACACACTTTGCTGCAAACTCCTCCTCCTATCTGCCTGCTAGCCTCTTATTGTGACCCCATGCCTTCCAAACTTGAGCCATATGTTTCAACTTAGTAACCAAGGTAATCATAGCATTTCCCTAATGCCCCTATCTATCCCAGGCAGATTTGACAATATGTAAGAAATTTGTCTCCCTTAGCCAGTACTTTTCCATCCTAAACTGCTTGGTCCTCATCAAGTGTCAACTAGTTTGCAAGAGGATAAATTTATGATCTGAAGTCAACGTAGGGAGGGAGGAGGCCCGAGCAAACAGGGCAAAAGGAAACTGCTCCTCCCAATCTGTTGATACCAAAAATCTATCCAGTTTGGAACACGACGGATCATCCCTCAAGTTAGACCAGGTGAACTGAGCATTCACCAATCGAACATCAATAAGGACAGCCCGATGAATAAACTCCTAGAAATCTTCAGATTCAAAAGCATGCGTTCGAAATTTGAACCCCCCCCCCCCACCGGGGGGGTCTGTACATCCCTAATGTCCCTCCCTGCCCCCCTGGCCCGTGTTGTCGTAGGGCCTTCCACGCCTAAAGAGGGAGTAGACATTGCTCCTTTAGCCAGAGTCGAATGACGACTTGCTCCCCCTTCATGACGATGATAGTAACCACGGCTAGGATTGACAACTGCGAAGGCATCGAGACTTCCACTACAATAGAGGTTCTGGAATTGAAGGGGGTGGACTCTGAGGTCCCCCTAACCAGTCATCTGAATGAGCGGACAACAAAAGAAATGCCTTCCTCACACGGCAAGATACCACCTCAGGGCTAGGGAAAGTGCCCTGACCCTTTGACCATCTTGGGATTCTGAGAAGCGTACCATCCACTTCTAACACCCCTATGTCCGACCTCCGCCATCTCCGCAACCACCTATTCCCCATAGTTGACCATAAGAAAGAAGGAGGGAGACACCAACCATACCTCCCAATTGACTCTTGACAAAGCAAAGAGCTTCTGGCTCACATCCTCCGCCTGGACTTTGCCTCTACGACGAACGCACAAAGCCAATGCCGAAACCATTAACATTTCTTAGCCAAATGATCTGCGGGGAAGACCCCAGCATCTACCCACCTTTTGCTACCACCCTCCCAGACTTCTCCGTTGTCGTTGGCTTCTCCGTCGGTCCACCACTCACAACCTCCACGAAGGATCTATCCCAGACTCTTCTCTCGCTGTGAATAGAGAACAACGACCGAGCAAAGCAAGAGCGACTAAGATGCCCCCTCCTGCCACACCAGAAGCAGGTCGGAAGCCTCCCAGGACCGGCCAAAGGACCGAACAGTGAACCACCTCCTCCCAAAGGACTTAGTTCCCCTTGTCAGCCACCCATTCCCAAAGCTTGTCTACTATTTTGAAGGGAGTGTAAACGATCCAAGTCGAGCCAAGTAACACTCTGCTCGAACTCGGACTCATTTATTTTTATCAAACTCGAACTCGGCTCGATACTCGCCGAGTACTTATATCTCTGTTCGAACTCAGTTCAATTCACTTTTAAAGTGTTCGAACTCGGCTCGACGAACTACTCGTTTACATAAACGAGCACAAACTCGAGCTCAAAATTGAGCATTTAAACTAGCTCACTTGCACAAGTTCAAAAAATGCTCAGGCTACACAAGTTCAAAATTTTTAGTTCAAATCCAGGCTCGAATTCGAGCACGGGTTCAAAGTTTTTATTTTTGCTCAACAAAGTTCAAACTCGGACTCGAGCTAGAGGGCCACAGGACCAGGAAAAGAATGCGCTGAGGATGGGCTATATTTTTATAGCTACTCTATCCTGTAAGCAATTTCTAACACCCGATATGGCCAGGGTGCGGCCGGTGCAAGGGGTGAGCAGAGTGGGCAATGGGTGCAGGGAGTGGGCGCGTGCAGGGGGTGGGGAGGCCGGAGAGAGCCACCGCGGATGTCGGAACAGCCACGTCGGTGCCCGCAACTTCAAGGGCGTCGCTGCAACTCCGGGTTTCACTGTCGGGAGTTCCACGTCCGCACCTCCAGCGACGGCACTACGGCCGCCAAGAGCACCATTCGGTATCAGCAGGGGGTCCGCAGCGATCGCCAGAGACTCCGGTGACCGACCGCGGCTCCCCTCAACTGCACCGGCAAGCGCACTTGTTGCGCAGTCCGTGCTCAGTAGGAAGAAGATGGTTGAGGTGTTGCAGGACCTTGAAACACTAAATTTTGTGTTCATACCCCTCTTTACATGATTTGCTTTAAACCAAATTTTATGTATATACCCCCATTTGCATAATTTGTCTATATACATTGTGGCATTTAGTCTATTATATTTAAGTCATCATAAGTATTTTATATTTTAATAATAAATCTATATAAATATATATAATATATTTATATCCGTATATTTATTATAAAAATTTTGAGTATGTTAACGAGTATCATTTCTAATATATTAACGAGTAGCTTACTGAGTATTTTAGCGAACACATTATCAAATATATTAAGGAGTTGTTCGCGAACATAATCGAGTCAAGCATACCTCTGTTCAAGCTCGGCTCATTAATGAACCAAGCTTATTTTTTTGTTCAAACTTGGCTCATTAACTTAATAAACGAGCCAAACCGAGCTTTTAACGAGCTGAGCTCCAAGCTCCGAGTTGTTCCTCGAACTTATTGGCTCGTTTACACCCCTAATGCAATGTTGGTTTTGAATGGGTGTTCAATGTTAAATGCAAGCCTGCTTCTTCCATGAATTCAATATAAGGTGCTTAGGTGTCCGCTATTTTCTTGACTTAAGAGGTTGCCTACTATGGTGATGGTATTAATGTGTACTAGTGCAAGTACCCTTGATTTGCTGGTTGCTATGTGGAAGTTTAGTTGCCACATGACTGCCACCACTATTGAAGTGAACCATCACCTGACTAGTCAATGGCGGGGCTGCTTTCTGATGTTGAATGGAGATGATATCAAAGTTTTATGGGGTAGTTTATCTACTTGACTCTTACCAAGCTAGATATTACCTATGTCAGCATTGTGGCCCAATTTATGCATGAACCTCAATCCTCCCATGTGCAAGCTGTATACTCCCATATGTCAAAGGCAGTCCCAAAAAGGGGCTGACCTCTATGAGATCTCCATCCCTTCAGATTGAGGCTTATACCCATGCCAATTAGGCAGGTTCTGAGGAGGATCGACACTACACTCCCAGTAAGTGTTTTATCTGGGGACCAACTTGGTCACATGGCAGGGCAGAAGCAAATGGTTTGCATTTGATCGAGTGCCAAGGTGGAATATTGTGTGGCCCATCATTAGCTCATAGGATTGTTGTGTCTGAAATTGTTATTGCAGGGCATTGGTCTGAAAGTTCCTCTCCTCTTGCAGTTGTATTGCGACAGCAAAGCTACCTTAATATTGTGGATAATCCATGCAGCATGATCGCACTAAAACTGTTGATGTTCTTGGTCATTTCATCTCTGAACATCTTGTCATTGGTAAACTGTGTTTGCCCTACATTCGCTCCAGTAATCAAGTTGCCAACGTGTTTACAAGGGGGTGTCAAAAGTCCAATTCACTTTGTTTTGAACAAGCTGTGCATGTAGTATATCTATGTTCAGCCTGAGGGGGAGTATAGGAGTTAGTGGGCACTCTGGTTCATTATTGAACCCATTAGAGAGAATTCGATTAACTTATGTTATATATTTTCATTTCGAGAAATACCACTAGTTGTTTTTTTTATGTAACTGAGAGTTACATTAGAGATGAAGGCCTTTTCTTACACCTTTTCTCTGAGCCCAAGAGAAAGAACCTCTGATGGTCTCAATACTCCTTACAACTATTCTAGGCATTTTCAGAATAGCGAAATGGTAATTACCCAAGGAGGATAAAATTGACCTAGAGAAAACCCCACCTTCCATCAGCGGTGAGGAAAGCCCCCAACCTATGCTCAAACTTCTTGATGAGAGAATCCCCATCCCAGCTTTAATGACCCCATCAGTGAGAGGAAGACCAAGGTATATAATAGGGAATAAGGACCTCTAGCACCCAAAACAAGTTAGCAGCATTCTACAACCTGCTAGAATCCAGACCAAACCCCAACCGCATCTGATCTCTCAAAATTGATCCTGAGACCTGAAATGCAATGTACCATAATAAGGAGTTTCTGAATAATCCTATTGTCTGGCCGGCTAAGATTCACAACAACGTGCTAAAATTGTCTGGAATTTATCATCTTCCTTCAGCCCGCTGCTATCTATTTCTTTATTATAGTGAACTTGAGAAAATCCTCAAATTGGGACATCTGATTATCTGTAGATTAAAGTTGTATGACAAATGTAAATTTTGTTTGTGAAGTAAGATTCAAATGGAACAAGCATTGTCCTAGCTAGTTTTCTCATTTGGACATGAGTCAAGAAGCTCGTACTTTATTGTAGGTCCTAGCTAGTTTTCTCATTTGGACATGAGTCAAGAAGCTCGTACTTTGTTGTAGCCATTTCTTAGCTAACCTTCTTTTATACAGTGGTCATTTACATATTTTACATCTTTGAATAGATGTATTCATTCTCAATGCTTGAACCCCATTTTGTTAGAAGGATTGCATTGGTTTCATCATCAATATATACTGATTTGCATATACTAATGTAAATTCTTTTACCTCCAACTTTGAGGTTTGAATATTTAGAGTATTTGAATAGAGGAGAATATGGAGAAGATGATTGAGAATAATTGTATTTATGAATAAGCTTAAGCAATATCCTAATATTTCAACAACATCATTACTTAGAAGTTAGAATTGAGGTTACAACTATAATTTCCTATCATCAAGGTATCTAAACTTCGAGATTGAATCAACAGTTGTAGACCTTCTTCTACTTTGGAAATTATACCACCATCACCATGACTTTTGTGCTTTGATGACTTTGATGCTATATCAAGCTTCTAATGTAAAAAATTGATTCCCAATAACCATGGATCCTATGCACATGAAGGATCAAGAACCTTATTTGTCCCAGATGTCAACTTTACACATGATGATAATCTTGTTTTGTTACCATCAGGTGGAGACTGCCTCTATGCCTACTCATAGTTATTCTCAGGCGGAGGAGACTTCAGCTATACCTGCCTGTGGGGCTGACATGGATGCAACTATTTCCAAGGCAGATATAACAGGTGCAGGAACAAATCTTCAGCCTGTGGGATCAATAGGAGCTGGACGACTTAAGTCAAAGTATGTTTTCTTTGCAATTCTTGTTTTGGTGGCCTCAGTGTGCATCATGTATATTCTTCAACTAGAAAACTGGCCATTTCGATACTAAGCTTTGTGTCAGGTGTTCTTTTGGTGCAAAAACCAATTGTTTTCTTGAATGGTGAGGAGACAGATCTATGGAAAATGTACAAGTTCACAGCAGTGGAGGCTTTGAAACCCTAGATGGGGAAATTTGAAATAGAGTAATACTTGTTGCACACTCTTGGGTTGCAACATGGATTGGTGGGACTTGGAGAGCAAGAAAAGACCCCAAAAAGATGTGAGACCAAAAAGGGGTATATATTGTAAATATATGAAAGTCCACAAGTACGTTGGGCTACCTCCGCCTCAGTTCAGAGAGTTATAAAAATAGAAGTAGATGGTATTGGTTGAAAATATGAAGTCACAAGAGTCAAGGTGAGGTGGGCCTGTAGGATTTTACACACTACCTGACTTCGTCGACAACGAAAGAAGTCAAGTAGTGTGTAAGTCACGAATGATGCTTTCGAAGTAAAAGCTACCAAGAATAAAGCTTTTAAATTACTTAAAATGATATTTAAATAATGTAGAGGCTAGTTGTGGTAGAACGGGCATGGACACCTGTCACAAAAATGAGTGAGCAGAGTTTGATTCTCATCATGATAAATGAAACACTATTTAGATATGCATTCTCAGCCTCTACTACAAAATCCACATTTTTACTAGCAAAAAGTTTGTGTGGTCAGTGGGACTCCAACATAGGTCAATTAATGCAAAACCCCTGATTTTATTGATGACTTAGTTGCACACAAGAAGCTTTTCCGCTTCTCTTTAATATGCAATTGTGGTACCATCCACTTCTCAAAAACAAATACAAGAAGTTTTTATGGTCATTGAGATTGAAACATGGACATAACTACCACTACACTAAATTCTAGGTTATTAAAAAAATCCAAGGAAAATTCCTGAAAAGAAGCGAAGGTTTTGCAAGTCAGTCTCTGTAACGTAGCTTAATTTTGAGTAGTTATTGATTCAATTGCACATATTATACGATCGTCATCATCATCAGAGCCTTATCCCATTATTTGGGGTCGACTACATAAATCTTGTTTTGCCAAAAATTTCTATCAAATGTTATATTCGTATTTAAACCCAAAAAGCCAATGTCCTTACTAATAATATTGCATCATCTCAATTTAGTCCAACCCGAGCTCTTTTACTAGCATCTACTAAGATTTGGTCACATCTTTTAGCCGGGCCAAGTTAGAGTGACAGTGCACGTGTCCAAACTACCTGAGTCTATTTTCTCACATTTTATTATCAATTGAAGTTATCCCCAAGTCCTCACGGAAGCACTCATTCCTAAGATCTTGATTCACATATTCTACAATCATTCTAAAAATAAGCCAGTGTTCAAGATGCTAACTTACTTCTGGCTTATCTAATCCAGACGGAAAAAGCTGAACTTTGTACTCGTTTTAAAACAATGGCATATATTGAGTTGTGTGATAATTTTGGAATTATACATGCTTAAGTCTAAACTACACTGGATTATGAAGATTAGCATTAAAATTCTGTCAAGAGAAATAGCTAATGAGAAGGGCAAAAAAGGAAATGGGGAGTGCTCAAATCTTTTCTCCCAGCCTCATCTTTAGCATACTCCCTAAAATGTTGCTAAAGATAAAACACTTCTGATACACTTTCTGGCATCACACTGATTTATAAATATCTGAGCTCTGATTTGATATATGGATAGGATAACCTCAAATAAGAAATCTCAGGTTTTTTGCTTGCCTCTTTTAATAGTCTCAGGAGGGAAGCTGGTCTGAGGATATGTTATTCTCCTTTTTGATAGATAAAGTGCTTTTTCTGGGCTAAACACCTGTAATGAAGACTGCTATAACTCCTCTTTCTTTTGCTTTTGGGGACTTAATGGGGGGGGGGGGGGGGGGGGGGGTTCTGGCTAGTTGTGGAGCTGCTTTTTGTATAAGGGCTTTGTTTTTTCATACATGTATATCATTTCCTCTAACATAATCAGTGGTACTATCCACTTTTCAAAAAAACAGAAGTCTCAGAGAGAATAGCTAAACCCATAAATACAAGGAATAACTATCAGGGGTTTATGTCACAGACTCACATAAGGTATCTATTTGTGAGATTTTCTTATCCAAGTTGCCATACTGGTTTTTAACTTATCTGTGCAAATAAACACCTACTTCAGGTGCCTATTCTCATATCAGATGGCTCTAGACAGAAAAAAGAATAAGGCAGAGAGAACAAAATATATTATCAGAGCCTGTAGTTGTCTGTACTAGATTCTACCAAGAAAATGAAGAAAACTGACGGTCACAAAATACAAGATATCAATACAATTCTTAAAAGAATAAATATATGCAAGAACAGCTATTGTGATGTCCACCAGTTTGAGGGGAAAAAAACTGGTTGCACAGAAGTTACCAGATCGTGAGTCATCCAATCCTGTTTGATGTGCCCAATGAGGGGATCTAGCTGTAGTAACCAATTTCATTACACTGTACCAAAGCAACATATGCCGTGTCCTTGTATGGTTGTAGTCCATGTAAGAGCTCTAGTTGGCTGTCGTCAGTCTGTGACTCTGTATTGCTCTTCATTTTGTGATCCTTTTCTACAAGAATCACTCTCCACATTATGACAGGCAACCCCTATGACCTTCTGTATTCTGTAAGGTATGGGGTGGGATTGGGAAGCCAAGCTGAATGGCCAGGTGCATTTTTCTTTTCTTTGGCAAGTGAGGGAAGAAGCTGGGCGCATGGTGCAGCATCCCAGGTGATCGTCCAATATCCAATTGTCCAACAGGGGACACAGAGGATTCTAGGTCGCTCAGATAGTAAGCATTCACCAAATGTTTGATGGTCTTGTTACTGTTCTGACCCTTCAACATGCATACAGTATCTGTTAACAATGTGTAGAATCCAGGCCCTCTCTAGTCTAAGTTAATCCATGGCCTCTCCCATCTGGTTTGCAGTCTAGATCTCACCAGTAATCCCCATAAGAGCATGATCCACTTTGGAAATGGTGAAAACTGTTTTGAGTCCCTCACATTATATCTCATCTGTAAATGTGTGAAACAAGCTTTATAGCCAAGTGGCAATCAGCACCAACATGGAGATTTTTCATTACCCGAATTGTCATCCCGGGGCTCATGCTAATCAGACCATAAGCTATTGCCATTTTCCACCTCCTTACTGTGATGAATTAATGAGTTCTCTGTTACTCTTTTCTCGTCGATATCTATCAACACTTGCTTAGTATCAGGCTCAAATCCTGCAATCTTCAATCCCTTTTCCATTTCATCGAGCATTTCGTAAATTTCCTTCTTTGTTGGATGTGATGCATCTCCAGTATGAATTCCTGAACCAAGCCATCTGTCAATAGAGCTGCAACCATGTACCTTCCTTACTTTCCTCTTTTTCGTCCTCTTCCATAGTTTTGTACTCCCCATCACATCTGTTGGCCATTGCTACATGTTCCACAAAAGTGCATATTCAGCATTATCATTGAGGTCAAGTTTGAAGGAGCCTAAGACCTGCCTTCACTCCCACTTCATAGTTACCATGGATTCTACAAGTTACCCAGCATGGCCTTCTGATGCGGGACAGGGAGGGGGAAGGGAGGGAGGGAGGAAGAGGGGAAGCCAGATTCCACCGAGGGAAGGGAGGGAAGAAGGAAGAAGATGAACAGGGGCTCACCCCTCACCACAATGCTTCTTGCACAGCACCCTTTCCATTTTTCTTTTTGGCGTTCATTATCTTCAAAAGATGGGAACATGGATATTTAAAGAGAATTGGAACTAGGGCTGCAAACGGGTCGGGTTCGGAACCGGAAACACATATTCCGATTCCGATTCCGATAACCGAAATATAGTTCCGATTCCGATAAAATCGGAATGGTTAATTCCGATCCGTTCCGATTTCGATAACATTACCGGAACCGAAATTTCGATAAGCTAAGGTGTTTACCATGGTTTTACCTTTTGAGTTTATGGATAATTTATCGGAATAACCGATACCGATTCCAATTCCGATTATTTTTCAATTCTGATTCCGATTCCGATAGCTTATCGGAATATCCAATACCGATTCCGATAAGCTATCGGTATCATTTTTCAATTCCGAAACCGATAATTTTTATCGGAATCGGGTCAGAATATCGGGTTCCGTTTACACCCCTAATTGGAACCCACATGACCCTTCTCAGTCCTCACCTATCCAAAGGACAAAAGATCCAAAATACCCCCTTTTAAAGCAAACAGCAAGTTTCAGCCTTAAAATTTATCAAGAAAATAAATTTTACATCAAGTGGGCCTCTAATGAACGTGGTGGAGGGGGTCGTGCGCACTGTAGCGAGCTGAGGAGCTTCTCGCTGCCGCTGTCGGAGACGGCGTAGAACTCGGCCGCGCTGGCGGCTGAGTAGGTGTCAGAGATCTGGGTGGTTTTGAGCATGAGGGCGTGGACCTGCCGGGGCTTTCCCAGATGTGGAGGAGAAGGAGCCGGTCTAGACTCGGGGGGGGCGGCCCGGGCGGGGCGGGGCGGGGGATGGGATGGTGAGGGTGAGGGTGTGTGGGATTTTGAAGGCCGTGGAGAGCATCTTCTCTCTGTTCTTCCCCGCCTTCTTCTTCTTCTTCTTCTTCTCCCTCTTCTGCTTGCTGCCGGCAACGAAGTGCGCTCCGACCACTGGTGGAGACGCGCCGGAGCACCACGCCACTCCGCACAAGCGCTACTCCCCTCACCGTCACAGCACTGCGGCACAGACCGCCCCCCCCCCCCTCCCCCCCCTCGCTCGCGTTGCAGGTTTCTCTCCACCCATCCGTTCGCGCACTCTCTTGTCGTTTCTTACCTCCCTCCGTCTCCACCTACTGGTCCCCCCCCCCCACCCAACCCGATGTTTCCCGTTCCTCTATTCGAGCTTTCTTTTATTTTTTTTTGTGTGAAGAGGTTCCTCGCACCTCTATTCGAACTCGGTCCATGATAATTTTTGGACAAATAATTAATTTTAAAAATATTTATTATCCGGATAAAATATGTAGGCATGTACACAAGTTTAGATACCACCAAAAAAAAGATCCGTGGTTGAGTCCACCTAGATGGCACAGGCCTCACTCACTCACATTGTGTTTGACACTGAGAGTATCATAATATTCAGACATCCAAATAATTAACATATTTTGTTAATTAAGGGATTAGAAAGTAGTCATGTTGATGAATCATTAAAAGTGTGATTTTCTTCTTCAATCGAATAGTTGATTTTTTATTAATAAGAATATAATTTTTTTTAATATTATTAGATTCAAATGAGGGGTATTTTTTTATTTACATGTAATATCTTAAGTAAATAAAATTACAAAATATTAACATTTATTTAAATGATATTTAGATAAATAAGTTATTAAACCATGCATCGTAGGGTTTAGACCACTCAAACGTAATTTAAACCATGCATCATAAGGCCTAAGCCACCCAAGGCGCCCCATGCAAGCCTCGCCTAGCCCGCCTAGGCACCATCTTGGGGCGCCTTTCTGGGTCGTCAAAAGACTGACCTTCATCTAGCCATCAATTTGACGTCTTCCCTCTTAGACGGTGTTGCTTAGGCGGGCGCCTTGACAACTATGTGAGTAACTTATCACATAGTAGCAAGTTATTCTCTATTTAACCATCCACAGTGCCATGATGAGTTGACGAAGCAGCAGACTCTTCCGACTCTGGTTGGGAGGGAAGGGGTGCCCTAAACAAGTCCCCCTTCCCTCTCCTCGACTCGGTAGATCTCATCTCCTTTTAGAGGGGGTTTTGGTTCAAGAAGGTTTCCTTCTTGATTTTGTAAATCATCTCTGACCTTATACGAAGGATATATGGCATCATATGTTCTCTCTTCACAAGGGACTTTGGTTTTTCTAGTCATACTCTTCGTTTAGGAGAGGTTTTGCTCTCGGACTATGTTGGAGACTCGTCATCAATCTCGGTAGTGGAATATTCACTGGCACACTCGGCATTCAACTTGCATCATATCTAGCCTCTTGTTACCAGGGGTCTTCCCACACTTTCTATTCTCCTGTGTTCATATTCTTCAATATGGGACCTCATATTTCATCTCATATGTTCTGCAAGAATGCCTCTTTATCGGAGCAAAATGTTCATCTTTCTATGCTTCTTTCTGTGGAGACTTTGGAGATGAGGACAACACTTTGTCTACATGGACTTTCCCCTTGGCAACACCAACTTTGGCTCTTTCCGTCGAGCTCCTCCCCGACGTTCCAGCTCCCCGTGGGTAGTCGTCATCCCATTAGATCCTCGAAGATCGTCTCTAACGATCTCCTCCGACGTTTCTGTGCGATGGCCGAGCTATGCAAGAATTATCTTTTTTATGTGTTTTTTTCCCTAGTGTGTGTCTTTAGTTTTGGGTTGTAAGAACATGCTAGGTTCAGATTTATGTGCATGATGTTCCTCTACATTGTACTCTTATTTGGGATATGCAACCGACATGCCACGAGGAATGAAAAGTTATGGAAATTTTTTTTTTTAGGGAAATGAAGAATCGCATAAAGTTTTAATTTGTTGGAAATATTTTAAGAATGGGAAATAAAATCCAAAAAAAAATATCACATAATCTAGAGAAATAAAACCTCAACTACTATTTTCCTATATTTGTAACTATTGTTGAGATTTTACTTGCGTTTGTAAAAGATATGAAAGTTAATTAGGATAATAGATTTTTTTTTTTAGAAATGGGGTTTTGCAAATCCCCACCCCCCTTCCCCTAAAGTGATATTGAGTTGATCCTGGTCCAAGTTTGAATCGGACGTTTTTGTTATGGAAACATGTGTTTTTATCGCCTTCCATATTTTTGTCTTTCTTTGTAGTTGATTAGGATAATAGATTTTTTTGTAGAAATGGGGTTTTGCAAATCCCCACCCCCTTCCCCTAAAGTGATATTGAGTCCTGTTCCAAGTTTGAATCGGACTTTTTTTATGGAAAACATGTGTTTTTATCGCCTTCCATATTTTTGTCTTTCTTTGTAGATGTAAGAAACACAAGAGGAGGAATTTAGTCCTCAAGTTTATGTGTGTCTTTGCCCAAATTCTTGCGCATTCTCTCAACATAACTTCAAAGGTAAATAATAATTTGTGCGTTTTTGGGCAGGGTGGTGGGTGTGGGACAGTAGGGCTCCCCAAAGGATAACCAGTAAAAAGAACAATTTAATAATTTGGTTGTCCATGTATCCTAAAAAATAATTAACCTATTATAGGATTTGTAGCCTTAATCATTGTAACATGTCAATAGCGATGCCCAATTAGATGAGAACAAAACGTGATTGAGGGGAGAAATCTAACTATGGGACATGATAATTACTTAATGCTCGGTTGATTTGCTCAGCCAACTGCGTCATTGATCATTGTCCGAGAAACCATCACGTCATTGGGGCGGTCGACTGGGCAAACTAGCCGAGCATTAAACATATGTTCACGACGCACTCTTGGAGAAGGTGAGAAACTCTCATTCGATACCGATACCTCCGCTAGCACCTCCTCTTGCCCAAAATCCTTCTTTTCTTAGGATAGAAGACATTTCTATCATGGTTTTTGTCATTCTTTGGGGTTGACCTCTAATAATCTTGCAGACTCGACCACATCAACCAACATATATATCGTCTTGAAGATGTAAGAAACACAAGAGGAGAAATTTAGTCCTCAAAATTATGTGTCTTTGCCCAAATTCTAGTGCTTTCAACACAAACTTCGAAGGTAAATAATAATTTGGGCGTCTTTTCTAACCCCTAAATAAGGAAAATTGTTACCTCCCGTCCCCTCTCCGGACGGGTCCTGAGGGGGGGGTGGGGAGGGGTGCGAGTCCGCACGCAAGAGTGGTGGGTGTGGGACAGTAGGGCTCCCCAAAGAATAACCAGTAAAAAGAACAATTTAATAATTTGGTTGTCCATGTATCCTAACAAATAATTAACCTAGTATAGGATTTGTAGCCTGTTTGAACCCAATCATTGTAGCATGTCAATAGCGATGCCCAATTAGATGAGAATAAAATGTGATTGAGGGGAGAAATCTAACTATGGGACACGATAATTACTTAATGCTCGGTTGATTTGCTCAGCCAACTGCGTCATTGATCATTGTCCGAGAAACCATCACGTCATTGGGGCGGTCGACCGGGTAAACTAGCCGAGCATTAAACATTGCTCATGAGACACTCTCGGAGAAGGTGATAAACTCTCATTCAGTGGCGGAGCCAGAAATGTTTAGAAGGGGGGACAATTAATAAGATTAATTGTTCATAGATACTCAAAACAAGGGGGCAATTAATAAAGTTAAAAAAAATCTTCACATATCCATCAATTTAATTCACTGAAGATATTAAGAAAAAAATTATGTAAAAAATTAAGGGGGGGCAATTGCCCCCCCCCCCCCCGGCTCCGCCACTGCTCTCATTCGATATTGATACCTCCATCAACACCTCTCTTACCCCAAAATCCTTCTTTTTTTTAGGATAGAAGGACATTTCCATCATGGTTTTGTCATTCTATGGGGTTGACCTCTAAAATCTTGCACACCGGACTCGACCACATCAACCAACATATATCTCATCTTGAAGGTGGTAGTTCTTTTTCATTTTTGTGCAAGTAGTAAAAATAGCTAGGTACCTTAAATTCCCTCCCATTTTAAACACGAATAATCATAATGATTCTTTTCCCTAAATTATGGGTAATAAATTCGAATGGTAGATAAGAGTAAGAAGCTTTTTTCATCATCTCACTTATTTTTTGTAGGCAGATAAAGAGCACTTGCAGTGGAACCTTTTGAGTCAAAAACAAGATAAGAGACATTAACAAAGGCTTATTTCTTGAAATTTTGTCTCAATAGATAGTGTTAAAAAAAATAATTTTCTTTTAACATAAGTTATCATTATATTAAACCTTTATATATTTCGATTTAAAATTTGAAGACTAGTATCTTGCTTTCCCTCCTTTTACCTTCCTTTTTTTGGTGTCGATGTGTTAATACTTTTGTTGTATCAGTTGTATCACATGTTCTTTTAATGTGTAAAAAAATAGTAATTTAATATCTTATTAAAAATGTGGTTTGGTCAGGAAAAAAAAAGGACTATTCATTATGGTAGATCTAAAAGTGAAGAGAAAATAAACTCTCTGTCCAAATCTATTTCAGACTATCAACACTATTTAATGATACCCAATCCTTTTTTTCATATAGTTTGTTGAAATGGTGCCTATAAAATCTCTTTATCACTAATATTTGTCAAAAGTGGTATCAACATTGTCAGATATGAGAGGGATAGAGAGAAAATAGTGTCGGATCAGAGAAAAGGGCAATGGTTGCCTTCTTCCATGGGGAAGAGAGGGAATAATATTTCAAAGGTATCTTTGAGTTTTCAGAAGTCTAATGACATTATTTGATGGAATAGACTAAAAATCCATGATTTAAATGAATTCATCTACAATTGAAGTTTCTAATCAATTGACTAATAACTTATTAGGAACCCTCTTTTTAGATTGAGAAATTTTTTTTGTTTAAAAAAAACAATAGAATAGTTAGGGTTTTTAATTGTACAATCTATTTTATAATGGCAGCGTGGCAGGAGTGATATTAAAATATAAATTTAGTTTACCTACAACTCTAAGTTTGTAGTTCAATGGCAATTACATCTCTAAGTATTTTAGCATGTTATGGCTCTAAAGTAAAATTTTGTAGAAAGCTTGTTAGAATCAAAGAAAATGTATGATTGTATTTATATCTAGATTTCATCTTAGTTGTCGATAAAAAATGATTGTTGAGAATATGGTAGATAGAGAACATTGTTCGACATACAAAATTATAAATATAAAGACTTTTTTATGTGACAACAATATGCATGTGACATTTTTGCTATTGCGTATGTGCTTATTCCCTTTTAACTCTTATAACTAAATATCTTTCAATTCACACAACTTATTTTTGTAGAAAATTTTATTATTACCACTTGATAAAAATCATGTTTTTTAAATAATAACAGTTCCATAAAGTTAAATAATATAATATAACTCTAGTCATATACTACAAATTTTCTTTAATCCATATTACGTCTAAATCATTTGTGACCACTGTAGCAAATGCTTACACATAGATAGGTACAAATGGAAGAATATGACATAGATTTCCTTATTATATAGAAATAGGACAGATTATTGACCCATGATTTGTCTGGATACTTATTACATAAGAAGGGAGATAGCACAATATAAAATATTTGATAACTTTACATCATCCATCTTAGGTTTTTCTTGTTTTGTTTGTAGTTAACATTTTTCTTGGGATCATCTCGTAAACTTGAAATTTTACTCTTGCATTATGGGCAATTCAACTTTGGCTGGTACCCTTCTGATGTTGCAGTTAAGGCACCTTTATCTGTCTCATGTGCAGTGGCGGATCTATCTTAAGATCAGTGAAGTCACAATATTTTATTGAATTAAAAAAAATATTAGATATGTAAAATTTCACTATTGATAATCTCGTTAGATCAAAAATATATATATAAAGATACATCCACTGAATGAAAATTCTAAATCTACTACTACTCATGCGTGAACTTGAGTTTCTATAATCACATTTTAAAGATATGGAGGAGCTTGCAGTTGATGTTGGCGATAAAGATGAGGTTGAAGAGTGTATTGAATGGAATTTTTTGTTGACGCCACTCATATTATTGTAGTAAGAAAGTTTATTGCACTTAAGTTTTGTATTTTGCACTTGTATTTTTTACTTCTCATTGGATGAATGTATCGTATTTTTTTTCTCATTGACCAATGAAAAGAAAGAAGTACAAATGTAAAGTACAAAACTCAAATGCACTAAATTTTTTTCTTATTATAATTGTTCTTGTAGTTACTATTGCTGTTGATGCTACTTTAGTTGCTGCTATCACTATTATAATTGACATTATTGCAAATTATTACCGACCCGCCCCTAGTGGAGCTCCCACATGAATCGACTCTCAATTTGAGCATGTACTCCACCTTTGCATTATTTATTATGTGAGTCGTATTGTTGCTTTTGTTGTACGTGAAATTATAAATTTCTCGAGCGCCCGATGATTCGAACTGAGTTGGAATTGCCAGCAACAGAGAGAAGAGGGGGGATCCACACCTTCTAGAATTGTGTTGGAATCGTCGGTCTCCCGAGTAACTAGCAGTTCTCTGATTGTATTCACTAAATATGTACACAAAAATCTTGCATTTCTAAACATATTAAGAAAAATTGAACAAAAGAAAATGAATAAATATGAGATAAAATAAAAGGTAAGAGAGGAGCATGCAGAAACTCTATGATTACAATGAGATTTTCAATATTAGTCCTTACTAATAAACACTAATTTGACCGAAAGATTTAAAAAAAATATTAAGAATGTATGAGAGAAGGGGATAGAAGAGATAATGAGGTAGGCGAAGGGAACATGTACTACCTATTCCTTAGGCAGCACACCAAGATGAATGTGGTAGACTCGATGAAGCATATGCCTCTTGCTTGCCTATTTTGGTGTATTATCACCCTTCATAGCTATATATAATGGTTCCACAACAAGAAGATAGAATGAGATTCCTTTGACATTGTGAGAGATAAATGTATTATTCAGATAATTAAATGGGTCAAAAGGTATATATTTCATATCTTTTACTGATATCCATACATTAATGCTCTTTAGTACAAGATGTTGGCTCACGACAGCACAGTTGAAGTCACTTAGAAAGGGGGTGAATAGGATGATGCATAAAATTAGAAGTAAATTAAACATTTAAACTTTAGTTAGTGAATAAATCGTGTACAATAAATATTAAGGGTGCAGAAGCAATCACACATAAATAACTCAAGATATTTATCATGTTCAACCCTTCCAAAATGAAAGTCATACATCCAGTCTTCAAATTATTTCACTAATCAGGGCACATTCCTCCCAATAGGCATACAACACCTAGCTCCCGCGGATTTTCTTTTATTGCCCGAGTAAGAAAAAAAAACCCACTTCTTTTATAAGCTCAAATATAAACCTACTCTAATTCTGGGTGTGAGCGCACCCTTTATTTAACCTCAGTCAGATGCTTCTTTCCAAAGCTCAGAAGCCAATTCATTGAAACAAACCCAGTACTGTTTTCACTAGTATAGACCCAGTTGGTCTTCCTACACGAGGAACACTGAGCACAGTCCCTGAACTAGACCATCCAGCACACAGCTGGTCTTCTCTTCTCACAAGAAGAAGAACAAATTATCTTTCTTAAGAATAGAAAGAGTAGGTCGTCGATATCAAGTTCAGGAGAATAAGAACTTGACTCTCTTGATCTCGACGACAACTTGAGAGCTGGAAGATATGAAAGAAGTACAAACTTGAGAGCTAGAAGATATGAAAGAAGTACAAACTCTCAGGCTCACAAAGTCTCTTTCAAAATTACAATGACACAAAGAGAGAAGAGAAAGAATGAAGGCATGAATGCTTTTTCAGCTTCAGAAGATCTCTACTTGGGTGCTTCTTGCTTTGCATGTTCCTTCTGCTTCAAAGCCTCCATTCTTATACACCCATTTGAAGAAGATTAGTGAGGAGATCCGTTGGAGCTCCTTCTATCCGTTGCTATTTTTTCTTCTTCTTCTTCTTCTTATGATCTTCCTTGTATCTAATGTATATTTTCTTGTTTCTTAGAATGCCTCATATCTCCTCTGTCCCGTGTGCATTTAATGCTAAAAAGATGATAGTGAGAAAAAGATAACATGTTAGTCAACCCATATCTCTTCTATCTACCATTCGCATTTTCTGTTGACCGCATACTATACTAGGTAAGAACTTTCTATCTAGCATGAAAGAAGAAGACCTTTGAGACATGTAATCAAGGTAGCTTCAATTTAGAGTGTATCCTATCATATGAAGGCTATATAAAAAGAGTCTTGCCTACAATTCAAGTTATAAGACATGAGAAATAATAAGTTAAAAATATGAAGGAGATTTGAAATTTCATTGCATACTAAAGACGTGTTGTTTACCAATCAATGTATTCAACAGTAATTGAAAGATATATTTAGTAATTAGTGCATGAAACATTAAAACCCATGTAACACTCATGATATGATCAATAATAGATATATTATACAAGCTTTAGTCAGTAATCGTTGCAATCATAACATCAATCACAAAGATAAGGCAAGTGTTCATTGAACTTTTGTTCAATATTTGGAATGCGTACGACACCAATTGGAACAAAGTTGAACATTTGTTCAGTAATCGGAACATATAAACACCAATCGATATATGTACTAAACCTTTCTTTAATAATCGGAATGATGTTCAGTAATCAGAAGAATATTTAGTAATCGATGTGATATATCGCTAATCGGAACAATTGTTTCTTCTATAATTGGAACACCGCTCTTCAATAATAAGTATGAAATTTTTCTTCTCTAATCGATAGAAAATTTATTCAGTAATCGGTATAACACTTCTTTTTACTAATCGATAGAGACTTCTTTAGTAATCGATGTGAAGCTTTCTTCTCTAATCGGTATAAGACTTTGTTCACCAATCGATAGAAGCTTTTGTTCTATGATTGGAAGAACATTCAAACATCAATCGATGGAGACTTTGTTCTTAAATCGATAGAAACTTTTGTTCTCCAATCGGAATAACACGTTTTATAATTGTTTTGGCACTTTAATCTCTAATTGATATACATTGAACTATAATCAATGTGGACTTCTAGTGCAAAACTTTGAACTGATAGAAATTATCATTATTTCTTGCACATGAAATATCTTGAAAATATTGTTAATATATTAAAGTTATTCATGAGCTTTAGTTATCATCAAAACATAAGGATAAATATAAGAGTGGTTCAACACAAGATGTGTTTGTTTTGAATAAAATATATTTTTATATAACAAAATAATATAAATGGTTTGATTTTTTTTTAATTAAAACACCCAAGTTGTGTCACGAGTAATAAATTAGATACGACCATGACAAGTGAAAAGAGTTTACAAATTGTATAATTAAATGTGGAGGTTTAAAAAAGTATTCAGTAATACTCGGTAGATATTAAGAAATACAATAAATACTTGGGTGGAATAAAGTTGATATGTGATTGGTCCAAATTAGACTTTGGAATTTGATAGCTCTACCTAAAAGTATAAATTGGTCATCACATCTAATGGCTCTCTTATACTTTTGTTAATTCAACATGTAATTATACGTGCCATGTAATATCAAGATGTAACTTGCATGATATCCATTTATATGATTGGTTCACATAAAAAAATAAAAAAATATAAATAAGATAATCTCTACCCAATATATATATATATGACTTGTATATCTTATTTTATATTCATATCTTATTATGTGAATCAATCATATAAAAGATTGACAAGTCACATCACACTTCTTGCATACTAAGAAAAGAAAGTGGGTGCATGGATTGTCAGATTTCTTTTTCTAAATTAGGACGTCAAAGTTGTGTTATTCAAAACATATTATATCACTCAATTACAAGATATTTGTTTTTACAAATATTGCAATTAGAAGTATAAAGAATAAAAAAATATATACGATATGAATACTTGAATAATATCAAGTCTATCACATGATTCATTTAATTGGGTGACAATAGTTAAGTATAAAATTACAACTAAAAATATAACATATCTCCATACATTTATTGTGAGCTCTTTTCTTATTTTGTCAACATACATACATTAATTATGTAAGAGTGTGTACGTAACAAAAACTCTTACTATTTACTCTAATATGGCTTACCATCCCCCATATAATTGGTCTATATCAGGATGACAATAGATAAAGATCATTTTTTATATTTGAAATATAAAAATATACTTAAAATCTATGCATATTATATTGTCATAATATTGTATCACTCATATATGAATGTACATATAATCTATACATGTTATTTTGTCATAATATCTTATTACTCCTATATAAACTAATCATATGAGTCTTTAACAAGTTACATTGTGTTTATTTCTCACAAAGAAATTAAGATGAGTGGTTTTAAAATATAACATAAAATGATGTGTTTAATATATTAAACTATGGAACGACAAATGAAAGTCTTTACAAATAATATCATTGGAAGTAGATATTATAAAAAAAAGTCGTAAATGTATTTAACAAATATTAAATGTATAATAAGTGCTTAGGTGGCATGAATACAACCATATAATTAATACACATAAGAATGACAAAACTCAATAACAAGAAAGCTTCAATGGAACATATCAAATGACACTTTTAATCATAAAGATAATTAGATAAATAGAATAACAAAGAGAAGTGAAGTATAATATATAGGAAAAATCTCAGCGCACACCATAGGACACACACTACCTCTCCATTGACTTGCCCATCACATTGACGTGATGGATACTCAATATGAGGATAGTGTGTACGCACATCCTCCGGGTGTGCGGCATGTCCTTCTCTAATATATAAATAAATATGATTATTTTTAATAGAAAAATATTCTTTTTACTATCTTAGAGGTATCATCTATTTTTAATATTTCTATTATTTCTATTGTTGGAGATGTTATTTCTCTGTTTACTAGACTCTTCTTCTATTTTTTTGAAATATCATGCCAAATGCTTCATTACTCTATGCAAATTTATAAGTAGGACAATAGCAATGTATAAAGTTATCGATGCAAAATTTTATGAGGTGTTTGCATTTTTTAGTTTTTTGGTGAATGAAGAATTGTGAGAAATGTTTCTTTGAAATTATATTCATAAAAGAATATTTCCCATAGAATATATTCTAAGTGGAGGTGGGAAGTTGTTTCCCAAAGTGAAAGATCAAAAAAATAAACTTAAGAGAAACAATAAATATTTCTAAAATATAAGAAAATAGATTCTTAATTATCATTTCCCTATTTTTTGTAAAGTAAGAAAAGTAGTTGGAAAGTAAGTTATCCAAAGAGTTCGAGGATTACAAGTCTCTCTTAATTAAATGTGATTGATAAGTAATATATGTTCCTTAGGTTTTAAAAAAATTTAATGTGCTAAGATCCTCTCTTTTTTTCTTAACAATATTACATAACAAAAAGTGGCATTCTTAATGTCATTGCCCTATATTTGAGTGTGAGAGATGTAATAAAATTAATCTAGCAATAGAGATTACATATATTCTATAAAATAAAATTATATATATATCCCTAAAATCTATCATATTATACTTCATAACATAAATTGAAAATGTCATCAATTATATCTCTATCTTAGCAATCTATCAAAAATGAAATGAATATTTGTTCACATACAAATAAAACCATTAAATAATAGGTGAATATACTAAAACTCTATTTTTCAAGAGGGGACGATAAAGAGATGTCATGTCCTAATAGTAGCAAAATATTGTGACAACGATAATTAATGAAATTAATGAAAGAAAATCATCATGTATATTATATATCGTGGCATAATATTTGAGAGTTTCAGGATACATGTCAAATAGTAAACAAAATTCTCTAAGACGTCTGGAACACACGAAACACGATATAACTATCTAAACTTTATTACAACAAGAAGATGATCTCTAGGTGCACAACTTTGTCCACTAAGATCAAATTTGACGGTCACCTGAAAAACGTGAAAAGTTGAGAATGAGCAAAACTCACATAGTAGATTCTCTTAAGTCAATCTCAATCACTAGTCAGTATACATGACAAATAAGAGATTAGAATAGCATAACGAGAAAACAAGAATTAGACCAATACAAGAATTCAAGTATCACAGGATAAAAGAACTAAATGTAATTATTTGCATATCTCTAATTGTTTAAGTGAAAAACACATGAACAATAAATTAAAGGGTAAATTCATTAGAAGTCTCTGACTATAACAGAGAGGTCCCTACTGTAACAGAACTTAACGTATACTGTAACAGATGATAACATTTACTGTAATGAGTTATAGTTTTGTTAGAGACTAACAAATAAGTCAAAAATTTGATAAGGACTCCTAATTAATTTACCCTAAATTAAATAAAGAACACAATCACTTCTTTTGTCGGGATAACAACTAAATTTACCACTGAACACTTTGGTAACGATCATGCACTAGAAGAATATTAGAGAGCCATATTATTAACCACGTTTATGAGTTTTGAATTGTTAGTTAAATATTATAAATACTTCACTTATGGTGTATGTCAAACATCAAGTCATCACTCTCCATATGGTACCACTGGGCACTAAAAGTATTTAGGATCTTTCCGGAACTCGACCAATAGCCCTCTATCTGGCATAAATTTCACTTTTGGGTTTACAATCTCAATGTAGTGAGCTAACAATTCAGAACTCGTAATAAAAGTCATTATTTCCGTCACTTAAATTGTTATTAAGTTATTGAAGTAACCAAAATCAATAGAAAAGACATAAAATCTTTCTGGTAGTAATTTCGATAAAAATAGAAATTCAACCACAATTTCGACAGAATTTCGACTAGTATAAGCATTGACCGGAGAATCCAGAGTAATATGAAAATTAGCATGGTAGTCCCGTAATACTTCGACATAAAGTGGGTCTCTAAAAAATCAAACTGACAGCATTCTGGCGTAGAGAGGGTCCCAAGAGGGACAAATGTCCCCTCTTCAGGACCTTTCAGAAGATTTCAGGGGAATCTCTAATATTCCAAGGGCATCTCCAAGTTTTTAGAAATTTTTTATTTAACCCCTCATACATTATATTATTTGCATTTTAACCTTTAAATTTCAGAAATTGGAATATACACATCCCTCTCTCTTGGTTCGACCATTCAAACCCCCCAATGATCTCCTATCAAAATTCTAATTGCGTCTCTAAGGGTCTATAGATTTTTCACTAGAATCCCAACAAATTTTAACAATCATATTTTCACCCTATATTATAATAATTGTATATATGTCCTTTCTTAACTTTTAAAATTATGTATATATTTTCCCCTAATTTTTAGTTTATGGGCTTACATGGGTTAGGTTCAAATCCAACATGAGTTCTTAGTGTGAACATGAGTTAACCCATTTCTTTTACTAATATCTTTATCATTTACCAATATCCTTTCCTTTATTGATAAGACTATATTTAGTAATAGCCTTATCATTTACCAATAATCTTATCTTAACCAATATCAATATCCTTTAGCATATTTCAAATTAGGGTTTAGGTGAATCTGAAAATGCCTAATATCTTTATATGTTCCAAAAATGCAGTATATTGTCTAAGACATCGTTTGGGATCGGTCCATAGAAAAGTGGGATATTTGAAAAGTCGATTTCTACATGTTTTTGACAATTGTTGAGATTGTCATGATGACATATAGAAATCACATGCACTATTTGAGAAGAAGTATCAGCATCCCATTTTTGATAAAAAAAATAATTATTATTTTAATGAGAGAGACAGGTTTATCACATGACCGTACTACCTTAAAGGGAGGCAAGTATTTTTTATTTCCCAAAATCAGTTTTTAACCCTTCAGAAGTGGCCTGCCTTGTGCTTTTGACTGAAGGGAGAGAGAAAAAAAGTTATGTCTATCTCTCTCCCCAACCTAAAAAGCGCTTTGCGTAAATTCCCATGCTGGTTGCTTTCATTTAGAAACCGAAACAAGATTTGTCAAAGATTTTAGAGTGAAAATCGCAAGAAACTCCACTCCCAAACGATGCCTAAGTAGTTTCTTATTTATTTATCATTTTGTCTTGGGGTATTAGAAGAGATAACTGATAGGGCTGTTCACGGTTCGGTTCGGTTCGGTTTAGACCTCTTTTTAGAGGAACCGAACCGAATCGAAATTTTGTTCAAACCGAACCGAAAAAAAAACCTAAACTAAACGCGCGGGGCGGTCCTGGGTTTCGAACCCAGGGCCGCCCCCAAAGGAAGAAGCGCGCCTAGCCACTGGGCTAGGCGCGCTTTTATGTTTTATTCATTATTAAATATATTTATTATATATTTTCGGTTCATTCAGTTTCACTGTGCAAAACTGAACTGAACCGTGACACTTCTCAAACCGAACCGAACCAAACCGAATTGCCGGTTCAGTTCGGTTTTTCGGTTTGAACCGAATTATGAGCACTTCTAGATGACTCGATGTGGTTGACATATGAGGTTGGGGCTTCGACGAGAGAGAGAGAGAGAGAGAGAAGAGAGAGAGAGAGAGAGAGAGAGAGAGAGTTGTAACAAAAAACTATTTTTTTTTAGAAAAACTAGCTACTCGGACACCGGGATAGCTTAACTTAGTTGGAAGGGCTTCACACTTGACTTGATTGGTCCAACACCATCCCCACAATTGAGCACGCTTGTGGAGCCCAACATCTGACCAATCAAGTTGGGCACTCAACCCTTCCAACTCGATTAGTTACTCAGGCACCTAGTTAATTAGTATTTCTTTTTTTTGAGAGAGTTGTAGTTAATAAATTAGTCTTTTTACCCTCTCAACTCAAATATTATAGTTGGACTAAATAGATGAATAAAACGGTATAGACATACATGATGAAATACATAGAATATATTGATATAACATATGATATGAAGATCTGAAGAGTATAAATTTGAGTATGATATAGGTAAAGGTATATATTTAATTCTCCCTAAAAATGAGGACACTTCCACTTCTCATTCATTTTCTTTGGTTCTCTTTTTATCTTTGATCTCTTAATTCATCTATTTGTAAGATACTTGATTGGTGATTTAAGTAAGATTGAAGCTTCTAATTTCATGATGCACGTTCAAATATATAGAGATAAGATAATATCTATTAAAATAAAAAGGTACACTTCACATTAATTTTCGTTGTTTTGTCTTTTCACTCTTCTGTGAATTAACAATATAAAAAAAACAACAAGTCATGTCATATTTACCAAAAGTATTATCTCATTGTGATACAAGTAATATTTTATTACATATGTATATACTAGATAATAAAGAGACATAACGTAATTGAATGATCGAACATGTATAAAACAAAGTTTTTGTGCTCAAATTTATCAGAATTTTGAGTGATACTTACTATATTTGCACAGTGACATAGTAACCCGTACGTATGAAATCACGCAAAGTGTCATATAGACTTGCAAGTAAGGTGGGAGGCAACGAACAACAAAAGACGGTACAATTGATAACGCATGATGGGCAACAACTACTCCTTATTCAAATTTATCATTTTTTAGCTTAAAGTCACCATTGATAAGCCTACATGAACTATTAAAGGTCCAATCGATAATTTTTTAACATTAAGGGAAGTTTTTTAAGTCCAATATTAGTATTATAAGCTCAAATAATCAAATTCATTATTGTAAAAGTCCAGTCAATAATTTTAAACCTTAAGAGTCATAATA
Organism: Colocasia esculenta; assembly: GCA_014218235.1. NCBI lineage: Eukaryota > Viridiplantae > Streptophyta > Magnoliopsida > Alismatales > Araceae > Colocasia > Colocasia esculenta. The sequence continues at coordinate 180,584,421 of CM024755.1, read as the reverse complement.
TTTATTCTAAATTTTGAATTTACGAGTCTAAGTTATTATTAAAAATTCAAACCATAATTTTTAAATCTTAAGTGTATTATTTTAAAGTTCTAAATTTATATTTCTAAGCCTAAATTCAAAGATGAGATAAAAAATTCTTATGAAAAATTGTGATTCTTATCGAAATTCTTGATAAAGACTTTTTTTATTCTAAATTTGGTGGAGTTTGACTTGTACATGTCATATCGATTCTTATGAAATATTAATTGTTTCTCAAATTTAGTCATTCTTATGTGAACTACTAGCATAGTGCTATACTCGTCGCCTAAGTATTTATATATATATTATGTATATTTCAATAATAAACTTTGACTTGGTGTTTTTTTTAAAACCTTTTTCTCTATAACTTTGTTATTTATCTTTATAAACCATAATCTTTGGTTACATTTCGAGAAATAAACATCACGCCATTATCTACAATATATTACAGTCTATCATTTATCATTTACTTAACTTAAACATAACAAAGATAACAAAATAATAATAATATCAAAATCATGCATTATATCCATGTGGTTAACAATCTATCCAAATATAAGGAGTATTTTGTTCACATATAAACATAACCATTGAATAAGAGGTAAAAGTACTAAAATATATCTCTTTAAGATGGAAGAGATAGATGGTCTAGTGGGGTTAATCGTGTGAGGTTGGAGTCCGACAACGAGGAGATAGAGATTTTTTAAAACTATTTTTGGATAGACATTGTAGAGAGCAAGTTATTTTTTGTAGTATTGACTAAATTATGGTTAAGTTAATTGGATGGAATCAAATAGTAAGGGCAAACATATGCGATGAAATACATGAAATATAAGGATGAAAAATATAATATGTAAATTCTAAAGATATACATCAGGTAGAGATGATCCTGCTCTTCGTAAGGATGATGGAGATGATGGTGGGCTCTTCTTAGAGAGAGAGAGATGTTGAAGGGGGATCTCTCTATTCGATGGCGATGAGAGGGACGCAATCTAGTACGATTGGACTATGCTCTTCTCATTTTGATCAATCAATTAATAGAGAGAGAGGGGAGAGAGAGTTTTGAGAAATATTTATTGCCCTCAAATAAGGGCAATAAGAAGTGATGTAGATTGTCCTCCAAACAATCCTATTAGTTGAAAGCTTGACAATTTTTTCTCTCTCTATTTCAACCAATAAGATTGCTTGAAGTGCAATCCCAATCACTTTCATTGCCCTTCTTGGGAGGACAATAAATATTTATCTCTTTTAATTTAAATGAGAGAGTTGTAAGTAATAAATTAGTCTTTTTATTCTCTTATCTCAAATATAGTTGAGTTAAATAGATGAAATCAAATGATACAAATATGTATATATATATATATATATATATATATATATATATATATATATATAGAGAGAGAGAGAGAGAGAGTTTGAGAAAAACCTAAAATGAGATGATGTGATGTTATTAGAAAATACATTGACTTCTTGAGTTTAAATACAAATATAACATTTGATAGAAATATTTGGCGGAACAATATTAATGTAGCTGACTCTAAATAATGGAACAAGACATTGACGATGATAATATAATATAGATTCTCCTTAAATATAAGACCTTGTTGAAATTTTCGATGTCTATCTATACTATACCAATAAAACAAAGTTCTAAGTACTGCCACGTGGCAGCACTATGATGTTTCTTTTTTTCAATAAAAGAAAAAAAAACTTACAAAGATATGTAGTCACTTCTTCAATTTTGTTTAAAAACCATCATTCTTGATACATTAAAAATTCGATATATTTTTACCTAAAATTAGGAGACGAAGTGAGATAAGATGCGCATATGCACGTTCCTCTCAAGAAAAGTTACTTTCCCCCCTATTCAAACTAAATACTGCCACCTCTTATCCATACTAAAATCAAATTTAAAAGCTTTATGTGCATTGTATGGGTATAAAGTTAGTAGTATATATGCACGAGACATATTTGGTACGAGTCAAGTCTGGTGATAAATCTCATGTAAATTGTTTACAAAGTAATTTTATTGGTTAAGAATTTTGTCAAATTCATATTTCTTTCTCATCTAATCAATAACATCACTTGACAAATAACTTATATAGAATTTGTTAGGAGACTTGATTGATAATATATATATATAGGCCGCAAAAGACGAAGATTTCCGTTGGAGACAAGAGTCTGTTGGTGACAAATGAGGAGAAATAGAACTTTGTAAGAACTATTTTATAAATATCTATTTCTTCATATTTAAGGTTGTAAATATATCCAAATAATATTTTGATCTGATTTAAATTCGTATCTGAATAAGTAGATAATATCTGTTTAAAAAATATCCGATGGAGTGGGTGTCAGATATAAATATTATTCAGATATTAAATAGAGCGAACTCAAAATTAGGTGATTCGCTCCGTTTAAAATCCGATCTAAAATTAGATTAGCTCTGGCCGTTGGATCTTAGATCTAATGACTTATATCTAATATATAAATAAACAACCCTACCTCAAACACGAAAGCCCAGCCGCCCAAACCCCAAATCTGAAATCTCCGACTGGAACTCGACCGGGGTTCTCTTTGGTCTCTCTGGCGCCGTCTCGCCCCTGCTCACCTCTCGCTCCCGCCGACGGCCCCCGGGTCGCCTCGCCCCGCCGGTGCTGTTGCTGGTTCGTGCCGCCGCCCCGGCCTCCGGCGTCGTCGCCCCCGAAAGCCTCGCCAGTCGCCCCCGGCAGCGGACCCCCTCTGTATATCTCTCTCTCTCTCTCTCAGACTCTCTCTCTGGCCGGTGACGGAGGGGGAGCCCCCCAACCCCCTCTACGAGCTCTCACCCTCTCTCTCTCTCTCTCATTGTCTCTCTCCGTCGCCGGTGGGTGAGCGCTGCGTACCCTCCGAGCCGCCGCTCACCGCTCGCTGGCCTTACCTGCTCTTCTCTCCCTCTCCCCTCCTCCTTGAACAATTTGTTTTTTTCTTCAGTTGGATGAGTGCCCATCGTTGTCATTGAACTGTCCAGATGTGCTTTCGCGTGGGTCTTTTGGGTGCTTACTTCATAGATTTTTGTATGCTCTGCAGCTTGGGAAGGTATGGCGACCATAGTTCCGTTGTCAGACGAGGACCCGGTGCTCGCTGTGGTCCGATTCACTGCAGAACTTGCGTGGGCTGATGCTGGCCCCGAGGTATGGAAATTCTGATGCAGTCTCTCAATGTAGCCAGGTTTTTGCCTGTTTTGGTGGTTCTGTTATGCATGTTTGGGAAAATACTGTTTTGCTCGAGGCGTGGCTCTGAGAAGTGTATCAGATGTTTGCTTTCACTCTTGTCTTCTTGTGTTTCAGTGTGTGCTATCGATTTCACTGACCTATAGATGACGTAAGCGCATTCCATTGATCCATATTGTCGGTCTATGGATATCAAAGTGCTGCCTCTGGTAGGCTCAGGGTGCATTTTCCATACCGCTGTTCTATGTAAAAGAGGGAAATGTGTATTCGGCATAATGATTCTATTCTGGTTCAGCTGTCCAAGTGGCTATGATCCAGATTAGATTTTCTGAAGTGATTTTTTTCTTTTCACTATTCTAGTAGTCGAACCTATGATACCGACAACATCCGACATCTTCTCCTCCACAACGTATGTGTTTGGAACCAATAGTAACGCACTTTTCGGGCAACAAGTTTAAGCATTGTGGGGCTGTTGAGACTTCTTTTTTGTTGCTTGTGACATATGCTAGTTCTTGTTTGGCATATGAGGAGATAACTTGCTTCATGACACCTTTGATCATACTGTCTCCATATACACTGATGAGTTTGGAGGTTCTCAGCTTTTGTTTATAAGAAAGAAGTTATTTTGAAAATTGTAGAACTAAGGGCTTTTGTTTGTAATGCCTTTAAAACAACCGAGGCTTGCCATATGTGAGCCCTTGTTTATTTACAAATAAACTAGGTCTTCTATAAACCTTTGGGAAAAATGCAAAGTGGCCATTGATGGGAGTCTCTTTCAAATATTGTCGTATGTGAAAAAGAGAATCGATTTGAAAGCTAAGTTTGGATGCTGAAGTGAATTTTATATTCTCATGCTCCAAAATTGTGGAAATATGGGACTAGTACACATTCGATGATATTATAAGCCATAGCTGAGTTTAACATTGGTGGTATAATTCACTTTTTTTGGGGGGGAAAAATAGGCCATGACAATTGACAAGTGGTGGAAAAAAGGAAGATTTTGTTGTCCTCTTCATGTCTTCGTGCTTCTGAATTTTTTGCTTTGTGTCTATGGCCTTGGATACTTACCTGTTCATTCTTTCAAGCATATTACATTAATTATTTGTTGTTATTTCAGATTTCTTTTTCAGTACACCTTTTTCTCCAAAGGAATGAGTTTAAGATTTTTCATTCATACGAAAATCATCATTGAACTGTTTATCCAATATATGTTCTTCTGACAGGTTGCAGAGCCCCAGGTTTCCAGGCTCTATGCTGAGGCGGAGGATTGCATGGTTACAGGGAGATGGTTAGAATTAGCTTCCCTTATGCTTACATCAGCAGACTTGATATTTCCTCGAGTGTCAGAGAAGGGTATGCATGATAATTTAGTTGAATCTGGTTTTAGTAACTTATGTTTATCTTTGCCACATCACCATTATTCTTGAGAATCATGCAGTCCATGCTTGTCTCACACATATTAAATGTAGAGTTGCACAAAAGTTTTGTACCGACTTAAGTTGTCCATAATAGTAAAAACTTATCCAAATCACTTAGTTATATATGACCAAAAGGCAATAATACAGAAGCATGTTCAAAGCTTTAAATGATTAGGGTCCGTTGGGAATGATTGATTCACATTCCAGATTGGGATATTCTCTTTTACATGCAATGAAACCAAGGCTTTGACTTTCATTTAGTCCAATCAAACTTCTAAATGATCAATTTTTATATACTACTAACAATAATATGTCATATTCTGATGAGTGGTTAAAATGAGATGGTGCGATGTTATTAGGAAAGACTTGGACCTCTTGAGTTTAAACACAACTATAGCACTTGATAGAAATTTTTGTCGGAAAAGAATTCATGTAGCTGACCACAAATAATGGGATAAGGCTCTGATGATGATGATGATGATGATGAGTGGTTAAAGTCTATATCAGGTCAAATTTTGAGTCCAGAACATATGAAGCACGTGATGAAGTGGAATTCTAATCTGAAATGCTTTCTCGCTACTTGTTATCCTAGATATTTATCCATACAGATTTGTCTTCCCTTAAATCCACACTCTGGTCTAATAAACTAACCCGGAACAATGTTCATTAAAATTTATGTACTAGTCCAGATAGTGATAGACCTTATAGTAGCAAAATAAGATTAAAACCAGAAGGTATTAATTGTGCACACCAGGAAGGTCACCAGGCAGAAAGAACTTTCTGGCTCCAGAGCTAGTCTGTTTGAATAGCCGATTTTTAGGAGATGTAGCATGATAGCATCATCCATATCTAGATCAAGATACCTTTATAAAAAGCAAGATTCCAGATCAAGGTCAAGAACAAGCAGATTTGCAGAGAACAGCAAATGCTCAATGATGTGGTGAGGATACACGAGCGTGGGCCTGTTTTGACCTAGCAAATGTATATCGATGTTGGTAAGCTGCCCAAGTAACACCCACTCCCGTATGGCTGGATAATGGACCAGTTGAAGATGCTTAAGAGAGGTTTCGGCCATGAGTATTAGATTAATTATTGAGCCCATTAGAGTTTTTTTTAAGTTATTGGATTTTTATATTTTGGCTATTGAACACGAATTTCTCAAGAGGTGCCAAGCCAAAAGATGACTTCCCAAGGGGTGGCGACTCAAAGGGTGTTTAACAAACCTATTTATATTCATGTAACCCAGCTTTTGAAGGTTAATGAAGAAAGAAAATTTTAGTTGCTCAAATCCCATTCTCTTTAGTTCTTCAAGAAGGAGAGTTTGTCTCTCCCATCCTTTTCCTTCACTCGCGTAGTTGCTCCTTTCCCTCTCCGTCGCAAGCCTGTGTCTCGTCCCCATCGCTCCAGCGCAGGCAGTCGGCTTGCCTTCATCGCTCTTCGACATGGGTCCTAGCCATGCCGCACACCAACTTCTCTTCCCGCAAGAGCCTGCTACATCGCCTCCCTTCGTGCATTGATCGTGTCTGCATCAGCGACCACTGGGAGCAGGTGCCCGGGCCACGCTCCGCACAGGCGCACACAGCAGCACTAGCCATGTGGTCTTCCCACACTCATGCGTTCACTGCATCTAGCGCCTGCCAGGCTCTCCTTCGTTGCTTGATCCTAGCACAAGCACTACGCTCAAGATTGCCAGGTGTTTCCTTGCCGTGCCAGTGCAATGTACTGGGCCCCAGCATTAACCTGATTGTCTGCTCGCCAGAGCACTGAGCCCCGGGGGCGCTAGCCCGTGATCCAGGCAACCCTAGTCATGCCCACTCCCCTGCCCCGCTTCCAGCTGGAGCTGTTCAACCCTCCATTTGTGGAGCTGACTCGACTCAGTTAGCATGCCAGCCAGCACCTTATGCGCTCACACCAGAATTGAGAACCAGCCGGACATATGGCCTTTTTTTTTTTGGAGTGGACAGTACCACATATATATTAATGAGAGAGGAAATAGAATGTACAAGTATAGGTGAGACACACCAATAGACAACACCTCATCACGTATACAAGGAGATCCACACTAACTTCCCAAAAAACCAGAAAGCGAAGTAGATGAATCAACATTACAAAAAACAACAGCCCATTCCTTCACTCTAGCACAAACAGTATCAAAACAACATCCTGATGATGTGACAATCCTCTAAATATCCAATTATTCAACCCTCCTCCCAGCAAGAAGAGAGTGGCATGAAATATTAGCCACCAGACTGTCTAATCTTCACTGAGGTACCACCGCCTGTTCCACTGCCTAAAAGGTTGCTGGACGTCTGAATGCTACCGGAAGGTATAGTGGATCCTTCACCTATATCTTCTGTGCAAGTTGTAGATTTGTCTTCTTCTCTGCTGCTATCGCAACAATCTCATATGCTGTAGCAGTACCCTGTCCACAAACCACTCCCCCATGCATTGTCTTGCTCCTCCAAACTCCCTCATCATGTCACTCTTATCCCCCTCCCATTACTTCTCTTGTACCCAACACAGATGCCCCTTTCTCCATAACAGCTCTTTCATCAGTCTCCTCTTTTCCGGGGTGGACATACGACATGCCACTCTCACACGGAAGCCCCAGTTGACTTTCCTTGATGCTGGAAGTCCTGCCCCTGGTAACCTGTCTACTGACCCTATTTCTTCCCCTGCTTTATCTTAGCCTGTTACCCCTCTCTGAAGGGTGGGCATTTTTGAAGTACTTCCTCCTCCCCTTCTCTATCACATGAGATATGGTCACTGGGTGGTCTTCTCCCATGCAGCCACGTGGATGTACGTGCCTTTCTCTCTCTCTCTCTCTCTCTCTCTCTCTCTCACACACACACACACACACACACACACTTCTTTAATATAGGCTCAAATTTGCCGCCAATGGAGAGAATAGGATTCCTAGCCGGTGAACTCAGATCATTGTCGAGTTGTGAGAGCGAAACCCTATCCCGGCCATTCTGAGAACAAGCCAGAAGACCTGATCCCTAGTCTGAGGTAGATCTCCATCTACCAACAGTTTGTTATGTCCATCTGCGAGGGAATGGATTCTCTGTGTAGCTCTTGTTGGTTAGGTGTACGCACAACTGTTTCGCAGTATTCGTATTTGTGCATCTACCCATTGTCCTAAAATATCTCTTACTATCAATTCAGCGTCACGTTGAGTACACCTGTTAATCCGTCCCGCATCAAGGTGTCAATGAATGCAGTCTTGACTACTCCATAGAAATGATGTTTAAATTCCAAGAAATAAAATCTAAACTCGGGAATTGAAGAGTTTATTGAAGGTGGCCTTTGAGCTTGAAAGTGCTGTCTTTAGTGTTAGAGGTGGAGTTAGTAAAGCAAAGGAGTGCTAATCTTTTTATTTTTCTTCTCTAATTTCGTTTTAATCAATTTTTTGTTTCTGGCTCTGCTTAGTGCCTCCGTCAGCTAATGATTCTACTTTTGCTGTGCATTTGAGGAGTCTGTTTACTTGACTTGACCTCTTTTAGTTCTTAGGTTTTGTTAAAAGGGGGTGGGGACTCAATGTTTTGGCAAAGAATGTTGAGCTAATCATTCGCATAGAAAAGTCCTTGTTTCTGAGGTTGTAAGGTGAAGACAGAATTGAATGTGATTCAGAATAATATTCTAAGGTAATATAATTATAAAACACTTTTTAGATTTCAATATTGAATAATAAACATAAAATGATAAACTACAAATAGCTTATCCTGTTAACTAGGAATTCAAGAAAATATCCTTTTTAGGAGGAATAGAAAAATCCTGTAAGAAAGGTTATGCAGTTCATATAGATTCTAAATATGCAAATCATTCAAGTAGGACCATGGTATGCAATCTCGCGAGATCTCACGAGAATATCGGTCTCGGCCCCTTCCCGAGGACTCAGGGTCCTCTTTAGGCAGGGTTGTCAGGATCCCCTTATTTACCTGAATATCATTTAAGTAAATGTTATATTTGTAGTTTCATTTACTTAATATATTACATGTAAATAAGGAAGTATCCTCCATTTGAATCTAATAAAAATATCAAAAAAATCATATCTCTTACAAATAAAAAGTCAACTCTCCCATCCAAGAAGAAAATCGCAATTTCGGTGGTTCCATCAAAATAGCGACTTTCTAATCTTTCATAATTTGACATATCTAAAAATTTCATAATTCAAATAAACCCAATAGAATACTAAAAATCTAAAGTCCGGTCTCTCCTACTGACAACACAGTCTGTTTGAGACCTCTCAGGATTTGGTCAAACCTAAGCTATCATCACCTAAGCTCATGAGAATTTTCACTTGAGAATGTATGCAATTATCTATGTTCCTTATGGAATTATCTATGTGAACCTATGTGATCCACACTTTTATGTTATCTTGATTTCCCGAGATATCTCCGAGATCTCTTCTCTTTGACCCTCCCGAGACGAAGCCGAAATCCGATATGGCAAACCTTGAGTAGGACACAAACCTCTTATAACCGGTAACATGGATAAGTGAATAGAATTGCTTAAAGGATTTCTTGGGAGTGGGTAGTTTCACAAATACAGGTGTAAAAGGGTGAGAAGAGCAAGCCTCTATCTATATAAGAGCACATCTAGATGATTGCACTCATTCATTTTTTGAGAAACCAAAAAGAGATGAGGTGGTAGAATCCAAATTACAAGATATTTTAGCCCATTTCCACATCCTTGAACAAAGTAAAAAAGAAACCAATTCCCTATCTTGGACTCTCTAAGGAGAATTTAGCTTTCTGCTTGCTCCAAAAACTCCAAAAACTTACATGAAGAGTCAACCAGCAAACTTTATGATCATCCTGAGTCTCCAATAATACTTCCATGGGATGGAAAGTCATGGATTGAAGATGGAACTTGCTGAATATATTGAAAGTCATGGACTGAAGATGGATCTTGCTGAATATATGGAGCCTTTTCTTCTGATTAATGTGATTACCTAAAAGAATACATGCCACTGTCATGTTTTTTTGGACTCTCTCTTTCACTTTCTTACACACATGCATGCACACAACCATTTATAAATTATAAATGCATGTATGGGAATTTGCATGCGTCCGCACAAGGCTGATAAGATTGTCAAACCTCTAATCTTTCTTGTGAGGAAGATCAGGGGATGCCAACTGCACTGTATTGAGAAAGAATTGGTAATTAAAGCCCTGATGCAAATTAAATGTAACTATATGATTCTAGAAGAGATATTGAGCCTTATATACCGGCTAATTGCTAATTGATTGAGCCATAGGCTGCTTGTGACCCAAAGACATATATTTATAGTTGAGGGAAGCTGAGTTTCATTTACTTTCAAAAAGATGTTTCTTAATTGGCGCCCCATTATTCAGTGGTATGAGTCCAGACTTGTAGGTTGGAAGATGAGATTGTTATCTTATGGGGATTATCTCACTTTGTGCAACTTGGTTTTGGACAGTCTTCCCACCTATTTTGTTTCCATGTTCTGCGTTTCGAGCTTCATGGCTACGAAGCTTCAATCAATCTAGAGTAGATTCTTTTGGCATGGTTTTGGGGATAGGTGCAAAGGATGTCATGACATTTTTTGGGGTAGGATTACCACCTCCAAGAAGCAAGGAGGCCTGGGGCTGAAGAATATTAGAAACTTCAATTTTGCTCTCCCATGTAAATCGCTTTGGAGGTTGGGGAATGAAGAAGAGGTGTTATGGTCCAAGGTGATTAGGCGCCGCTATTTTTCCTCTAGAGTTTGGGGGATATTTCCTCCTGTAGGGACCTTATTGCTGCTGGGATCCAGGTGAAGTTCGGAGATGATTGTAAGTGCCTCTTCTGGAAGGACAGATGGTGTGGTGATTTCACTTTGGAGTCTTTGTTCCCTCGCCTCTTTGCTATTTTGGTAGCTCCTAATGGTTATGTGGCACAAGTTTTTGACCAGCAGGTCCTAGGTGGCTCCTGGGCCCTGACTTTTAGGTGTAACTTCAATTAGGAGGAGAGGGATCATGGAGTAGCTCCAGAGCCTGCTGAATTTGCTTCTACCTTTTCACCTGCGAGATGGGAAGGATGTTTGGATTTGGAGATGGGGGAAGAAAGACACTTCCTCAGTTAAATGAGCTTATGAAAATTGCTCAGATGGGGGTGTGCGATCTGGTTTTCTCCAGGAAGTGTGAGGGCCGACCAATCCTCTCGAGGTTAAGATTTTGGCCAGGAGGATTTCCCATGGGAGGTTTCCCACTAGGGATAGATTGGCCTGTTTCTTGCCGGACTTGGGCCCTACCTGCTATCTTTGTGGCATCGAGGAGGAATTGTTGGATCTCCTTTTTGTGGGGTTTTCCTATTCTTAGGCTTTATGGAGGGGGATTGCTCGGAGAACCAGATGTTCTATCACCTTGTGGGGTGATGCCTCTTGTTTGCTTTGGGATTGGGATAGGCCCTATCCCCTCAAGTCGGACAGGTCGGTTTGGTGGTTCATCCTTCATGCCACCTTATGTGCAGGGTGGGGGAGCACAACCATCGTATCTTTAGGAGAGTCACGTGCAGGGGAAGCTTTGCTACATTTTGTTTGGGTTAGGGTGAAGGAGTGGGCGGCCACTCTTTCCAATGTCAATTCATATATACTATATCTCCTCTTTTTAGTTGTTTGGGGGATTAGACCTTTTACACCATCTTGGTGTGCTTTTGATGTATAGGTGTTTTGGGGTGGTCTCTTTTGTACATTCTTTTGTCATTTTAATATATACTTGTGGTACTACCCACTTAAAAAAAGTACCATTTCACATCTTGGAACTTTATATTTCTTTAGAGGAAAATTCCAATTTTACTTTAGCAAGTTGACTTTGCTATCTTAAATGTCATCTTTTGACATATTGTTTCCTTTCAAGATGCAATTACTGAACTAGCTTTTGGTTGTAGATCTGGAGTGCATCTTTACTGTTATATGCAACCTTGTCACAAGTGCTGGTACTTTGGATGAAGCACTGGAGATGGCAAAGCTCATATCTGCAAAAGTTGTTCAGCAACCAAATGACAAACCTTCTCTGCGTTTGAAGATGTAAGTAAAGAAATGCATTCTGGCTTATCTTTAGGATTTCAGTGGCTATTCTTACTTGTGTTCTCTCTTCCAGCTTGTTCAATCTGTACAATCTGCTAGAGAATCCTTACAGCAAGTTCTTTGTTTACTCAAAGGCACTGAATCTGGCGATTAGTGGAAAAGTTACAGACCATGTTATACCTACATTTAAAAAAATTGACAGCCTTTTAAAAGAATGGAAGCTTGAAATGGTGGATCAGAGATCACTTTTTCTCATCATCTCTAACATTTTGAAGGATAATAAAAGGTAATGAGTGCAGCAAATCCTGCTATGAATATTAACGCTCAATTTTCCCTATTCTCGTCTTACGATCTTGTCTGATTTGTAGTATGGGAAAGGAATCTCTTTCTTTCTTGATCAAGTATTTGGCAACTTTCTCTGCGGAGGATGCATATGCTATGAGCGAAGCCAAAGAGGAATCTGTAAGGGCTATTATAGAGTTTGTAAAGGCTCCAGACATGTTTCAGGTTTGTCATTGGAAATTCAATTTCCAGGAGTTCAATGTTTTGAATTGGTCCTTTCAAGTTCAGATATCATGTACTGATCAGTAAGTGAGGATTTAAAAACCATTTTCAGTTCTATTGAAAAGCAATCTTAATACATAGTAATGTTGGGAGTGTCCATTATGAAGTTGTCCTCTTTTGCCACTTCACCACATTGTTTCTTTCTATATTTTGTGATGTAGGTTTTTGCTGATTAGGGTCTTCATGGTTCAAAGAATGAAAAATATGTTTTAGAGGTTTCATTGTGTTGAGTTGAGATTACTAATCCTTTTGCTGATATGATAGTGATAATTCCTGGGTTCTAGGCTTGGAGAGTCAAGCTGCAAGTTGGTTTATTGGAGAAAGGGTAGAGGGTCATTTTAACAAAGTAAATGGTATTTGACATTTGTGTTGTATTTATTCTATGATTGGAAGTAAGCAGATTGGTGGGGGGGGGGGGTCTTCCCTCTTTCCTCCCGCTTGTGGTTTTTTTGCAGGCTGTTGTTGTGGACACTGATCTTTCAGCTGGCTGTGAGAGAGATGTCATGGGGTTGGGGGTGTCAGAAGGAAATCCTGGAAGAGCAAAGCTAATCGTATCTATCATTCTTTTTGTTTATTGATAAACATGAATAGTATAAACAGGGAGGAAGAGTTGGCACTCTGTATCAGGAACGGTGAGGGTGATATTATGAAATGCTGGAGTGAAAATAAAGGTGGAGACAGGGAGCAAGCTTTGGGACTTCATGTAGAGGTGCAGGCTAGATTTACCTCAGTTGATTCATGAAGAGAACTTCTTGTCTCCTTAATGATGTGAGATCCACTTTGACAAGTTTGCCTCCGACACGTTCTAAAAATTGGAAATTGTGAACTAACATTTTTGCAAATCAATTAGATATAGTGTGTCCAATTGCACATTGCCACACGTGAAGATGTGAAAAAGACCATGATGGATGACCAATGGGCTTATGCAGATGGATCAAGAGACAGTGGAGAAGATGTCCTGATGTAAATTGCTGGGCACTAATGATGGAGAGCTGTACAAAGGAACAGAAATCTAAGCAGTTCCACCAGAAGAGCAGCGCCAGTCAGGAGCCAAAATTTTCTTTCAGGGATTCTTGGCTTTACAAATAATGCTGCCCTTTTTACATAAATTTAGGAAAGAATGTGTATACACTCACTGTGTTCCGCTCCCCCTATTTTGGGGTTGCATCCTTTTTTTGTCACCATCTGGCTTGACCCGCAGCTTAAAGAATTATTTATTGTGCAAACAGTGTCTCAACTCTTAAGTTCCACCTAGCAATCTTTTCTGTCTTCAAAAAATAGCTTTACCATTTCAACATGCAGAATATGTGTCGAGATCCTGCTTGAGTGTCAGTTGTCACTCTCTGCAATTTGACTGCCAAAGAAGGTGGGCTGTCAGACTTATTCCCATGGTTTACTGCTTGAGATTGACCTGTATGCTGAGAGCCCAAACAATCAGCAGATTCACCAGTGCATTCTGCCTTAGTTGATGTTGCCTTCTTCTTTCATGCAGGTTTACATTAATTGATCCCTAACCCTTATCATATGATTCAGGGCACACCTCCAGATGAACATTTTAAAAGTTTGTTTCATACACATAGCCAAGTCAAAATTAGAGTGCTGGAAGAATCCAATCTGAAATTTCATTGTTGCTTGTTATTGCATAATTTATGTTGACTCTTGTCCACCTTTGCGACCTTTTTTATTCCATGCTTTTGCATCTGTGCATTTAATGCTCCAAGCTTTGATTTATTCTCCTTGTCAATGTTTGTTCTTTTTTTCTTTTTTTTTGCAGTGTGATTTGTTGGACCTGCCTGCTGTTGGGCAGCTAGAAAAGGATGGAAAATACACATTAGTGTACCAGTTGTTGAAGATCTTTCTCACACAGAGACTCGATGCATATTTGGATTTTCATGCGGCAAATTCTACTCTGCTGAAAAGCTATGGCACGTTGTCTTTGTCGTCCTAATTATCTTCCCAAGCCTTTTATGTAACTTACATTTCATATGAACTAATGTTTAGGTCTGGTGCATGAGGACTGCATAACTAAGATGAGGTTGATGACGCTGGCTGATCTGGGCTCCCATGATTATGGAGAGATCTCATATTCTCTCATCAAGGATACTCTTCGTGTATGTTCATATCTTCAAGTATTAGATCGTTTTTATTCTTTTCTTTTCAAGCTTTTTTAGACATCAAATGCTATTGCAGATCACTGATGAGGAAGTTGAATACTGGGTGGTCAAAGCAATTACTGCAAAACTTCTTGACTGCAAGATGGATCAGATGAATCAAACTGTGATAGTCAGGTAATGATTTAATGCTTCTCCTTGATTTATGTGCTTTGATTATCTAGATGGATAATTTTGATTCATGCATGAATCAAGTGATTCTCTTTTTAGTCCAAAATCAAAATCACTGGAAGCAACTGCCGACTGCTTTCAGTGATTCTGAGTTATTAAGAATCAAGCTTCCCCAAAATGCTTGGGTAAATGGGAGATGTGTTATTTTTCCCACAATGGGAATTTATCGTGTGTATTGATTTGAATGCTTGTCCTCATTGTCTTTTGCAGCCGTTGTACTGAGCGGGTGTTTGGTCTGTCACAGTGGAAAGCACTCCGATCAAAACTAGGCATTTGGAGGGTATGACCTCCTTTTTTATGCCAGTTTATTATTTTTAACTGCCTGAGATGCATCTTGGTTTATTTCTTTATCCAACATATCTCCAATTTGCAAGCCTATTGTGCAAGTAGTTTTAATGTTCTCGGAGCTTCTGGTGCAATACTTTAAAACTGATTATCCGTAAAGTTTCATCATCCTTTTTTTTTTCTTCAATCTTCCCCAGGGTAATATTTCAAACGTGATTAACACTATCCAAGCTAACAGGATATCCGAGGAAACTGCCGTCGCCATGTAGAGTTTGATTGGATACAATTGAGTAGTTACAAACTATAGTATGATGCGGAAAGTTTGCAATATTGTCTAAGGATAATGTTTTTGAGAGAGAGGTCTCTTCTCAAGCAGTTTGATCTGGTAAATCTTCCATTATGATTTAGTGTAGCTTAATTTATGTCTTAATAGGGATCTGAAATTTTGTATCTGATTTTTGTACCATGATTATGCACTGAGAACAACAATAATAGCTCCTCTAAACATGGTGTTAAGGTGAGATGATGCTGTTCCACTGTTGATTGTGGCAGAATTTCCCATCACCATTTTTTTTTATTTAACGCACCAGAAAATTATTGGTTTTCTTAAGTAATAGAACTGCTCTTTCTATGGATTCATGGTCTCTTTTGGGTAGAAGCTTATAGTTGGCATTTTGACGTCTGATGGATTGAACCTGATTGCCATTATTCTGAAGAGAAATATTTATTGCAAGATACATCTTGCAATAAAGCTGATATGGATTGTAAGAAAATAATCATATTGGTCTTGACGAAACCCCTCTCTCTCTCTCTCTCTCTCTCTCTCTCTCTCTCTCTCTCTCTCTCAACTAATGGACTTGTTTTTTGCAAACCCCAATTGTCTGGTCTTCAAGCTTGAGCGGATCAGACGGAGCCATGGGATCAAAGCTTGAAGTGTTTTGAGTGTGGGATCCAATGAGAGGTGGAGGAATGATGATATTTTCTTAGTTGAGAAATATTGCTCTCCAAGGAGGGCAATAAAGGTGATGTGTGTCCAAGTAATTTTATTGGTTGAAAAAGAGAAAGATAAAAGATCCTTGGATAACCAATGGAGGAGATTTTCTAATGGTAGATTGATTAGACAAAAGAAAGTTTGCCTTTAGAAATCTATGTACTTCGGGTAATGTCTGTCACTTTGTCTTTTACATTTTTTTTCATTCTTCCTTTTGAAAAATGAGTTGCCCTCCTGACATGTTTGGACCAATGAAGGAGATTTTCTAATGGTAGATTGACTAGACAAAAGAAAGCTTGCCTATAGAAATCTATGTACTTCGGGTAATGTCTGGCAAATCTTAATATTTGAAGTAACTAAAAGCCCGCTTTGATCATTTGTTTTTTGCTGGAAAAAAACCTATTATATTTGTCTTGTAGAAATTCTTTATAAACTTGATTCCAATATATATTAATATAATATTTCTCAATTTTGGGCTGTCACGTGATAACGTTAAAACATTTTGTTTTCCGTCAACACTAAAACAACGGATAGAGCTGTCTTTGAAAAAGTTAAAAAAATGCAATACTTTCAAAACTCCCGGGCAAAATATGGCAGGCATATAAAACATGACAATTCTTAACAAGTTTTAATAACATGCCACCGTATAATGGAGCAGTCTTTGAAAATTTTTTTTAAAATGTAACACTTTAAAAACATGGCAGGCATATAAAATATGGTAATTCTTAAAAAGTTTTAATAACATGCCAAAGTTTGGCATATATATGTTTCCTTCTCCACCAACATCTCATACGCTGCAAATTTCTGCAAATTTATGATGTTTTTAGATAAATTGTTTTATTTTAATTGTTTATATCATTTTTAAAAATATATATTTAAATAAAATATTATTAAAATATTTTTAAAACAAATGTCATTATATAAATGTATATTAAATGTTTATACGTAAAATATTCTCGTGCATTGTACGGGCATAGAACTAGTGAGATTTAAACTTGAGACAGTATAATCTTGATGTACATAGATAGCTAATCACTAACTCCTTGGATAACTTGATAAGTTATTCATGGATAAAATATTTACGAAAAAGGTATCTTTCTTTACAAGTTTTTTGATTTGATAGATAAAGTTATCAGCATTGAAAACTTTGTTAGACTCGAGAGGGTGAGATAGAATTATTTGGACTTATCAACATTTATTGGTGATAAAGTTATGATAAGCTAACTACGTTGTCAAATTATTTTTTGAGTTAGCAGGCCTAATAATTGACAGTTATTAGGATTTATCAAGTTATGCAAGTGTGCTAGGTCACTCCTTGGTATACCACCTGTCTTGATAATTGGATAAAGAGGTCGGATACACTCTTATTGGCCTAGCCTCTTTTGAGAATGTGGATAAGTTAATCTGGTTGTATCACTAATAAATCCACATCTAATTAGATAAAGTTTCGAACGCAGAGGAGAGGATGGAAAGGTCTATCTTAGTTAACCCGTCTCATCCCACTGGGTTTGACAAGGAAAAGTAGTTGCATCCCATGTGTAGAGGCTATTTCTGGTCTCTTAAGTCCGCAGGCCCATCATGACCCAGTAAGACAAGACGGCTATGGCCCTCGCGCCACGTGTCTTCGGCGTCAGTCCACCGGCTGCTGAACACGCTTCAGCTACTAAACGCCTAAGGGTCCCAGCAACAGTTTCCAAACACCACATAGGCTGCTCGAACAAAACTTTTCCTACCAAGCGGACCAGGTGGCTCCTACTCGAGCCTACAATAGCCAAAGTGCCCGAGCATCGGACACCGCACGACCATTTCAAGCATGATCCCTACATGGACACTTCCAAGTCCCAAGGGCAATCTCCGGACGCCTAAGCAGCCTGTTCGGATCAGGTACCGCCAACCGAACAGGTCCTGCTCGAAGCCTGCTGCGGCCTCCCGCCGGCATACGCTGTACCCAGACATCAAGTACCGAACAGCGGCCCAGCTACCGAACAGCAGGTCTAACCCACCAAACAGGCTACCTACTCGGTACCTACTGCCCAGGAGAATCCAAGCAGCCGGTCCAGCCACCGAGCAGACCCCCTACTCGGTACCTACCAGCCAAAAGGATCCGAGCAGCCTTTTTGCCTCCTCGCGACTGTTGCGACGACTGCGCAGCACGCGCCCCACGATCAAGTGGTGTGTTAACTGTCGAGCCCCTCAACGAGCGCCTTAGCGCATAACTCCTCGCCAAGAGCGCCAACTGGCGCGCCCTTTCCGGCATCGTTAAGGGACGACCCGTCCCACTTCTTCGGCACCTTCGCCTATAAAAGGCACAGGTAACTCCCCTCCGAGGGAGGAGGAAACTCATCCCATATATTCACCTCCACGCGAGGCACGCAGAGGGGGACCCTTCTTCTTCCTTAAGCCTTTCTACAGTCATCTGACTTAGGCATCAGAGGGTTCTCCCGGTTCTTCAACCGGGCCCCCCTGATCTCTTCCTAGTTTTGCAGGCTACTGTCCGCACCGACGACCGTCCCCTTTATCTTTCAGTGGAGGCCCATTTGGCTCCGGCCCAAACAGAGAAACACCACCACACCATAGTAGTTTAAACATGTCATGCAAATGAGAGAGAGAAAAAAAGAGATGGGTTTGTATATCCTAAGATCAATTATCTGAGATAGTTGATGTGTTTGTCAAAAAATGAATTTTCTTAATATGGCAAAACTAAGAGATTGCAAAATTCATGTTAAATCTGAGCTTAAATGGAGTTTAAGAGTATTCTTAACTTGGTGAAAATTCTAAATATTGGAAAGTAGTATGCATACTTTTGGAAGTTTGTTCTCTTGCTGTCGTTGCCTCCTTGGCAGCTTGGCTTTGTCTACAGGTCAGCATTATTAATATGAGTTATTTGCTGCTTGCATTGGATGCCAGTAACTACTGTCCGACTCAGACATAAGAGGATGAAATTTGTAATGATACGATAGCTGTGGGCTCTGGGCTCTAAAATATTTTTATTGGCAATGTTAGAGATAATTATATATATATGGGTAAAATAATTAAGAGTTTCTACCACATGCTTTACTTATTTTCTAGTATTTGACAGAGTTATAATTTATTACAGTAAGTATTATCTCATGTTATAGCATACGTTAAATTTTGTTATAATAAAGATCTCTCTGTTATAGTCAGAAACTCTTAATTAATTTATCATATATATATATATATATATTCTTAGAATGTTTATATATTTTCTGCTACAGTCCTATAATCTTTGTATCATCAATGACTATTCCCAGTGGTAAGGAATAATGAAGCCCCCCACCATTAGAGTTAACAGAATATTCTCTGGACAACTTACCTATTTGTATTGGGATATATATCATAGGGGTACCTTAACCTGGTACGGACTAATCTAAAAATTAGTCCACTTATATTTGGAACAAAATAGGACCCGGGATAGACAACTCTTGTTGCCCTAACCTCAGGTATACCTCAACCCCACCTGGCACAATAGGAAAAAGATCCTGATGAAATGACTATTTCTTGCCTACCACAAGGTGGCTGGCCACTTTGGTATAGAGATAAGCAACTCATGGGTATCTTAAGCTAGTGTAGGTTAACTAAAAAAATTAATCTATCTAGTTTTAAAAATAGAAAACGGGACTGAAATATTTCAAATTCTGAATAAATCTTAGGGCAAATTATTTAGAAGTCCTTGATCGTAATAGAGAAGTCTTTACTATAACATGTCTTAACATATACTGTAACAGGTGATAACACTTATTGTAATGACTTACAACTCTATTAGAGACTAACAAATAAATCAAAAATTTGATAGAGACTCTTAATTAATTTGTCCTCAATCTTACTCTATCGGTCGTATAAAAAAAAACAATCACTGCTCACAAGACATCTAGAAAAAAAAAAGCACCACTTTTTTTGTTAAACTTACTAGGGATAACAAGTTATTCCGCCCCTAGGTTGGACAAGTAAACTCTGCATTTACACCATCGTACCTGTCATAATCATACGCCACAGTTAGTAATGCGGTACCAAGGTCAGGTAAATACTAATATTGGGGTAAACCACCTTGCTCAAGAGTACGCGGCTTACCAAAGTGACGTTAATAACCCATGCTATCCCATCTTAACCTTAAAAACTCAAGTGAACCCATACCACCTATCCAAATTCGATTAAATATTTACCCCTCATTTATCCCCTTTACCAAGGGTAAATCGATTATTGATAAGTGATTTTGGAGAGGTACATAAGAGAACACGAAAGACTTTGGGGGTGCATATGTCATCTTTGTGAACATGGCACACTTTTTTTCTTTCTTTTTTTTGGGGGGGGGGGTTCTTATTCTACTTGATATTAATTTGACCAAATGGTGGACAATGACTTGATTTAAGGAGTATGAACAATTTGAAAGATTCTTGAGGGATATATAAGAGAACATGAAATATTTTGGAGGTGTGTTATCATTATTGCAATTGCTCGTGGAGATCAAACATGGACTTATTATTATTATTATTATTATTATTATTATTTGGTCCTCATCTCTTTAAAATTTAGTCAACCAAATGATAGATACATATTTTGCCTCTCTCTCTCTCTATTTTTTACCCGACCGGATAAAAACATTACTGGAAGGGCGGATGGGGCCCCCTCCTAAAAAGTATTACTCCAATATTTAGCCCAAGATGTTACAACTGATTGGAGTTGTTAAGTCCTAAAATCCCACATTTGTGAAATCCTATGTGGGCCGTCTGGGCGATAAGACCAGCGCAAGGCCCATACTGGGGAGGCCTATCTGCAGTTGGGCTTTACCTGTCGTAAAAGGGCCGGCCCAGTAACAAGGGACGTGGGCCCGCTCAGATGGAGGCGTAAACGTGACATAGCATGATTGGTAGTACACAGTTCGTGAGTGGGCTGCCTAACAAGGGACCTGGACCAACGCAGAATAGAGGCATAAACGTGGCAAAGCATGATTGGTAGTACACGGTTCATGAGTGGGCTGGCCCAATAACAAGGGACCTGGGCTAGCGCAGAATAGAGGCGTAAACGTGGCATGCTATGATTGGTGTGCACACGGTTCGTTGTGAGTGGAGGAAAGCTTCGGCGGAAAGCTTCCCGCCCACGCTCCCTTTTCATATTTCCGCGCGGGCTCGCGTCTCCGCGTTGGCATAACGACGAACAGCTCGTGGGCGCAGGCAGGCAGATAGAGAGAGAGAGAGAGAGAGAGAGAGATGCTGGGCATGAGGCGACCTCCACCGCCGGCATCCCTCGACGACCTGGAGCTGGAGAGATCGGTGGCAACGTCCAAGGTCCGCAAGGACGACGCGCTCTCCATCTACGGTAGCCTCTCTCTCTCTCTCTTGCCCGCCCGCTCGCTTGATCTCTCCTTCAGAGTCAGATCCAGGCATACGTTATGTGAAACGTGAGTTACTGTGTCGGAACCCTTCTGGCGCCTAATCGGAGTTTTTTTTGCTGTTCCTTCATGCGTAGATCGCAGTTGTTCTGTGGCTTAACATATCAGGGAAAATTTGGGGGGATGTCTAGACGGGAGCCTCCCACTCTCCCTCCCTGTGTTTCTTAGAAGCCATCACTTTTTCTTGTTATTTAATCCTTGATCTTCTCATCATCGATCTAGGTCAGCCTGCCGCCACTTTTTCGTCCCAATTTTAATTTTTCGCCCAACCGTCCTGGCATTCCTTTCACGGGCTCTTTTGTTTTGAATTTGCAATCTACTTTGGACTGGCATGATGTTGTTTTCTAGATTTCCTATTTCTTATTGTGAAACTTACCACGGTGTTGCCGGCTAAGCATAGAAGTTAGTCTCTCCGGGAAGATCTTTGCCAATAACTTTGGGATAAAAATTTCCCACTTGTCGTTTCTGTCTAGGATGATGATGTCTTCCTCATTTGTTGGCATCTGGTTGTTCTATTTGTGGATCTATTTTTCACCACAATTTTAACTGACTGGGGATAACTGATTGAAAAACTCTTCCAAAGTTGCATTTCAAAGAAAAGGGGGAAAAGCCATCCAACTCCATAAACATAGGGTACATCAAGAATCTATCACAAAGTAGTAATTTTTTTAGTTCTGTGTGTTTCTATGTGAGTATGGGGTAAGGTTGACTGAACCGGTAAATAAGACTGAACCATATTTCTCATGGCACTGTACAGTACCAGTCGTATCGTTTAGGATATCAATTTAATTCAGTCTGGTATGTACAAGCATCATATTTTTTTGTTTGTGCACTTAAATAATGGGAGTGGGAGATCTAGCTTACCTTTGAAAATTCCTTTAGGAGTGGGACTGGGGACAGGGAGTGGGAAGTATCATTAAATGAGTGAATCCCACTTCTAAGCTCGTTTATGTGGGACTAGGAAAATTTGGCTTGTGGTGTATTTATCTCAAGGAAACTTTGTTCTACTTTGTGTTAGACATTGCACCTGCTACTCCATCTAATCATAAATCTCGTATCCCCAACCTGTGTGCAGAGGCTACACTTCAAAAGCTTAGGCGTGGTTCTAGACGAGCCTTCTGCAATGTAGAGATCAGTAATAGTGAGCCCTCAGCATCTGAAGCCGCTGCATCACCAAGTTGTGTTTGTAAACCTGATGACAACCTAAAACCAATGGAAATAAACCAGGAAGAAAAGTAGGCTGCAAATTTCACATTGTTGAACATCCCTTCTTTTCCAAGGGAACTTGTTGTAATTTGCAGAGGAACGCTTTAGTAGTCCATTGAGCTAAAGCTTGTTCTGAGTAGGCATCACAGGATGATCTATTGTTGGACCATGTTTTGTAATGTCTTATGAAGAAAAAAGACATCTTTTTCCTCTGTGTCTTCATGCTCCTATTGCAAATCATAGAAAAATCTTTGGCTTATATGTAGAAGGATTTCCTTTTCTCCTTTTGGACAGTGAGCTCAGATGTCTTTCATCATAATTTCTTGGTTGGACACTCTTTGGAACAAAACTTCACTTAAAGAATTACATATGGGAAGACTGCTGTGCAATCTACCTAGTTCAAGCGTTTTGCAGCTCAAACATTTTGCTTAAACTTAAGACTGGCACCTGAAGAAATTTAATCTTTTACAGCAAAAATTTATCGAAAAGAAATAAATTTGTTTGAAAATGTTTGCATACATGCGTTAGCGTTTCTCTCACTTTAAACCACTCTTCTTGCCCCAAGACATATTTGGTAAAACGATAATGCTCACAGTTAGTTTAGGAGATCTCATATGGTCTTGTCAGCTGTTTGAAGACTTGGGATTGTTTGGAAAGCACACCATAAACACCTTTAAGTTATGGTAAACTTATGTTTAGATTAAAACTGTTGTTTGGACGTAAAAATGAGTTTATCATAAACTCACTTGAGTTTTTCATAAACTCAAAATCTCTCCATAAACACATTTTCCATGAACCTACTACCATGACTTGTTTTGTGGTGAAGACTCCTTTTGTAAACAAGATTTGACACAAACTCACTTATGTTTAAGAAAAACTCCAAACATGAGTTAATAGAAAATGTGTTTGAAATAAACATGTTTGTTTGAATGCGTTTATGATAAGCCTATTCGTGTGTTTGTAAGTTGTATCCAAACAGGCCTTAATCTTGTGTCTAATTTTTTAAATCTGCTCTAAAAAACCTCTAAAAATTAATGATTGGCTAGACGATGATTGATAAATTTTAATAAAAAAAGTTAAATTAGATGCATCATGTATGCATATAGTTTGTTCTATGATAGGCATCTATGGAGGCCAAGGTCAATAAGTAATAATCGGTAATGATAACAAAACTGAAGTCACTCGATACAGATAGAGAAACAGTAACCACAAGAAAAGTAAAAAACAAAAAGATTTAAATAAACAAGCGAAGTTGAAAAGAGAAATGGTGCATAAAGTTGGTGGGGACACTAGTAAGAGGACAAAAGATAAAAAACTCATGGACCCGCAAGAAAGAGAAACTCCAAAAAGACTGTAATTTTTTGGAAAACTGATGCATTTCCTAACATGGGTTTAACTTTTAAGTAAAGTTTGTCAAATCAAATGAATCAGAAGTATTGCATTCTTGATGGTACGGTACGATACATGAACATGGATGTATCGTTTTGTACTACACTAGTATGCATAAAAACTTCAGCCAACTTAAAAAAAAATAAATAACATTGTGCAGATACATTGTGCCTGCAATCCGACTGTGCCGCAGCCAACCATGCTTTTAAACTTCTGTACCAGATCAATTCCATTCACGGCACTTGTATGCTTACACAATATCAATTCGCGCATGCATGTCAAATTATTGTATCGAAGCCTACTACAGTCTGAAGCCCTGCAGTTTGGACTTACAGAACTAGATACACAAGGTCTTTCAGAAACGTAATAGGGTTGTCACACTGAGGAGAAACAAAAAGAAGGTTTTTTGCAGAAAAAAAAAGATGCCAAACGGAAACGGAGGTGTCAACCCGCCTTCTAAACCGAGACATTAATCACCCCGGACCAACCTTAGGAATGTCATAATGCTCACTCATGTTTGCCAAATACTGGTTGAAATCTTGAATCCAGTCTCGATGAGATTTGTTCGCGGTCTTTGCAAGTCTGTGCGTGTCAATTTTCTCCTTCTGTTCAATGTATCGCTTTTCTGCTGGTGTAAGTTGATCATCATGCGAAGATGGGCGTTCTTCCCCTAACTTGTCAACTTCAGTCATGTGTTCAGCAGGATCAGTTGATAATTCTGTACTACCACCTGACAGTAACCCAGATAAGATGAGTGCAACTTTCCTTCTAAGGAATGTTGAGCAAGAAAGAAAACTGCTGTTACTAGCACACTTAAATAAACAATACACGGTCCCCATGCTAAAGAAGAATACACATTTCTTTTCTTCTCTTCAATCTTCTTGTAACAGGGTGAGATTAAGCTTGCACCTGATCCAGACAGGTAGTAACTTGACAAACAAGTTGGTGGATCCGCCGGGCAATTATTTAGTAGTCTTTATGACTCAAAACAAGCAGTCATCAGCTTTCCGCTGAAGGAATAGAGAGATTATATCTACACGTATGCAGTACACTCATGTGCACCAACCTCCAACCCCCACCCAAACAAATTGTTGTCAACTCAAAGAATTTCATTATTGAGAACCATTAAAGCATTTGTAATTCTTATTCCAAGATTTATATTGTTAATGCACTTTTTAGAATCGATAGCCTAGCCACCTTGTTATTAAAAAAAGATTCATATCTGATAATATTCCCATGTGAATGAAACCTCAGCCATCCATATGTAAGCATGTAAGCAAGACCTCTTCTGGGAAAGGGCATCTCAGAAATGTAGTGGAAACATTCCTATATGAAATGTTGGAGCCACCTCTTTCAGAAAAACTTTCCAAAGATTGACACACATGATCCTTAGAGTTGAACTTGGAGAATAATGATGATGATTAGTATGACTCATATCCTATGCACATAGAGAATGCTCAAGAATGGGTACCAAACACTGCCAATCGATGCCATAATTACAATGTGCTAACCCTAATTGTTTAGATAACAATATTTTCTATATATATGTCAAGATAGATGGATAAATGCAAACCTGCTGAATATTCATTTCCCATCACTTCGTGCTCCTGGTCATAACGTTGCTTCTGCTTCCTTTTCTTCTTAACACCACCTGATTTAACATCCAAGGCTTTGCCTTTCAGCTTTAGCTTCCCACCCACAATATTCTCGTAAGCAGACATTTGCCTAGACATGAGACAATCAGATATATAGAACAAAAGAAAACATTAAAGCACTGCATTAACTACATAATGAAACAATATGATAATAAGACACATGAAGACAAGATTGTACGTGGAATACTTTCCAAATATCACACTCAGCATAAACTGTAAATGAACTATAACCCATACCAAGCATGATGACTCTCATTGAACACAAAACTTATGGGATTTATTGAAAACAAAAATTGATGGCTAGAGTTCATACAAGTCAAAAAATTCTGTCATGGAAGATAGTAATCAGAATAAAAGATTGGGGCTAAAGAGAAATAGGAAAAGAATACTATAACTAGCGATAAGAAGCTGAATTACAGGCAGTACTTCTGGTAGATAAAATACAAGTTGCATTTTGGTATCATATTGTCGGAGTTAACAAACTTAATGTGGGCCTTAAACAACACGAAAATCTTAAGAATTGTCTCAAAATTTTAAAATGCAATTATAACATATGATATATTCAGAAAGTCCAATGGGCAAGACAAAACCATGAGGGCTTGTATATTATTTAAAATATCCAGGAATCAACAATAATTTAGCAATATGAGAACATTTTTTCTGGATATACTTAAACTAAACATTTCTATCTTATAAAGCTTATTAAATGGGTATGAAAATAATACTTGGGTATGTTTCAACCTCTTAAAAAAAATTATCTAAGTTGCAGTGATTTCTGGATGCATTCAGCATAAACTTGACACCAAACAATTTTATCTTATATAGATTATTAAATAAATACGAAAATGGCACTTGGGTTTGGTCAAATGACTTACACTGGTACCATGACAAATAACTTGAAATTGTAGTAGAAAATCCCTAGAAATTCGAAAACATGAACTCATACTTGAAAGATGAGAATAAGCAGGATGGAAATGGTCTTTGTGAAACAACAAAGTGATCCAGAGTTCTGCTTTGCATGTGAAGGGTAATGTATTCATCTACAGAAGAGTTTGGGAATGCCAATTATGTGAAAGGTTAGAGTTTTGGAGGAAACAGATATCTCGATTGTAAAAATCTTATCTGGAGTTCAGGACAAGGAGCAAACATCACATAGGGCTCATGTAAAATAGAATCTTACCGTGGTTTTTCTGGTAGAACCAGAGAAAGCAGCAAGCAGTAGTGAAAAAAAATTGTAAATTGTCCATTCTATTACTAGGCAAAGGGAGAGGGCCCTAAATAGGAACTATGAAGAGTTTGGGAATGCCAATTATGTGAAAGGTTAGAGTTTTGGAGGAAACAGATATCTCGATTGTAAAAATCTTATCTGGAGTTCAGGACAAGGAGCAAACATCACATAGGGCTCATGTAAAATAGAATCTTACTGTGGTTTTTCTGGTAGAACCAGAGAAAGCAGCAAGCAGTAGTGAAAAAAAATTGTAAATTGTCCATTCTATTACTAGGCAAAGGGAGAGGGCCCTAAATAGGAACTATGAAGAGTTTCTAGCACTTGAAAGGAAAGAATTACAATGATAAGCAGGCAAGCACACCCTTTTCTTTTTTTTTCTTAAAAACAAAAGTGTGATCTAAAGCAGGTACATAGTTGAGCTCTCTGCAAAATATCACGGATTGGCCGGAACATAGTGCATGGAATCAACCGATTCCTGGCCGGATTGCCGTAGGGCGATTTGATTCTGGGGTATAGCCTCCTGGATCCTCCAACTCCCAGCCAGATCAACCAAAATCGCTTCAGATCAGTCTGGATTGGTGCCAAACAGTTCTTCTTCTTCTTCTTTTTTGAATGAGCACTCATCACATTAATTCCTTTACAAATATACATAAATATGCCAACAGATATACACTAAACCATCATTTAAGTTAATAGATATGTATACATATACATTAATTTACTTATATATATATATATATGCACAATCACAAATAGACATATATATATATATATCTCATATGATATATAAAATATTTAATAAACATATGTTATTTATTCGGTAATATATATGATTTGTATTGTTTATATGTAATTATGTATATACATATGATTTAATGCCAAAGTTGTTAAGGTGACTAAGGCGATTGCCCAACCACCTTACTACTTAGGCACCGAGGCGAGGCGTCTAGGCAAAGCCTAGTTTATATAACAAAGTACCTAGAACTCTATATTCTATATCATGTACATTCTCTATTTATTAATACAGAAGTGCTACCCACAAATATTTAGCACATATGTGTGTAAGAAGGTCATATAATAGAAGAAATAACAAATGTTAACAAAATAATTAATAAATAAGGCAATCGATTGGAATCTGAGCATATATGATATACCAATCAAACGTCAACAAGTCAAAAAGTTTTATTTAACCTAAAATATTGCTAGGCATATAATAAATTGAGAGAGAGTTAAGGAATGACTAAACTATATGTAAAGGCATACAACATTAAAAAAACACAAAAGGAGATGCTGCGGTTCATGAATCATGCAGTTGTTTAGTCTCACAGGGTTGCTCGCCTAGGCGACCACTCGTCTTGGCAGTTGACCAGCGCCTTGTCCTCTTGGCAATGCCTTAAAAACAATGTTTAACGTGCAATTTTCTCACATCTAATCGTATGCTCTAACATATTATGTACCTATTTCGAGTTTTATGCAAATATAAACTTCTCCATGATTCTAGCATTTTTTTTTGTTTCTCCAAATTCTTTTCAAAAAAATTAAACTTTTAATTTGGCCAAATATGCCAGACTACTAGTGGATCAGCCGGTCCAGCGGATATGATCCGGATCAGGATCAGATTGGCCCAAGGATCATCTAGACAGGGATGTGGTTGAGAAAAGAAAAATACAAAAGACAAAAAAAAAAAACAACGGCAAGAAGCCACTATGGAGACAATGCACTTGGAAGATGAAAACATTAATAAAACAGGAACTATACATGTGAAAAAATTCATAAGGTTGTATTCTGGTTTGGCAATATAAAAGGCAAAATTAGAAGCTCTGTCAGAAAATCCAAAAGATACAGCTACTTTAATTCGTGAGAGAAGGAAACATGACATTACTATCTGCCTATATCAATTGCTTGACTAGAACTATCTCAGAAAAGGTTGAAGGGGGAAGAATCGCCAAACTAAGGTGGCGTTTGATAAAACTTAACACTTAAGTCTTAAATCTTATTTGCCATATATACTCTAAATCTGAAATTTAAAAAGAACTTAATATATATTTGACATAATATAAGAAGTGTTTGATAACTAATTTAGACAAGATCTGAATTGTAGTGCAATGGTTAATATATTACACTTCTAATATGGAGGTCTTGGGTTCAAAACCCAAAATAGTTAAAAAATAATAATAATAATTGAGATCGCTGGCGGCCGGTCGCCGGAAACCGGCCGCCAGCGGCGATCGTCGGAGACCCAGTCGCCGGAAATCGCCACCGGCGATCGCCGGAATCCGCTGCCGGTGGCCGGATTCCGACGATCGCCGGAAACCTCCGCCGGCGGTGATCGCCGGAAACCGGCCGCCGGCAATCGCCGGAGGCCGGACCACCGGAATCCCATTGCCAGACCACCGTCGTCGGACGTCGGACAAAAGATCTGAAAAATAAAAAGTGATTGTTCTTAGCTTAAAAATTAAGTGGTATTTCAGATTTAAGTGATTAATTAAGACATATTTTTAGACATTTTATCAAACAGTCTGAAATCATAAAAATTTAACATTTCAGACAATAGACACCTATTAAGTGTAATCAAACACACCCTAAAGCCGGCTAAGATGTCTGATTACTGAACTACTTAATTGAATTCATATCACAGATTGGATAAATTGAAGGAGAGTGCTCCTTTTATCTCTTGGGAGACCATAACTAAGAAATTGTAGCAAGTGTGAAATGACATCATTAGTTTCAAAGGCTGTCATCTCCCATCTTGATGAGCACCACAGAAGGTAAGAGATTAAAACTTTTTGGGAGCATTGAGGCAAGATCTTGGAGAGATTCAGCAAATCACTAAAATCACCTTGAGAACCTCAGGAAAATATGAACTTACCGAAGACCCTGGAGAGAAAATGATTGTGGGGGAGATCTAGCACTGAAACCAAAAATGGAACTAGAGGAGGCACATAACGACATTAAAGATACAGAAATATTCACTAAAACTGCATCTGCACAACAACCAAATCCTCATGTAAGTGTTCTACAGAGTCGACAAATTTCATGTTTTCCGGGCATAGTCTATGCAGTCAGAGGCTTTGGGTCTCAAAGGCTTTAGGCGATGGCCTAGGCGTTTGAGACAAATTATTAAAATAAGATATATATATATTTTTTAAGAAACATGAAATATATATTTAAATACCACAAAAGTGCTTGCTGAAAACAAATATAGATCACAAACAGAGTTCCTATGGCCCAAAATTATTGTATAACCAATCAAATGCCATTCATTTACAAGATAAATTGCAAGTCAACAATTAAAATTAATTTCTCAAATGAAAGTAAAAAGTGCAATACTAAACTGCAAGTCAACAATTAAAACAAACTAAGTGAGAGAGGGGGACGGAGACCCCCACTGTCACTGTGTAACACAGTTTAAGAGAAGGGTGTTCAACCCCCTCTGTGTGTCACAATGAGAGAGGGAGAGAGGACCGACCCCCCTGTATGTGTATGTGACTCAGTGAGAGAGGGAGAAAGGGGGTGGCAAGCCCCCTATGAGTGTGTGTTTGACAGAGATAGGGGGAGAGAGTTGGGGGGGGGGGGGGGTGCTGGCCCCCTTTGTGCCTTTGGGTGTGTGAGTGACAGTGGGGGGGAGGGGGGCGAGCACCCATGTGTGTGTATGTGTGACTGACTGAGAGAGGGAGGGGGGGGGGGGCGATCCCCCTCTGTAGACTGTGGACTGGGAGAGAGAACAGAGAGAAAGAGGGAAGCGGCCGGAAAGAGAGAGAGAGGTGCTCGTCGGAGGGTGTGTGTGTGTGTGAGAGAGAGAGAGGTGCCCGTCGGAGGGTGTGTGTGTGTGTGTGTGTGTGTGAGTGAGAGAGAGTGTGTGTGGGGTGTGTGTGTGTGTGTGTGAGAGAGAGAGAGAGAGAGAGAGAGAGAGAGAGGAGAGAGAGGAGAGAGAGAGAGAGAGAGAGAGAGAGAGAGGTCCCCGTCGGAGGGGGTGTGTGTGAGAGAGAGAGTGTGTGAGTGAAAAGTGCTCGTCGGAGGGTGTGTGTGTACCTATTGCTCGCCGGAGCTCGGCCGCTCGCCGCCGCGGCCTTCGCCGGGAGGAGACGAGAGGGGGAGAAGGCTGTCGGGATCGGCGTGGAGGTGGGAGAGAAAGTGTGTACCCCAGATCTTTGCCAATCGCAGCAGCCTCCGCCGAGACACCACAATAGAGAGAAGGATCCGCGCATAGGGTTTATGTTCACCTTAGGTTATCGACCTGCTGGAGAAGAGGACGTGCCGTTGATGCCGACGACCGCAGTACGGCGCCGGAGTCGCCGAGCAGGTCGAGGACGGCGCTGGGGTCGCCGTCCGGCTGCGGGGATTCGCCGCAGTCGGCGATGGAGGAACAGCGAGCGCTCGAAAGGGTCCCGTTCCGTGGCAACCGGCAAGGCAACCTTTTATCGGATTCGATTAACGGACAGTTGGATCGCAACATCGTGGTAAGCGGAAATATCATCGGATTCGGATTCGATAGCACCCGCAAGGATCCATTCGGAGGCGAGACAACCTTTTCCGGATCCGGTTGTGGCAATCGGATCGCAACATCGTGGTCGGCGGGAACCGCATTCGATTCCGGATTATCTAATCCGCTTTGTTAGGCATATCCGTAGACATAAAACATATAAATATATTGCTAGTAAAATACATATTTTATTCTTTATTTATATTCTTCATATCATTGTTTTTTATATTAAAATATTGTTGTAATATTTTTTGACAAAAAATAAGAGGATATATTACTTAAATAAGAGGAATACACGAGTATAAGTACAAGATAAGATGCCGAATGGTAGAGATAGCAAAAGACTACCTAGCTTGCACATGGCAGGCCAGGGCAAGCGACCATACCATCACGCAGAGAAATTCACAGTAGAAAAAAGATATTGGTGCATGGGAAAAGGTGGATGTGGTGGTTGTTTTCTGCCACCTAGGCCCATCATGTCAGGACCCATCAACGCCTTCCCCTTCGGACGTGGCCTCCTCGTACGATCCCATGCCCTTAGTACGGATCAGAGGAGAGAAGACCCCCGTGCCGGTTATCCCTGGTGGAGCGTAGCCGAGCTCGTCAGCGGGCGGCTGCCGAACAAAAGACCTCAGCCCTGCTGCGCGGAACGGCTCCAGATGTCACCGAACAGCACGTTGTGTCCCCCAAGTGGGTTACCTGCTCGGAAAGTATCTCTGAAGGCTTCCGAGCCAACTCTCTGACTCGTGGCACGGTTGTAACCGTCCCAGGCCACGTTCTCCACCATCAAGGGGCGTGAACTGCTTGGCAACTTAACGGGCGCCAGAAGTCGTAACTCCTCCCGTTATGCGCCTGCGTCCAAGCGCCTCCTCAGGCACGATCTGCCGAACGTTACGCACGTTGGCCTCGACACCGACGCCTATAAAAGCACAGGTACAGTACCATGCAACGGTACGTTCTCATCCTCGCGCGAACACAATTCTTGCATTCCGAAACCCCCTGCCTCTTAAGCTCCTCACTGACTTAGGCATCGGAGGGTTTCCCCGGTCTTCACCGGGCCCCCTTGATTCCCTTCTGGTTTTGCAGGCGTTCGTCCTCACCAGCGATCGTCTTCCCTTTCTCGTTAGTGGAGGCCCGTTTGGCTCAGGCCCAAACAGGATCATACCACCACATTTGGCGCCGTCTGTGGGAAACGACGCTGCCATGGCTCGAGGACGATCCTCATACCAGAACATAGGAAGCAGGGCGACGAGGTCTCGCCAGTCACGAGGGGATTCCCGTCGCCGATCCCCCCTGGTGACGTCGCCGTCGCCACCACCGCCGTGCAAACCACGACGCCCCGACACCAACGACTGCCGCACCGGCGACTGCCCTCGAAGTGGCGGAGCTTCGAGGGCAAATGCAGCAGTTGACGGGCGTCTGCCTCGCCCTACAGGCCCAGTTGGCGGGGGCAGCGGCCCCGGCGGTTTCCCTGCCGCGTGAGCGGCAGGCGGAATCGTCGCATCGACGCTCCCGCGTCCCCCTGGCGCCGCAGGAGCAGCAGGCGGATTCTCCGCGCCGGTCCCTCCGGGCCCCATCGGAGGAGCGGGCACCGGAGCGCCGCGGGCGTTCGCCTCGCCGCTCTATTGTCTCCCCCCGTCCGCCGCGATCGGTCGTGGGAGGCAACTCCCACGCCTCCGGACGAGGGGGCCCCGCCAACTCCGAGCAGGAGCTCGCCAGGCGCCTGAGGCGTGTGGTCGACCTCGAACGCCGCATGGACGCGATGGTTCAGCGTGTGGAGGGCAAGGCTCCGGCGGAGGACGACTTGGATTTCCGCTCTCCTTTCAGCAGGGAGATCCTGGAGGCCCAGGTCTCCTCCAAGCTCCCTCTGCCCACCATCGCGCCCTACGACGGCACAACCGACCCGGCCGACCACATCCACGGCTTCGAGTCGCACATGGTGTTCCACGGAGCATCGGACGCGGCCAAGTGCAGGGCTTTCCCTGCAACGCTCAAAGAAACCGCCAGGGCTTGGTTTGAAACCCTCCCCGCGGGCTCCATCACTTCCTTCCGCCAACTGAAGAAGTCCTTCAGGGACAACTTCCTTGGCGGGAGATCGCAGCCGCGAACGGCGGCTTCTCTTCTGGCTGTGCGCCAGAAGAAAGGCGAGGCACTCTGGGACTTCGTCAAGAGGTTCCGAACAGAGGCGCTTCGCATCTCGCGCCTGGACGTCCCTCTGGCCACCAGTGCCCTCATCCAGGGCACTCGCGACGGTTTTTTGCAGAGGACCCTCGGCGTCCAGCAGCCTGCCACCCTCGCCGAACTACTCTCCATCGCACAGCGCCACGCAGCTTGCGAGGAGAGCCTGGCGGCGAGCAGGGCCGAGCAGGGGGAGCAGTCGGACAAGAAGCGGCCTTCCGACAACGGTTCCGACCGAGATCGGAAGAAAGGACGGCGCAATGGCGATTCTCCGCGCCGTCCGCGCCCCTTCACCAACTACACCCCCCTCACCGTGGCACCCGAACAAATCCTGGCAGAGATCAGGAATGAAGCTTTTGTTCGGTGGCCCCAGAGAATGCGCTCCGACCCCCGGAAGCGCGATCAAAATAAGTACTGTCGCTTTCATCGCGACCACGGCCACGACACCTCCGAGTGCCGCCAGCTTAAGGACGAAATCGAAGACCTTATCAAGCGCGGCTACCTTGGACGGTTCGTGCGCCGGAACGAAGAGCGCCCCCGACGCCGAGACCGCACTCCCGAGCAGCCGATCAACAACGAGCCCAATGGGCAAGAGATCAACGTGATCGCGGGAGGTTTCGGCGCGGGCGGAGAAAGCACTCGAAGCCGACGCGATTACGCAAGGCGAGTGCATGTCGTAGACAGGCCTTCGGCTGTTCGGTCGGCTCCGTATCCTGCCAGTCCTGCACGCGCACAGTCCGAGGAGGCTATAACCTTCTCGGATGAAGATCTTGTAGGGGTTACGACCCCCCACACTGATGCGTTGGTCGTTTCGGCCACCATCAACCACTGTAACGTGCGCCGAATTCTGGTAGATAATGGAAGCGCCCCCGATGTCTTGGCTTACGATTGTTTTGTCCTCATGGGTCTGCGAACCGATCAACTCACCCCTGTGAACTCGCCACTTTTTGGCTTTTCGGGAGTTTCGGTCCAGCCCATGGGAAGGATTCGCCTTCCGATCACCTTGGGAACGGCTCCAAGGGCTGTGACCAAGATTGTTGACTTCCTGGTCGTCAACAACATGCCTGGATACAATGCTATCCTAGGCAGAGGTCTGATCGGACGCATCAAAGCAGTACCTTCGTCGCTCCATCAGAAGATGAAGTTTCCTACTCCGAGCGGAGTGGGCGAAGTGCTCGGGTGTCAGCGCGAGTCTCGCCGTTGCTATGTCCTCTCCCTAAGAGACAAGCAACCACTCGCTGATCCAGCTCCTCCGACTTCCGATCAGCCTTCAACCAGCCGAGGGACGCCTGCTGAAGACTTAATCCCTATTCAAGTGGACACGACCCCGAACACGTCTTGTACATTGGCGCCTTGTTGACAGAGGCCGAGCAGCAACGCTACACAGCTTTCCTGCTGGCCAATTTGGACGTGTTCGCTTGGTCTGATGACGAGCTTCCAGGCATCCCCCCAGAGGTCATGGTGCATCGCCTCCAGTTGGATCCCCGGATCCCACCAGTACAGCAAAGGAGGCGACCTGTGAACCGAGAACGGCAGACCGTGATTCAAGATCACGTGGTCAAAAGCCGAACTATTGGGCTCCTCTGAGAAGCCCAATATCCAAGATGGATCTCCAACGTGGTCCTCGTGCGCAAGGCCAATGGCAAATGGCGCGTGTGCGTGGATTACAAAGATCTCAATAAGGCAACGCCCAAGGATAACTTCCCCCTGCCGCGCATTGATCAGCTGGTGGACGCAACTTCCGGGCACAAGCTCCTTAGCTTTTTGGATGCCTACTCTGGTTACCACCAGATCAACATGCATCCCCCGGATCAAGACGCCACGACGTTCGTTACAGACTTAGGCTTATACTGTTTCACCATAATGCCTTTCGGTCTGAAGAATGCAGGCGCGACTTACCAGCGGCTGGTCAACAAGATGTTCGAGCAGCAGATCGGGCGCAACATGGAGGTTTACGTTGATGATATGTTGGTCAAGACTCTTCCGAGTACTGATCACATTTCCGACCTCCAGGAAACTTTCGCAACTCTGCGAAGGTATAATATGAAGCTCAATCCTGCCAAGTGCGCGTTTGGTGTTCGGTCGGGTAAGTTCCTCGGGTTCCTCGTATCAAACAGGGGAATAGAGGCGAACCCGGAAAAAATCCAAGCAGTGCTTGAAATGAGCAGTCCAAAGACAGTGCGCGACGTCCAACGCCTGACGGGGCGTCTGGCGGCACTGAACCGGTTCATGTCCCGAGCAGCAGAAAGAAGTTTTAACTTCTTCAAGTTGCTCCGAGGCCCTAAAAGCTCCTCGAAGCAAGGGGGGCAAGTACGGTGGACTGATGAATGCGAAGCCGCCTTCACCGAGCTGAAGGCATATTTGGCAGCCCCTCCTGTTCTCTCAAAGCCTGTGCTCGGAGAACCTCTGTTCGTGTACCTTTCGGTCACCGAACACTCTATCAGTGCGGTCTTGATTAGAGAAGTAGGAGCGGCGCAGCATCCCGTATACTACATCAGCAGGGTCCTCCAAGAAGCTGAAAGGAGGTACCCCAGGGCAGAAAAACTCGCCCTTGCTCTCGTCACAGCTGCTCGGAAGCTTAGGCCCTATTTTCAGGCCCATTCCGTTACAGTTCTAACCGATCAACCGCTGAAATCCATTCTTCAGCGGCCGGAGGCTTCCGGTAGGTTGGTTAAGTGGGCGATAGAGCTTGGTGAGTTTGACATCAGCTTCCGACCGAGGACGGCGATCAAAGCACAGGCGTTGGCAGACTTCGTGGCGGAATGTACCCTTCCGGCCGAGCAGGATCCGCCGTTGGCAGACGAGCCCCCATGGGAGCTCTATGTTGACGGATCCTCTTGTGTCACCGGAAGCGGGGCAGGTTTGGTCCTCACCTCCCCGGAGGGGTTAGAGTTCCAATACGCCCTTCGTTTCCGCTTTCCAGCCTCCAACAACGTCGCCGAATACGAAGCTTTACTGTCCGGTATTCGCATGGCTAGGCACCT
Organism: Colocasia esculenta; assembly: GCA_014218235.1. Classification (NCBI taxonomy): domain Eukaryota; kingdom Viridiplantae; phylum Streptophyta; class Magnoliopsida; order Alismatales; family Araceae; genus Colocasia; species Colocasia esculenta. The sequence continues at coordinate 180,548,031 of CM024755.1, read as the reverse complement.
TGGGGCCGTTCGGCTTAGAGTCTTTAGTGACTCCCAGCTGGTCGCCAGCCAGGTGAGCGGACAGTTCGGAGCAAGGGAACCTCGCATGGCTCAATACCTCCAACAGGTCAAGAGCCAGACAGAGGACCTCGTATACTTCGAGGTTATACATGTTCCACGGGGCAGAACGCGCGAGCTGATGCACTTGCCAAATTGGCATCTTCAGGTGACATCACCCCTTCTCGCTCTGTGTTCATTGAAGAGCTCGCCTTGCCAAGCACGGAGACTGATGTAGCGGCCATAGAAACGGGCCCACCAACCCCAAGTTGGGTGGACCCCCTCGTGGCATACCTCCTCCGAGGTGAGCTTCCGCCCGAACAGGACGAAGCTCGGAAAGTCAGGATGCGCTCGCAGCATTTCACCCTCGTAGAAGGCAAGCTGTACCGGCGGTCCCTTGCAAGACCTCTTCTGCGTTGCCTCAACCCTGAGGAGGCCCTTGCGGCCACAGAGGAAGTTCACGAGGGGCTGTGCGGAAGCCATCTGGGGGGCAGAACGCTAGCGCGCACCCTCATCCGAGCAGGGTTCTGGTGGCCTTCTCTTCAGAAGGATTGCATGACCTTCGTCAGGAAATGTCCAGAATGCCAAAAGTTCGGAGTACTCATCAAGCAACCGGCCGAACAGCTTCACAGTCTGTTCGAGCCGCGCCCTTTCGCCAGATGGGGCATTGATATCTTGGGTCCCTTTCCAGAGGCCCAAGGTCGGAAGAAATTTCTGTTCGTAGCCATCGATTACTTCACCAAGTGGATCGAGGCCGAACCCGTTACCACAATCACCGAACAAGCCGCATGGAAGTTCGTATGGAAGAACCTTCTCTGCAGGTTTGGCGTCCCAAGGGTGATTACGTCTGACAACGGGAAACAGTTTGACAGCACCTTCTTCAAGCAGAAGTGCGCCGAGCTCGGAATCTACAACCACTTCACCTCCGTGGCTCATCCCCAAGCTAACGGTCTGGTCGAAAACGCCAACCGAACATTGCTGCACGGGATCCGAACCAGAGTGGAGGCTGCAGGTGGATCGTGGATCGATGAGCTCCCAAACGTCCTTTGGTGTCACCGAACAACTGCTCGGGTAGCTACAGGGGAAACACCTTTCCACCTGGCCTACGGCTCGGAAGCAGTTGTACCTTTGGAAGTAGCCCTTCCAACTATCCGAACTACCCACTTCGACGAAGCCGCCAATAACCGTGCTCTTCGGGAAAACTTGGACATGCTAGGCGAACGACAGAGCGACGCCAGCATTCGCCTCGTTTCCTATCAGCAACGACTCGCACAATATTATAATGCGCGAGTTCGGGAAAGGCGGTTCAATGTGGGAGATTTGGTTCTGCGCCGCTGTTCGGCTTCGGACCCCCGAAGAGCAGTAGGCAAGCTTGCCATCAAATGGGAAGGACCTTATCAGGTCACCCATGTCCTCGGAAAAGGCTCATATAAGCTCACTACCCCTAGTGGCGAAGCCATACCCAGGACTTGGCATGTCTCTAATCTTAAGGCTTATTATTTATAAAAGCCTTCTTTCAGCATCCTACCTCTCTCCCCCCTACTTCCTGTTGTTTCATAAGCATTTAGCATATACCCCTGATCGGGACCTCCTAAACATGCAACGCTTATGAAGCTAACGGATTCCGAGCCGAGCAGGAACAAACAACAGAAAGGGAGAAGATAGAGAAAGGAAAGCTACAAGACAAGCTCATAAGCAGAAGAGTTCCTTCACAAAAAGTTTTCTTACATTGACCTCTCTTGGCCGTGGTTACAAAAAGAAGGTATAAGAAATACATAGAACAGGAGATAGCTAAGGAGCCTGTTCGGAGGGACCGGCACCTTCATCTGAAGAAGGCATTCGCCCAGATTGGAACTGCGCAAATCGCACATCATCCAAGCGGGCATCATTGGTCCGGCGCCTGCACTCCCGAACAGCCGCCTCGAAAGCTTCTTGGGCACGCCCAACCCAGGATAAACGCTCGCCGAACTCCCTTCCGGCGTTCAGACCTATTCTGTAGCAGCGCGCCCCGTACTGCTCCAATTCCTCCCTATAGTCCGGTCCAGCCTTGTACTCCGCCACGGCACGGACCCCGGCATCTGTGACCACCTTAGCCAGAGCATCCTTCTCGGCCCGGGCCACCATGACATTCATCTCCGAGGCTTGAAGGGCAGTCTTGAGGTTCTTCACCTCCTCCTCCAAGTCCGCCTCGCGAGCCTTATGCCTTGCCGTGAGGTCCTGGCAGTAAGCCGACTGCGCTTCATATAAATATTTCTGCTTCCGGGACCGAGCAGCCATAGCCTTCAGGACGCCCAGTGATGTAGATATACCCTCCACAAGAGCCTCAAGATCGACGTCACTTGCTACGTCATCATCTTGGTTCTCGGGATGGTATTCCTCTGTTTGCACCTCTGGAGTCCTCTCAGAGGGAAGGTCTTGGCACCTTGCCAGGCGATCAAGGTAGGAGGCAGACGGGCTGGGAGGCAACTTCCTTGGCGACGTTTCGACGCGACGGAGCGTTGCCTCCAGAGTTGCTACGGAAGGCACCACGGGGAGTCTTCGGTGCAGCACCTCCCGCAGAGGTCTATCGTCGTCCTCGGAGCTCTCGCCCCCAGCCGCAGCGGCGGCAGACGAGATCGCGGCATCACCGGTCATAGGTTCTTCAGGCCGGATCAACCTGGAAGCCACGGCAACAACACTCATCGAGCCCGAAGCTTGACCCGCTCCGGTGGCCTCCTGCCTTGTTGTCGGCTGAGCCTCCCCTCCATCTTTGGTGGCGGGGGCCACAAGGGCTGTTGAGCGGCCCTCCTCGGCGTCCCCAGGTCCTTGAGTGCTCTCCTCCCCGAGGACGGCTGCACTCTCGCCGACTACAGAATCCCTAGCGATCACCCCCGGCTGCACTCTCGCCGACTATACGGCCTTCGGTGATCACCGAGGTGGGGAGCATGGGGGGCAGGATGTCTCCACTTCCTTGTGGAACGTCCCCCCTCGGAAGAACTACCTCGTCAGTACCACGAACGACCGCCGACGCAGGAGTGGAGTCTGTGGCTGCCCTCTCCTCGGCACCAGGATGTACGCTCCCGCCTGGCGCGCCATCCTGCTCGGCGCTCCCTTCACCAGACAGGACCACCCGATCCTCATGACCCGGCGACTTCGTCAGCCCTCCGGAGTGGTCCGATTCATCGCTGACCATTATCAGGCCTAGCTCGGCGGACATCTTCATGACCGCCTCTGAACGGTCCACGGCTGGAGCTGCGGGCGCCCTCTCCTCGGACGCCCCCGCACGCTGACGAGATCTTCGAACCATCAAAGGTTCAAGATCCTCCTCTGGCTCTTCCTCCATCGCTGCGGCGTCTCCCGCAGCGCGCAACATCAGCTTCCTCAGCTTCCTCTTTTTGGGAACTCGGGGCTCGTCGGATACCCCTCCTTCGGGAGAGCGACTCCTGGCTGGCGGCTCCATCACAGCCGTCTTGCGCTTCTCCTTCCTCTTCGGTTGGGGGAGAGAGGTCGTCCCCGCGGTCGTACCCGTCTCAACCGCCTTCTTCGCGGCACCTCCCCGCGCTGCGGCCTTCACTTGCCGCGCAGGCCCCTTCGCAGAGCCTCCCTCGTCCAGCCTTATTGAGCAAAGGCTGACGGGGATCATCTCGGCATAATTGGCCATCTCCTTCTGGTCCCGACCAGCCGCTATTTCTTCATCGTCTGGAAAAAGCAGGAAAAAGGATCAGAACCCATGAATGCGAGAAAAAGAAACAAGCAGAACAGCAAGAAGACTTACCCCAGGCGCGGCTAAGCTTGCACTTCACAAGCTTGTACTCGGTCAGGTACCCCTCGGCATGGTTCACCGAGACCGTATTCAGCAACTGGGAGGCAGCGGCTGCCTCCCGAATCAAGAAAGGGGCCATATCCGCCCTCTTCAGGGGCTCCACCACCCTAGTGGGAAAGTCCCATTCAGGGATGTTTGCTCCCTTCTTTCTCCCCATGGAGAAAAGTCGCCCTGTCCACCCTTTGTTGTTGGACAGCCGAGGCGAGAAGTTGATCCGCATCCGGTTGGTACGATGTTTCACGTACACGATCCCCATCCCGGACTGCGGAGAGCACGCCAGGCTAAAATGACTTCGGAAGATCTCCGAAGTCGCTTCAATCTTCTTCTTCCTGCACATGACGCAGAAGACGAAGATGGTCCTCCACGAGTTGGGAGTCAGCTGGATAGGCGCCACCTTCCAGCTTCGAAGCAGCTCCTTCGCGATCTCCGGCACCGGCAGCCGGAGACCAGCTTCCAGTAGGTCCAGCGAGAGCACGAAGCACCCCGGCCTCTGGGTTAGGTACGACTCGTCCTCGCGCATCAGGACGATCTCGTATTCCTCACCAATCCGAAAGCGCTCTCGGAGACCCTCGAAGCTCCGGTACTTCGCCACTTTCGCTCCTGCCGGCGGCATCCCGCTGGCTTCAACGACCTCCTTTCCTTTCTGAGCCATCGCTGGAAGGCAGAGAGGGCAACGAGGGGAGAAGAAGAACAGTGGCGGAGGAACGACTCAGAGGGGAAGGCGGAGAGTAGGTTGGGAAGCAGTGGACTCTGGAAAACTTTTCGGGTATGTAGACCCCGCTCTCGCCCTCTCCCCTTCCTTATAAGGAAAGTGAGGCACGAAATTCGAAGCGTTCCTGGAAACGTCGCTTCCCTCCACCCCAAGTCTCCTCTCAAATGACTTGCGGGTGACCGTTCGGGCTTGACATGACCCACGTGGTCATCATGAAAGCCCCGCGTTCGAGGCAGACACCTCCGCATCGGTGTCACCGCAGGTCTGTTCGGATCTCCGAGGACGATACCGTATTTATTGCGGAGCTGACGTCCGAGCAGGTCGCCGCCCTCAAGCATTCTGACCTCCGAACCACTTGAGGGCGTGGGGGGCAAGTGTGGTGGCTGTTTTCTGCCACCTAGGCCCATCATGTCAGGGCCCATCAACGCCTTCCCCTTCGGACGTGGCCTCCTCGTACGATCCCATGCCCTTAGTACGGATCAGAGGAGAGAAGACCCCCGCACCGGTTATCCCTGGCGGAGCGTAGCCGAGCTCGTCAGCGGGCGGCTGCCGAACAAAAGACCTCAGCCCTGCTGCGCGGAACGGCTCCAGATGTCACCGAACAGCACGTTGTGTCCCCCAAGTGGGTTACCTGCTCGGAAAGTATCTCTGAAGGCTTCCGAGCCAACTCTCTGACTCGTGGCACGGTTGTAACCGTCCCAGGCCACGTTCTCCACCATCAAGGGGCGTGAACTGCCTGGCAACTTAACGGGCGCCAGAAGTCGTAACTCCTCCCGTTATGCGCGTGCGTCCAGGCGCCTCCTCAGGCACGATCTGCCGAACATTACGCACGTTGGCCTCAACACCGACGCCTATAAAAGCACAGGTACAGTACCATGCAACGATACGTTCTCATCCTTGCGCGAACACAATTCTTGCATTCCGAAACCCCCTGCCTCTTAAGCTCCTCACTGACTTAGGCATCGGAGGGTTTCCCCGGTCTTCACCGGGCCCCCCTGATTCCCTTCTGGTTTTGCAGGCGTTCATCCTCACCAGCGATCGTCTTCCCTTTCTCGTTAGTGGAGGCCCGTTTGGCTCAGGCCCGAACAGGATCATACTACCACAGTGGAGAACACATATAAAGATGTAATGGTGGATGCCATTAAAAAAGGGATTAAAAGATCAATGACATAAAAAAACACATTCCTGACAAGACGAAGCATTTGCAATATCATAATAGAAGTCAAGCACCACCAGAGGAGGATGAGAGTCGAATCCAACGATCTGGAAGATGAGTAGGGGAGAACCTCGCATTAATTTCCTTGGCATGTGTACAGCCCGACAATGGCAAGAGCATCGTGGCCATCAAGGAGGTCGGAAGGTGGTGGCCGTGCAGGGTTCCTTAGTCTCGAGAGCTCCGTTGTGAGGGAAGGAAGAAAACAGACAAATTTTGGAGTAGGAGGAGAAGTCGGTGCGAATTGCGTAAGAAGGAATCTCTAACTTGGGGCAGAGGTTTGAACTCCTTGGGCCCTACAGACTTATCCAACCTAACCCATTAACTAATGGGTCTAACAAACATGTTTTAAAGGGGTTGGATGGGTCATTCTTTTTTAGTCTTAATTGATCCCCACACGGGCTGTCCGTTAGACTTATGGACAATCCAACTCATTGACACGTCTAATTCCAACCAACAATCACTTGCCAAGAAACTTTCGGTGCTCGTGTACCTCAACATCAACATCGGCGACCGCCATAGATGACTAGAGGACTTCGTCGCTATCGTGTCACCGCCACCGTAGTACCAAAGGGTAGTAATGTGTTGAGGCAGGGAAGGATATATGCCACCAAGGGAGCAAAAATCTCTAATTGAGGCTTTTCTGATGGATTTTGAACGGATGGAGTAATGGAAGAAGAAGAAGCGAGAAATAGATTGTTTTGGCCACGGTGTGATCGCAAACCAGTGCAACAACGTACCCTATTGACCCACAAAATTACTTTTAAAATTGGTAAGGCTGGCTGAACCGCTATATCAAGTCAAATTAGGTTTTACTTGATACGGTACAATATTGAACGTATCGTATCGTACCCATCTACTCTGGCCCCGATTAGGTCCAATAAGTTCTTAGTTTTCATTATATATATGTTTTTAAAATTAGAAAGTACCATTTTTATCGAACTATGCTCGAGATCGAAAGATCCTTTGTACGAACACAAACTGTCCAATTATGAGAATCATATATAATTTGTAAATATATTAGAATTAGATATATTTAAATAAATATTTAATAAATTAAAATTATTTTTTTAAAGGAGAAAGATTTAAAACATACCACGTGAGAATGGTGTGCATACACAACATTTTTTAGTTGGGTGCCTAATCATATTGATATGGTAGACATCTAATGACAAGATAATGTACAAATATATTCTCTTGTAAGGGTCTGCTCCAAATCTTTTTTTTTAAATCCCTTTTTTGTTGTGGAATGAAGAGGGTTTTCAATATGAAAATTCTGACAAAAAATATAAACGGATGGATAGAGTGGTTTATCTTGTCTTTATTATAAGATATATTATAGTAACGCATCAAAAGAAGGCATATTATAATAATCATATTAAAATAAATAATATATATATATATATATTTCTCATTTATGTGATTGGAAGCACCTTTCTACACGGGAGAGCCACCCGCCCTCACTGATCGCTGTCAGGGGCCCATCAGGTAATCGTGGAACCCACACAAAATATCTTAGAAGGGAAACACTTGTTGCAAACCGCCAGCATGGCGGTTTGCAACAAACTCACCAGTCATTGGGGGTGGGCCCCCCCTTGGGGTTGTGCCCACCCCCAATGGGGGCTTAGTTTGCATCCACCCTGGATGCAAACTAAGCCTCCGGTTTGCACCAAGAGGTGCTCATCTTAGAATCCACGGCATCCAGTGGTTAGAACACTGTATAGGCTCAAAATGAGACGGTCCAAGTTAACATCACACGTGGCATCAAATAACTAGTTCGTTGAGGTGTTTTCCATACGCGTCGCACAGTTATTCGTTGAGATCAAACAGTACGGATCTCGACATGTAGTAAAAAATTTGTTTATTATATCAGTAGGATTTTTTGGAGGAAACCCTATGAAAACCTAAATTATGTGAGAAGGACATTTTCTGTATACCATAGATTAGGTTTATAATTTTACATAAAAGGATTTTGAATTGCACAAGAATCTATCATGCATTTGCATTTGTAAGCAAGGTTTGTCGTGTGCAGTGGCACGGTCGTACCATACCGTATCAAAAGTTTGACAAGTCTTTGGCACAATCAATTCGATCCCCTCTTATTTTTATTATTTATTTATTATTTTAATTCTTTATTATTATTGTATTGTTTGGATCGAACCGTGCCGGTGCGACACAAATTGATCCGTATCATGTCAAGGTGAACTCGACACGGCTAAATCGTCTGACACGACAAATCTTGTTTGTAAGTACACCATTATTACTATACAAAAATGTTATCAAATGTGACAAGAATATTTACGCAAAAGTTTCTTACATAAAACATAAAATTTTTTGCATATTAGTGTAAATGATTCGAGTTGAGCTAAGAAGTGATATGCTCAAACTTCACTCATTCATTTAAAATCAAGCTTGAACTCAACTCGATACTCATCGAGCATTTACAAATTGTGTTCAAACTCAGCTTGTTGAAATATTTTAATGTTCGAACTCAACTTATTAAGCAATTTGTTTATTTAAACGAGTCCAACTTTGTGTTCGAACTCGAGCACAATGGCACAAAGCACTTTCACACTAGCCAAGGGGCTAGGGGGCCTTTTTATAAAGGCTAAGTCCAGGATCTAAACTCCTATATGGGACAAAGAGATGCATCACTGTGCACGGGCTGCGACAAGTGTAGGGGTTGGGGCGGTAGTCACAGGGGATGGAACATCCTAAGATCGCCACTGTGGTCATCGCGTACAACGTCTGCACCACTATAACCACCATGGTGGCATTCTCATTGCCGAGGCGATGCTGCAACTCGCATCCTCAATGTCGGGGGTGGCAGGCACAGGGGGTGGGTGTAGGCGGGTGGGACGTCCCAAGATCGCCCCCGCAGACACCGCGAATGATGTCCAACACTATCAAAATCGATGTGGTGTCATCCTCATCGTTATCGAGGTGCTGCAACTTGGGGACAAACACTGCAACTCGCGAGAGGAATAGATGACGGGTGATGTAGCCACCCCACTGACGTGTCTAGGAGCTCCAATAGGCACCGACGAGGGGTCCACGATGGTCACTGGAGACTCCACTTGTAAGGCCATGGGCCATATTGAACCCTTAATGGGACTTCCTGGAACAGTCTTGGTTGACGTCAAAGGGCTTGATGTTAACATTGTGTTGATGACACATGTTGACGGCAGCAAAGTGTGCCGTCTACTTGGTCTTTGACGGCAAGCGATGTTTCCATCTACCCTGATTTTTTGAATTTTCTATATGTTGAACTTGACAGCAATCAATGTTGACCTCAAGTTCTAGGCAGTGCGGTTGACGACAACCTAGGTTGACGTCAACCTGTGTCGATCGGGTCTGTTTTTATAAGGCAACCTGAGGCCCCCTTCCACCCTTTTCTCCCCCTCCACACCACCACCTTCGCCTCCTTCCTTCTCCACTACTTCCGACAGCCGACGAGAGCTCGTGGGGAGATCGTGGTGCGCGTGGCGGCTTTGGATCGGGCGTGGAGATGGCGGATTTGGGGATTTGACCTCGCGGGGTGTGCGTGGGAAACAACGTGATTCTGAGGTTATTCTTGGTATTTTTGGCATCTTGAGGTAGGGATCCTACCTCTGTTAGTTCTGTTGTGTAGCATATAATGCGTGTGATTTGTGTGAAAACTGAGATTTGGGGAGGGTTTCTCCATGCAAGGTTTTGAAGGTGTTTTGCTCGATCCAAGCATTGGATCTATGTTTTTGGCTTTGCACTAGTGTTGTTTGATGTGGGAAGGCATTTCTCATCATCAAATTGTGTATTTTTGGGGCTGGATCGCTCTGTGAGCGGCCTAGGGCCGTATCTGTTGCTGGAAGCTGAAGAACTTGACGTCAAGCTCTTCAATATGAACATGGTGGCAAGGTGTCTTGCCGTCAAGGTGAGGTTAACAACAAGGGTGATGTCGTCTACTGACGGCAGGGGCTGTGCCGTTTACCCTGGGTTAACGGCAATCAGGGTTGCTGTCAACCCCACAGGTAGGTCTCAGCAGTGGAGTCCTCTTGTGTGTGTGAGGCTAGGGCGCGGTGTTTGCCTCCTGGTGTGGTGTGCTAGACGTTGAGAGCGTCTCCCTCTATGCTTGTGTTGTGTTTTGTCGTGCTTGTTCTTGTGTTGTGTTCTTCCCGGACGTTGAGCTGGGCTCCGTTTGGATGACTGGCATTGGGATATTCCATCGGTGAGCCTAGGCATCGAGTGCGACTCCGTCCAGTGCGTGTCCCTTGTGGTGGTTACGAGCCGATTTCCATGGGGCCTCTTCTCCACTATTTGAGTCTGGCGTAGGGGAAAATCGGTCGAGGACCAGACGTGAGGGAGAGTGTCTGAGTGTGCACATATGGCTAGGGTTTGAGGACTCTGTGGTGTCGAGGTGCCAAACCATAGGCCATAGCTGGTCCTACATTTTTGTGTGAGTGTGTGTGACTGTTGTTGTGTGCTGTTAAGCTTGCAAGGTTCCAGTCTTTTGACGCGCTTCTGCGAGGAGTTGAGCGTCACGACATCGATTTCTGTGTGTTTTATTGCAGTGTTACTTTAATGTAGTTTACTTTCTTGCACTTATTTTGTATTGTTTACCGGTGGGGGTTAGTGTCCCTACTGGGTTTCTTCTTGAGACTCACTCCCTTCCCTTTCAGGTGGTTCGTCATCGGCTCCAGGTACTGAGGAGCCGAGTCACTCCGATGCTGGTCTTGCTTAGCTGTTGAGAGTGATACTCTTTTGTGTACGTACTTGTTATACTCTTTACTTTTGTTAGATCTGATATATATATATATAATATTTGTTTTAGTTCTTGTGATTTGTACATTTTTTTATATGTTTTCCTCAAACACTTTCTTCTAACCCTTCCGATTTTGGCTCGTAGGTGGCGGTTCAAGATTCGGGGTACTAGTGGGTAACTAGTAATTCAGATCTTGAGTCGTTACACCACTGACCGACTACAACCCCCCTCGGCTGCACTGGGTTGGGGTCTGTCGTGCCTACACATGGGGGTTGTCACAGGAGGAAGAAGATGACAAAAGTACGTAGGGACCTTCTCAAATATGATTTTGTGTATATATCCTATTTGTATGATTTAATTAAAAGTAAACTTTGTATATATCCCCATGTTTGCATGATTTGTATATACACACTTGACATTTAATCTTTTACATCTAAATCTTCATAAATATTTTATATTTTAATAATAATTCTATAAAAATAAACAAATAATTTAGATTCTTACATTTATTATAAGAAATTCAAGTATGTTAACGAGTATCAATTTGAGTATATTAACGAGTTACTCATGAGTATATTAACGAGCATATTATCGAGTATCTTAACAAGTTATTCGTGAATATATTCGAGTCAAGCATATCTCTGTTCAAGTTCAACTCGTTTATGAATCAAGATTTATTTTTTGTTCAAACTTGGTTCGTTAACTTAATAAACGAGTCAAACTGAATTTTTATCAAGTTGAGTTTCGAATCATTCATCGAACGCATTAGCTCGCTTACATCTCTAATACTAAACCAAACAAAAACTCTGATTGGGGTGAGAGACCGATGAGAGAAGGCGCTTCACAGCATTTTGAAACCTAAAATTAAAGCCTAAAACATTGACCAAAATTTTAAAAAAGGTCGAATTAAATCAATAGTCGTAATTTGATGGACAATGCAATTTATTGACATTCCTTTCTTGTCGATGTTAGATGTTTCTTAATGGGTTTTAGTAAATATTAGATAAAATGTTCTTAATATTAGGAATACTGATATATTTTGATCACTCCATAGAACCATACAATCTTCATTTCAAAACAATGAATACCCCTCTTGAATTATTATTTGCATGCATTGTGTTTCTGCAGAATGTGGTTCACACGGAAAACTATGCAGAAATGTTTATTACAAATACAAATTGAGAATTTTTTATAGGTATAAACTTTGGTCATTTTGGTGTGTATAGCATGGTCCAGTATGCTAGGTTGATACAGCGTTTGAGAAAGAAGATGCGGATAAACGCTCTATCCACCAATCAATAAATTAAGAAAAAATTGAGATGATCTCTTGGAAATGAGAAAAGTTTATTACATTTGCACATTACACATTCCTCACATGAGGAGTGATAAAGTGTCAATCTAATTATTAGATGTCACGTGAATTTGTTGCCTAGTCACATTATATTTAAAGTACAATGTGCAAGTACAATAAATTTTTTTCCTTGAAAATACCTCCCTTCCGATGTGTTGCCCTCTTGGGGGTGTGGAGGCGGGGATCCCGTCGCAAGTTGTCCAGATGAGCGGCAAGCACGACCTTGATAAGAGTCATTTTTATTTACATTATTAGAACTATTTCTCTTTTATGTACCACCCCGGTGGTCTAATATTGGACCTTAAAATCTCAAACATAGGTAGTCAAATTTATTTTTTATTTATATTCATAATTATTATATTTTTAATGTTAATCGAATTGAATCAATAATTCTAATACATAATACTATACATTAGTTGATCCAGTTTGATTCATAGTCCCCATAAACCTTGGTTCATAGAGCATTTTAATCATTGAACCACTATGTGACTAACAATTGAAAATTTCTCTCTTCTGCACCAGCAACAAGAATAATAAAAAAGGGGGAACTAGATGAGATTTAGGCAAAGTTTGTCCTATCGTGCCGTATCAAGACATTCACGAATTTTGATGCGGTTGGCACAATATGATAAAATAGATGGACCAAATTTTTCTTATTGATCGAATGATTATTTTAGTGAGTATCTCCAAACACTAAATAGGTCAAAGTGATGAACTAATTTCTCTTTATCGATCAATCGATTTTTATTAAAGTGACGTTCAAAATTCGTAATTTATTTAATATTTAAAGAGAGATAAAAATCGATCGATCAATTTAAAATTTTGATTGACCGATCGATACGATGTAGATCATATCACATCCTATCATAAAAAATACGACACGATCGATTTATGTGACATAACTAACCTTGATTTAGGGGGAGTTAAAATTTTTTTCTTACAAAGACCACATACATTATTTAAAATTATATAACATTACAAGATTTCATAGTTAAAAATCTCTATTATTTTTATGTCCTAAGTTCAGGATTTGTCTTGCCGTAACGTGTTTAGGTATTTGCGAGTCTCGACACGGTAATTTCAATACAAAAGAATTGATTAATCGATTTTTTAATCAATTGACTGTTTGTTCTACTGAGCACCTCCAAACACTTAATATATCAAAGTTTGAAATCGATCTATCGATTTTTCTTAATCGATCGACTGACTTTTATTAGAGTGACGTTATATCTTATGATCTATTTGATCTTCAAATATAGATAAAAAATTTATCAACTGATTTAAAACTTTTGATTAATGGATCGATAAGATACGAATTATATCGTATAATAATTCGTATCTTATCATGACGAATACAATATCATCGATCCGCAGAGCACCACAAATTTTACCTAGGTTTTTAAAGCATCTATCCACTTTTAAAAAAAAAAAAAACTTGAGAGTGGCTTAATTGCAAATTTAGCCCAGGCAGAATCCCACTACCCCACGAGAAGGCAAACGAGACTATAAAAAGGGAGAGGGGGAACCGACGACGCGGGCGGCGAAGCGTGTCGGGACTTTTGGGCTCCGCCATTCCCCCTTTTTTTCCACTTCTGCGCTTCCTTCTCGTCTTCCTGCTCTTCCCGATGGCGAACCAAATTAGGGTTAACCCCATGGTGGAGGTCGTGGAGCTCTTCCTCCCGCCCCTCGATGGCGAGGACGAGGAGATCGACGACGGCGTCGCCGTCGCCGCCGACGCCGCCCCCTACTGGGCTCCCCCCATTGCCCCCGCGCCATCCTCCTCCGGCAGCGACATCCGCCTCCGCCGCGGAGGCCGCTACGTCGCCTGCCAGATCTCGTCGGACTCCGACTCCGAGGCCGGCTGCCTGGACGAACACGTGGAGCTCGCCCTCGATCTGTGCGACCGGGGGTTGATGCGGCGGGAGGGAGGTGCGGGCGCTGGGGCGGGGATGGATCCCTTCCCCGATGCTGTGGATCCGTTCGGTTTTGCCGTTTTCGATGGGGTGGAGGAGATGGGGTCGGATTATCTCGAGATGGGGATGGGGTTGGGGTTGCGGTTCGGGGTGGAGAAGGCGGACTAGGTGGAGGGGGGCGGCGGTGCGGTGGTGAATTTGGAGGAGGAGGAAGGGTCGGAATGGGGCGGGGATGGGTTCTTTGTGGGTCGGAGGGGTATGGTCTTGGAATCGGGTGACGGGGATGGGGAGCCGTCTGGGTCGTGGGATGGCAAGGGGATGAGGATGGTGGGGTTCGGATTGGAGTCGGATTCCGACGAGGAGGAGGTGATTGCGGCCGTGATCCCGCGTTCCCACAACGGGGATATGACGGATCAGGTTGCCGATGATCTGGGCCTGCCTCTCTACTGGGACTGCTTACGCATTGAGGAAGAGAGGAGGGACCCTAACGAAGATTTTGAGTGGGAGGAGGTCGATGGGAGGGTCGATGAGAGGGAGATTCTCAGTATGGCGATGGATGCCGACGGGGCCAGATCCATTGTGTTAGATGATTCAAATGTAGATTTAGAACTCGAGGATGGCGAGTATGAAGACCAAATTCAGAACGTCGAGTGGGAAGTCCTTCTGGCTATGAATAGCTGGGAAAGGAATGTTCCATTCGAACACGAGGATGCCCAATCTTATCTGGTCGAAGACCACGAAGACTTCGTCTATGCATCAGAATATGAGGTCTTGTTTGGACAATTTGCCGACAATGGAGTTCCCATCAAAGGAAGCCCTCCTGCTGCCAAATCCGTGATCGAGCATCTTCCTACAGTCATGTTGACCCAATTGGATGTGGCTGATCACGTCCCTTGCGCAGTTTGTAAAGACGAGTTCTCTTTGGAGGAGAAAGCAAAACGGCTGCCATGTTCGCACCATTATCACGAGGATTGCATCATACCATGGCTGAGGGTGCGGAACACATGTCCTGTTTGCCGGTATGAGCTGCCAACAGACGACCCAGATTATGAGAATTGGCGAGCACAGAGAACTGGAAGTCGTGGAGTTATACAGCGATCTCATGCCAGGTAAGATCGTCAAATCTTCCCTGAAGAGTAGGTGAGGTGACCTAAGAAGTGTAGTAGTTCTTTTTAATGCTGAGGATGATTTTCTTATACAATCTTTTTGAGGGTTGTGAAGGTTACTATTGTAAGCTGTTACCTAGCATATAGCACACATGACTTTTGGTTTAGGACATCATTTGTTCATCCGGCGATCAACTATCTGCAGAGGTTATGAGGATCATATCCGTATCTTTCTGAATAATGTGAAACAGAAACATCTTTGTTGTTTGGTGCTGTAATTATTGATGCCATCCAAGCGAATAATGTCTTCTGTATTTATGTAGATTAGGTCAAGTTCTATGATATTTGTGGCTGAATTATGGTGGTGGTCAGACAAAACTTTACCGAGGTTTATACGGATGGTGTGTGTGTATATATATCTGAAATCACTATGTATAACATTTTTTATTGTAAGTCATATGACTTCTTTACTTTAACAACACGGCTGTCGAGGTTTATTCCATTTTGCATTTACTAGAATGTATGCGTTTCCCGCTCCAAATTCAGATAAGAAGATGGAAAATTATGACTATCTTGGTATGACTCCCTATTCATCACATGTTTATGCGTTGTCATGTTTGTGCTTTTTTCTTCTCCATAATGAAGGATAAAAGTTAAATCTCTTCTTGTTTTGTGAGATCATTTTTTTTTCATTTCTTTTGAAGCTAATTTGACGAGTATCTAGTTTTTTTTAATCAGTTTATCAAGAGCAATCCCACTGTATCCGTATCCATATCCCCTTCTAAAGTTTGCCTCTGCGGAGGCTGCTACTTGCAGCAAGAATGCAGCAAGCAATGTGGTTGTGTTGGACCAAATTGTCGAGGAAGGGAGGGGATTGGGGAAGGGCCAGCCTGAAGGAGATAGATGACCTGGGGAAGTGAGTGGAAGGGACCATACTCGACAAACAATACAGGGTTGCTAGATAAACAACTGATTCACATAAGCAGAAAAGCTGCTGAGGAAATGTCTAGCCAACCTACAAAAGATTGCAAAATTCTTGGTCGGCCACTTTTCTGGGCATTTACTTGGGACAAGGTTTTAATATTTTGAATATTAAAACATATTCATTTGCCTGATAGCTTTTGAAATCTGGTGAAGAAATGGTGCTGTGATATCCCTTCCTACTAGTTAGTTTGCATGCCTCATTGTTGTAAAAAAGCTGGCGCAGTTAGTCTGATTTGGTGCAAATAGACATTTGGAGCTGCTGTGCATATAAGGAAAGATACATCTTACAAGGCTCTGCAACTTGTACGAAAAATGAGCTGGAGGGACCCAATGAACAGGAGAGAATAACAAAGTGGAGCTTAGAGGAGGAATAGAGGTTGACGGAAACACTCCATCCACCCCCACCCCCACCCCCAACACCATAACATCAGGAGGAAAACATGCATTAATTCCACGAAGGTGGGCGGCAACTCTGCAAGGTATTCTAGGATAAGTAGGTTTTCAAGTTGATGATCTATAATCTTTTCTCCAGAATTTATTTGAATAGGATGATGGAGACCCCAGGATATGATACTTTTAGAAAGTTACCAGATAAAGAAAATGACTTTTGGTTTACGGTATTGTGGAAGAAGCCAAGAGAGCATTCTGCACTATGGAATGAAGCTGTAAAGAACACCTAATACATTTGGGTTTCATCAGCATTTTTAGGATGTCAACAATGAAGGTGCTTTGAAAGCATTCAATGAGTTTACAAGAAAATTTTGTGCTATAAAGGAGTTTTACTTGACATATTAAGTTTCCTACCAAAGAAATCAGTGGCCTAATCAATTGCAGATTATGCAAGTGGTGGTGGTTAGAAGGTCATCATAAAGGTTTTAGCAAGAGGCAGCAGAATGTGACTGATAGTTCATTGGTTCCGATCAGTGCATCTTTTTAAGAGGCACTAAATTTGTGGAATTTGTGGCCGCACTTGTTGGAGAAGAAAGACTCTAGTAACCACTTTCGTGTGCTATGAATGTTAAGCTTGATTTTGTCTTCTAGGCTTATGATAGAGTCAATCAGAGCTATACTTCTTTTCATAATGCAAGGACTTATGGGGTTCAAAGAGTAATAAGTTAGAACTGGGAATGTGTTTTGACAACTAGGATTTCTCTTCTGAGTAACAATCTAGAACAAAGTTGTCAGGAAGTTTGAGAAGAAATTGACAACATTGAAAGACTAGTTACTTTCAACTGGGAGGTGGACGGGTCCTATCAGAAGCAATTCTCTCTAGTTTGTGAGATTAAATTTCCGTCTACTAGTGGAAGGATCATCTTGAAAGGAGGACTACATGTTAAGAGTGTTGCATCTTGTCAAGTGGTAGAAAGAAAGTGTCCTAGTGGGGAGGCGTGAGGCATCTCTTCTGGACATTGGATCATCTAGATGGCGTATGCCGCGGCTAAGATCTTTAATGGAAGTTATTTCAGGGATATTAGATGGAGTTCTTTGCATTAAACCCTTTTTAGAAACAACAGCATGAGAAACTACGTTTGCATGTGTACCCTTCATCCATGATTCCTAGGGCCTGTGCACCCTTTGTGGAAAACCTTTTTCAAGAATTATTTCTATTTTTCTTCATCGCATGTTAGAAGACTTTTAATCTTTTCAACGAAACTGGTAGCAAGAATATACCCTTCATTTAACATAACAAGGGTGCATATGCAGACGCAATTCTAGGGTAGATTCGCATGCAGTTCATTTTTGACAGGGATATTGATGCAAAAAAATCCGCCTAAAAGATGGAGTCAGAAGCCAAATGAAACTAATTCTTTCTCGACTGGAGAGAAGAACCTCTGAAGCAGTAGACTTGTGACTGATGACTACTGGAACACTAGTTCTCTGCCTGCACGGAAAATTGTTAAATTTGAATTAATAAGTTTTATAAGTAGTATACAAGGGGTAATATTTTTTATTATTTATGAAAGTAGATTTTGAATAAAGATGTGAGTTTTTAGGAATGGAGAGATATTTAATAAGAAATAAAAGAGAGTGAGGTTGAGAGTTTTTCGAATGTTTAGATATATTTTGGGAAAGTTTAATAGGAGAGAAAGTTGGAGAGAGAAAGTAGGAAGATAATTATTTAATTTATTTAAACTATATGTATTTCTATTTTTAGGGAGAAAGATGTTATGGAGAGAATATGATTATCCTAGTGCAGCCATGTGGCAGTATTAAGATTGAGTTATATTATATAAGTATAAATTTTGGACTCCCATTAATGCTTGTAAGATGTGGGTTTGAAGTTTGTTAGTTTTGTGGGGGAAAAAGTAAAATTTAAGCACTTGCTGCACTTGTAAGTTGCAAGTGCAGTAAGGTGGCGCGTGGCGCCACGTTGGAGGTCACGTGGGTTGATAGTTGGTGGGCGGCGTCCGGTGGCGATTGATGGCTGATAGTGATCGGCGATCGGCTGCGATTGGATTTCAAAATATAAATCTTAAACTTCAAAAATACAAATTTTAGATTTTAAAATATAAAATTGAGTTCCAAAATATTGACTTAACTGTTAATAATAATTTGGCTTTAAAATACAAAATTTAAACTCCAAAATACAAATATTGGCTCCAAATATTCTCTCTATTTTCTTACTCATGTGACAGCCCGTTAAGCGTCACATGCGCTGTCTGTAAATGTATTCATCGCACTTGGGCAAGTGCAGTAATTTTTTTTACTAAAAAGAACGAAAAGAAAACGAAGGAACCATCTGCTGATGGAGTTATGGTGAGATCTCTGTTGCCGTCCAACTCCTCTTACTACTAGCCTCTCCAAACTTTCCGTCATTACTTATGAAGGGTGAGATAAGCCTTCTGTGTTTGGAAGAGAGGAGGTTCGGCTAATATGGAACCTTCTGCCTGGGAGAGATATTTGGTTAGAAATTTTTTGAGCTCTCCAATGACTGTCTGAAATTTTAGATTTAGTGAGCATTAGGATTTAGGACGAGGAATCGGGCATGCTTCCAAGAGTCTACACTAAACCATGCAACAGTTGGGTTAAATTGAAGCAGGGAATTGAGTTGACCACTGGCACCATCTGTGTTAATTTGCCCATATATCCCCTTGGATTGTGGAAGGGGCACTTCTAGATAGAATTTCTGGGCTGCCCCTCTCTCTCTCCAAAATCTAGCACAAACCTCCTTTCTCCCATCCCTCTCTGTCAATCCTTAGATTATCTACATGTTATCAGAGCACAAGTGCGGATCCAGCCAACGGACATTATGTGATGGAAAGAAACAGCAAAATATTTTCAACGCATGCTAGCACACCAAAACTGTCCATAGCACCAGATCCAGATATTAAATAATTTTTCTGGCTCGTTTATATTTGAATCTTTGTTAATTCATTCTATAAAATAAAGTTCCTCATTTCCAATCAAAGTCTAGATAGCTTCGTATCTGGAGAGAAACAATCTTCCAACCCAAAGGCTCCATATAATCACGATGCAGTCCTATAATGTTTTTAACTAGCTAGTATCTCACATTCTGTCTTTATTTCAGTAGTTTAAATGGGCATGTGTAACTAGCAAGGATGCATATCCTGTTCCCTTAACCTTACGAAGGGCTGTCCTATTACAGTATTCGTTTCCTGTCACGATATCAGTGCGATATTTATGAAAATTTCCCAGGATGTATTAACAGATCACTAATGTCAACTTAATTCATCTTTGCATGCTGCTTCTTTTGGGTCAATAATTGATGCACTGGCAAGAGCATTTCATAGTTCTGACTTCTGATCATCTTTCAATGGCAGTACAAACATAACTTGCTGGTATGAAGAAACCAAAAATATAATCGCCCAAAAACAGTAAGTTAATCTGTCAGCCCCGCTCAGAGAAGCCGAATCACATAAAGAAGTGGTACGGAGTACAAGAGAATTTAGGGCAGAAAGAGAAAAATCTGTTCTTCTGTCTTTCCCATGAAAGCACAAACTTTCTGCCAATTAAACAACTATTCCTTCATCAGGCCTTACAAGATCATTTCCAAAAATTAAGACCATAGTCTCATTTGATTAATTCGTACTTGGATTTAGGGTTTCAACACGTACTTAGTTTTGAGTCTGCCTTTTTGAGATCTCCCACACAAAGACAAACTTTTGACTCCTAGAAGCAACAGATCCAACCAAACATAAAAAAACATCCCCCAAGAAATTGCGACAAGCAATAAATAGATATTCCTGCTGTAGCCTGTACTGCATTGCAACTTCACAAATATCAACTCTAAACAATCAGATTCAAAGTTGATGGTCTTCCAAGTGCCTATTCAGCCCACGGGCTCGCAATGGAACAAGTTTATAAAATGGGAAATGTCCAGATGCCCGGGCAAATAATTTGTCCGGACGTCTAAATTAGCGCTGCCCCATTGGGCAGCACCCCCTGCTGCGGGCTCTCGTGCCCGGGCGCCCAGGCACATAGCATTGCTCTTATGAAGTTGGCATAGTTGAACATGCCGTACATCATCTGGACTTGGTACATTCTTCTGCTCTCGTAACTGCGTCGGTCAAAACATCAATTTGTCCAGTCCCTAACACCCTCCTGCAAGTTACAGCGAGAAGAACACATTAATACAACTTGCTAGATGATGCGTACAAGGTTAGGCATCAAGGGGAGGGAAAAATGTGAAGACGTACGTACCACCAATCGCCATTTTTGGCTCGTCTATTATATAGATGGCTATATGCACTTATATTTGTATCAGGATCATGTATGCATACTCACAATCAGGCAGTCAATTATCAACAATTGAATCGTTGATAAAGATAAAAGTTTTCTGCTGTATTCCCCAGAAGACATTTCACGCTACAGAAATTGTCTGCTTACTTAGTTCTCCATACAGCCAGGGTTTGCCGTGCTGCTGCTGCGACCGTATCGTGCCAAACGCAGCGGCACAGCCGTATTGTACTGTGCCAAGGATTTGGCGAGTGAAAAGAATTTAGTGCACTTAAGTTTTGTACTTTGCATTTGTATCTTTTACTTTTCATTGGATGAGTGTACTGTACACTCTTTTCATTGGCCAATGAGAAATAAGAAACGTAAGTACAAAGTGTAAAACTCAAATGTACTAAGTTATTCTCTTGGCAAGCCCATGGTATGGTCGATTTGATCTGGCTTGTTTTGTTTTTTATGTATTATTTTTTTAGTCACCCAACACTGCAAACCTTGCATACAGCAAGTTTTGCTTGAAACCTTATTCACCATTTTATTTATCACCAGGTACCTGACCCGGAGTAACAGAAGCCAAATTCTTATCACGTTTACTGGCCTCTCCAGTTCTTAGATGTGCACTGGGTCGAGCAAGTTTTTGATTCATATGATAATTAATGTTGTATCTGGATCATGCATGCTTAATCACACATGTATCATCAAGAGTTACTAAAAGATGAAAATTTCTATTCATTCTGCATATGACAACTCACATGAAACTTTATTCACTATTTTATTTATTTATTTATTTATCATCAGTACCTGACTGTGAATAACAGAAGAAGCCGAATTCTTACCACGTTTACCGGTTCCCCAGTATTTTACGCCCTAACCTTTGTAGGGCTTTGGATTCATTCATACTGAAAGAAAAATCGTTATAAAATTAAATCACACTATGCAGTTCAACATGAAAATAAAGCATACCAACATAAAATGAAAAAAAGCTCAGACTCCTTGTTCATTTGGAAAAATATGAACGTGGCATGTTTAAAAGTACAGTCGATTTCAGAATAACAAATGAATAGTTAATATAACTCTAAAACAACAACAGACAGTTATTGATTCTGGACGCCCATGTAATACACAAAAAAAGAAATATACTATTTAGCAAATAAATAATATAATAATAATTCTAACATAAACCAGAAGATAAAGGCACGAAATAACAGAAAACACCTTCAATCAACAAAATGAATTCTTATACAGACAAAATACTCTGGACTTGGTATAATCCCAAAGATGTCAATCTTAAAATAAGCATCCCAATGCATGGTCACAGTGAGTGGGAGATGAAGACAATATAAACTCAGGTATCACAGTGAATGAGAGATTAAGACCCTAAGTGGTTGTTTGGTATGAGATAAAATAAGGGATAAGAGATAAGTTAATCCCATCTCATGTTTGGTGTTTCAAAAAAAATGGGGATAAATATGGTTTAAGTATTTTGGGGATATCTTAAAAAAATAGAGGTAAATTGGAGATATCTTAAAAAAATAGAGGTAAATTGGGGATAACTCATCCCACTTTTTTTGTGGGGTAACTTATCCCTATTTTCTAATCTTAAAAATATCAAACAAGAAGCCGATAGGGAAGAATAAGGATAATGTATCTCTAAATTAATTTATCTAGATTAATTTGTTTTAATCTCATATCAAATAGGTCCTAAGTGACTGTTTGGTATGTGATTAAATAGGGGATAAGAGATAAATTAACTCTATCGCATATTTGGTGCTTCAAAAAAAATGGGGATAAATATGGTTTAAGTATTTTGGGGATATCCTTAAAAAATAGAGGTAAATTGAGGATAACTCATCCCACCTTTTTGGTGGAATACCTTACCTCCATTTTCTAACCTTAAAAATACCAAACAAAAGGTGGATTAGAAATAAAGATAATGTATCCTCAATTAATTAATTACCCGTATCCCCATTTATTTTAATCACATACCAAGCCCTAAGGTGTCCCATCTCATCAATTCTAAAACAAGGTGAAAACTTAGGTAGTCTTTGGAAATGCGATCGGATTTTAGATTATTGTCATATTCAGAAGGAGAAAGATTTAGTGCACTTTCATATTGCACTTAAGTGTAATATGACTAGACACTAATTTATGTAGCACCCCTCACATAGAGAGTGATAAAGTGACAACTCAATTTATTAGGTGTCACATAAATTTAATGTCTAATCATATTACACTTAAGTGTAATATAAAATACACTAAGTCTTTCTCATTCGGAAGATGGTCTACAACTCTACAGTCTCACACAACATTATAATATGCATAGAATATCAGTCCATGATGCAAGGCAAAAGTGTGCAAGAGAGCTTCCATAAAAGTAGAACTGTCTCGAGGGTTCCCATGTTACAGGGAAGTTTCAAACCTGCTCTTCCTCCTTGCTGTTAAGGCATCAAAATTTTTTTTATTGTTGTTGGAAAAAGTGGATAGTACCACCATTGTCTGCATTTAAGGCACCACTGTCTGTGAATTTGGACACCATGCTATGGTAAAAACTTATTTCCGCTTCCACAACGGATGAATGCCATACCTTCAAGTTTCAACTTGTCTTCTTAACATCACAAGGCAAAGGCACAAGCTCTGTGCTATTCTCACCCATTTGATACAGGAGACTATAATCCAGAATCAACCATTCTTATAAAACCCCTGTTACATCTTGTCAAATTGTAACATTCCAAAAAAAAAAAAAAAAAAAAATCTTGTCCAGTTTTGGTTCTATAACCTAAGTTACGCTGAAAATCCCTGCCAAGTAAGTAAGATCTTGTAATTCCTGGTGGTTTAAGAATTTTGAGAGCAGCTACCACATAAAATCTACCATGACAGCTCGTGCCCTATTTAATCAAGTTTTGTTTCCATTTTTTATTGTTCACAATTATTTCTCAAGCAAATATGCTTTCAAGTCCACCAAGTTATTAACTCAAAATTCCACTTTTTCTACACTTGTATAAATCATCTCACTTTTCGTTTCCTTATTCCCCCCCCCCCTAAAATAATAGATCATATCGATAATTTTATCAATGCCGAAATTTCACTGCGGAGCGTGTGTATAAATATATCGATTATCGCACCCCTTCGGTAAGACGTAGATATTTTTTTCGCTCGGCGATCGAAATTGGCCGTGAGGCTCCAATTTGAAATCAACACTTCGACCTAGTCGGCAATAGGTCGGATCCAGAGATTTCCGCTCCGGTGTCGAAATTTCTCTCTGGGAGCGTGATCGCAGGGCTCCTGATGCGATCTAATACCAACACTCTGTCGGTCAAACGAACATAATTTTTCGCTCCGTTATCAGATCGCTTATAAGACCCCAATTCGGAATCGACACTCAGAGACGAATCTTGCCGTTTCCAAGGTTTTCTTACAGTAACGCTTCCCTCGATCATGTGAATCACTTGTGGGGCCACAGCACAGAGTCGGCCTATCACGACGATCGAAAGTTGAGGTTATCTCCGCGCGAGAACTCCTCCCCAGGTTGTAAATATGGGTGCAAGATCATCGCCGATATATTCACCCCTTCTGAATTATTCTGATCTCTTCAGTGAAAGAACTAGACATAACTTTTCACCCGGGTGTCGAAATCGCCTATGTGACTACAATTCAAAATCGGCACTCCAAGATGGTCGATAAGAAGTCGATTTCGCAGAATTCCGTTCTAAGGTTGAAATTCTATTGCGGAACGTATGTACAAGTACACCGATTATCTCACCCCTTCGGTAAGATGCAGATATTTCTTCGCCCGGCGATTAGAACTGCCCGCGAGACCCCAATTCGGAATCGGCACTTCGACCCGATCGACAATAGGTCGGATCGGGAGATTTCCGCTCCGGCGTCCAAATTCCTCTTCGAGAGAGTGATCGCAGGGCTCCCGATGCGATCGAATACCGACACCCCGTCGGTAAAACTGGCCTAACTTCCGCTCGGTTATCGGAATCGCTTATAAGACACCAATTCAGAGTCGACACTCAAAGGCGCTAGTCGCCCCTTAGTGCCTTTGACAATAAGACGTCGTTTCCGAATAGAAAATCCTTCGTTTCGCCCACCAACATTGCGATTCAGCCGACGATCTCCCAGTTTCTAAGGTTTTCTGGCAGTAATGCTTCCCTCGATCGCGCGAATCACTTTTGGGGCCGCAGCACAGAGTCGGCCTATCACGACGATTGAAAGTTGTGGTCATCTCGTCGCGAGAACTCCTCCCCAGGTCGTCAATAAAGGACAATGGAGGATGATACTTCAGGGTAATATACCTATTGCCCCTTCGATGACAATTGGTTTGCCCTCTGGACTGCATCCCATTCTAGTAGGTGCCATCTTCTCCAGGAAATAGTTTGCACAGTTAGTCCTCAACAGGCACATCAAGATAGCAGCCATATTTAAATTCAAATACAATATAAGCTATCCTTCCACAGATTTGCAGTTATGAATGCTCCCAAGAGTTCTCAGCACATGAGGGAATTTCAACATTGCTTTGCAGAGTCTAAGAGACTAAACGAAGATGAATGGGCAACGACATATCCTGAACAAAGTGCAGAATGTCGAAAACTTAAGATATCTTCTGCTGTATATCTTCTCAAAGCTTATGACACTCTTTGGAAATCTGTGTATGAGAAATGGATTCAGAGGTACATCATCTACTAGCAGGCTAAGGATGCAGCTCACTCCCAAGGTCTTTATTGGAATGTCACTATTCATGACTTTCTTTCCTTAGCTGCTAAGAAGCAGTTTGTCCCTCTTAGGAGAACTCTGTTAGATGATCATCAGTACTATAAAAGAGTCTACTAGTATCATCGCCGACATGTTAAGTCTTATAGGAAATTCCTTCCATAGGACCCTCCTACAAAATAGATCCTTATAAGTTTGAAAATTTCTTCCCTGACAATGAGAAAAAACTATGGGATCTTCTTCAGCCTTTTCTGGCTTGCATCCCTCCTTCTCTCTATCTCCCTAGCTCCACCTTTACTCCATGATGTAAACATTGCATCAATCAATATAAGCTTGTTTCTCCACATTTGCTGTCTATCTTGACCTTTCTGTTAATGTCACAAAGGGGGAGAAAGAAAATAAAAACAATTATTTTTGCATTGACCAATTTTTGGTAGAAAGAAAATAAGAAACAAATAAGACAGAGATCAACTGTTATGCAAAATCAAATTTATTTTCACTGTCCATTTAAAAGTTTTTGTGATTAACAAAAAGGGGGAGAATTGTTGAGCAACTATTCCTATCTATTTTTCTAAATTTCTAAACAGTTAATTATGATATTTTTACTATGACAAAACCTTTTAATATCTTCGCCTTTAGCGTTTATGAATTCAAAAGGCTCTTATTTATACAAACATATTTATGCCAAAGTTCATGTTTACACATAACCTAAGTATCAACACAATGAAATTTCTCGAAGTCCACAGCATACACTATATATCATACTAACTTCAACTCCATTCAAATATCAACTTCAGTTGAAGATCGATCTCATTCGAACATCGATTTCACTCAAACATCGATTTCAGTTCAACATGGATTTCATTTAGAACATCGATTTCACTCAAACATCGACATCGGTTCAACATCGATTTCATTTAGAACATCGATTTCACTCAACATCGACTTCATTCAAACATCGATTTCAGTTCAACAACGATTTCATCTAGAACATCGATTTCACTCCAACATCGATTATGCCTCAACATCGATTACACTTATACATGGATTATTTTCACATCGACTTCATTTCAACATCGATTACATTCATACATGGATTACATTCAAACATTGATTACACTCAAACATCGATTACCTATATGAAACATTGATTGCATCTGAAAGTCGAAGTAGCTGTATTTCTTCTAAAATCAAAGTTTATTATCTGTTGCAGTTGTATTGCTGTTTCTTACTCTGACTCCTTGAAAGTCGAAGTTTCTCATATCTACCTCTGTATACCTGTACTTAGATGATCTTTTGTGTTTCTATCAGTGAGCACAACTTAATGTAATCATTACAAGAGTTTTACATTGAAATATCTTTTACATAAATATAGTTTCATTAAGTCCTATAAATCATGTTTCTTTCAGTTAATATAAAATTCAATTACTTTTTGGCGAGAAAAATATTTTATTCAACATTAGTCATATGTGAAATATCCTTTTTGAGATTTGTAAAAGATTTAGAATATTTTGTTATCCCTTCCACTGTAGTAACTTTCCGCCCGGGTATCAGAATCGCTTATGTGACCACAATTCGGAATTGACACTCCGAGACGGTCCACAGGGCGCTGGTTTCGCGGAATTCCATTCTGGGAACAAAATTTCGCCGCGGTGCGTGTGTACTAGTACATCGATTGTCGTACCCCTTGGGTAGGATGTGAATATTTGTTCGCCCGGCGATCGGAACCGCCCGCGAGGCCCTAATTCAGAATCGGCACTTCGACCCGGTCCGCACAAGGTCGCATTCAGAGTTTTTCGGTCCCGTGCCCAAATTCTTCTCTGGGAGCGTGGTCGCGGGCTGCCGATGCGATCGCAAACGGACACCCCTTCGCTCAAACGGGCATAACTTTCTGCTCGGTTATAATTTGGAATCGGCACTCAGAGGCGCCTATTGTCCTCTTATTGCCTCAGGTGATAAGATGTCGTTTCGAGGTCGAAAAACCTTCGTTTCGCACTCCAAAATTGTGATTCCATCCGACGATCTCCCCGTTTCCAATGTTTTCTGGCGGTAGCGTCTCCCTCGATCACGCGAATCGCTGGGGGGCCACCACACGGAGTCGGCCTGTCACAGCGATCGGAAGTTGTGTTCAACTCGGTAAGAGAACTCGTCCCCAGGTCGTAGATATGGGTGCACAAACATCGCCGATATAGTCACCCACTACAGTTTATTCCCACCCTATCAACGAAGAACTGGACATAACTTTCCGCCTGGGTATCAGAATCACTTATGTGACCATAATTCGAAATCGGCACTCCGAGACGGTCGACAGGGCGCTGGTTTCGCGGAATTCCGTTCTGGGGCCGAAATTCCGTCGCGGAGCGTGTGTACTAGTACGCCGATTGTCGTACCCCCAGAGTAGGACATATATTTGTTCGCTCGGCGATCGGAACAGTCCGCGAGGCCCCAATTTGGAATCGGCACTTCGACCCGGTCCAAACAGGTCGCATTCAGAGATTTTCGGTCCGGCGCCAAAGTTCTTCCCCGGGAGCGTGGTCGCGAGCTGCCGATGCGATCGCATATAAACACCCCTTCACTCAAACGGGCATAACTTTCTGCTCTGTTATCGAAATTATTTATAAGACCCCAATTCGGAATCAGCACTTAGAGGCGCCCGTCAAACTCTTATTGCCTCAGGTGATAAGAAGTCGTTTCGGGGTCGAAATATCTTCGTTTCGCACTCCAAAACTGCGATTTCAACCGACGATCTCCCCGTTTCCAATGTCTAATGGCGGTAGCGTCTCCCTCGTTCACGTGAATGCTGGGGGGGGGGCACCACATGGAGTCGACCTGTCACGGCGATCAGAAGTTGTGTTCAACTCGGCGTGAGAACTCGTCCCCAGGTCGTAGATATGGGTACACAAACATCGCCGATATAGTCACCCCCTACGGTTTATTCCCACCCCATTAGCAAAAGAACTGGACATAACTTTCCGCCTGGGTATCAGAATCACTTATGTGACCATAATTCGGAATCGACACTCTGAGACGGTCGACAGGGCAGTGGTTTCACGGAATTCCGTTTCGTGGCCAAAA
Source organism: Colocasia esculenta (assembly GCA_014218235.1). NCBI lineage: Eukaryota > Viridiplantae > Streptophyta > Magnoliopsida > Alismatales > Araceae > Colocasia > Colocasia esculenta. Next base: position 180,519,696 of record CM024755.1, on the reverse strand, counting down.
TTCCGTCGCGGAGCGTGTGTACTAGTACGCCGATTGTTGTACCCCTTGGGTAGGACACATATATTTGTTCGCTCGGCGATCGGAACAGCCCGCGAGACCCCAATTCAGAATCGGCACTTCGACCCGGTCCGAACAAGGTCACATTCGGAGATTTCGGGTCCGGCGCCCAAGTTCTTCTCCGGGAGCGTGGTCGCGGGTTGCCGATGCGATCGCATACGAACACCCCTTCGCTCAAACGGGCATAACTTTCCGCTCTGTTATCGGAATTGCTTATAAGACCCTAATTCAGAATCAACACTTAGAGGTGCCCGTCAAATCCTTATTGCCTCAAGTGATTAGACGTCGTTTCGGGGTCGAAATATATTCATTTTGCACTCCAAAACTGTGATTCCAACCGATGATCTCCCCGTTTCCAACATCTTCTGGCGGTAGCGTCTCCCTCGATCACGCGAATCGCTGGGGGGGCCACCACACGAAGTCGGCCTGTCACGGCGATCGAAAGTTGTGTTCACTCGGCGCGAGAACTCGTCCCCAGGTCGTAGATATGGGTACACAAACATCACCGATATAGTCATCGCCTACGGTTTATTCCCCACCCCATCATCAAAAGAACTGGACATAACTTTCTGCCAGGGTATCAGAATCACTTATGTGACCATAATTCGGAATCGGCACTCTGAGACGGTCGACAGGGCGCTGGTTTCACGAAATTCCGTTTCGGGGCCGAAATTCCGTCGTGGAGCGTGTGTACTAGTACGCCGATTGTTGTACCCCTTGGGTAGGACACATATATTTGTTCGCTCGGCGATCGGAACAGCCCGCGAGGCCCCAATTCGGAATCGGCACTTCGACCCGGTCCGAACAAGGTCGCATTCGGACATTTTCGGTTCGGCGCCCAAGTTCTTCTCTGGGAGCGTGGTCGCGGGCTGCCGATGCGATCACATACGGACACCCCTTCGCTCAAACGGGCATAACTTTCTGCTATGTTATCGGAATTGCTTATAAGACCCCAATTCAGAATCAACACTTAGAGGTGCCCGTCAAACCCTTATTGCCTCAAGTGATAAGACATCATTTCGGGGTCGAATATCTTCGTTTTGCACTCAAAACTGTGATTCCAACCGACGATCCCCGTTGCCAACGAATTCTGGCGGTAGCGTCTCCCTCGATCACGCGAATCGAAGGGGGTCCACCACACAGAGTCGGCTTATCACGGCGATCGGATGTTGTGTTCAACTCTTTGCGAGAACTCGTCCCCAGGTCGTAGATATCGGAGCACAAACAAAGATCGCCGATATAGTCACCCCCTCCGGTTTATTCCCACCCCATCAGCGATAGAACTGGGTATAACTTTCCGCCCAGGTATCAGAATCGCTTATGTGACCATAATTTAGAATCGGCACTCCGAGACGGTCACAGGTCGCTGGTTTTGCGAAATTCCGTCTTGGGGCCAAAATTTCACTGCGAAGCGTGTGTACTAGTACACCGATTGTCGTACCCTTGGGTAGGACACAGATATTTGTTTGCCCGGCGATCGGAACCGCCCTCGAGGCTCCAATTCAGAATCGACACTTCGACCTAGTCTGTACAAGGTTGCATTCAGAGATTTCCGGTTCGGCGCCCAAATTCCTCTCCGGGAGCATGGTTGCGGGCTACCGATGCGATCGCATACGGACACCCTTTTGTTCAATTAGGCATAACGTTCCACTCAGTTATCGGAATCACTTATAGAGCCCAATTCGGAATCGGCACTCAAAGGCGCCCGTCGCCCCCTTATTGCCTCAGGCGATAAGACGTCGTTTCGGGGTCGAAAAACCTTCATCTAGCAATAAAAAACTGCTATTCCAGTCGACGATCTCCTCGTTTTCAACGTTTTCTGGCGGTAGCGTCTCCCTCGATCACGTGAATTGCTGGGGGGGGGGCACCACACGGAGTCGGCCTGTCACGGCGATCGGAAGTTGTGTTCAACTCTTTACGAGAACTTGTCCCCAAGTCATAGATATGAGTGCACAAACATCGCTGATATAGTTAGGGGTGTTCATGATTTGGTTTATAAGAGATTTTTAAGAAACCAAACCAAACTAAATTCGGATCCAACCCGAACCAACCAAACCGAAGTTCTTTGAAACCAAACCTAACCAAACCGAATTAAATTCGGTTTGGTTCAGTTTAACTTGAAAATAAATGGGGCTTTAGATTCTCTTAGTCTTAAATAAGTTTTTAATCACTTGTTTATCTAATAAATCACTATCAAATAATATTTAAAATGAAGTATTAAATGTTGATAACCATATTATCCTCCATAATATGTATTTATAAGTAAATATATTGAAAAAACTTGATAGATATATACAAATTAAAATTTATTATTGTAATTCAGTTTAATCAGTTTCGTTTGGTTTCTAGAGCTTAGAAACCGAATCAAACCGAATTTTCTTTTTCGGTTTGGTTTGGAAACAAACCAATTTTTTTTCATGTTCAAATCGAACCAAACCAAACCGAATCGCTCGGTTCGGTTTGGCTTTTCGGTTTGAACCGAATAGTGAACACTTCTAGATATAGTCACCCCCTCCGGTTTATTCCCGCCCCATCAGCGAAAGAACTGGGCATAACTTTCCGCCCGGGTATCAGAATTACTTATGCGACCACAATTCGGAATCGGCACTCCAAGACAGTCCACAGGGCACTGGTTTCGCGGAATTCCATTCTGGGGATGAAATTTCTCCGCGGAGCGTGTGTACTAGTACACCAATTGTCGTACCCCTTGGGTAGGACGTGGATATTTATTCGCCTGGCGATCAGAACCGCCCATGAGGCCCTAATTCAGAATTGGCACATCGACCCGGTCTGCACAAGGTCACATTCAGAGATTTCCGGTCCGGCGCCCAAATTCCTCTCCGGGAGCGTGGTCGCGGGCTGCCGATGCGATCACAAACGGACACCCCTTCGCTGAAACGGGCATAACGTTTCGCTCGGTTATCTGAATCGCTTATAAGATCCCAATTCGGAATCGGCACTCAGAGGCGCCCATCGTCCCCTTATTGCCTCAGATGATAAGACATCATTTCGGGGTTGAAAAACCATTGTTTCGCACTCCAGAATTACGATTCCAGCAGACGATCTCCCGTTTCCAATGTTTTCTGGCAGTAGCGTCTCCCTCGATCACGCGAATCGCTGGGTTGGCCACCACACGGAGTCAGCCTATCACGGTGATCGGAAGTTGTGTTCAACTCGGCACGAGAACCTATCCCCAGGTCGTGGATATGGGTGCACAAACATCGTCGATATAGTCACCCCCTCCGGTTTATTCCCACCCATCAGCGAAAGAACTGGGCATAACTTTCCACCCGGGTATCAGAATCACTTATGTGACCATAATTCGGAATCGGCACTCCGAGACGGTCGACAGGGCGCTAGTTTCGTGAAATTTCGTTTCGAGGACGAAATTCCATCGCGGAGAGTGTGTAGTAGTACACCGATTGTCATAACCCTGTGTAGGAAACAGATATTTGTTCGCCCGCGATCGGAAGCGCCCGCGAGGCCCCAATTCGGAATCGACACTTCGACCCAGTTCACACAAGGTCACATTCGGAGATTTCCAGTTCGGCGCCCAAATTCCCCTCCGGGAGAGTGGTTGCGGGCTGCCGATGCGATCGCATACGGACACCCCTTTGCTTAAACATGCATAAATTTCCGCTCAGTTATCGGAATCGCTTATAGACCCTAATTCGGAATCGGCACTCAGAGGCGCCCGTCGCCCCCTTATTGCCTCAGGCGATAAGACGTTGTTTTGGGGTCGAAAAACCTTCGTTTCGCACTCCAAAACTACGATTCCAGTCGGCGATCTCCCCATTTCCAACGTTTTCTGGCGGTAGCGTCTCCCTCGATCACGTGAATCGCTAGGGGGGGCCACCACACGGAGTCGGCCTGTCACGGCGATCGGAAGTTGTGTTCAACTCTTTACGAGAACTCGTCCCAGGTCGTAGATATGAGTGCACAAACATCTCCGATATAGTTAGGGGTTCATGGTTTGGTTTGGTTTGGTTTATAAGAGATTTTTAAGAAACCAAAACAACCAAATTCGGATCCAACCCGAACCAAACCAAACCGAAGTTCCTTGAAACCAAACCTAACCAAACCGAATTTAGGTTTAACTTGAAAGTAAATGGGCCTTTAGATTCTCTTAGTCTTAAATAAGATTTTAATCATTTGTTTATCTAATAATCACTATCAAATAATATTTAAAATAAAATATTAAATGTTGATGACCATCTTATCTTCCATAATATTTATTTATAAGTATATATATTGAAAAAACTTGATAGATATATGCAATTAAATTTTATTATTGTAATTCGTTTTAATCGATTTTGTTTGGTTTCTAGAGCTTAGAAATCGAATCAACCGAATTTTCTTTTTCGATTTAGTTTGGAATCAAACTAAATTTTTTTCATGTTCAAACAAAACCAAACCGAATCGCTCGGTTCCGTTTGGCTTTTCGGTTTGAACCGAATAGTGAACACCCCTAGATATAGTCACCCCTCCGGTTTATTCCCACCCCATCAGCGAAAGAACTGGGCATAACTTTCCGCCCCGGTATCAGAATTGCTTATGTGACCAGAATTTGGAATCAGCACTCCGAGACAGTCCACAGGGCGCTGGTTTTGCGGAATTCCGTTCTGGGGATAAAATTTTGTCGCGGAGCGTGTGTACTAGTACACCAATTGTCGTGCCCCTGGGTAGGACGTGGATATTTGTTCGCCCGACGATCGGAACTGCCCGCGAGGCCCAATTCAGAATTGGCACTTCGACCCGGTCCGCACAAGGTCGCATTCGGAGATTTCCGATCCGGTGCCCAAATTCCTCTCCGGGAGCGTGGTCGCGGGCTGCCGATGCGATCGCAAACGGACACCCCTTCGCTCAAACAAGCATAACTTTCCGCTCGGTTATCAGAATCGCTTATAAGATCCCAATTCAGAATCGGCACTCTGAGGCGCCTGTCGTCCCCTCATTGCCTCAGGCGATAAGACGTCATTTCGGGGTCGAAAAACCTTTGTTTCGCACTCCAAAATTGCGATTCCAGTCGACGATCTCCCCATTTCCAATGTTTTCTGGCGGTAGCATCTCCCTCGATCACACGAATCATTGGGGGGGCCACCACACGGAGTCGGCCTGTCACGGCGATCGGAAGTTGTGTTCAACTCGACGCGAGAACTCATCTCCAGGTCGTAGATATGGGTGCACAAACATCGTCGATGTAGTCACCCCCTCTGATTTATTCCCACCCATTAGCGAAAGGACTAGGCATAACATTCCGCCCGAGTATCAGAATCACTTATGTGACCACAATTCAGAATCGGCACTCCGGGACGGTCGACAAGACGCTGGTTTCACGAAATTCCGTTCTGGGGCCGAAATTCCATCACAGAGCGTGTGTACTAGTACATCGATGTCGTAGCCCTTGGCTAGGACACAGATATGTGTTCGCCCGGCGATCGGAACCGCCCGCGAGGCCCCAATTGGAATCGACACTTCGACCCAGTTCGCAGAAGTTCACATTCAGAGATTTCCGGTCTGGCGCCCAAATTCCTCTCCGGGAGCGTGGTCGCGGGCTGCCGATGCGATCGCATACGGACACCCCTTTGCTCAAACGGGCATAACTTTCCGCTCGGTTACCAGAATTGCTTATAAAATCCCAATTCAGAATCAGCAGTTAGAGCCGCCCGTCGCCCCCTTATTACCTCAGGTGATAAGACATCGTTTCGGGGTCGAAATATCTTTGTTTCACACTCCAAAACTACGATTCCAGCCGACGATCTCCCCGTTTCAAACGTCTTCTGGCGGTAGCGTCTCCTTCGATCGCGCAAATCGATGGGGGGGCCACCACACGGAGTCGGCCAATCACGGCGATCGGATGTTGTGTTCAACTCTTTGCGATAACTCATCCCCATGTCGTAGATATGGGTGCACAAACATCGCTGATATAGTCACCCCCTTCGGTTTATTCCCTCCGCATCAACGACAGAACTGGGCATAACTTTCCGCCCAGGTATCAGAATCGCTTATGTGACCACAATTCAGAATCGGCACTCCGAGACGGACAACAGGGCGTTGGTTTTTAGGAATTCCGTCTTGGGGCCGCAATTTCACCGTGGAGCGTGTGTACTACTACACCGATTGTCGTACCCCTTGGGTAGGACGCGGATATTTGTTTGCCTGGCGATCGGAACCGCCCTCAAGGCCCCAATTCGGAATCGACACTTCGACCCGGTTCGCACAAGGTCGCATTCGGAGATTTCTGTTCCGGCGCCCAAATTCCTCTCCGGGAGTGTGGTTGCGGGCTGCCGATGCGATCGCATATGGACACCCCTTTGCTTAAAATAGGCATAACTTTCCACTCAGTTATGGGAATCGCTTATAGACCCTAATTCGGAATTGGCACTCAGAGGCGCCCGTCACCCCCTTATTGCGTCAGGCGATAAGACGTTGTTTCGGGGTCGAAAAACCTTCGTTTCGCACTCCAAAACTACGATTCCAGTCGACGATCTCCCCATTTCCAATGTTTTCTGGCGGTAGCATCTCCCTCGATCACGTGAATCGCTAGGGGGGCCACCACACGGAGTCGGCCTGTCACGACGATCGGAAGTTGTGTTCAACTCTTTACGAGAACTCATCCCCAGATCGTAGATATGGTGCACAAACATCGCCGATATAGTTAGGGGTGTTCATGGTTTGGTTTGGTTAGGTTTATAAGAGATTTTAAGAAACCAAACCAAATTCAGATCCAACCCGAACCAAAGCAAACTGAAGTTCCTTGAAACCAAAGCTAACCAAACCGAATTAAATTCGGTTTGGTTCGGTTTAACTTTAAAATAAATGGGCCTTTTGATTCTCTTAGTCTTAAATAAATTTAATCATTTATTTATCTAATAAATCACTATCAAATAATATTTAAAATGAAGTCTTAAATGTTGATGACCATATTATCCTCCATAATATGTATTTATAAGTAAATATATTGAAAAAATTTGATAGATATATACAAATTAAAATTTATTATTGTAATTCGGTTTAATCGGTTTGGTTTGGTTTCTAGAGCTTAGAAACCGAATCAAACCAAATTTTCTTTTCGGTTTGGTTTGGTACCAACCAATTTTTTTTCATGTTCAAACCGAACCAAACCAACCGAATGGCTCGGTTCGGTTGGGCTTTTCAGTTTGAACCGAATAGTGAACACCCCTAAATATAGTCACCCCCTCCGGTTTATTCCCACCCCGTCAGCGAAAGAACTGGGCATAACTTTCTGCCCGGATATTAGAATTGCTTATGTGACCACAATTCAGATCGGCACTCCGAGATAGTCCACAGGGCGCTAGTTTCGCGGAAGTCCATTCCGATGATGAAATTTCACCGCGGAGCTTGTGTACTAGTACACCGATTGTCATACCCTTAGGTAGGATGTGGATATTTGTTCGCCCGGCGATCAGAAATGCCCGCGACGCCCCAATTAAGAATTGGCACTTCGACCCGGTCCACACAAGATCGCATTCGAAGATTTTGAATCCGGCGCCCAAATTCCTCTTCGGAGCGTGGTCGCGGGCTGCCGATGCGATCGCAAACGGACACCCCTTCGCTCAAATGGGCATAACTTTCCGCTCGGTTATCGGAATCGCTTATAAGATCCCAATTCGGAATCAGTACTCAGAGGCGCCCGTCGTCCCCTTGTAACCTCAGACGATAAGACGTCATTTAGGGGTCGAAAAACCTTCGTTTCGCACTCCAAAATTACGATTCCAGCTGACGATCTCCCCATTTCCAATGTTTACTGACGGTAGCGTCTTCCTCGATCACGCGAATCGCTGGGGGGGCCACCACACGGAGTCGGCCTGTCACAGCGATCAGAAGTTGTGTTCAACTCGGCGCGAGAACTCGTCCCCAGGTCATAGATATGAGTGCACAAACATCGTCGATATAGTCACCCCCTCCAGTTTATTCCCACCCCATCAGTGAAAGAACTGGGCATAACTTTCCGCCCGGGTATCATAATTGCTTATGTGACCACAATTTGGAATCCGCACTCCGAGACGGTCAATAGGGTGCAGGTTTCGCGGAATTCCGTTTCGGGGCCGAAATTCCGCCGCGGAGCGTGTGTAGTAGTACACCGATTGTTGTACCCCTTGGGTAGGATGCGGATATTTGTTCGCACGGCGAGCGGAACTGCCTGCGAGGCCCCAATTCGGAATCGGCACTTCGACCCGGTTCGCACAAGGTCACATTCGGATATTTCCGGTTCAACGCCCAAATTTCTCTCTGGAAGCGTGGTCGCGGGCTACCGATGCGATCACATACGGACACCCCTTCGTTCAAACATGCATAACTTTCCGATCGGTTATCGGAATCACTTATAAGACCCCAATTTGGAATCGGCACTCAAAGACGCCCGTTGTCTCCTTATTGCCTCAGGCGATAAGACATCATTTCAGGGTCGAAAAACCTTCGTTTCGCACTCCAAAACTATGATTCCAGCCGACGATCACCTCGTTTCCAATGTTTTGTGGCGGTAGCATCTCCCTCGATCACGCGAATCGCTGGGGGGGCCACCACACGGAGTCAGCCTGTCACGGCGATCGGAAGTTGTGTTCAACTCGGCGCGAGAACTCGTCCCCAGGTCGTCGATATGGGTGCACAGACATCGCTGATATAGTCACCCCCTTCGGTTTATTCCCGCCCCATCAGCGACAGAACTGAGCATAACTTTTCGTCTGGGTATCAGAATCGCTTATGTGACCACAATTCAGAATCGGCACTCCGAGATGGTCAACAGAGCAATGGTTTTGCGGAATTCCATCTTAGGACCGAAATTTCACCGCGGAGCGTGTGCACTAGTTCACCGGTTGTCGTACCCCTTGTGTAGGACGCGGATATTTGTTCGCCTAGCAATTGGAACCGCCCTCGAGGCCCTAATTCAGAATCGGCACTTCGACCCGGTCTGCACAAGGTCTCATTCGGAGATTTCTGGTCCAGCGCCCAAATTCCTCTCCGGGAGCGTGGTTACGGGCTGCCGATGCGATCGTATACGGACACCCCTTTGCTCAAACATGCATAACTTTTCGCTCAATTATCGGAATCGCTTATAGACCCCAATTTGGAATCGGCACTCAAAGGCGCCCGTCGCCCCCTTATTGCCTCAGGCGATAAGACGTCGTTTCGGGGTCGAAAAACCTTCGTTTCGCACTCCAAAACTGTGATTCCAGTCGACGATCTCCCCGTTTCCAATGTTTGCTGGCGGTAGCGTCTCCCACTATCACGTGAATCGCTGGGGGGGGGCACCACACGGAGTCGGCCTGTCACGGTGATCGGAAGTTGCGTTCAACTCCTTACGAGAACTCGTCCCTAGGTCGTAGATATGGGTGCACAAACATCGCCGATATAGTTAGGGGTGTTCATGGTTTGGTTTATAAGAGATTTTTAAGAACCAAACCAAACCAAATTTGGATCCAACCCGAACCAAACCAAACCGAAGTTCCTTGAAACCAAACCAAACCAAACTGAATTAAATTTGGTTTAGTTCGGTTTAACTTGAAAATAAATGGGCCTTTTGATTCTCTTAGTCTTAAATAAATTTAATCATTTATTTATCTAATAAATCACTATCAAATAATATTAAAAATGAAGTTTTAAATGTTGAGGACCATATTATCCTCCATAATATGTATTTATAAGTAAATATATTGAAAAAACTTGATAGATATATACAAATTAAAATTTATTATTGTAATTCGGTTTAATCGATTTGGTTTGGTTTCTAGAGCTTAGAAACCGAATCAAACCGAATTTTCTTTTTCGGTTTGGTTTTGAACAAAATCAATTTTTTTCATGTTCAAACTGAACCAAACCAAACCGAATCGCTCGGTTCGGTTTGGCTTTTCGGTTTGAACCGAATAGTGAACACCCCTAGATATAGTCACCCCCTCCGGTTTATTCCCACCCCATCAGCGAAAGAACTGGGCATAATTCGGAATCAACACTCCGAGACAGTCCACAGGGCGCTGGTTTCACGGAATTCCATTTCAGGGATGAAATTTTGCCGCGGAGCGTGTGTAGTAGTACACTGATTGTCGTACCCCTTGGGTAGGGCGTGGATATTTGTTCGCCTGGGGATCGGAACCGTTGGCGAGGCCCCAATTCAGAATCGGCACTTCGACCCGGTCCGCACAAGGTCGCATTCGGAGATTTCCGGTCCGTCACCCAAATTCCTCTCCGGGAGCGTGGTCGCGGGCTGCCGATGCGATCGCAAACGGACACCCCTTCGCTCAAACGAGCATAACTTTCCGCTCGGTTATCGGAATCGCTTATAAGATCCCAATCCGGAATCGGCACTCAGAGGCGCTCGTTGTCCCCTTATTGCCTTAGGCGATAAAACGTCATTTTGGGTCGAAAAACCTTCGTTTCGCACTCCAAAATTATGATTCCAGCCGACGATCTCTCCATTTCCAATGTTTTTTGGCGGTAGCGTCTCCCTCGATCACGCAAATCACTGGGGGGCCACCACACGGAGTCAGCCTATCACGACGATCAGAAGTTGTGTTCAACTCGGTGCGAGAACTCATCCCTAGGTCGTAGATATGGGTGCACAAACATTGTCGATATAGTCATGCCCTCCGGTTTATTCCCACCCCATCAGTGAAAGAACTGGGCATAACTCTCCGCCCGGGTATCAGAATCACTTATGTGACCACAATTCAGAATCGGCACTCCGAGACGGTCGACATGGCGTTGGTTTCACAGAATTCCGTTTCAGGGCCAAAATTCCATCGCGGAGTGGTGTACTAGTACACCGATTGTCGTACCCTTTGGGTAGGACAGAGATATTTGTTCGCCCGACGATCGGAACCGCCTGCGAGGCCCCAATTCGGAATCGGCACTTCGACCCGGTTCACACAAGGTCACATTCGAATATTTCTGGTTCGTCGCCTAAATTCCTCTCCGGGAGCGTGGTCGCGGGCTGCCGATGTGATCGCATACGGACACCCCTTCGCTCAAACAGACATAACTTTCCGCTCGGTTATCGGAATCACTTATAAGACCATAATTCAAATCAGCACTCTGAGACGCCCGTCGCTCCCTTATTACCTCAGGTGATAAGACGTCATTCATGGTCGAAAAATCTTCGTTTCGCACTCTAAAACTGCAATTCCAGCAGATGATCTCCCTGTTTCCAACATTTTCTGGCGGTAGCGTCTCTCTCGATCACGCGAATCAATGGGGGCCACCACACGGAGTCGGCCTATCACTGTAATCAGATGTTGTGTTCAACTCTTTGCGAGCTCGTCCCCAGGTCATAGATATGGGTGCACAAACATCACTGATATAGTCACCCCTCCGATTTATTTCCACCCCATCAGCGACAGAACTGGGCATAACTTTCCGCCAGGGTATTAGAATCGCTTATGTGACCACAATTCAGAGTCGGCACTCCGAGACAGTCAACAGGGCGTTGGTTTTGCGGAATTCCATCTTGGGGTCAAAATTTCGCCGCGGAGCGTATGTACTAGTACACCGATTGTCGTACCCCTTGGGTAGGACGCATATATTTGTTCGCCCGGCGATCGGAACCGCCATCGAGGCCCAAATTAGGAATCAGCACTTCGACCCGGTCCGCACAAAGTCGCATACAGAGATTTCTTCTGCAGCGCCCAAATTCCTCTCCGGGAGCGTGGTTGCGGCCCGCGGATGCGATCGCATACGGACACCCCTTTGCTTAAACATGCATAACTTTCCGCTCAGTTATCGGAATCGCTTATAGACCCCAATTCGGAATCGGCACTCAGAGGCGCCCGTCGCCCCCTTATTGCCTCAGGCGATAAGACGTCGTTTCGGGGTCGAAAAACCTTCATTTCGCACTCCAAAACAGCGATTCCAGTCGACGATCTCCCGTTTCCAACGTTTTCTGGCGGTAGCGTCTCCCTCGATCACGTGAATCGCTGGGGGGGGGGGGGGCACCACACGGAGTCGGCCTATCACGGCGATCGAAAGTTGTGTTCAACTCTTTACGAGAACTCGTCCCCAGGTCATAGATATGGGTGCACAAACATCGCCAATATAGTTAAGGGTGTTCATGGTTTGGTTTATAAGAGTTTTTTAAGAAACCAACCAAACCAAATTCAGATCCAACCCGAACCAAACCAAACCGAAGTTCCATGAAAGCAAACCTAACCAAACCGAATTAAATTCAGTTTGGTTCAGTTTAACTTGAAAATAAATGGGCCTTTAGATTCTCTTAGTCTTAAATAAAATTTTAATCATTTGTTTATGTAATAAATCACGATCAAATACTATTTAAAATAAAGTATTGAATATTGATGACCATATTATCCTCCATAATATGTATTTATAAGTAAATATATTGAAAAGCTTGATAGATATATACAAATTAAAATTTATTATTGTAATTCAGTTTAATCGGTTTGGTTTGGTTTCTAGAGCTTAGACACCGAATCAAACCAAATTTTCTTTTTCGGTTTGATTTGGAATCAAATCAAATTTTTTTCATGTTCAAACCGAATCAAACCAAACCGAATCGCTCGGTTCGGTTTGGCTTTTCGGTTTGAACCGAATAGTGAACACCCCTAGATATAGTCACCCCCTCCGGTTTATTCCCACCCCATCAACGAAAGAACTGGGCATAACTTTCCTCCAATGTATTAGAATTACTTATGTGACCACAATTTAGAATCGGCACTTCGAGACGGTCGATCGGGTGCTGGTTTTGCGGAATTCCGTTCCGGGGCCGAAATTCCGCCGCGGAGCATGTGTAATAGTACACCGATTGTTGTACCCCTTGGGTAGGATGTGGATATTTGTTTGTCAGGCGATCGGAACAGCCCACGAGGCCCCAATTCAGAATCGACACTTCGATCCGGTCCGCATAAGGTCACATTCGGAGATTTTCGGTCCGGTGCCCAAATTCCTCTCCGGGAGCGTGGCCGCGGGCTGCCGATGCGATCGCAAACGGACACCCCTTCGCTCAAACGTGCATAACTTTCCGCTCGGTTATCGGAATCGCTTATAAGATCCCAATTCAAAATCGACACTCAGAGGCGCCCGTCGTCTCCTTATAACCTCAGGCGATAAGACGTCATTTCGCGGTCGAAAAACCTTCGTTTTGCACTCCAAATTGTGATTCAAGCTGACGATCTCCCTGTTTCCAATGTTTTCTGGCGGTACCGTCTCCCTCGATCACGCGAATCGCTGGGGGGACACTACACGGAGTCGGCCTGTCACGACGATTGGAAGTTGTGTTCAACTCGGCGCGAGAACTCATCCCCAGGTCGTATATATGGGTGCACAAACATCGCCGATATAGTCGCCCCCCTACGGTTTATTCCCACCCCATCAGCGAAAGAACTGAGCATAACTTTCCGCCCGGGTATCAGAATCACTTATGTGACCACAATTCGGAATCAGCACTCCTTGACGGTCGACAGGGCGCTGGTTTCAAGGAATTCCGTTCTGGGGCCGAAATTCTATCACGGAGTGTGTGTACTAGTACACCGATTGTCGTACCCCTTGGGTAGGACACATATATTTGTTCGCCCGGCGATCGGAATCGCCCGCGAGGCCCCAATTCGGAATCGACACTTCGACTCGGTTCACACAAGGTCACATTCGGAGATTTCCGGTCCCGCGCCCGTCGCTCCCTTATTGCCTCAGGTGATAAGACGTCATTTCAGGGTCGAAAAATCTTTGTTTCGCACTCCAAAACTGCAATTCAAGCAGATGATCTCCCCATTTCCAACGTTTTCTGGCGGTAGCGTCTCTCTCGATCACGCGAATCGATGGGGGGGGGCCACCACACGGAGTTGGCCTATCACAGTGATCGGAAGTTGTGTTCAACTCGGCGCGAGAACTCCTCCCCAGGTCGTAGATATGGGTGCACAAACATCGTCGATATAGTCACCCTCTCCAGTTTATTCCCACCCCATCAGCGAAAGAACTGGGCATAACTTTCTGTTCCGGTATCAGAATCACTTATATGACCACAATTCGGAATCGGCACTCCGAGACGGTCGACAAGGCGCTGGCTTCGTGGAATTTTTTTTTCGGGGCCAAAATTCTATCACGGAGATTGTCATACCCCTTGGGTCGGACATGAATATTTGTTCGCCCGGCGATCAAAACCGCCTGTGAGGCCCCAATTCAAAATCGGCACTTCGACCCGATCCGAACAAGGTCGCATTCGGAGATTTCCGGTCCGGCGCCCAAATTCCTCTCCGGGAGCGTGGTCGCGGGCTACCGATGCGATCACATACGGACACCCCTTCGCTCAAACAGGCATAACTTTCCGCTCGGTTATCGAAATCGCATATAAGACCCCGATTCGGAATCAGCACTCCGAGGCGCCCATCGCCCCCATATTGCCTCAGGTGATAAGACGTCGTTTCGGGGTCGAAATATCTTCATTTTGCACTCCAAAACTGCGATTCCAGCCGACGATCTCCCCGTTTCCAATGTTTTCTGGCGATAGCGTCTCCTTCGATCACACGAATCGATGGGGTGGCCACCACATGGAGTCGGCCTATCACGGCGATCGGATGTTGTGTTCAACTCCTTGTGAGAACTCGTCCCCAGGTCGTAGATATGGGAGCACAAAGATCGCCGATATAGTTAAGGGTGTTCATGGTTTGGTTTGGTTTAGTTTATAAGAGATTTTTAAGAAACCAAACCAAACCAAATTCGGATCCAACTCAAACCAAACCAAACCGAAGTTCCTTGAAACCAAACCAAACCAAACCGAATTAAATTCGGTTTGGTTCGGTTTAACTTGAAAATTAATGGGCCTTTAGATTCTCTTAGTCTTAAATAAGATTTTAATCACTTGTTTATCTAATAAATCACTATCAAATAATATTTAAAATGAAGTATTAAATGTTGATGACCATATTAACCTCCATAATATATATTTAAAGTAAATGTATTGAAAAAACTTGATAGATATATACAAATTAAAATTTATTATTGTAATTCGGTTTAATCGGTTTGGTTTGGTTTCTAGAGCTTAGAAACCGAATCAAACCGAATTTTCTTTTTCGTTTGGTTTGGAACCAAAACAAAAAATTTTCATGTTCAAACCGAACCAAACCAAACCGAATCATTCGGTTCGGTTTGGCTTTTCAGTTTGAACCAAATAGTGAACACCCCTAGATATAGTCACCCCCTTCGGTTTATTCCCACCCCATCAGCGAAAGAACTGGGCATAACTTTTCGCCCGGGTATCAGAATTGCTTATGTGACCACAATTTGGAATCGGCACTCTGAGACGGTCGACAAGGTGCTGGTTTCGCAGAATTCGGTTCTGAGGCCGAAATTCTGCCGCGGAGTGTGTGTACTAGTACACTGATTGTTGTACCCCTTGGGTAGGATGCAGATATTTGTTCGCCCGACGATTAGAACCGCCCGTGAGTCCCCAATTCGGAATCGGCACTTCGACCCTGCTCGCACAAGGTCACATTCGGAGATTTCTGGTTCGGCGCCCAAATTCCTCTCCGGGAGCATGGTTGCGGGCTGCCGAAGCGATCACATACGGACACCCCTTCGCTCAAACGAGCATAACTTTTCGCTCGGTTATCGGAACCGCTTATAAGACCCCAATTCAAAATCGACACTCAGAGGCGCCCGTTGTCCCCTTATTGCCTAATGCGAAAAGACGTCGTTTTCGGGTCGAAAAACCTTCGTTTCACACTCCAAAATTGAGATTCAAGCCGACAATCTCCCTATTTAGAATGTTTTCTGGCGGTAGCATTTCTCTCGTTCACGAGAATCGCTGGGGGGGCCACCACACGGAGTCGGCCTATCACAGTGATCGGAAGTTGTGTTCAACTCGGTGCGAGAACTCGTCCCCAGGTCATAGATATGGGTGCACAAACATCGCCGATATAGTCACCCCCTCCGATTTATTCCCACCCCATCAGCGAAAGAACTGGGCATAACTTTCTGACCGGGTATCAGAATCACTTATGTGACCACAATTCGGAATCGGCACTCCGAGACGGTCGACAGGGCTCTTGTTTCGTGGAATTCCGTTCTGGGGTCGAAATTTTGTCGTGGAGTGTGTGTACTAGTACACTGATTGTCGTACCTCTTGGGTAGGACGCGGATATTTGTTCGCTCGGTGATCGGAACCGCACGCGAGGCCCCAATTCGGAATCGGCACTTCGACCCGGTCCGAACAAGGTCGCATTCGGAGATTTCTGGTCAGGCGCCTAAATTCCTCTGCGGGAGAGTGGTCGCGGGCTGCCGATGCGATCGCATACGGACACCCCTTCGCTCAAATGGGCATAACTTTCTGCTCGGTTATCAAAATTACTTATAAGACCCCAATTCGGAATCGGCATTCAGAGGCGCCCATCGCCCCCTTATTGGCTCAGGCAATAAGAAGTCGTTTCGGGGTCGAAAAACCTTCGTTTTGTACTCCAAAACTGTGATTCCAACCGACGATCTCCCCGTTTCTAATGTTTTATGGCGATATCGTCTCCCTCGATCACGCGAATTTCTGGGGGGGGCTACCACACGGAGTCGGCCTGTCACGGTGATCGGAAGTTGTGTTCAACTTGGTGCGGGAACTCGTCCCCAGGTCATAGATATGAGTGTACAAACATCGCCGATATAGTCACCCCCTCCGGTTTATTCCCACCCCATCAGCAAAAGAACTGGGCATAACTTTCCGCCCGGGTATCAGAATCACTTATGTGACCACAATTTAGAATCGACACTCCGCGACGGTCGACAGTGCGCTGGTTTCACAGAATTCCATTTCGGGGCCGAAATTCCGCCGCGGAGCGTGTGTACTAGTACACCGATTGTTGTACCTCTTGGGTAGGATGCAGATATTTTTTCGACCGGCGATCGGAATCGTCCCCGAGGCCCTAATTCGGAATCAGCACTTCGACCCGGTCCGCAAAAGGTCGCATTCAAAGATTTCCGGTCCGGCGCCCAAATTCCTCTCCAGGAGCATGGTCGCGGGCTGCCGATGCGATTGTATACAGACACCCCTTCGCTAAACGGGCATAACTTTCCTCTCAGTTATCAGAATCGCTTATAAGACCACAATTCGGAATCGACACTTAGATGCGCCCGTCGCTCCCTTATTGCCTCTGGCGATGAGACATTGTTTCAGGGTCGAAAAATCTTCGTTTCGCATTCCAAAACTGCGATTCCAGCCGACGATGTTCTCATTTCCAACGTTTTCTGGCGGTAACGTCACACTCGTCCCCAGCTCGTAGATATGGGTGTACAAACATCGCCGATATAGTCACCCCCTTCGGTTTATTCCCGCCTCATCAACGAAAGAACAGGGTATAACTTTCCGCCCGGGTATCAGAATCACTTATTTGACCACAATTTGGAATCCACACTCCACGACGGTCGACAGGGCGATGGTTTCACAGAATTCTGTTCCGTTGCCGAAATTTCACTCCGGAGCGTGTGTACTAATACACCGATTGTCATACCCCTTGGGTAGGACGCGGATATTTTTTCGCCCGACAATCGAAACCACCCGCGAGGCCCCAATTCAGAATCGGGACATCGACTCGGTCCTACAAGGTCGCATTCGGAGATTTCCGGTCCGGCGCCCAAATTCCTCTCCGGGAGCGTGGTCGCGGACTGCCGATGCGATCGCATACGGACACCCCTTCGCCCAAACGGGCATAACATTTCGCTCGGTTATCGAAATCGCTTATAAGACCCGAATTCAGAATTGGCACTCGTCGGCGCCCGTCGCCCCCTTATTGTCTCGAGCGTAGGGGTGTCAATTGGGCCGGGCCGGCCCGGAGGCCCGGAAGCCCGGCCCGGTTTTAACCGGGCTAGGGCCGAAAAAATGAGCCCGTTACAAATTTTTGGCCCGGCCCGGCCCAGAAAAAATAGGGTCGGGCTTGGGCTTTGTGTGGCCCGGCTCGGTCGGCCCGCCGGCCCGGAAAATAATAAATATAATTTATATTTAGAAAGAGAGTTATATGTATTTTTTCTATAATAAATCTACTCAAAAATATAATCTTTTACAAGTAAAATGTTAATATAGATATAAGTAAAATATAGATTATTTTTTATAGATATATTATAGTAGATGTATTAAAATTATATATTATATAAATAAAAAATACATATTTTTTATTTTTCGGACCGGGCCGGGCTTTTCGGGCTTTTTCTGGGCCGGGCCATACCGGGCCTACCCCCGGGCCTGGGCCGGGCCCGGGCCGGCTTTTATAAAACTGGGCCTGGGCCGGGCCTAACAAGGCCCAGTCCAGGCCCGGCCCATTGACACCCCTACTCGAGCGATAAGACGTCGTTTCGGGGTCGAAAAACATTCGTTTCGCACTCCAAAATTGTGATTCCAACTAACGATCTCCCAGTTTCCAACATTTTATGGCGGTAGCGTCACCCTCGATCACGCGAATCGCTAAGAGGGCCACAACACGAAGTCGGCCTATCACGGCGATCGGAAGTTGTGTTCAACTCGGCGCGACAACTCGTCCCCAGGTCGTAGATATGGGTGCACAAACATCGCCAATATAGTCACCCCCTCCAGTTTATTCTCACCCCATCAGCGAAAGAATTGGGCATAACTTTCCGCCGGGGTTGGTTTCGCAGAATTCCGTTTCTGGGCCAAAACTTCAATGCGGAGTGTGTGTACTAGTACACCGATTATCGTACCCCTTGGGTATGACGCAGATATTTGTTCGCCAGACGATCGGAACCGCCCGGGACGCCCCAATTCAGAATCGGAACTTCGACCCGGTCAACACAAGGTCGCATTTGGAGATTTTCGGTCCGGCGCCCAAATTCCTCTCCGGGAGCGTGGTCGCGGGGTGCCGATGCGATCGTATACAGACACCCCTTCACTCAAATGGGCATAACTTTCCGCTCGGTTATCGGAATTGCTTATAAGACCCCAATTCGGAATCGGCACTCAAAGGCGCCCGTCGCCTCCTTATAGCCTCAGGCGATAAGACGTTGTTTCGAGGTCGAAAAACCTTCGTTTCACACTCCAAAACTGCGATTCCAGCCGACGATCTCCCCGTTTCCAACATTTTCTGGTGATAGCGTCACCCTCGATCACGCGAATCGCTGGGGGTCCACCACACGGAGTCGGCCTGTCACGGCGATCGGAAGTTGTGTTCAACTCGGCGCGAGAACTCGTCCCCAGGTCGTAGATATAGGTGCACAGACATCGCTGATATAGTCACCCCCTCCGGTTTATTCCCACCCCATCAGCGAAAGAACTGTGCATAACTTTCCTCTCGTCTATCAGAATCGTTTATATGACCACAATTCAAAATCGACACTCTAAGACGGTCGACAGGGTGATGGTTTCGCGAAATTCCATTTCGAGGCCGAAATTCCACCGCGGAGCGTGTGTACTAGTACATCGATTGTCATACCCCTTGAGTATGACGCGGATATTTGTTCGCCCGGCGATCGGAACCACCAGCGATGTCCAAATTCGGATTCCGTACTTCGACCCGGTCCGCACAAGGTCGCATTCGGTGATTTCCGGTCCGGTGCCCAAATTCTTCTCCGGGAGCATGGTCGCGGGGTGCCGATGCGATCGCATACGGACACCCCTTCGCTCAAACTGGCATAACTTTCCGCTCGTTATCGGAATCGCTTATAAGACCCCAATTCGAAATCGGCACTCAGAGGCGCCCGTCGCCCCATTATAGCCTCAGGCGTTAAAACGTTGTTTCGGGGTCGAAAAACCTTCGTTTCGCACTCTAAAACTGTGATTCCAGCCGACGATCACCCCGTTTCCAACATTTTCAGGCAGTAGCGTCTCCCTCGATCAAGCGAATCGCTGGGGGGCTACCACACGGAGTCAGCCTGCCATGGCGATCGGAAGTTGTGTTCAACTCGGCGTGAGAACTCGTCCCCAGGTCGTAGATATGGGTGCACAAACATCGCCGATATAGTCACCCCCTCCAGTTTATTCCCACCCCATCAGCGAAAGAACTGGGCATAACTTTCCGCCTGGGTATCAGAATCGCTTATGTGACCACAATTCAGAATCGACACTCTGAGACGGTCGACAAGGTGCTGGTTTCATGGAATTCCGTTTCGGGGCCGAATTTTCACTGCGGCGTGTGTGTACTAGTACACCGATTGTCGTTCCCCTTGGGTATGACGCAGATATTTGTTCGCCCGGCGATCGGAACCACCCGCGAGGCCCCAATTCAGATTCGACAATTTGACTTGGTCTGCACAAGGTCGCATTCGGAGATTTCCAGTCCGGCGCCCAAATTCCCCTCCGAGAGCGTGGTCGCGGGGTGCCGATGCGATCACATACAGACACCCCTTCGGTCAAACGGACATAACTTTCCGCTCGGTTATCGGAATCGCTTATAAGACCCAAATTCGGAATCGGCACTCAGAGGCGCCCGTCGCCCCCTTATAGCCTCAGAGGCGCCCGTCCCCGTTTCCAACATTTTCTGGCGGTAGCGTCTCCCTCGATCACGCGAATCGCTGGGGGGGCCACCACACGGAGTTGGCCTGTCACGGCTATCGGAAGGTGTGTTCAACTCGACGCGAGAACTCGTCCCCAGGTCGTAGATATGGGTGCACAAACATCTCTGATATAGTCACCCCTCCGGTTTATTCCCACTCCATCAACGAAAGAACTGGACAGAATGCAGATATTTGTTCACCTGGCGATCGGAACCGCTCGCGAGGCCCCAATTCAGAATTGACACTTCAACCCGGTCTGCAGAAGGTCGCATTCGGAGATTTCCATTCTAGCGCCCAGATTTCTCCCCGGGAGCATGGTAGCGGGCTGCTGATGCGATCGCATACAGACACCCCTTCGCTCAAACGGGCAAATCTTTCCGCTCGGTTATCAGAATCGCTTATAAGACCCCAATTCTGAATTGGCACTCAGAGGCGCCCTTCGCCCCTTATTGCCTCAGGCGATAAGACGTCGCTTCAGGGTCGAAAAACCATCGTTTTGCTCTTAAAAATTGCGATTGCAGCTGACGCTCTCCCCGTTTCCAACATTTTCTGGCGGTAGCATCTCCCTCGATCACTGGAATCGATGGGGGAGGGGGCACCCCATGGAGTCAGACTGTCATGACGATCGGAAGTTGTGTTTAACTCCCCGCGAGAACTCGTACCCAGGTCGTAGATATGGGTGCACAATCATCGTCGATATAGTCACCCCATCCAGTTTATTCCCATCCCATTAGCGAAAGAACTGGACATAAATTTCCGCCCGGATATCAGAATCGTTTATGTGAAAACAATTCAGAATCTACACTCCGAGACGGTCGACACGTCACTGGTTTCGCGGGATTCCGTTCCAGGGCCGAAATTCCACTGCGGAGCGTGTGTACTAGTACACCGATTGTCGTACCGCATTGGTAGGACGCGGATATCTGTTCGCCCGGCGATCTGAACCGCCCGCGAGGCCCCAATTCAGAATCAACACTTCGACCCGGTCCGCATAAGGTCGCATTCGGAGAATTCCCGTCTGGCGCCCAAATTCCTCTCCGGGAGCATGGTCGCGGGCTCCCGTTCGCTCAAACGGGCATATTTTTCCGCTCGGTTATCGGAATCGCTTATAAGATCCCAATTCGGAATCGGCACTCAGAGGCGCCCGTCGCCCTATTATTGCCTCAGGTGATAAGACGTCATTTCAGAGTCGAAAAACCTTCGTTTCACACTCCAAAACTATGATTCGAGCCAACGATCTCCCTGTTTCCAACGTTTTCTGGCGGTAGCGTCTCCCTCGATCACGCGAATCGCTGGGGGGGGACCACCACATGGAGTTGGCCTGTCACAGTGATCGGAAGTTGTGTTCAACTCGGTGCGAGAACGCATCCCCAGGTCGTAGATATGGGTGCACAATCATTGCCGATATAGTCACCCCTCCGATTTATTCCTACCCCATCAGCGAAAGAATTGGGCATAACTTTCCGCCCGGGTATCAGAATAGCTTATCTGACCACAATTCAGAATCGGCACTCCGAGACGGTCGACAGGGCGCTGGTTTCGCGGAATTCTATTTTAGGGGCCGAAATTCCACCGTGGAGCATGTGTATTAGTACACCGATTGTCGTACCCCTTGGGTAGGACGCGTATATTTCTTCGCCTGGCGATCGGAACCGTTCGTGAGGCCCTAATTTAGAATCGGCACTTCGACCGGTCCGCACAAGGTCGCATTCGAAGATTTCCGATCCGGCGCCCAACTTACCCTCCGGGAGCGTGGTCGCGGGCTGCCGATGAGAACGCATACGGACACCCCCTCGCTCAAACAGGCAGAACTTTCCGCTCGGTTATCGGAATCGCTTATAAGACCCCAACTCGGAATCGGCACTCAGAGGCACGCATTGCCAACTTATTGCCTTAGGCGATAAGACATCGTTTCGGGGTTGAAAAACCTTCATTTTGCACTCTAAAACCGCGATTCCAGCCGACGATCTTCCCGTTTCCAACGTTTTCTGGCTGTAGCGTCTCCCTCGATCACGCGAATCGCTGGGGGGGGGGGGGGGGCACCACAAGGAGTCAGCCTATCACAGCAATCAGAAGTTGTGTTTAACTCAGCGCAAGAACTCGTCCCCAGGTCCTAGATATGGGTGCACAAACATTGCCGATATGGTCACCCCTCCGGTTTATTCCCACCGCATCAGCGAAATCACTGGTCATAACTTTCCGCCCGGGTATCAGAATTGTGACCATAATTCGGAATCGGCACTCCGAGGCGGTCGACAGGGCGCTGGTTTCACAGAATTCCATCTCGGGGCCAAAATTTCATCGCGGAGCGTGTGTACTAGTAAACCGATTGTCGTACCCCATTGGTAGGATGTGGATATTTGTTCGCCTGGCTATCGGAACCGCCCGCAAGGCCCCAATTCGGAATCGGCACTTCGACTTGGTCCGCACAAGGTTGCATTCGTAGATT
This sequence comes from Colocasia esculenta, assembly GCA_014218235.1. Classification (NCBI taxonomy): domain Eukaryota; kingdom Viridiplantae; phylum Streptophyta; class Magnoliopsida; order Alismatales; family Araceae; genus Colocasia; species Colocasia esculenta. Next base: position 180,496,748 of record CM024755.1, on the reverse strand, counting down.
TCCTGTATGACGCCCAAATTACTCTCTAGGAGGGTGGTCACGGGCTACCGATGCGTTCGCATACGAACACCCCTTCCCTCAAACGGGCATAACTTTCCGCTCGGTTTTCGGAATCGCTTATAAGACCCCAATTCGAAATCGGCACTCAAAGGCGCCTGTCGCCCCCTTATTTCCTCATGTGATAAGACGTCGTTTCGGGGTCAAAACCTTCATTTCGCACTTCAAAACTGCTATTCTAGCCGACGATCTCCCCGTTTCCAACGTTTTCTGGCGGCAACGTCTCCCTCGATTACGCGAATCGCTGGGGGGGACACCACACGGAGTCGGCTTGTCACGACGATGGGAAGTTGTGTTCTACCAGGCGTGAGAACTCATCCCCAGGTCGTAGATATGGGTGCACAATCATCACCGATAAAGTCACCCCCTCTGGTTTATTCCCACCCCATGAGCTAAAGAACTGGGCCAAAATTTCCGCCCGGATATCAGAATCGCTTATGTGACCACAATTTGGAATCGACACTCCGAGACGGTCGACAGGGCGCTGGTTTTGCGGAATTCCGTTCTGGGGCCAAAATTCCACTGCGGAGCATGTAGTAGTACACTGATTGTCGTACCCCTTGGGTAGGACGCAAATATTTGTTCACCCGGCGATCGGAACAGCCCGCGAGGCCCCAACTCGAAATCAGCACTTCGAGCCGGTCAGCACAAGGTCACAAATCTGGCGCCCAAATTCCTCTCCGGGTGCGTGGTCGCGGGCAGCCGATGCGATCACATACGGACACCCCTTCGCTCAAACGGGTATAACTTTCCGCTCGGTTATCGGAATCGCGTATAAGACCTCAATTCGGAATCGGCACTCAGAGGCACATGTCGCCCCCTTATTGCCTCAGGTGATAAGACGTCAATTCGGGGTCGAAAAACTTCATTTTGCACTCCAAAACTACGATTCCAGCTGACGATCTCCGCGTTTCCAATGTTTTTTGGTGGTAGCGTCTACCTCAATCACGTGAATCGCTGGGGGGCCACCACACGGAGTCGGCCTATCACGGCGATCGAAAGTTGTGTTCAACTCGGTGCGAGAACTCGTCCCCAGGTCATAGATATGGGTGCACAAACATCGCCAATTTAGTCACCCCCTCAGGTTTATTCCCACCCCATCATCAAAAGAACTGGGCATAACTTTCCGCCCGGGTATTAGAATCGCTTATGTGACCACAATTCGAAATCGGCACTCCGAGACGGTCGACAGGGCGCTGGTTTCACAGAATACCATCTCGGGGCCAAAATTCTGCCGCCGAGCGTGTGTACTAGTACACCAATTGTCGTACCCCATTGGTAGGACGCAGATATTTGTTTGCCTGGCGATCGGAACTGCCCGCGAGGTGCCAATTCAGAATTGACACTTCGACCCGGTCCGCACAAGGTTGCATTCGTAGATTTCCGGTATGACGCCCAAATTACTCTCTGGGAGCGTGGTCGCGGGCTGCCGATGCAGTCGCATACGGACACCCCTTCGCTCAAACGAGCATAACTTTCTGCTCGGTTATCGGAATCGCTTATAAGATCTCAATTCGAAATCGGCACTCAGAGGCGCCCGTCGCCCCCTTATTGCCTTAGGCGATAAGCATCGTTTTGGGGTCGAAAAACCTTCATTTCGCACTCTAAAACTGTGATTCCAATCGATGATCTCTTTGTTTCCAACATTTTCTGGTGGTACCGTCTCCCTCAATCACGCGAATTGCTCGGGGGGCCACCACACGGAGTCGGCCTGTCACAGCGATCGGAAGTTGTGTTCAACTCGGCGCGAGAACTCGTCCCCAGGTCGTAGATATGGGTGCACAAACATCGCCAATTTAGTCACCCCCTCTGGTTTATTCCCACCCCATCAGCAAAAGAACTGGGCATAACTTTCCGCCCGGGTATCAGAATCATTTTTGTGACCACAATTCAGAATCGACACTCCAAGACGGTCGACAGGGCGCTGGTTTCGCGGAATTCCATTTGGGGGCCGAAATTCCACCGTGGAGCGTGTGTACTAGTAGACCGATTGTCGTACCCCTTGGGCAGATCGTAGATATTTGTTCGCCCGGAGATCGAAACTGCCCACGAGGCGCCAATTCGGAATCGACACTTCGACTCGGTCCGCACAAGGTCGCATTCGGAGATTTCCAGTCCGGCGCCCAATTTACTCTCAGGGAGTGTGGTCGCGGGCTGCTGATGCGATCGCATTCGGACACCCCCTTCGCTCAAACGGGCATAACCTTCTGCTCGATTATCAGAATCGCTTATAAGACCACAATTCAGAATCGACACTCAGAGGCGCCCGTCGCCACCTTAGTGCCCCAAACAATAAGAAGTCATTTCAGGGTCGAACAACCATCTTTTCTCACTCCAAAACTGTGATTCCAACCGACGATCTCCCCGTTTCCAATGTTTTCTGGCGGTAGCGTCTCCCTCGATCACGCGAATCATTGGATGGGGGGGGGGGGGCACCATACAGAGTCGGCCTGTCACGGCCATCGGAACTTGTGTTCAACTCGGCGCGAGAACTCGTCCCCAGGTTGTTGATATGGGTGCACAAGCATCACCGATAAAGTCACCCCCTCCGGTTTATTCCCACCCCATCAGCGAAAGAACTGGGCATAACTTTCCGCCGAGGTATCAGAATCGCTTAGGTGACCACAATTCGGAATCGGCACTCCGAGACAGTCGACAGGAGGCTTGTTTCGCAGAATTCCGTTCCGGGGCCGAAATTCCGCCGCGGAGCGTGTGTACTAGTACACCGATTGTCGTACCCCTTCGGTAGGACGTGGATATTTGTTCGCCCGGTGATGGGAACCGCCCGCGAGGCCTCAATTCGGAATCGCACTTCGACCCGGTCCGCACAAGGTCGCATTCGGTGATTTTCGGTTCGGCACCCAAATTCCTCTCCGGGAGCGTGATCGCGAGCTGCTGATGCAATCGCATATGGACACCCTTTCGCTCAAACGGGCATAACTTTCTGCTCGGTTATCGGAATCGCTTATAAGACCCCAATTCAGATTCGGCACTTAGAGGTGGCGGTTGCCCTCTGATTGCCTCAGGCGATAAGACATCATTTCGGCGTCGAAAAACCTTTGTTTCGCACTCCAATACTGCGATTCCAGCCGACGATCTTCCCATTTCTAACGTTTTCTGGCGGTAGCGTCTCCCTCAATCACGCAAATCGCTGAAAGGGCCACCACATAGAGTCTGCCTGTCACAGCGATCAAAAGTTGTGTTCAACTCGGCGTAATAACTCGTCCCCAGATCGTAGATATGGGTGCACAAACATCGCAGATATAGTCACCCGTCTGGTTTATTCCCACACCATCAGTGAAATAACTGGGCATAACTTTCCGCCCGGGTATCAGAATCGCATATGTGACCACAATTCAAAATTGGCACTCCGAGACGGTCGACATGGGACTGATTTCACATAATTCTATTCCAGAGCCAAAATTTCGCCGCTGAGCATCTGTACTAGTACACCGATTATCGTACCCCATTGGTAGGACGCGGATATTTGTTTGCCCGGCGATCGGAACTGCCCGCGAGGCCTCAATTCGAAATCAGCACTTCGACACGGTCCGCACAAGGTTGCATTCGGAGATTTCTGGTCATGCGCCCAAATTACTCTCTGGGAGCGTTGTCGCGGGCTGCCGATGCTATCGCATACGGACACCCCTTCGCTCAAACGGGCATAACTTTCCTCTCGGTTATCAGAATCGCTTATAAGACCTCAATTCGGAATCAACACTCAGAGGCGCACTCCAAAATTTTGATTCCAGCCGACGATCTCCCCATTTCCAAAGTTTTCTGGCAGTAGCGTTTCCCTTGATCACGCGAATCGTTCGGGGGGGGGGGGGGGGGGGGGGGCGGAGTCGGCCTGTCACGGCGATCAGAAGTTGTGTTCAACTTAGCACGAGAACTCATCCCCAGGTCGTAGATATGGGTGCACAAACATCGCCGATTTAGTCACCCCCTTCGGTTTATTCTCACCCCATCAGCGAAAGAACTGTTCATAACTTTCCGCCTGGGTATCAGAATCAGTTATGTGACCATAATTCGGAATCGGCACTCCGAGACGGTCGACAGGGCGCTGGTTTCACGAAATTTGGTTTCGGAGCTGAAATTCCGCCGCGGAGCGTGTGTACTAGTACACCGATTTTCGTACCCCTTGGGTAGGACGCGGATATTTGTTCGCCCAGTGATCGGAACCGCCGGCGAGGCCCCAATTCGGAATCGGCACTTCGACCCGGTCCGCACAAGGTCGCATTCGGAGATTTCCGGTCCGGTGCCCAAATTCCTCTCCGGGAGCATGGTCGCGGGCTGTCAATGCGATCGCATACGGACACCACTTCGCTCAAACGGGCATAACTTTCCGCTCGGTTATCGAAATCACTTATAAGATCCTAATTCGGAATCGGGACTCAGAGGCGCCCGTCGCCCCCTTATTGCCTCAGGTGATAAGACGTCGTTTCAGGGTCGAAAAACCTTCGTTTCGCACTCCAAAACTGCGATTCCAGCCGACGATCTCCCAGTTTCCAATGTTCTCTGGCGGTATCGTCTCCCTCGATCAAGCTAATCATTGGGGGGGCCACCACACGGAGTCGGCCTGTCACGACGATCGAAAGTTGTGTTCAACTCGTCGCGAGAACTCGTCACCAGGTCGTAGATATGGGTGCACAAACATCACCGATATAGTCACCCCCTACGGTTTATTCCCACCCCATCAGCGAAAGAACTGGGCAAACTTTCCGCCCGGATATCAGAATCGCTTATGTGATCACAATTTGGAATTAACACTCCGAGACGGTCGACAGGGCGCTTGTTTTGCGGAGTTCCGTTCCGGGGCCGAAATTTCACCGCAGAACGTGTAGTAGTACACTGATTATCGTACCCCTTGGGTAGGACGCAGATATTTGTTAGCCCGGCGATCGGAACCGCCCGCGAGGCCCCAATTTGGAATCAGCACTTCGAGCCGGTGAGCACAAGGTCACAAATCCGGCTCCCAAATTCCTCTCCGGGAGCGTGGTCGCGGGCAGCCGATGCGATCGCATATAGACACCCCTTCGCTCAAACGGGCATAAGTTTCTGCTCGGTTATCGGAATCGCTTATAAGACCCCAATTCGGAATCGGCGCTCAGAGGCACCTGTCGCCCCCTTATTGCCTCAGGTGATTAGACGTCAATTTGGGGTCGAAAAACTTCGTTTCGCACTCCAAAACTACGATTCTAGCCGACGATCTCCGCGTTTCCAACATTTTCTGGCAGTAGCGTCTGCCTCAATCACGTGAATCGCTGGGGGGGCCACCACAAGGAGTCGGTCTGTCATGGAGATCGGAAGTTGTGTTCAACTCGGCTCGAGAACTTGTCCCCAGGTCATAGACATGGGTGCACAAACATCGTCGAAATAGTCACCCCCTCTAGTTTATTCCCACCCCATCAACGAAAGAACTTGACATAACTTTCCTCCCAGGTATCGGAATCGCTTATGTGACCACAATTCAAAATCGACGCTCTATGACAGTCGGCAGGGCACTGATTTTGGGAAATTCCATTTCAGGGCCGAAATTATGCCGCAGAGCGTGTGTACTAGTACACCGATTGTCGTACCCCTTGGGCAGGACGTGAATATTTGTTCGAACGGAGATCGGAACTGCCCGCGTGGCCCCAATTCGGAATCGACACTTTAACCCGGTCCGCACAAGGTTGCATTCGGAAATTTTCGGTCCAGCGCCCAATTTCCTCTCTAGGAGCATGGTCGCGGGTTGCCGATGCGATCGCATTCGGACACCCCTTCGCTCAAACATGCATAACTTTTCGCTCTGTTATCGGAATCGCTTATAAGATCTCAATTCAGAATCGGAACTCAGAGGCGCCCGTCGCCCCCTTATTGCCTCAGGTAATACCAGTTATCAGAATCACTTATGCGACCACAATTCGGAATCGGCACTCCGAGATGGTCGACAGGGAGCTGGTTTCATGGAATTCCGTTCCGGGGCCGAAATTCCGCCGCAGAGCGTGTGTACTAGTACGCCGATTGTCGTACCCCTTGGGTAGGACGCAGATATTTATTCGCCCGGCGATCGGAACTGCCTGCGAGGCCCCAATTCAGAATCGACACTTCAACCTGGTCCGCACAAGGTCGTATTCAGATATTTTTTGTCTGGTGCCCAAATTCCTCTCCGGGAGCGTGGTCGCGGGCTGCCGATTCGATCGCATACGGACACCCCTTCGCTCAAACGAGCATAACTTTCTGCTCGGTTATCGAAATCGCTTACAAGACCCCAGTTCGGAATCAACACTCAGAGGCGCCCATCGCCACCTTATTGCCTCATGCGATAAGACGTCGTTTCAGGGTCGAAAAACCTTCGTTTCGCACTCTAAAACTGTGATTCTAGCCGACGATCTCCCGTTTCCAACGTTTTCTGGCGTAGCGTCTCCCTCGATCACGCGAATCGTTGGGGGGGCCATCGTACGAAGTCGGCCTATCACGGCGATCGAAAGTTGTGTTCAACTCGACGCGAGAACTCGTCACCAGGTCGTAGATATGGGTGCAATAACATCACCGATATAGTCACCCCCTCCGGTTTATTCCCACCCAATCAGCGAAAGAACCGGGCATAACATTCCGCCCAGGTATCAGAATCGCTTATGTGACCACAATTCGGAATCGGCACTCCGAGATGGTTGATCGGGCGCTAGTTTTGTAGAATTCTGTTCCAGAGCTGAAATTCCACCGCGGAGCGTGTGTACTAGTACACCAATTGTCGTACCCTTGGGTAGGATGCGGATATTTGTTCGCTCGGCGATCAGAACCGCCTGCGAGGCCCCAATTCGGAATCAGCACTTCAAGCCGGTCCGCACAAGGCCGCATTCAGAGATTTTCTGTCCGGCGCCCTAATTCCTCTCCGGGAGCGTGGTCGTGGGCTGCCGATGCGATCACATACGGACACCCCTTCGCTCAAATGGGCATACCATTCCGCTCGGTTATTGGAATCGCTTCTGAGACTCCAATTCGGAATCGGCACTCAGAGGCACCCGTGGTCGAAAAATTTCATTTTACACTACAAAACTGCGATTCCAGCCGACGATCTCCCTGGTTCCAATGTTTTTTGGCAGTAGCGTCTCCTTCAATCACGCGAATCGCAGGGGGGGTGTGGCGGAACGCCTCGGCCAAGCCCGTTAAACCAATAACGCACTTGATCCGAGTCCGCCTCCCGCGAACGGGCCGAAGCCTCGCAAGGGAAACCAAACCACAGTCCGTGTAAACATAAAGGAACACACCACATTTCATATATAATTTTTCACAATTTACATAGCCATACTCCATTAAAACTGTAAAGGTACAAGAGTCTGGGGCATACCCCGAGGTACAACAAAAGAAAGTAAGCAACTACAAAACTACAAGGCTACACTGCTGAAGTACTACTCTGCTGGAGGTACAGACCCTGCTCCGCTACGACGCGGCCCAGAACTGGACGTCGGACGGGAAACGTCCTCCTCGCCCTCACCTGTGGGGGTAGGGGTGAGCCTCTCTAGTCACTGGCTCAGTAGGGAACTCCCCCAAAGCCGAACAAACCACCAACCACAGGTACAAAACAGTAAACAGTACCAACAACATATAAAACAACTAAGCAGGTAAGTAAAGCTGTAAAACTACTCACCGTCTGCCGACTACAAGAAACAACAGTAATAACTAAACGGCAAACCCAAACAGGTGTACAAGCCAAAGTAGAGACAGCCAACACGAGCCACGTAAACTGGTTCGCGACACCAGAAACTGACTCGGACAAACTAACACAGGTCCACCTCTCAGTCTCGCAGCCACGGACGAAAGGTCCAGCTGCCGCTCCACGTAAAAAGGTCAAACAACTGTGGAGACCAACTAAACCACCACAACCTGCAAACCACACGGTCACAGGCCCATGCCTGGCACCTCCAGAGACCCTGGCCTGGGCTTGCTAGAGTGAGGCACTGGAAAAGGACTAGCTGGGGTCCAGTACGTCTACTGGTGTCCGTACCCCCAACTACGAGCGCGCTACAAGTGACTAAAAACAACCACAACTGTCACTGTCCACTGTCGTCTTTCCCTCAGCCGGACGTACAACTCTAACACAAGAGTGAGGGTGTCCAGGTCAGACGACACAGACCTCGACGGTACAACACAAGTACCGGGACAAAGCCCCGAGCTAACAGCCTGGCTCACAAAGAACTTGGGGCACCCAACTGGAGAGGTAACCATGGTAGGCGTCGTACTACTCGCCACGTACACAAAACCACGTGCACGTCACACACAAACCACGTGAAACCTCACGCAAACCACAAGTAACCACTGGTCCACTACATGTGAACCCAACTGACTCCCGTATACAACGCGCAGTCACCGAAGTAAACACTTAACAACATATCTTGTTATGCTAAACACGAGAACCATGTGCACTTAGTGCACCTCATATGATACCACGCATGCATTATCGATAAAACACCATAAATAGCCATTTCTGTTCATATAGGAGTAGGCGGCCACATCGATTGCCGCTTACAGTAAGTAGACGGCAAGGTCCCTGGCCGTCAACTTCATGGCTGAAGATCTTGGCAGCAAACGATGTTGACGCCAAGTTCCCCGGCCTTAAACCCTGCAGAAACCCTAATCCGGTCCTGCGAGTTTTCTAACTGTTCTAACTACTGAAAAACGTGCAAATGCATACCCTCTAGCATGTCAGAACCCAATGCAACCCGTTTAAACATGATTCGTACAATAAACCACTCAAACCACCCATTATCCCATATGGTGCAACTCTATCCAAACATGGATTATCATGCTGGTTCAAGTAGTTATGATGTGTTTTAATGTTTCTACGGAGCTACCAGGGTTCGTCCCCTACCTCAGAACGCGTTAGAATCTCCAGCAACTCCCCGGTTTACGCCGAGCCCTCCGCGAGCTCCCACGCGAATTGCACCACGCCGCGACGTTTCCTCGCGCAATTCGGAGACGCCGCACGTTCCACGATCGTCCAACTACTCCTCGGTACCTGCTAGAACCTTCAGAAACACCAGGGCGCGAAGCTGGGGCAAGAGGGAGAGAAGGTGAGCTGAGAGAGCTGCCCTCGGGTGAACATATAACCTGCTGAACTGACAGGTTGGCGTCAACCCCATTGTCGCCCACATACACCGCCAGACTAAACGTCCACAAAAGATGCCGCCAAGTTCATGAAGTAAACGTCCATGAACCTGGACGCCAACATTCAACGACCACCCCTTGGCCGCCAACTCAGACAGAACAGCAGCAGGTCCTATTCCAATTCAGGACCCACCCTGCTCTTCACCTGCTCAAGTCACGCAATCACACCATGCATTCCAAACACCCAACTCACACTGGCCTCACAACGGCCGCCACAACCACAATGCACATGATCCGCATGGATCCGAAAAGCACGCGACGTTACAGGGGGCCACCATACGGAGTCGGCCCGTCACGGCGATCGGAAGTTGTGTTCAACTTGGTGCGAGAACTCGTCCACAGGTCGTAGATATGGGTGCACAAACATCGCCAATTTAGTCACCTGCTCCTGTTTATTCCCACTCCATCAGCGAAAGAACTGGGCATAACATTCCGCCCGGGTTGAATTGCTTATGTGACCACAATTCAGAATCGGCACTCTGAGATGGTCGATAGGGTGCTGGTTTCGGGGAATTCTATTTTGGGGCCGAAATTCCGCCCGGAGCATGTGTACTAGTACACAGATTGTCGTACCCCTTGGGTAGGACGCGGATATTTGTTCGCCATGAAATCTGAACCACCTGCGAGGCCCCAATTCGGAATTGGCACTTCAACCCGGGCCGCACAAGATCGCATTTGGAGATTTCCGGTCAGGCGCCCAAATTCCTCTCCGGGAGCGTGGTCGTGGGATGCCGATGCGATCGCATACGGACACCCCTTTGCTCAAATGGGGATAACTTTCCGCTCGGTTATCGGAATCGCTTATAAGACCCCAATTCGGAATCGGCACTCAGAGGCGTCTGTCGCCCCTTATTGCCTCAAGAGATAAGACGTCGTTTCGGGGTCAAAAAATCTTCTTTTCGCACTCCAAAACTGTGATTCCAGCCGACGATCTCCCCGTTTCCAACGTTTTCTGGCGATAGCGTCTCCCTCGATCACGCAAATCGCTGGGGGGGGCCACCACACGCAGTCGGCCTGTCACGGCGATCGGATGTTGTGTTCAAGTCGGCGCGAGAACTCGTCACCAGGTCGTAGATATGGGTGCAATAACATCACCGATATAGTCACCCCCTCCGGTTTATTCCCACCCAATCAGCGAAAAAATTGGGCATAACTTTCCGCCTGGGTATCAGAATCGCTTATGTGACCACAATTCGGAATTGACACTTCGAGACGGTCGACGAGGGCGCTGGTTTCACGGAATTCCATTTCGGTGCCAAAATTTTTCCGCAAAGCGTGTGTACTAGTACACCGATTGTCGTACCCCTTGGGTAGGACGCAAATATTTGTTCGCCTACCGATCGGAACCGCCCATGAGGCCCCAATTCAGAATCGGCACTTCGAGCCGGTCTGCACAAGATCACATTCGGAGATTTCCGTTTCGGTGCTCAAATTCCTCTCCAGGAGCGTGGTCGCGGGCTGCCGATGCGATCGCATACGGACACCCCTTCGCTCAAATGGGCATACCTTTCCGATCGGTTATCGGAATCGCTTATAATACCTCAATTCGGAATCGGCACCCAGAGGTGCCCGTCACCTCCTTATTGCCTCAGGCAATAAGACGTCGTTTCGGGGTCGAAAAATCTTCTTTTCGCACTCGAAAACTGTGATTCCAGCCGACGATCTCCCCGTTTCCAACATTTTCTGGCGATAGCTTCTCCCTCGATCACGCGAATCGCACGGGGGGCCATCACACGCAGTCGACATGTCACGACGATCGGATGTTGTGTTCAACTCGGTGCGAGAACTCGTCACCAGGTCGTAGATATGGGTGCAATAACATCACCGATATAGTCACCCCCTCCAGTTTATTCCAACCCAATCAGCGAAATAACTAGGCATAACATTCCGTCCGGGTATCAAAATCGCTTATGTGACCACAATTCGAAATCGGCACTCCGAGATGGTCGATAGAGCGCTGGTTTCGGGGAATTCTATTCTGGGGTCAAAATTCCGTCCCAGAGTGTGTGTACTAGTACACCGATTGTCGTACCCCTTGGGTAGGACGCGGATATTTGTTCGCCATGCGATCGGAACCGCCCGCGAGGACCCAATTCGAAATCGGCACTTCGACCCGGTCCGCACAAGATCACATTTGGAGATTTTCGGTCAGGCGCCCAAATTCCTCTCCAGGAGCGAGGTCGTGGGATGCTGATGCGATCGCATACAGACACCCCTTCGCTCAAACGGGGATAACTTTCTGATCGGTTATCGGAATCGCTTATAAGACCTCAATTCGAAATCGGCACCCAGAGGCGCCCGTCGCCTCCTTATCGCCCCAGACAATAAGACGTCATTTCGGGGTCAAAAAACCTTCATTTCACACTCAAAAACTGTGATTCCAGCCGACGATCTCCCCATTTCCAATGTTTTCTGGCGATAGCGTCTCCCTCGATCACGCGAATCACTGGGGTGGCCACCACACGCAGTCGGCCTGTCACGGCGATCGAATGGTTTGTTCAACTCGGTGCGAGAACTCGTCCCAGGTCATAGATATGGGTGAACAAACATCGACCTCCGGTTTATTCCCACCCCATCAGCGAAAGAACTGGGCATAACATTCTGCCCATGTATTAGAATCGCTTATGTGACCACAATTCGAAATCGACACTCCGAGATGGTCGATAGGGCGCTAGTTTTGCGAAATTCCGTTCAAGGGCCGAAATTCCACCGCGGAGCGTGTGTACTAGTACACCGATTGTCGTACCCCTTGGGTAGGACGCGGATATTTGTTCGCCATGCGATCGGAACCGCCTGCGAGGCCCCAATTCAGAATCGGCACTTCGACCCGGTCCGGACAAGATCGCATTCGGAGATTTCCGGTCCGGCACCAAAATTCCTCTTCGGGAGCGTGGTCGCGGGCTGCCGATGCGATCACATATGGACACCCCTTCGCTCAAATGGGGATAACTTTCCGCTCGGTTATCGGAATCGCATATAAGACCCCAATTCAGAATCGGCACTCAGAGGCGTCCGTCGCCCCTTACTGCCTCAAGTGATAAGACGTCGTTTCGGGGTCGAAAAACCTTCTTTTCGCACTCGAAAACTGTGATTCTAGCCGACGATTTCCCCGTTTCCAACATTTTCTGGCGATAGCGTCTCCCTCGATCACGCGAATCGCTCGGGGGGCCATCACATGCAGTCGGCATGTCACGGCGATCGGATGTTGTGTTCAACTCGGTGCAAGAACTCGTCACCAGGTCGTAGATATGGGTGCAATAACATCACCGATATAGTCACCCCCTTCGGTTTATTTCCACCCAATCAGTGAAAGAACTTGGCATAACATTCCGCCCGGGTATCAGAATCGCTTATGTGACCACAATTCGGAATCGGCACTCCGAGACGGTCGATAAGGCTCTGGTTTCGGGGAATTCTGTTAGGGGGCCAAAATTCCGCCGTGGAGCGTGTGTATTAGTACACTGATTGTCGTACCCCTTGGGTAGGACGCGGATATTTGTTCGCCCGGTGATCGGAACCGCCCGCGAGGCCCCAATTCGGAATCGACACTTTGACCCGGTCCGCACAAGGTCGCATTTGGAGATTTCCGGTCCGGCACCCAAATTCCTCTCCGGGAGAATGGTCGCGGGCTGCCGATATGATCGCATACGGACACCCTTCGCTTAAACGGACATAACTTTCCGCTCGGTTATCGAAATCGCTTATAAGACCCCAATTCGGAATCGGCACTCTGAGGCGTCCGTCAATCCCTTATTGCCTCAGGCGATAAGACATCGTTTCGGGGTCAAAAAACATTCGTTTCGCACTCCAAAACTTCAATTGCAGCCGAAGATCCCCCCGTTTCCAACATTTTCTATGGGTAGCGTCTCCATCGATAACGCGAATCGCTGGGGCGGCCACCACACCCAGTCGGCCTGTCACGGCGATCGGATGTTGTGTTCAACTCGTCGTGTGAACTCATCCCCAGGTCGTAAATATGGGTGCACAAACATCGTCAATTTAGTCACCCCCTCCGGTTTATTCCCACCCCATCAGCGAAAGAACTGTGCATAACTTTCCGTCTAGGTATCAGAATCGCTTTTGTGACCACAATTCGGAATTGACACTCCGAGACGGTCGACAGGGTGCTGGTTTTGCGGAATTCCAATCTGGGGCTGAAATTCCGCCGTGAAGCATGTGTACTAGTACACTGATTGTCGTACCCCTTGGGTAGGACGCAGATATTTGTTCGCCCGCCGATCGGAATCGCCCATGAGGCCCCAATTCGAAATCGGCACTTCGATCCAGTTAGCACAAGGTTGCATTCGGAGATTTCTGGTTCGGCGCCCAAATTCCTCTCCGGGAGCGTGGTCGCGGGCTGCCAATGCGTTCGCATACGAACACCCCTTCGTCAAATGGGCAAAACTTTCTGCTCGGTTATCAGAATTGCTTATAAGACCTCAATTCGGAATCGTCACTCAGAGGTGCCCGTTGCCTCCTTATCGCCTCAAGCGATAAGACGTCGTTTTGGGGTCGAAAAACCTTGTTTTTGCACTAAAAAACTGTGATTCTAGCCGACGATCTCCCCGTTTCTAACGTTTTATGGCGATAGCGTCTCCCTCGATCACTCGAATCGCTAGGGGGGCCGCCACACGCAGTCGGCCTATCACGGAGATCGAATGGTTTGTTCAACTCGGTGCGAGAACTCGTCCCAGGTCATAGATGTGGGCGCACAAACATCGCCGATATAGTCACCCCCTCCGGTTTATTCCCACCCCATCAGCGAAAGTGCTGGGCATAACATTCCGCCCAGGTATCAGAATTGCTTATTTGACCACAATTCGGAATCGGCACTCCGAGACGGTCAATAGGGTGCTGGTTTCGGGGAATTCTGTTCTGGGGCCGAAATTCCTCCCCGGAGCGTGTGTACTTGTACATCGATTGTCGTACCCCTTGGGTAGGACGTAGATATTTATTCGCCAGGCGATCGGAACCGCCCGCGAGGACCCAATTCGAAATTGGCACTTCGACCCGGTCCGCACAAGATCGCATTTGGAGATTTCCGGTCAGGCGCCCAAATTCCTCTCCGGGAGCGTGGTCGTGGGATGCTGATATGATCGCATACGGACACCCCTTCGCTCAAACGGGGATAACTTTCCGCTCGGTTATCGGAATCGCTTATAAGACCCCAATTCGGAATCGGCACTCAGAGGCGTCCGTCGCCCCTTATTGTCTCAGGCGATAAGACATCGTTTCGGGGTCGAAAAACCTTCTTTTCGCACTCTAAAACTGTGATTCCAGCCGACGATCTCCCTGTTTCCAACATTTTTTGGCGATAGAGTCTCCCTCGATCACGCGAATCGCTCAGGGGGCCATCACACGCAGTCGACATGCCACGACGATCGAATGTTGTGTTCAACTCTGCGCGAGAACTCGTCACCAGGTCGTAGATATGGGTGCAATAACATCACCGATATAGTCACCCCCTCCGGTTTATTCCCACCCAATCAGCGAAAGAACTGGGCATAACATTCCGCCCGGGTATCAGAATCGCTTATGTGACCACAATTCAGAATCGGCACTCCGAGACGGTCGACAGGGCGCTAGTTTTACAGAATTTTGTTCCAGGGCCGAAATTTCACCGCGGAGCTTGTGTACTAGTACACCGATTGTCGTACCCATTGGGTAGGACACGGATATTTGTTCGCGTGGCGATCGGAACCGCCCGCGAGGCCCCAATTCGGAATCGGCACTTCGAGCCGGTCCGCACAAGGTCGCATTCGGAGATTTCCGATATGGCGCCCAAATTCCTCTCCGGGAGAGGGGTTGCGGGCTGCCGATGCGATCACATACGGACACCCTTCGCTCAAATGGACATAACTTTCCGCTCGGTTATCGAAATCGCTTATAAGACCCCAATTTGGAATCGGCACTTAGAGGCACCCGTCACCACCTTATTGCCTCATGTGATAAGACGTCGTTTCATGGTCGAAAAACCTTCATTTTGCACTCCAAAACTACGATTCCAGCCGACGATGCCCCCGTTTCCAACGTTTTCTATGGGTAGCATCTCCATCGATCACGCGAATTGCTGGGGGGCCACCACACGCAGTCGGCCTGTCACGGCGATCGGATGTTGTGTTCAACTCGTCATGAGAACTCATCCCCAGGTTGTAGATATAGATGCACAAACATCGCTAATTTAGTCACCCCCTCCGGTTTATTCCCACCCCATCAGCAAAAGAACTGGACATAACTTTCCACCCGGGTATCAGAATCGCTTATGTGACCACAATTCGGAATCGACATTCCGAGACGGTCAACAGGGCGCTGGTTTTGCGAAATTTCGTTCCGGGGCCGAAATTCTGCCGCGGAGCGTGTGTAGTAGTACACCGATTGTCCTACCCCTTTGGTAGGACGCAAATATTTGTTCGCCCCGCCGATCGGAACCGTCCGTGAGGCCTCAATGCGGAATCGACACTTTGACCTGGTCCGTACAAGGTCGTATTTGGAGATTTTTGGTCCGACGCCCAAATTCCTCTCCGGGAGCGTGGTCGCGGGCTACCAATGCGATCGCATACGGACACCCCTTCGCTCAAACAGGCATAACTTTCCGCTCGGTTATCGGAATCGTTTATAAGACCTCAATTCAGAATCGGCACTCAGAGGCGCCCGTCGCCTCCTTATTGCCTCAGGCCCCTGAACGCCTAAGCAGTATCAACGGAGGCATGTCGTCGCGACCCCGTCCTCCCTACGCCACGCGCAACGCAGCATCTAGGGTCCACTGCGACAACCCCCACCTGCCATCGTGCGGAGGCCATGGGCGTGCGGTGCACCCCCTCTGTGTCCCTCCGTCGCCGTCGCCATCTCCCCAGCATCCTCCCTTCCCTCTTCGTGGTACTCTGCATCCTGAGACCTCCGAACACTACTCTTGCGCTGGAAAAATGGAAGAGCAGAGAAGATAGTGGGAGGTAAGAGAGATAGAGAGGATCGGAGAAGTGAGGGCTGTAAACTCATGAGTGTCGAAAAGACAACTCGAGCTAGAGGACAGGAGAGACTGTGGGGCGTACTGCCCATAGCATGGGAGATCGTGACCTCGCACGACTCTTTCCTCACCGACAGTCATAACCACAGTGCACATAAAATTTACATAATAAATAAAATACATGTGATCATCTAAATATTTTAGATAAAAATTTTAAATTTTAGATGCTTCAAAAATTTTATGTGATTTTCTTTTGAAATTTATTTTAATATATTATCTCATTTGTGAAATGATTATTTATTTAAAAAAATTTACAACTCATATTTATTGTCTATGTTTTGTTTTTTTCTCATAGTGATAGATGAGCACAGTTACTCTATTTATGCTAAGAGCAGAAAATCTCATGTATATCACTCTACATGTATTTTCGACCAAAAGATCTTTCTTTTCGACAACTACATACTAGAAGAAGATTTACTTTTGATCAAGAAAACACAGTTTTATCCAGACAGGAGATAGAGTCAAAATCAAAGTAAATAGTTATGGTTCAACCAACAAAGAATGTATAATTTATAGACTTCGCAAGGAAGATTTGAACAATTCGGGGATTTTTTTTATTTTCATTCGTGAGGGGATAAAATTAAATTCGAGGTTCAAAAATTAAGGAAACTTTTTTTACTTCAAAGAATAGATTCAATATTAAGGCAAGGAATCGTAAATATGAAAATAAAGGTTTCTGTTCATAAAATTTGTGAAAAATGTCGACTAATCTGTTGGCGCGACAGAATTATAGTGATTTGTTCTAATCCAAGACATAAGCAGAGACAAGGATAATTTTTTTAGCTTTCTTTTTCTAAAGGAAAGATCAACGTAAAAATAAAGAATTCAAGAAATATAATAATAAATGAATAACGTCCTCAAATAAGTTAAAGATTTTGACGTGTTAATATCCCAATAGACAAGTCAACTATTTCTAATAAATATAGAAAATAAATTATATTATAACTTGAAATATACTACCAACGTAACGTGACTAATTTATTATATGACTCTACGGCGGAAATAGTCGTGCGGAATTTCTGAAGGTGGTCAGGTCAACAAAGACGGCTAAGCAACTTAAGTGGGATGTGTAATTAGCGGCGATCGATCACGACTCCCCCGCATCCCCAAAGGAAGGAAGGAAGGAAGGCGAGTTGGGAGGCGACATCGCGCCATGGCTTCGGGTGACGCAGCTGCCGCGGCCTCTCCTTCTTCCTCTGTCCCCCGGATGAAGCTGGGTTCGCAGGGCTTGGAGGTGTCGGCCCAGGGCCTGGGCTGCATGGGCATGTCCGCCTTCTACGGGCCCCCCAAACCGGAGGCCGACATGATCGCCCTCATCCGCCACGCCGTCCGCCGCGGGGTGACCTTCCTCGACACCTCCGACATCTACGGCCCCTTCACCAACGAGCTTCTGCTGGGGAAGGCCATCAGCGAGGGCGGGCTTAGGGATCAGGTGCAGCTGGCCACCAAGTTCGGGAGCCGCCACTTCGAGGACGGCAGCAGGGAGATATGCGGACAGCCGGGCTACGTGCGGGCCGCCTGCGAGGCTAGTCTCCGGAGGCTCGGCGTCGACTGCATCGACCTCTATTATCAGCACCGCATCGACACGCGCGTGCCCATCGAAGTCACGGTGACCTTCCATTCCCGGCTCTTCTGCCCAAAGAGGCACACCTTATGAATCCTCATCTGTTTGATTTAAGAATGCGGGGTTTCCCTCAACATGATCTCACTCGAATGAGTGTGTGAATTGCTTTATTTCTATGTATGTCAGTATATGTAGGCATCTCCATTATAACTTCTTTGTGATGGGGATCAAATTAGAAGTGATGAAGAAAATGGGCCTATTGGTACAGATCTATCTCTCTATGATAAAATCTTTCCTCCTGCATAGCTGAATGATGCATATGTCATTTCAGGGTCTGAGCAGAAAGTTGTGGGGATGCCAGATCCCTGGGACATACCCCTGAAGATACATATGAAATAGAGGTATGAATGTGAACACGAGGAACTGGAGCTTAATGAAAGACAGCCCAAAAAAATGAAAGGACATTCAAGTTGATCTAACTTGAATGTGTCAACGACCAATTGAATGAAAATATATAATTAAAAGGATGGATAAATTTGGGCACAACATGGCTGAAAACTTCCATGGGAAAAAGCAAAAATCGAAATATGAGTACTGGGAGATGCGTCAAATAACAAGATTGATTCTAAAAAGGTAAGAAAGTGGATATAACTTAATTACATTTCCTTTCTGTTGTTTGACCCAGCTGGTGATTTTCTTCCTATGTAGCTTAGGATATCCATCTAGGGTTTGCTTTTCTGAGATGTCTAGTGGTTTGAATTATATGTACTTTCTCGTGTATTGGGTTTGTCTTTCTCTTCTCTTGACTAATGTTTACCTTCTATCAAGCTTGTCTCATTTTCTTTTCCTCTAAGCTTTTTCAAAGTATATAACCTTCCATAAGTTCTCTGCTCTTACATCAGCTTATACCAAGAAAAAGAAATGACTCTATAACTTAGTACTTGGCATCACTTTTTAAAGATTGGTATTAGACAAAGCTGCTGCCACAAAACATTGCCCAATTCCTGAATACGCTATTGGATGAAGGCTCTATGTTCTCGGGATTTGGCTAATGATTAACTATATTGTTATTTCCTTGGTGTGTGTCGTTCAGTTTCTGTGTGAAAGCTGCGTGTACTGTTGTAGGGGGCTGAAGCAGCCATTTTAATTAGTTAAATGTGAATCTTGCAGTTTTCCATTCATTCATGTTACTCTTCACAAAGCTTAATATTGAGGGAGTAGTACGTTCCACTGTAGCATAATTCTCAACATACCCAGTAGGTTCACAGTTCAGATTTCCTCTCCTAGTTGCATAGTAGTTTTGGAGTGGGCTCCCTTTTATGGCTGGGTGAGCATGCAGTTATCTGCCACACTGGACAGATTGCACCGATAGCCATCCCAGTGCCTCCTTTGCAGCAAGTCCCATATTTGTTTCTTTAATATTGGGTGTTCCTTTTGTCATGGATTTTAATCAACATTTGTATATCATTTGATTCTTCATGGTACTGTGCCAAGCGCCAGTTTGGCGGCGTCTAAGATGTCCATTGGATTGATATCCTGGCAGAGCATGAATTTTAACAGTGATGATCAGACTCTTTCTTGCAGGTCTTCAATTGAGATTCTCGGTGCATGTGGTATCCATCATGTGTTGACATTTACAGTTGATAATTTGTCTCATAAAACCGATCTGAATCCTTACATGGATGTTATTCCTATCTTCTCAATCACCTAAAAAATTTGTGCCTTTCTTTTTTTGTAGAATCATGCATCATTTACTCCATATTGAGACTGTTGGGTGTTTTCACTTGACACCGTCGTACATACTGAATTGAATTATATTTTGTTCTAGTATCTTCCTTCATGTTCCTCCAAATATTTCAAAATTTTCACACGGGGAAAGGACATCTGATCTGGTAGATTCACTTGCTATTCGTTTTCATGTGACAAAGATGGGGGAGCTGAAGAAGTTGGTCGAAGAGGGAAAGATTAAATATATCGGCCTGTCGGAGGCATCTGCCTCTACAATCAGGAGGGCACATGCAGTTCACCCTGTAACTGCAATACAGCTGGAGTGGTCTTTATGGTCAAGGGACGTGGAAGAATCGATCATTCCTGCTTGTCGGTGAGTTACTTTTTTTTTGCTTCCACGCACATCTGCTTGATCTCGGCGATTTTTTATCTGAACAAAACTGGCGGTCCCCATGCCTTTAATTTCCCAGAGAACTGGGTATAGGAATCGTTGCTTACAGCCCACTGGGAAGAGGGTTCTTATCCGCAGGCCCAAAGATGGTTGAGAAGCTCTCAGAAGGTGATTTTCGAAAGGTATGTTAGAAGATGTTTCTTTTTCGAGAAAAATTTACTACACTTAAGGAAGTGTAGTAAGTGCAATCTACGTAGGATTGCAGTCTATGTGGCGCCTTGTTGGGCGCCACATGTTTTTTTTTTTAATCTAGTTTTTTTTATTTTGGAGTCCAACCCCTCTATTTTAGAATCTAATTTTTTATTTTAGAGCTTAATTTTCTATTTTGGAGCTTAACTTACTTTCTGGCCCAATTATTTTTTAGGCTCCAAAATAGAAAGTTAGATTCCAAAATAAAAAAAATTGGGCTCCAAAATAGAGAGGTTGTGTTCCAAAATAGAAAAGTTAAATAAAAAAAAATCACGTGGCGTCTAACAAGACGCCATATGAACTGCAATCTTACGTGAATTATACTTACTGCACTTTCTCAAGTCTTTCTCTTCTTTTTCAATTTGAATGGTCTGCCGGGGTATGGCGATCGGAAGTTGCCACGTTCTTGTGAAACCTTTCATTAAAAATCATACAATCCCGCGAGCTCTTAGCTACATACAGTGCCAGTTGCTAAATTGGGATGGTATACGTAGTAACTGGCTGCGCGGATTTGCAAATTCTAACCGGTGGTATTTTTATATATATATATATATATATATAAACCATCCAATCATCCATCCATGTGCAGTTCTTTCCGAGGTTCCAACCTGGGAATCTGGAGCGAAACGGGTACATATATGAGGAGGTGAAGAAAATGGCAGAGAGGAAAGGATGCACTGCTTCTCAGCTGGCGCTGGCTTGGGTGCACCATCAGGAGGGGGTTGACGTCTGCCCCATACCAGGTACCACCAAGGTTGAGAACCTTGAACAGAACGTTGGAGCCTTGGCTGTGAAACTTACACCTGAGGAAATGTCCCAACTCCAATCGTTGGCCACAGCTGATTCTGTCAAGGGTGATCGATACCCATCCATGGAGAACACATGGATGTATTCGGACACCCCACCTCCTCCTGGGAAGACCACCACTCTGTGATTTTGGTCCATCAATGTCCGTCCTCTGGTATATATATATATATAGAGAGAGAGAGAGAGAATAATGTTATGATACGGCGAGGTCTTTGGATAGGCTCCCGCCGTATCATTAGTGCAGATCGTTGGATTTTAATTTAACGGTCTACTTATACTTATAGAACACCGAGCAATAAACATTATGAGCACCCGAGCACGAATGTATTGTTCCGCTCCGCCATAAACAACTTCGGAGCCTATCCGTGTGTAGCTCCGGCCAGCCACTCCGGTGGTTGGCATGGAGCCCCACCTTTTATGACAGCAGTCTCAGTTGGAAGATCTTCAACCCCCTCGTCGAGCTCACCCCCGGCGACCGTGTGGACCGAGGGCGCAGTATCTCCGCTATGAAGGCCGGAGCCTGTTCATGGCGCTCTGTGCATCGGGAGGGTTTTTTCCTGTGGGTATTTGGATTTACCCTTTGTGTTTGGACCTCCTGTTCCTGTTGTTTTATTGGCCTCTGTAGTTGCCATGCTCTATAGCACCTTCCATATGACCATTCTGTGGAGCACCAAGGCCGGCACTGGTTGCCCCCCTATATTGCTATCTTGTGTGTATGAAAGATCCATCTTCCATTGTAAAAAAAAAAAAAAAAAAAAAATTCTCGAATCATCTCTTCGCAATTTTGGGTTTCCGAACTTTTATCAGATTTGGTTCGGATACGATCTCGTCCACTAGTTCATGTTAGAGATGTGGTTGGTGTGGTTTCTAACCGGAAGGAAACATCACTTTTGAGCGTTCACATATTACAAACAAGCTAGTGGAGGGAACAGTGGGGTGGTTTGGAGTTTAATTTTAGAGAAAGCATATTTGCGCCCTAAGTATATTTAGATTAAACATGATAATCTACGAAACATCTAACATGGTGTCTTATTGTTATGTGAGCAAATAAATAGGAGGAACAGCGGCGATGGCTGACAACTATGTTTTAGAGTCTAAGTTTATATTTTGGAATCAAATTTTATATTTTGAGATTTTGAATTTGTATTTTAGAGTCTAAATTATTATTAAAAGTTTAAATAATATTTCAAAACTCTATGAATAATATCTTAGAGTTCAAAGTTTAAAATTTGAAGCCTAAGATTTGTCAATATTTTTAAATCTTAAGGGTAATAATTTTGGAGCTTAAAATTTAAATTTTAAAGTCTAATATTTATATTTTGGAGTGTGGCCATCGCCGTCGATCGCCGCCGCCACCTACCACCTGTAAATCCGCGTGGCATCTAATATGGCACCACGGCGGGTGTCACCTTGCAAATATATTAAACTTTTCTCTTAATTTTAATATAATATGAGATCTTGATAAGGTTCTTTCTCTCATATAAATATACTCCTCTTCCAGTAAGATCCATGTAAAAATTCATATCTAAATTCAATTTATTATCATTTATAGTTGTTTATTTAGTCAAATGAATAAATTTGAAGCCTCATTATAAGCTATTTTTGATAAATGAATGAAGCCTAAAATTTGATAATCCTCACTCAGACACTTGATCGATGTTGTTCATAGAGCAACAATTTTTGCCCGTGAAACAAATAAAAAAGTTGTCCGACTAGGACATTCATTGATCAGACGTCCAAATCCTTGCACCTTGTAGTGTTTGACCAATCAGGTGGTGTCAAACAACTTTTTTTTTTACCTATTTTTAGGAGTGAATACGGTTCGGTTCGATTTTGGTTCACGGTTCGATTCGGTTCACATCATTTTTTAGGTGAACCAAAATCGAACCGAATTTTTTTTTCAAACTGAACCGAAAAAAATAGAAAACACACATTAAAGGGCGGATGGGCGGTCCTAGGTTCAAAACCCAAGACCGCCCTAGAGAAGGAAACGCGCTAGCCCATCGGGCTAGGCTTTCTTTCATGATATTATTTATTATTTAAATATATTTAATATATATTTCGATTCATTCGATTTCTCAGTAAAAAATCGAACTGGATTGTGATATTGTTCAATTTTTCAGGTTAAACCGTTTAATGAACACCCATACTCATTTTTTAGGATAAAAAATATTGATCTTGTTCATATGTGTATGCTTATTTATAACTCTTTTCCCCCTAGGTTAAGAGTTACATCAAGTATGCCATAATGACTGACAAAAATGTGGCACCCTAACTCATTAATAGCCTCATTGTCATCTTAAAAGCAAGTCAAGTCCATTTATTTTTTCCTAAGAATTAAAAATTGTTTTTATTTTGAATAATTAAAATATCCAATTTTAATTTGAATTTGGTTATTAAATGGACCGCAAGTTGAAAAGAACAAGTTGAACCCTCATTTATACCCCCATTTATGAGCCAGGCATTTTAACACACAATTTTGTTGCACCATTTAATGATCAGTCAGTGTCACCCATCTACAACTCTGATTTCTCTTTATTCTTCCAAGAAGAAAGATGATAAGAACCTTGGGCAAATAAATTTATATTTATCAAGGTAAAAATGATTTTGGACAGGGTAATTCTAGATTTTTTTACTTTTCTATTTTGATGCAATTTTCTGTAATCTCAATAGAATAGTTAAATTTATAGAAATATCAGAGATTTATCTTGGATAAGAACGGTTTTATCAAGATTTTTTAATATAAGTTTCAAAATCAGATCTTTATGTATTTGCGTGAATCACTCTTAGATAGACACTTGCCTCTAAGTAGTTTAGTGATTAATTAGTTTTCTATGTATTTGAGAACGAGGTTACAGGTTCGAATTATTTTTAAGAATTTTCTAAAGACACTGTAGTAAAAAAAAAAATTCTAATCTAAAAAGGTCATCACACTTGAAAAGCGCTTAGTAAAAAAAATTACCCAATTAAAATTTGCATAAGTAAAACCTTAACTTTATTTCAACTATATATTCTGATTTACTGATTGACTAGATCAATATTCTTTACCTTTTTATATGCACAAAAATTTCTTAGAATATGAGAGACAAGAGAGTGGCTTATTACTTATCTACATGGGACCGATATCTATTCGATATTTACGTATAAAGTTGGTCATTCAACAGGCCAACTCAACGAAGACGGACACAGAAATTTTGTCCAGTGAGGTCACTCGAATTATGTTTTAATATTTATATAATTATATATATTATAAATAAATATTTAAAATAAAAAATATTTTAATAATAATGAGACAATTCATTACAATCAATTCTTTTTTTACCGTGGGGTCACCCCCTATAAAACCCCTACAAAACATAAAGTTTATATGATCTTTTAAACTAAAAAAAAAATTCCAGTGGGGTCACCCCTATAAACCCTCCCAAAATACAAAGTTTACATGGTTACATGAACTAAAAAAAAAAATCAGTGGGGTCACATGACCCCACTAGATGCTCTCTGGATCCGTCCATGCAACGAACCAAATCGAACCAAACTTCACATAAGTAACAAGTCGGGTCAATGATCCGAACTGAACCATTTGACTAAAATCTGGTTAATTTGCTTCGGTTTTCCTATTATCTAAACTGAACCGAACCGTTAACCCAAATCCGGTTACCCGTTACCCATTGCCCCATCCGGTACCCTTACCCAATAATCCAATACTAGTAAGATTATGTATGTGTGCATATACTCTTGTTGATATTTTATAGGCTTTTAAGCTTCATATAAGTTTGAGAATCACCATATGATGTATGCGACTTTTAACTTTTTATTGTTCATTATTTGGGAATAACATTAACACATATATGTTATATAAAAGTCATCTATTTGTAATTATTTGACACTAAAAATTATAGATAAAATCCAACATCTAAAGTCCAAAATTGACAATCTATAAACCAGACCAGAGCAATGAACTAATTTAAAAAGATCAAATTAGAACTATGTAGGCCCATCTCAAAGCCCACTAGGCCCAACCGAACTGAATAAATCGAAGTTTCATTTGGTTCAAAACGGTTTTAGACTATATAATGGTTTGGGTCGGTTCGATTTGATTTTGAAAAATAAAAAAACTCGGATCGAAAAGACCCGTGAACAATACAATCTATGTAGACATGATGATGGGACCCATCGCTATGTGATAGAGGGTAGATATTAGAGGTATCCCAATTGTGTGGGTTCGGTTTGTTTGATATTAGGATAGACCGAAGATAGAGTGAAATCTTCAAAATTCTTCACTCTATTCCCGATCCATCCTGATACCAAACATGGCCTTAAGTGTTTCCCGAGAGATAAAGAGAGAGATCTGATCTCAGATGGGGAAAGATCTAAAAGTCTCTAACTTCATCGAGAAGTTATTAATTATGCTCTTGATTCCGTTGTTGTTATCAGTTTATTGCACGCAATAACAATCAAGTTATCACAATGATGCATGCAACTTAATTTTAGACCATGTTTGGTATTTGGATACACTGAGATTCTAAAATTTTAGAGATATTCTCACTCTATCCAATATCAAACATAGTCTTAATATCTAAGATCTAAGATTATGGATAAGCATATAGTATCGTGATAGTCTTAATTAACTACATCTTAATTAGGGGTGTAAACGAGCTGAGTCGAGCCGAGTAGTATGCTGCTCAAACTCTGTTCGTTAACTTTTAATCGAGTTCAAGTCAAGCTCGAGCTATATCGAGTATTGAAAATGCATGTTCAAACTCGGCTCGTTTAAATACTCTCGAGTTCGAGCTCTTAACGAGTATCTTAATGAGCTTAATTGAATTTGCGAGTTCTTATATATAAGTAAGTCCAATCCAATCTATAAGTAAAAAAATTGATCGTTTATAAGACCTAAATTTATCTTATTTCAAGCTCATATCTCAATAGTTTTGATATGTTACTTAATTTAACTATTTTAATATAATGTTTGAAATATATTCATAATTTGTCACAAGTAATATGAGATTAATAGATAGACACCGCAAGAGAGAGGGTTGGTGCACGACACAGTAGGCGCGGTGCTGCAACTCCCCTTCGCACACTGCCAGAGCTCCCCTTCTGCACCGTCAGTGACGGTAAGGTGACCGCCGAGAGCACCGTCTGCGTTGACGGATGGTCCACAGTGGTAGCCTGCCAATGGCTGACAACGCACCCCTCGGCCCCACCGGGGGGCTCACCTACTGCGTAGGTCGGTCTCAGGAGGAAAAAGATGCTTGATATGTTGGGGGACCTTAGAACACTAAAATTTGTGTTCATGCCCCTATTTACATGATTTGTGTATACACTCTCATTTGCATAATTTGTGTATATAAAATGTAAATTTAGTCTATGACATTTAAGCCCTCGTAAATATTTTAGATTATAATAATAACTGTATAAAACAAATAATTATTTTTATATAAATATATACATATTATATTTAAAGAAATATTCAAACGAAGTGTTAGCGAGTACTTAGACAAGCTCTTAACGAGTATTTAATCGAGCTTTTAACGAGCTCTTAAACGAGTTGTTCACGAGTATAATCGAGCCGAGCTCACATGTGTTCAGACTCGGCTCGTTAATGAATCAAGTTTTTTTTTTTGTTCAAGCTCGGCTCGTTAATTAAATAAACGAGCCGAACCGAACTTTTATCGAGTCGAGTTTTGAACTACTCATTGAACGTATCGACTCATTTACACCCCTAATCTTAATGATGAAATGCTGCTATCCATGAAGAGATGAAAATTTTATTTCTAGACCCTTTTTTTTAAATAAGGAAAGATGCCCACAAAAGTATTCATGCAATACAAGGCCAAACATGTGGCGGACATTCCTAAGATTTGATGCACAAATGTTATATTAATTATACATGGTTAATGTCCATTTGCATGGGTCAGACAAGTAGTTGGATCTTTTTATGAACACTTCATGGACTTGTCGTCGTCTTGTGTGAGAAAAATAGAATGGGTAGGTCTCAAGAGGCCATACTAGCTAAAAGGTTAATTATATATGCACCTTGTCTAGTTCTTCTAGGCATGCATTTTTCCCCCTTTTTAAAAGAGTAATATATATGAAAATAAGATTTTTCAATTTTTTTTAGTTAAGTTCTTTCAGACACTGCGCCTAGAAGACATAATTATTTAAGATCTATATTTTTCGGGCCTCTAATGGAGATACATAGAGAATCTTTTTGTGGCATATCCTTTATAGAGTGTATTTTTTTTTTAGATAAAGACATCTCTAGAGTCATTCACCCACTCTAAGTGTCCTTTCTATCAAAGTAGACGAAGTATGATTTATGTATCTAATTAGAGTTTAAATTAAAATTTGTAGACCAAAAAGGTTTCTTGTCAAGATAATGGTGGTATGATGACTGCCAATGATGTGGCCTTCTAAGTAGGCAAGTTGATTGATTGTAAGCAACTTGATAATTGATAAAATAATCATAGGAAAATTATTTTATGTAAGCATGATGCAAGTGGTAACAACCAAAATAACTTCGAGTAGAAACCCAACTTTTGAAGCTGAGTCTTTTTGCGTCGACAAAGGTCAATTAAGAAGGTTGACTTCGGGGAAGATCGAGAAGGATTGTCACCTAGAGGTTCATGAGGTTCAAGGAATGAAATTGTCACCACCTGAATAGAACTACAACGAAGTCAAGTTCGAGAGATGGTCTTTAAAGTTGATCGTTTGACGATCAAGTCAAATGTTGCAAGAAATAAAAGAGAAGAATAAGTAAGAGTTGAGAAATGAGTGAGAACTGAGGTTTGGTCGAGAGTAGTTGAGAACTAGCTCTCTCTCTCTCTCTCACACACACACCCCTATTTCCATCGCTTTATCTTTATAGTCGTTAAGAGGATTATCTTTAGAGATGGGAAGTGTCGTTCGTTACTCTACACCCCACCTCCCCCGTCACTCGCTTCAAGGTGAGATCATGGATGGACTTCAATTATGCTCTCTAGGGTTCAAAAGAGTGGCCCTTAATCGACCGTTACGAGGAGATGGAGAGGCGCAACTATTATGAACTACGAACATGCGTCACTGTTGACCTTCACGAAGTGGGATCGTGTGGGTGTTCTCTCGAACATGGCCTCATGGCCACCTTCTATTGGCCTTTGCCCTCAACTCGTAGTTGAGTTATCTCATTCCGACATCAATGTTAAGTCATCTTTCTAGAATTCACTTTTGCTTGTAGTTTTCGATCACCAATCCTAACTCTAATGATAGTCGAGCCAAGGAGATAACTTTGACGTGAAAACAACCACTAGCGAATTGTGCTGGTCAGTCCAACATTTGAGATCTGGTAGGCCCGAGCATGGGTAATATCACCAACTTGGGGAGCCATTTTCTTAAGAAGGCTAATTAACTACTGTAAGTAGTTGTTTTTTACTCTCTGTTTTTAGAGAGACTTTTCAGTCTTAGTCCACCCCGGATATTAGTGGGTGGGGCCGTAATAATATGACATTTATGAACCCTAATCACATGTACCTGTGTGAGTAGGAAGCATTTCTTTATTTTTTTCTTGTTCTTACATCAAGTTAAAGAATGGTGAGCTCATTAAAAAGTTCAAAAATTTTAGTTAATCCAAACAACTACGTACAAGAGTTTTAAGAGATAAGTCGATGGGCATGTGAAGTTTTTTTTAAAACTGTATTAATTATCCTCCCTTCTAAATATTTCTAACTCCACCACTGCTTACAACCCACAATTTGACGCTCTATAAATACAGAGAAAGACTTACTGTACTTCTGCAAAAGTGCAGAAGTACAGTCTACATGGATAAACAACTCATGTGACACCAATTTTGTTGGTGCCACATAGGCTGGCAGTCCATGTGAATAGTGCTACATAAACTGTTTACCTATGTAAATTGCACTTATGTACTTTGCAAAAATATAATAAATCTTTCTCATAAATACAAGTGGAGTGTGTTCCGCAATTATCAATGTATTACCAGACCCACTTCTTATCTTTGTGGATGGGCAGCAAGTCATAGTTTTAAATATGCAAGTGGGTTCAATCAATACAACATATACCTTCTGTCTAGTGGCCGGCTCATGACCGCGGGGCAAACATATCTTACCATGCTTTTTTGAGACATGAAATAATGGATGGCCTAGGACTTGCTAGATTTGGAAAAACAATATATGTGTGCATCTAGGTATATATCATTATTTAGATTTTTCATCGTAAAAAAAACCAATAAATGGTGTAAATTAATCTTATGGAAAAAAATGTACATATCTTTCAATGATCACTTGTTCGTTAAAAAGTTGTGTTATTCATCGAATGATATCGATGTAGTTTTTAAAATTAAGAGAAAAAATTTTATGTAAATATGACTCATTTCAGATATATATGAGTGCGGTTCGTATTAATATTTACATCATATTTACCGAGAGCAGTCCGATATTTTTATCTGAAAATTTCCTTCTTAGAGAGATGTTTTTAACTTTCGAACATGTTAGGAGCGATGATGTGGGATTCCAAAATGGACAAAAACTTTGATCCAATTATTTTTATGTAGGCAATAGATATTATATGTCTTTTTTTAGTGTAGTCATATGTTCATGTTTGACTGCAAATTTCATATTTTCTAACATTTTAAAATGTTAAAAGATTGGACAAATTAATTAGAAGTTCCTAAAAGATATTTGACTTATTTTCTAGTCTCTGACAGAACGGTAACTTATTACAGTAAGTGTTATCTTTTATTACAGTATACGTTAAATCATGTTACAATAAAGACCTCTCTATTATAGTAAGAGACTTCTAATTAATTTTTCCTAAAAGATTTAAGTTGTTTTGATATGTAATAAGCATACATAGACCTACCTGCCTCCAGTTGGGTAGTTTTGGAATTGAATCTTATTACTATAAGTTGGAGTGAAATTTACCACTCAAGACATATTAGTCAAAATAAAATTATCTCTATATGCAAATTTCATATTTTTTAACATTTTAAAATGTTAAAAAAATTTAAGTTGTTCTGATATGAGATCAGCATACATAGATATTTGACCCTGCCTCCACTTGGGTAGCCTTGGGATTGAATCTTACTATTATAAATTGGAGCTAAATTTGCCACTCAAGACATAGGCAAATTTCAAGTTTCCTAACATTTTAGAATATTAAAAAATTTAAGTTTGTTCTGATATCAACTCTGCCTCCACTTGGGTAGTCTTGGAATCGAATCTTACTACTATAAGTTGGAGTGGAATTTGCCACTCAACACATATAAGCCAAAATAAATTCACCTCTGTAAAAGTGGGAAATTAATGTTAATGTTTTGATGTGGAATTATTCCCATTAAATACAATTACTATGAAAAAGAAACCTACATTTGATTTTTTTAGAAAAAAAAAACAAATTACTGTACATTTTGTTATGTGACAAGATAATACTATCTATCTTAAACATATGTTATACATGGGACTTATTGGATCTCATACCACACCATATTTATTTGGGATGGATAGAACAGTAACTATCTGCTCCAGTGGGAAAAAAATCTTTTTTTTTATATTTTTAATGGTGCCAACTAATAAGGAAGGGAAAAGATGACTGCCAAAACTCAATATCCTGCCTCTTCATTGCTATTCACCACCCTCTTTTAACTCTTTAATTGATCAAATTTATTGACCAGCAACGTCTATGTTGAACTTGAACTGCTGTTCCCCTTCCATCAATAGACTTGATGCTATTTTTTCTCCCTTCTTTTGTGGGGGTGGGGGTTGTTGTTCTTACAATTTCAAAGGACCTAAATTTTTTATGAAACTTTTTTCTACAAAAAACAAAAGCTTGAATAAAATAGTTTTTAGAAAAGTAAATTCAACTTTTTGAAATTCGGTACGAAACATTTGTAAAAATATTTTTTTGAGAGAGGTGATATAGTGATTCAATCACGAGTCGTGCACATGGAAAGAGCTATATGTATATACGGAAAGGGTTATTTGACGGGGTCAATGTGGAGTCACTGGTGGAGTAGAACTATCACTGTTTATGGAGACTAGGACAAGCATGATCAAATTAGTCTCATATCAAAAATTGGGAGAATGTCATTGAATAAAATATATAAGATTGTGATCTATAATTTATGAGAAGTCTTTTGGAGCATTGACTCAGTGGCTAAGCGAGCTTAATGGAAGAGTTGTATTGAGATGGGTAATCTAGATAGAAGTCTTTGTTACAAAATTGAGGGGCAAAAGAGTAATTAGATCGATAGACTAAAGTAATAATATCTCACAAGTGTTAAATTGAATTTGACAAGAGATGAGAAAAAATTGCAAGAGTAGAGTGGGCGAGTCTCATGATCATATGGAAAAGAGAAATTATTGCTACTCGATTAATCGAATAATAATGATGAAGTGAAGTATCTATCACTCTACTCTATTGATGGAGTGACGAGCACCCCACTTTGAGAGGTTCGACATGATGGGCACCTCGCTTTATAGGGCCCGACGTCTTACCAATAAAATGGGGTGTTGAATAATCCACTTTCACTTTCTCTCCAATCAAATTGAGTAGAAAGTGGAGCTCGATGGAAAATGTAGTTGGCAATGGAGTTTGCTCTCTTGCAAAGGTGGAACATTTGGTAGGTGGAAGGACTTATAGACAATAATTTTTTTACCTAAAATATTTTTTAATTTATGGAATAGTAAAATCTCAACTATCGGTAAGTTTTGTAAAGGAGAATAATTGAGTGCACTTGAGTTTTATATTTTACACATATCTCTTATTTTTTATTAGATGAATGTATCGTGTCCTCTTTCTATTGATCAATGAAAAGAGAGAAATACTAGTACTAAGTATAAAATTTAAGTGTATTAAATTCTTCTCTATTATACTAATCAACTAGAAAAATTAATGATACTAGTGTAATAAATACGTGAACAACCCATGTCATGCCTATCACTGCAATAAATACGTCAATAATTTTCTTAAAATTAATTATACTAATCAATTATTATTGTTTATTACGCTGCAATTAAATATTCTGTATATTACAGTTTTTTTTTAAGAGCAACGTAGAAGTGGAGGGAATAGTGGAACAAAACGCCACCCCGCCGTCTTCTTCTTCTCCTCTCTCTCTCTCCCTCTCTCTATTCTCTCTCTCTCTAGATATATATGTGGTTTGCAAATTGGCGACGACTCTTCTGCGTTCTGACTTCTCTCTCTCTCTCTCTCTCTCTCTCTCTCGATCTCTGGTTTGTGGAGTGTGATCACTGCAGCGGGGGGTGGACACAGGAAGCTGAACAGAGATGGGCCTCCTGGAGACGATGGCCTCTCTAAACTGGGAGGAAGAATCCTACCCATCCTACTGGGACTTCACCGTCCTCCCTTTCCTCGTCGTGTTCTTCCCTGCCGTCCGGTTCATCCTCGACAGATTCGTCTTCGAGGTGATCTCTCTTTCTCTCTCTCTCTCTCAGTGTGTGTTTTTGTGGGCTTCCTGATGAGGGTATTGGAAAAGTTTTCTTTTGGAAGGGAACTTGGCAACTTTGGGTGGCTTTCTTTTGGTGTAATTTGTAGCATTTTTACTTGGTCGAAATGGGTTTTTTTCTTCCCTGGGCCGCGGCGTTGAATTCTGGTGCTCGCTTGAGCTGTCCTGTGTTGACCTTTCATGTGAGGGGAGGGCGGGTCGTGTTTGTTTGGGTAATCGTATGTTGTGAAGATGTAAGAGTGTGGGGATTCAAGGAGATGGTTCCCTCGGACATGCAAAGATTGGTACGACGGGCAAAGTCCCACTCCCTTGGTGCTGTGCATTAGTAATCTGTTTCCTACCTTCAGAGATTGGTCTCACGTTTGAACAGCCTATCAAGTTTGAGTTTAGATCGGAAAGGCGCAGGATAAACTTGCTTTATTGATACTTGATAACCCACAAAATGTTTCTTTTAATGACACCGTAAAATGGTAGGAGTCCTTCCTGCGTTGACCTTGCGGTCATGGCTGTATTTGTGATATATATACATATACATATTTGACGATTTTAGGATTTAATTGCATCTGCATCAATTGCAGAAGCACGATAGAAAAGTGATGCAACAGCGGGGACTTTGGGTTGCTATAAATATGAGTGTACTGTTGGCCACACTATGGGGAACTAGGGAGAAGAAGGGGGGGGGGGGGGAGGGAGTGAATGGGTCTTATTGGATTTGTTATAACGATAATCAAAACATGTGCACAAAAAGTGCGAGCACACAAATGGAGAATGATTTTTATCCTGGTTTGGAGTTGACCCACTCAATCTCCTACATCCAATCCCCGAGACAACAACCACAAGATTTCACTACTGGCGCAAACCCACTACAACGACCACTTGGTGCACAACCCGCACCCAGGTCTGTGAATTGGCAACGACTCTTCTGTGTTCTGTCTTCTCTATCTCGCTCTCTGGTTTGTGGGTTGTGATCACTGCAGCGGGGGGTTGACACAGGAATCTGAACAGAGATGGGCACCCTGAAGATGATGGCCTCTCTAAACTGGGAGGAGAAATCCTAACCATCCTACCAGGACTTCACCATCCTCCCTTTCCTCTTCGTGTTCTTCCCTGCCTTCAGGTTCTTCCTCGACAGATTTTGTCTTCGAGGCAATCACTTTCTCTTTGTGTCTGTATGTATGTCTCTCTCCCTCTCTCTCTTTCTCTCTCACCCTCTGTGTGTGGTTTTTTTGGGCTTCCTGATGAGGTTATCGAAAAAGTCTGCTTTTGGAAAGGGACTTAGAAAATTTTCATGATAAGAAACATAGTTGATTAATAAGCTTTCTGTGTGGACTTAGAGTTTTTGTGGTGCCACTACATAATTGATTATCGATCACTTGCCTATGGACTTAAAATTTTTATGATCCCACGACATAATTGATTAACGATCTGTATTATTTGGACTTAGAGAAATTCTAAAGTTAAGGCATAATCAATTAATGATGACTTCTATTGTGGGCTTAGAAAAATTATGTAAGTCAACAGTTAATTGAATGTCAATGAGAGATCAAAACATAATTGATTGACGACTGGGGGCTTAGCCAAATACTTGAAGGCCGAATCAAAGTTGATTGATTATCGAATACATAAAGTATGATATAACAGATTATTGAATCATGGACTTGGCCCATTAAAACTGTGAATCATTATATAATTGATTATTGATTACTATACAAGATAGTCAACGGCTGACAGAGATGCATACACTTAGTTGCATACTTAGCATTATGAAAGATATGATTCATGCAGACAATCATATACTCACTTGATACATGGGTGTTCTGTTAAATGAATCCCATACTTAATATATCAGTGTTTTGTTAACCACTCAAAATTAATACTTTTGGGACTGCATTGCGGTATGTAACATGTACTTCAATTGGGAATGAGTAGCTGGAGCTGAAATGGCCCTATAACTTAGAAAGAAGTATCATAGTAAGAAAGGAGACCAGAATGAAGGTCTTGCGATCTGATCTTTCTAAGTTATATGTTAAAAGGTTTGCATTTGTAGTAAAAGGAACACCTTTATGCTGGCTGCTGTTGGATAACAGAATTCTAGGAGATGCATAAGCCCATAGTTCTCTGAGGTTATTTGGACACAGAAAATCTCCTAAAGAATGATGATGATCTTCTGAGTAACATATCACCACCAGAAGACTAAAACATGCAATTCAATTTCTTATTTTCATGGGCCATTTTTTTTTTGAGGGCAACCAAAAGGTCACATTTCATTCATAAAGTAACGCAAAACAACACACAGAAAGAAAGTAACAAGTGAGACGAAAGTAACAGGTGAGAACAAAAAGAAAAGAAACAAAAAGGAAGAAGGTTGTCTAATGGAGGACTTGGCAACTAGGTTACCTGGTCCTACTGAGATTGGAGGAGGAGAGCAGGCAAAGAAAGTAATAAGGAAGTAAGGAAAATAAAAGCTGTAAAGGATCAAGTTGTGAAGCTTCTCCAGTTCTGGAACTTGAACAACATCATCTTCTCTGACCATTTCACAGCTCTTTTGAGGATGTCATATGCCACACTGGAATTCCCTTTGAAAATTCTGTTATTCCTCTGCCGCCAGATAGCCCATGGCAGTTTGATACATAGTCCAATCGTCTTGGCAAACGTTTGTTGGCCTACTTTGACACCACCTCTTGGCAAAGGCATGGCCATGTTGCTTTTGAAAACTAACTCAAATGAAAACTAACTTTTGCGTTTGATGTGATGGAGCTTGAAAATTTTTAAGTTCTGGTTTTTGCATGCATCATATTTTGTCCAACTAATAAAAGGAGCTGAGCTGAGGGGTAACTTGTTGGTGACTGGATGTCTTGATTTCAGTGGCTGTTGAAATTTTGGTCTTTGAATTAGTATATAGACATGAAGCAAGGATGAATGGGAGTATTACTGACTTTGGCAGACCAGCCATGGTCTGTTTTCACTCTCTTACATTTCATGTCATTTGCTTTTATCATTTTATTAATATTTATTTTATTTTTCCATTTGTTTCCTCCATTTAACTGGTCTAATATTAAGCCACTCTCCCAACTAAGTGCAGAGGAGGTGCATTCATGCTATAGATACAGTTCTCATACTTTCACCAATCTTTTATTCAGGATAGAGACCTGCATATTAGAGGATTGCAGCACCTTTATAGGGGCTATGTCATTTCTCTTAACAATATTTTTCTTTATCTACTGCATGTGAATGTTGTAACTAGGGAACAAAAGAGGGAGATAATAATTGGATGTCTTGTGGTTGGTGCCTACAGCAAAGGTACTGCCTTCTTATGGTTATGGTTGCTGGTGGTTCATGGATCCTGGAATTATCTAGAGGGAGTGGTGTTGTACATTAGACTGTGTGATAGTTTTGGCAAGATATTGTGAGAAGATTCAAAGAGAAATGAATATGTGATATTTTGTGTCCCAATGACAACATATAGGAGGAATACATGCCATGAAACATTGTACTCAAAATTGAATCTTACAGTAGTATAATAAGTCAGTTAGTATAAAAATGTTCCTTTATATCTCCAGAGTCATGCTTTGTAGCTATGGTTAGTGCCAAGGTCTCATATGAGTATCTTTTCCCCACTCATGTTTTCCCTTCTGTAGCTTCTATATGAAGACTGATAATGCAAGGACATAATTCAATACCTTTCTACTCCATTTTGAGCTTTATCCTTCAGCATGTCGAAAGGAACTGCTGGCTTCTCATTGGATCTCACTGCAGCGTTGTCATTTCGTGAGGGTCAATGCCTGTTACAAGATCATGATTAAATATCTGAATTTGTGCCACTGATATCGAGACTGATTTTCTTTTCCTACTAGATGTTTTCTTAATATGTTTCCAACATGAGCTAAAACTTTTCGTGAAGATCCACTTCAGTTTTTTGAAAGAAGATTTCCACTTCATTGTCAATTAAGCTCTCTTGGAGTGGAGTTTTTGTTCATTGGATATAAGGTGTGCATTTGTTTTCACTTCTTTTTGGAAACAGATCCGATTGCAGGAAATATCTAATTATGCTATCAGTCAATATCCAGCAAAAGTGGGCTTTCTTTGATGTTTGTGTCCTCTAGCTGCAGCTCTTCCTGAATTCAAAGGAAGAAGAATTCAAAAGCATGATACATTTTTATTTAAGAATTAGCTCCACATAATGAAAGGGCATCATGTTTACCTCTCACACAAATGCTGTAATCCTCTTTTGGAACATAATAATGAAAGAAAAGGACACTCTTTCTTGCACGATATCTCCACGAATGTCTTTCCTTCCAATCTTTTATTAGAATGAATGGTGGAACAATCTTCTTTGACAGAACAGGATTCATGTAGCCCACCCCAAATAATGGGATAAGTCTTTGATGATGATGTTGATGGTGGTTCTGGTGGTACAATCTTTTATGAGAAAGGAATGTGTTTTCTAATGCAGGTGAAACATATTTTCTTCAAAAAAGATTTTGGGATGAAAAGAGAAAGAAAATGTGCAAGTCTCCTACATATTCACTTTCCGTTAGTAAGATAGTGTTTACTAGGATAGTCATAAAGTAATAATCAAGCATCCTTGCCATAGTAGGCAGAGGGGGATTTCCCATCTTTCCTAAGGACTTAAAAATCTTTTGTTTCATCTACATATTGGTTGTTGCATAATTGCATTTTGTCCCCTTTCTTGTAAACTCGTTTTGTATACATAATGGTTTTTTGCATTAAATAGGCTGTTCTTTTTGGTGATTAACAGAGCATATTTCATGATTTTATGTTTTCTGTTGCTCCTCAAAAAATCACTTTGGATTCAATTTGAAGAAGTGAAAGGGGCAAAAACTCTAGGAAGTTGGATACTTGTGTTATGTCTAAATGAAATCGCTTGTGTATCATATGTAATGTTCCTGATGAGCTGTTGGCATGTTCCACTGGTCTAAGAATATCTAAAAGAACATTTTATAACCTAATTCCATCATTTAGATTGTTTCATGTGCAACAAAATGCATAATTTTCTCTTGTCAGGTCACTGTCTCTTTCTCTCTTGTTCTTATCTTTTGTATGTTGAAAAGCATAACTTCTAAAAGGAACATTCAATTTCAGATGTGTATGCAACAGAAAAAGGAAAAATACCTTGGCTGATCAGATCTTTTCGTCTAATATGATTGTGTATCTTCCCTCTAGATTTTTAATGCATGAATGTTTGTGCAGAGAATTGCAAGGCATTTTGTTATTGGGAAGGGAGACAAAAAACAAAATTTTGAAATAGAGAGAAAGCCGAAAAAGGTTAAAAAATTTAATGAATCAGCATGGAAGTTTGTTTATTTTCTTTCTTCGGAGCTTTTGGCGCTTTCTGTTACATACAATGAGCCATGGTTTACAAACACAAGCAACTTTTGGATTGGACCAGGGAGTCAGATCTGGCCTGATCAGAAAACAAAGTAAGATTCTTATTTTAACTGTTTCAATTAATACAAGTGGTAGTGCGACACCTTAGATATGGTATATGTACTCTTTCTTGACTGAATTCTTCCTGAATCCAGGTTGAAACTAAAGGGAGTCTACA
Organism: Colocasia esculenta; assembly: GCA_014218235.1. Lineage (NCBI taxonomy): Eukaryota > Viridiplantae > Streptophyta > Magnoliopsida > Alismatales > Araceae > Colocasia > Colocasia esculenta. The sequence continues at coordinate 180,458,748 of CM024755.1, read as the reverse complement.
TGTATTGTGCTGGATTCTACACATACTCAATTTTTGCATTGCTTTTTTGGGAGACGAGACGCGCAGACTTTGGGGTATCAATGACCCATCATCTTGCAACTGTCATTCTCATCCTCTTGTCTTACATATTTAGGTTTGTTTTTGAGTCTGAAATGCTTATTTAGCCATGTAGATCCTTCTGTTTCGTGATGAAACCCAACTTGCACTGGATAAATCCTGTGGAGCTTGGAGCTCCTGATCATCCTCTTCCCATTTCAGCCTGGGATCGATCAACACAATGTCTCCATTTTGTCTGTGGAGCCACATGTTGACTGTCTCACCGGATGCTAGCAATTTGAATCTAGATCTTCATCAGATTATATTATGTGCCCTACTAAAATTAAATTATTTGTACTGCTCAATGAGTATATTTTTGCCTTTCCACAAATTGAATGAAGAAGTGATGCTAACGTTATTCCATTCATAAAACAGAAGCAGAATCATTTTAGCCATATGTTTTCAAGCTGTAAGAACAATGATGAGATTCTCCTTTTGCATTCTTCATCATGCATCCTTCATATCTCCGTGATGTTTTGGCTTGGAAGATCTTTATGCATTCTTTGGCATGCACCTTTGGGTCTTCAGAATCATAGCATGTTCTGCCGAATTTTTTTGAAGTTTCAAGTCATGAACTGATTGTTACTCTTCAGTGACTCATCCTTATCTGCAGGTATTAGGAGGGATTAGAAAGAAAACATAATTTCTACATCATTGCTAAATTTCTATTGGACTTCATGGATGGACAATTCTAATCTATTTCATTTCACACGTTGTACAGTGATACTAGGAATTTCACCTTTTAATTTTGGTACTATGCTACTGAAATGCACTTCAAGATTGGTCGTTAAGCTGGCATCAAGGTCTTTCCTGATAAAAGTTCATAGGGATGCGTGAATAGATTTGTAGAAACATTGACAAGATGAATTTGAACATGTAAAGTACTGTAATCTATTTCAGCATTATCCAGAATATCTTTGTGGTTAGATAAGCTCATGAAAAATTAATGCATTTTTCCATGAGACCAGTTTTGGAGTGGCTATCACCTGGCAACTTCTACATGTTTCTGCTAATTTCCCTAGTGCAATACACAATCTCTAATAAGCATTGCTTGATTGAGCTTTATCACCATCTGCTCATGAAGATTTCATCTCAATTATGCCCTTGTACCATGGTCTTTAAATTCAAAATGCCTATCTTAAGCATCCTTTTATGTGTTTCTACTTCTCCCCATTCCTTATGCACTACATTTGATCCAAGATGAATTCTTGGACAATTATTTAGGAATTGTCCATAAGAACAACCACTGCACCATTTCATCAAAGGAAATTTGTTTCCATGGTGGTCCGGCTAGTAATCTCTAAAACAATTGCTGCTTCAATCAATTTTCTACGCTAGAATTTTCAGATTACTGTCATAATCGCAAATAATGTCCTTGTTTTGTTCGCAGATTTGCTCGTGTTGGTTCTGTTGTTTTGGCTCTTCATGATGCAAGTGATGTTTTTTTGGAACTTGGAAAGATGTGCAAATATGGTGGCTATGATTTCATTGCCACCATTGCAGTTGCTCTTTTTGCTTTGTCATGGGTTCTGCTTCGTTTAACATACTTCCCATTTTGGATTATCCGAAGCACAAGGTACTAAGCATTTTGGATGTATATCTTTAGTTTTATTCTTTGAATTGTCCTTTTGTTGGTAGCTGTAGGACAGAAGGTTTATTGGCAGCAGATGATGTTGAGTGTAAATCGTCTGAGGGAACTAATTTGCTTCGAAATTTGGATGTGATCTGTACTTGAGGAGGGACAGGTTAAAGCATATGGCTGTCTGTTTTCCTCCTGTTTATCCTTAAGTATATAGACATGCCCACTGTCCATGTAATTATCTATATCTCGAAAGCAATCAGTATACATTCTTTTCAGTATGGATATCTATGGAAGTCCATGTTTTGGTATGACCTCCTTTGGATTTATTGTAAAAGCAGTTAAGAGGGCAGTGCTTATCTTGCAGTAAGCTGTCTTATGTCTCATATTTTTCTCTATAAATTGCAGCTTCTTCTTTGATTCCCTTGTTAAAGTGCAATTAGAGAAGACATTGCACAGAAATGTCTGGTTTGCCACATATAGTGATAGATAATGCCACTTCAACATATTAGTCCAAACACAATTCCATTAATTTATATGTTGGTGGTATAGTTTTCAGTAATTCCTGGCACATTAGTGAATGAGGAATCAACTCTGCATAATGTAGCATTGAGCCTCTGTTACTTAACGCATTTGTTCACATTTTCTGACAGTTACGAAGTTCTTTTGACCTTGGACAAGGAGAAGCATAAAGTGGAAGGACCCATATACTATTATGTGTTCAATACCCTTCTATTTACCCTGCTCGTCTTCCATATTTACTGGTGGGTCTTAATCTTCCGGATGATTGTAAAGCAGATCCAAGCAGGAGGCGAGCTGGGGGATGATGTCCGATCTGGTATTTGATGTGAACTCCACATTTTTCTCATGCATGCATGTCAAAAATTGTGTCTTGATGGAATTGTTGGAATCTTGCATAACAATGAAAATTACTTTTTCCAAGTTCTGCAATTTAAGAAAATTATGTATTTGTGCTGCATGAGTTTGCGACAGATTACTACAAGCATACAGACCTGCATTCATTCAACATATTAAGTCACTTGTTTCTTATGTAGATTCTGAAGATGAAGATGAACATGAAGACTAAGGCTGGAACAACATTGGCCATAGCGACATGCTAAACTCGGCAGCTCCGCCACGTATTCTGCCTTTGTTATCTTTGTCTGCAGAGTCATGATCCTGATCTGTGATATCATTACCATCATTTTCTCTGCTTTCTGTTTTCTAATGATCTATCCAAGATCTGATAAAGAAGGAAGAGCAGCTACCTGCAGGTAGACATGAACCTGATCAATCTTCAGATGTTCACCTCACATGCTTCCACATTGGGACCTTTTTCCCCCCTCAAGTTTGAGGAATCCTCATAGTATGAAGTTTCTCTTCATTGTTGTTTATAGAAATTTGATAAAGATACTCATTGGTATGAGTGCTATAGAAATTTATTGAATCACTGCCTTCCTTGGACGTCATTGTTAGCATTCTCTTTGCACAAGTGGTGTAGACCAAATTCCTCTTATTTCCTATGCCTTTCTCCATCTCTTTGACCAAAAAGTTCTGCAAGTTCTCACCAAATATGTCAGTAGGATCTGAAAGACATATTTATGAGTATACATGTTCCAATCGAACTCCCGACACCGAACAGCCACGGACACAAAATCGAAGGACTCTCTTACCGAAGATCCGGACTCGCTGCCCCCTCGTGGGCACCCGCCCCGCAGAGATTGGATGCTTGCAGGGCCCACCCTCACTTGTGTCTAGACGGCGGGCATCAAGCTTTTCTCGTCACCCAAAAGATTCTGCAAGTTCTCACTTATTGGCTTTTACTGGTACACAGCAGCATGAATCCTTTTCTTGTTCTGCTTATTGTCATGTATAGAGTAGCTAGGCCTTTAAGCTTGTGCCTTGTTTTAGAAGCCAAGACACCTGGGTGTTGATACACTTCAATTCTCTTGTCACCACCTATCTAAAGTTTCTTAGCAGTCCACATCACATTGGCAGCAGTAATGAGCAATTAGTTCGACTGCCAAAAAAAAGAAAGGAGAAAGTTTATTTAATATACCCGTTATAACTTAGAACTCATTCACTATTCAGATATATCAAGTTCAATAAAAACTTAGCTTGTTAGTATAAGTTGAACTAGTAAGATTGGCACAATGTAACGTAGAACGCCGCGTTTGCACACCCAAGCCCACTGCACTTAACCATGACGTTTGATCATCCTCACAGATGAAGTTGACATATGATGTATGTCTTTTGCAGACACCAACGGTCAAGTCAATATAGGAAGTATAGAAGAGTAAACTTGTAATGGCAGCTTTGACCCTTACACTCTAGGGGTGGCCCAATGGTTGGGCACCCCGTTTGCACACCAATAGGGTTAGAGACGTGTTTTGGGCAAATGGCAAATGATTTGTCCGGGTGCCGCGGGTCGCCCGCGCCAGCAGCGCGCAATGCGGGGCGCGCCCCGTGCTGCTGGGCGCGGGCCACCCGCGGCGTCCGGGCAAATCATTTGCCCAGGCGCTTGATTTGCCCGGACGCCCGGGCAATAAGAATTTCTCATGGGTGTAGGATCGAATCTTGCTGAAAGTTATGCACCGAGTGCGCCGAAGGGTTTTTTCAGGTTTCTTGGGTTTTGAGTGAGGGAAGGAGGGACTCCGGATTCGATCCCAGGTGAGGTGATTCTTATGCGCACCTAGTGGCAGGGTTTGCCACCGGTCAATTTACCAAAAAAAGAAAAAACAAACTTTTGAAGTTAGAAATTAGAAAGATTTTCTATATGAGGGGGAGACCTCCTTGCTTATTAAACCAATTTACTACTTCTTTGGGAATGGCATTGTACTTAGAAAAGTTAGATGGTCTTAGAAGGTGTGGAGATTTCCGTTAGAGAAATACTTTGTGCCTAGTCGCCAAAGTACTCATCCGCTAGACACAAGTGGACAACACGTTGTTGCCAACATGATAGCGGGGTGTGGTCGAGTACTTTCACCAGACACAAAGTATCTCTCTTCAAAAAAATATTTATTGCACTTTTTAATTGCACTTGAACGTACACTTTTGATCATTCATTGAGTCGGACACAATATATCACATATGCCTTGACCAATGGGAAAAGCAACGCACTCTCAAGTGCATTTGATAAGTGCAAAACGGTTTTGTAGCACTATTTAGTAACACCATTTGGTAACATCATCATTAAAATTATGTCACATCGAGTAATTCAAATAAAAAAATTAAAAACACCTCATAAATGATGAAATTGTGGTGCATTTTGATTGGTGTGTTATTTTAATATGTTATCAAACGGTATTACTAAATTATTTTCCTTAGAAATTATCAGGTACCCGTCTTATTGCACCAACCAAGTGCACTCCGAGAGTATGATTTTGATCTTTCATTGGACGGGCACGTGTCACGAATGCATTGGGCAATGTGAAAGGCAAAAAAGTAGTCTCAAATATATTTGATAAGTGCATTAAATATTTTTCATACTACTTTCTTTTACCTTTGATTGGGACTGAGGGACAACCGGGTAAGGCAGACAACAAGTTGCATTAGATGACCAGAGAGTTTATGGCTCAAGGGTGTCAACACATTCCTCTCACCGGGGGAGATTATGTATTTAAATTTCATCTTCATCTATATAGATAGACATGTCAATGTAGGGTTGTAAGGGGGAAAAAATCCTCTATTCAGATCAGAGGCAATGCTTGAGAAATTATTCAAAACATAGAAATGCAGCTACCTTGCACAGGTATTATTAATAAAAGAAAATGTACAGTCAGCAATGAAAATGTACAGTCAGCATTGGAAGAAATTGAGTAGACTGTTCAAATTGTGAAAATCTAAGAAAGATAGGTTGTAAACAGATTTTTCTGATCTGAGTCATGGCTGGTTATGTGGTATCATATTATTGTTTATCTCTTCTTCTTTATTTTTTTATAATTTAAATTTTAGAGCCCAAATCGAACTGGCATAGTACGATATTCTTAATATCATATTGTCTCATAAGAATCTAGTTTGATCCAATAGACTAATTCGGCCAACCATAATCTAAGTAATATGTATTGTAATATTGATATGGCAAACATACTCCAATCTAATTGACATACACATATTGGCAAGTCTAAACTGTAACCCCTTAAGGTAATGCTTAAGTGGTGTTGATTGATGTGATTTAAGACATAGCAAAGCACCATAAAATGCCATATTTTCATGTATCATATAGGGGTCTTTGTTGGCCCCTACTAAAAGGAAAATTGCATAAAAATTTCACCCTACTTTTGCATTTGTTTCTATAACCCTTCATGGGGGCGTTAGTATCACAAATACACTTTTAACAAACTTTGGTCGAGATATCCATAGATTTTCCTCCTCCTACATCAACCCTTAAAGAGACTTGGCGGCTTATGAATGGAAAATGATGAAAAATGACATACATGATACTTAGTTCACATAAGTAGGCAGGACGTACATATATACAAATCCAAATATAGGGTAGATGTTCATGCAATTTTAACTCTAAGAGCAGTGACGAATCTAGAATTTTTGTTCAGTGGGTGCACCCTTACATATATTTTCTTGATTCAATGAGATCACTAATGGTGAAACTTTACATCACTAATATAAACTTTTCAATCCAGTGAAGTCACAGGACTCCACTGGCCACAAGGTGGCTCCGCCACTATCTAAGAGGGCTATCTCCGCAAAAGACCATCATATGAATACGGTACATACGATGTTTCACAAATCACAAAGTTGGATGACAAAGAGAAACACTTTGTACCCGACGCGAGAAAAAATCCGTGCGTGCGCCCATCTATAGATACAAGTGAGTGGGCCCCACAAAAGTGCTTTCTCGGATTGCAAAATAACAGCCCCCTGCAGTATTGTAGACACACACATGAACATACACATATGATAGATATATGAGCGACTCAAGAAGCAGAGGGTATACACGCCATCATCTTGATCCATGACTCCCTTTTTTTCAGGAAGAGATGGATCTACATAGTCGTAGTTGGAAGTGCAATATATAAGGGTAAGAGAAATGCTGGGCACCCATCTTGGGTGGGTACTGCACAGTCACTGTGGCACCATATCGATAGATAGACCATCTAAATATGTCGCGATGTGATGTGATGTGATGTGATGTGATGTCACCCACCATGGTTGGTTGGCGGTCGGCCATTGGCTCACGTTGCTATTTAGGGTCTATTTGATAACCTTTAATATATATCTATTATCTGAAATATTTAATTTTTAAGATTTCAGATTGTTTGATAAAATATCTTAATTAATCACTTAATTTTAAGTTAAGAATAATCTTTTTTTCCCGATCAGATTTTTGTCGAAGCAGCATCGGCGCCGGGCGGCTCCGGATTCCGACGCCTTGTGCCAAAATTTGGCAATCGTCGGAGGCCGGATTCCGGTGATCACCAGCGATCGCCAGCAACAAATTTCGACGGCCTATGCCGGAATCCAACAATCGTCAGAGACCGCCGCCGACGGCGGCGAATTCCGACAACCAGATAGTTACTTAATTTTTAAAAAAATATTTTTGACCATTCTGAATTTTAAACCCAAGACCTACCTATTAGAAGTGTAGTATCTTAACCAACTATACTACAGTTTAGATGTTGTTTAAGTTGGTTATCAAATATCTCTTAAACTATATCTAATATATATTAAATTCTTTTTAAATTTCAGATTTAAAAAATAGATGACAAATAAGATTTAAAATTTAAGTGTTATCAAACACCACCTTTTTGCCTGCCATTGTGGCACTACGATGTCTGAGCAATACCCGCCCAAGACGGATACCTGGTATTTCTCATAAGGATATACCCCTGTGAGCATCAAATTACACAGGAGAGGAGAATTCCAATGATCCTTGTAAAGGACCTCCACTCTGTTTCATTTGACAATAGGGAGTATCATTCAAATAGTTGTTACTTGGCAACAAATGATAGGATTACCTCGCAATCCCATATGAAAAGGGGCAATAAAGAAGACATGGGAGCAGTTGATAAATGTGTCAAATTTTTTTTTTTTTTTTTGATAACGAGAAACCCCCGCCCCGTGTGATTTTGTGGACTCAGAGATTGATGTTTAAAAACTCCAAAGTCAGAACTTGACAGTCCCTACTTTCCGTGTACCCATATTGTCCTTACCTCACTTGACCGAAAAAACTCCGGATCTACACACCTCGATGATTGCATGTAGATCAGGTAAGCAACACCACCCCCGGAATCGAACTCGGGACCTCCTGCTTTTAAGCAAGAGTTCTAACCGATCGACCCAACCGAGGTCCTCATGCCAAAAAATTGTTAAAATAAAAAGAGAAAAAGATGTGCTCAGGGATGATCATATGGCCATGCAATTAATTTTTCCTGGACAAATGGTTTTGTTTTGTCTCACTGTCTGGTATTGAGGCCCTGGGAGGAAGCATGCCCACCAACCCACCCATGTAGCTTTGTCTGCAAAATGTTGTCACTGGAACTGCTGCTGGCCTGAGCAAGTTTCTAATGTTGCTCCAGCTCCAATGTAAGCAGAAGATATAGAACGGGGGTCACAGGAGCAGAGAAAAATGTGACCACCGACCCTGGAACTTTTGGAACAACTTGGGTTGGAAAGAGATTGACAAAGAAGAACTCTTCTGTTGCTAAATTTTCCTTTGGGAAAATAATTCAATAGATTATAGAATCCTAAATATACAAAATTCATTCTCGCCCTCCCCGAACATGCGTACACCCATTGAGATCTTGACAAATATGGCTCATTCCAGTGTTAACAGTTGAAGATATTTGAGCGCAGATCCCAGGGGAATTGGCTCTTTCTATTTTTGGGGGTGGGGGGGTTGGATCAAAAGGATTAAGGACTTGGAAATGCCTAGGGAGACAAAATTCTGCATTGCACAAGCATTAATGTATTTGCAGATGCATGTGCCAACTCAGTTATGGTGTAGATTCCTGAGTAAAAAAAATCCAATGCCGCCGATCGTCAAGGTGAGAATGAGGGGGTAACCTATCAAATCTACATCTCGGATTCTGCTTGCATCGGTTTTCCGTTGTCGGATCAACTCGCCCATTTGCTCATGAACAAGATTGGACAGATTGTCTAGTTGATGCACGATTTGACGCTGGCCACGTGAAATAACCATGATCTGCACACAATAAATAATACCAGGTCAGATTCAACACACAACCTCGAATTGGTGTCTTTAGAATTAAAGTAACACATACGTGAAGAATGCAAATGACGGGGTTGTTGTAAGGCAACAAATTAGCTTGCGAGAACACTTGTATGGGATGCAACTTATCATTGAAATAAGTTCTCTAGCTCTTCACTAAAATCGACTATCTGAGAAATTGAAGCTCAATATGCAACATCTTTTGCTCCTTCCATCCATTTTCCAACATTTATAAGAAGATAAAATCTCAAGTTAATGTAGCCTACATGCTACCTTCTTCCACAACCTGCTTTTACCTTCTTGTTTTGGTTGTGTGTGTTGTTTTTTTTTTTTGTGGTGGGGGGTTGGTTGGGGAGTAGTTGTAGGATTTCAGGATTTTAGGATGGAACTTTTAATTGGAATATCAGAAACTCTGCATACCTCTTCCATCAATGGAGATTCTTTTGCCAGCTGGCTAGACGATGATGAGTTGGGAATTAGTGAACCATTGCCTAGACCAGAAATAAATAGGGACGTGGGTCCAGAACCATTGCAAGTCTCAGACTGAAGGGCCAGGTTTTGCTGACTCATTGAAGATTTCCTCACATTGAATTTAGAATTTAACTCTTCGATCCGGGATGTGAACTCATCCATTCTCTCATTTAGTGTCGATATCTGCTCCGATAACTGAGTGATCACTCCCTATAAGAGATCAGAAGGATTGTGAAAAAAAGAGCCAATGACAACAAATTGGAACACACAATTTCGTAGTTAAAAATGGTGAACAAATTCCCAGCACTATGGTACAAAAATATTCTACCACATCTTCACACAGCTAATGATTGTATATTTTCATTACCTGATTAATAGCAGGTGAGTCAGGAGTTCTAACTTCAAATCTCCTGTTGTTAACAGTAAGTCTTGTGAGCTTGCTTAGATGCTTCTCCCGGATCTCTGCTTGTGTTGAGTAAGTGTGTGGCATACCACTTTTGGAAAGAAGATATATCAGATTGACCAAGAAACCAAAATGCAATTTTCTTTTAACTATGAAAGGAACAGGTAGAAGTTTTTGACATGCTATCTTAAAACCAACTAATTGAGAACATGATTCATTATAGATATCTTAGCATATATCCATGAAATGTCTTATTTTGTCTACATATCAAGTTTGAATTTGAGGAAAAAAAGAAAAAAAGAAAAGGAAAGACAAAGTTCACAATTTTAGCATATATCCAGAAACAAGTACAAAGAAACCATCTTTCTTCGTTTCTTCTTCTTCTTCTTTCATTCACATCATTTTCCTTTTTCCTACTTCTTGCTTTGTTGTCTTCTTTCCTTCAGCTTTTTCCCTTTTTCCCCTCCCAGCATAGGGCTGGGTTGAGGTCTCAACTGTGAGACTTGGCTAGGATGGCTGATTAGGGCTGATCCTAGGTTGATCCAGTCATTCCCATCCCATTCCTAAGATTCATGAATGGGGGATTGGACTTGGATTGGATGAGCAGAAATCCAATTGAATCATCTGATCCGGCTCAATCCAATCTGCTTCTGCCTTGGTGCAATGGTGCTACACATCCATAGCCAGCAGAAGAATGCATACACCCCTGATTTGTCCATAGCTTACAATTCAGCTAGACTGGGCCTTCAGACTGCATCATTCTCAAACTGAATCAATCTCATCAGGTCAACCAGATCAATGGCTGCTTCAGGCTGAGGGAAGGCTGACCTGAATGGCATAATGGAGATAGGTGGAGAGGATGAACAAAGGAAGGAAGGTGTGAAAGAATGTGTACCCCCTCTCCCCCCCCAAAAAAAAACCACTAAAAAATAAAAAAAGGAGAAAACCCATCTTTTCATTTTTCGTTTGTCATGTTGCTCCGTTTCCCCCTCATTTTTTCATTTTTCCCTTACTACAATTTGTCTGATTCAATCCCAACTGGCAACTTATCCTGGTTAATTCAGATATGCATTTCACAGAAATCCATTCCTTTTCGTGTATGTACATACACACACATACATATAATAGAATTTATTATCTTTTAGTGTCTATAATTTTTTTGCAATTAACTTCTAGCCCCTGCAACTTGTCTATTTAGCCCTGAATCCAAAAAAACTAACTTCTCTTAAAGGTAGGCCTTTTTCAGGACATTTTGATAATTATTACAATATCTTTCCCTAAAAGGATCTACTTTAAGGAAGGTTAAATTTCTTGGGTTCAGAACTAAATAGTTAAGTATGAAAATTAAAAGTTAATTGCAAAAGAATACAAAGACTGAAACCTAAAATGACCCATGGTTTGTCATGGCGGGGCGAATCGGCCCGATTCCCCGAATCGGAGCGGATCAGGGGAAACCCGATCCCTGATTCGCCTGATTCGCCCCGATTCCCTTTATATAATATAAATATATATAATATTATCATATATGTAATACATATAATATATCTGCAATATATATATATCATATTATATATTATATATAATACCCATGCGAATCGTCCGATTCGGACCGATTCGGGGGAATCGGAGCGAATCAGGAGCAACCCGATTCGCCTTCCGATTCCGACTCGGCAAACCATGAAATGACCTAATATTACTATAAGTATATATACACACATATATGGAATTGTTGCTCGATGACATCAAGTAAAAGACATTTTCAACCATCACAGCCTTGATTTGGATAAAGACATGAAAGCTCAGATATATTACGTCTTGAAATGCCTGTTCCTCATAGCAATCCTTTCTGCAGAGGCTCGAGAAAGAGCTTCCTTAGGGCTTGAAACCATGTCATCATCTATACTCAGCTTTGTTTTTAAATCATCTGGCAATGTCTAAAGTTAACAACACTGGATTAGTGCTACACTCAAGTCCAAAAGTAGATTCACATGGTAAAACGGATAACAAGGCAGACTCCAAATGATTGTCAAGAGTACAGCATACCATGACATCATTCACAAGCTTTTCTAGTTGGATCTGTTCAATATAAGTGCGAGGAACGTAAGAGCCTTCTAGACCCAATTGCTCTGCGACCTGCCTCACTATTAGACGATCTCTTCCTTGCACCTGTTATCAAAAGAAAGTGAATACAAGTCAAGAGAAAATATATTCCAGCAATTTACTATCATGTGACATAAATACTCTTTTCTGTGGTAATGATTCAAAATGAATAAAATGAATATTAAAAGACTGAAAAATGTTACAAATGTTCAGGAAGTAGTTTGCTATAGGTTAAAAAATGAACGTAGAATGCTAGATGACAGTTCATTTACCTTTCCCAAATACAAGAAGGGAAAAAGAATATTTGAAAAACTAACTTAACAACTATGGCATCAGGTCCTTTGAAGGAAATTTCTAGGTGGTTGAACCACATTCATTTTTGCAGTTCATCACGCTTCTTGCAGGCTAACTTATACTTTCCACAAACTTTTCATTTACCACTTTGTCTTTTCTTTTACAACTATTACTAAAGTCATTCCTGTTTCAGAAACTACAGTAAAACTCCATATTTTTTGTCAAAACACTTCCGGAAATTGTCCAGTGTAATCTCATATCCAAGAAAGCTCCAAAATAATGAAGCATTAGAACTTCCGCATGGATAGAAAATAAACATGGTCCAACTACATTATTATGGAATGTAATTGTGGATAATGAACGGATACCTGGACATAATGACGATTTAGTTGCTCTAACCAGTCAATTTTCACAACTACTTTATCATCCGCAAATACATGGCTACTCCTTTTCAATATAGTTGCAATTGTATATCCCAAGGCCATCAGCCCACCAAGAAGCCGTACACTAACTTCAAATGTAATCCTTGGTGAAATGATAAATGGACTGTCGGTAACCCACTCCTGACATTCAGAAAAAAAATCTCAAATGTGCAAAAGATAATAAATGGACAACATAGGAACATAATAGCCAAAAGAAACTTCAATAGAAAATAAGCATAATATAACATCACTTACATACATCCAATCTAATGTCAAAAGCTAACTTCTCTTTACTCAGAGCTCATAAAAACATCATAGCAATATCAGTTGAATTAACATTGTCAAGTGTCAACAGCATGCAAGCTAAAAAGGTAACTGAATAAATACACCACCATGTTCTGCAATACAGGAATGAATCCCCCAAACATGTTAAAGAGAACTGATTCAGAAACACATCTGCAGGCCTCAAATGACCAAACCAATCATAATAAAGAAAATATTCTTTGAACTTGCAATCACATGTCCTGAGGTTTATCATCATCAGGTCAAGTGGAACTGAACTTATACTTTTCTGGAACTGAGGATACGGTCCCCTCCAATTCCAGAAAAATGCAATCTTTTCCTAGCTTTATGCCATAAACAAGAGATATTGAGTTGCATTCTATCCTGTTGACTTTCTAAATGTAGTACTTGTAGATGTTGCACATAGACAGAAAAGGTTAGTGATTTGAGTCAGTTTCCCACATTCTCTTCATCAAATGCCCAGGAATTCTTTTCCCATAGTCTCAACCTAACAAAACACCACAGGAAACATAATGCTCGGCTAAAGTGAGAAGATACCACTAAAAAAAGGTTAGAGGTCAGAGGGCAATTAGGACCACCTTCTTGATTCTTAGAGATGTGCTATGCACATAGGCCCTGAAAGAAGGCCTTTCAACCAAGGGAGACATCACGATAACTGTGCTCTGGGCATGCCCTTCTTGACATGATCAGCAGACGAGACTTTTTTTGCAGTCTGCAGTCTGACAGGTTTACATATTTATTGGCTTCTTTTCCAAAAAAATTGCAGCCAACAAATATAAGGATGCCTCAAACTTCATTGTTTGTGTTTAAGTTGGAGAATATCATGCTCCACTTGTTCCTTTTGAGATTTAATGTGGGTAGAAATTGCAGAGTTAAGGCCATTCCTAGCCAACCTTGGATTAGTCAGGATCAGGAAACAATCCACCAAATCAGCCAGGGATGGCTATTCTTAACCCTGTCTTCATTCTTTCTACTTGCCATGGACAATATTTCCCTGTGCCAATGGTTTTCTTTAAGTGAACATAATTTCATCTTGGTTTAATTGTTAGTCTATAAACTGTTCCTAAGGTTGGGATCAAGATTGTAGTTGAAGACAAAGAGACTATTTGGAAGAACTGACAAAGAGTGGCAACGATATTTTGAATCTGAAATGCAGACAAAAACTGGAAACTGCATGGGAACAAGGTTCTAAAACTAAGTTTCAGAACCAGTAAAATCAACCTGAACCAGATGAATTGGCCATGGAAAAGAATGGATAGGCAACTCCGAACATGGATGGATCACCTATACCATTTAATTAACCAAGTGGTTCAGGCAGTTCCACCTGAAACATCAAATGCCCGAATGACAAAATTCAAGCAGCAGTAATCAGGGAGACATGGATGTATCAAAACACTGAAAATGCAATGTGTCCAAGATTTTAAGGTGTCAAACTTCCATATGGATCTTATGCCTTTGATGGCGTAAAAACAACCCTACTCCATTCCCGCTTTCCTAGTTTAGTTTCCTCCTATTCTCTTCTCTTTTCTCTCTGTTTCCTTTTACCCCTACCTTTTCTTTTGCTAGTCCACAGCTTCCACCCTGACTTAGCAGACTTTATCATTGAGCTGGGATAGCATTAACACATTGAACTCAACATTACTTTAGTTTTCTTGATAGTTTTTAAGATTCCCTTTCCAGATTACCGAGGCTCATGCCTCCTTGTGCAGCTGTACCTCAATAATTAACCCCCTTTGAGGGTTACAAAGAGTGCCTCATGACTGCTCCAAGATCTTTTAGCCTACGGTCACAATAGAATGAGTGTCAGACTAGATTATAAAATAAAGGAAGTCTTCCATATTTGAGGTTAAAACCCTCAAGTAATCATATTTACTCTTACTTATTGAACCTTAAATGGACCAGATATTCACTTACATACCCTACAATCAAGAATGATCTCCTTAATCTAACAACAGTTAGGTTAACTCTAACCATGAGAAACTGTTTTATAACCTCTTTGCCAGTCTCTCCTTCCTGTTCTGCTGCAATGTCTGCAGAAGCAGAACTGGTTCTGGGACCGGTGGGGCCTATTCTGGTTTAACCTGGGAGCCGGCCAATCCCAATGTGCGGGGACCAGTTGTTGTAAATATCTATATTGAGTTATCTTCAAAAAAATAAAATACTTACATAAACTAATCTCAAAGGGATTCAAACCCTAATCACAAGCAGAACTAAAGTTTTAAACCCTAGTCAAGTCATTAGTCACTTCATTTTATTAGATATGAAGTCTCTTTTGACTGACTTAATCATTGAGATTGTGTTTTATTTACAGATTTTTAAAGCTTTCTACTTTTTTCTTTGAAAGAGAATTCAAACTTTATTTCTTTTTAAAAGGACCAGTTGGTCCAGTCCTGAGACCAGCTGAAGTGGGAGTAGGAAGGGCCCTTCCCAATCTGGTTCACCTTGGTCCCATTTGAACCATTGGGTCCTGCTGACTGTGTTCAACCAGTCTTGCAATGAACCCTCCCTCTCTAGTGAGTCCATGGCAACACCATCTGACCAGGATGAGACCAATGACCCTAGAAGCCTCTCACTGAATGTGCATACACGCACCCGCTTCCTTACTTGCAGATAGAGGGGCCACAAGCCCCTCTTCTTTCTACTTCTTCCTATGTATAAGACACATTCCCATCGTCCCCTGGCTTTCATAAGGAAAGAGTAATTTATTCACTACTTGGGGCCCAAGCCCGATCTCCTATAATCACAGACCAGACATGGGAGTATATGGACTTTGCCTGGAGGCCTACTCCAGAACTAGGTTGCATTTCCACACACATGAAGCCTCTCTCTCTCTCTCACAGAACATTCATGGAAGGTTTTTTTTTTTCTTCCCTTTTTACATGATACCTAACCATGAAGGACACAACCATAGTCTTGTAGTTGTAGCATATTCCGTTTTACAAGATATATGATGACCTAGAAGAAACATAATCAAATGTAGAGATAATAGGAGAGTGAGTACAATAATCCATAAAAAAATCTACCTCAAACATCAGATTATATTTTCCATCCCTGTTCCGCATCCTCAAGTAAGATTGGCAAGTTTCTGGGTCTTCACCAGGTGGCAGCAGATATATATCATAAGTCTCCTCTGTGCTCTCTATGTGTTGATCAGAGAAAACAGACCTAATTTTATCCACTGTCAGGGTCCTTGTAGACTGCAATAACTGATAGCATTCAGTGCTAGGTAGAGACAATTGTAGAAACATTAGTAAAAGCAACACCTATATCACCCTTCAAGCTATCAAAAGTTTAGCGAGTGGATGGGATAACCACCTTAAGAATATAAGTGGGATTCTGGAATCCTGAAAATGGATTGAATTTGTTGATAATTTTTATATGTGCAGTCTGTAGATCAGGTTCAATAAAAGCCTTGTACATTGGGTACACCTGTGTAGAAAGAAATTTCATGATATCAATGCAGGAATAACTAATTTGACAATGAAACAATGTGTTAGAAGGTCAGATAACCATCCAAGTATAAACACCCACCATCCATGAACATAAAGTGCCATTTTCTCAATAAGTGAATGATATTAGACTCTGAAGAAAAAAGAGAAAATAGGGCATACTGTTTCAGAAATTTGGTGGATAATTTCTTCTGGTTCTTGGCCTGCACGCTGTATGTCTCTAAGAACCCTCTTCACAAGGTCAAAGTGAACACCTCCAGTAACAGAAACACGTAGATCAAGTAACGGTCGCAGCTTCTCACTTAAAGCGTATATACCTTCAATAATGACAATCCGAGAGCTAGGAGCTTCAATTGTCCTATTGCATGAAAACCAAATTATTGGACGTTAAATCACAAAAGTTTTATAGCCAAAGCATAAGCACACAAAACAACAAAAAAGTGCAAGGAATATCATCAATGACAGATCTGTCTAGGGCAGTTCACCTATAACCTATGCGGGAACTCGTCTTGAAATCATATATTGGCACCTGAACATCCTTCCCATCTTTAAGACCATGTATGTTCTCCAGCAATGTATCATAGTCTGTCAATCTTGGATCTGTTGCAAACACACAACATGGAGGCTTCAGTAACAATCTTCTCTTCATCAGGTAAGATCCTTAGTGTCAGACAAGGTATAGCATCTTAAAAAAAGTATGTTTCACAAAGACATGGATCTCCACAGAGAACAAATGTGCTACAGACAACTAAAATTTCTTCAAAAGGCCAAAGGTGGTACATTGATTGATCAACACCTTGTTATCTACAGCCAATCAATATTTTTCCACACTCCCTCCCACATCAACTGTCTAAATAATGATTACAAACTTTTAAATCTTGTTAAGAGAGTAGGATACCCAGTATGCAAATTTCGATAACATTGAAATGGATCACTACCATAAAATACTCTCATAGCCATCCTAAGATTGTCTCTATTGCAGAACAATGGGAAACCCAGAAAAATTTGACAATATGAAAAACAACTCCTCTGGAGCTTCATATAGGCCTTGAAAGAACAGTGAGAAAAGCATGCATGAAACAATTCTCATATGCTTCACAAACCTGAGCAGTAACCTTTCTTATCTACCAGAATGCTAACTGTTTATAGTTTGGTAACCCCATTAACCATAAACATATACCTCCTCAAATCAGCACACTCAAACCTAACATGAAAACTAACAATACATCTCCATCTGTCATGCTACCGTACCTCCTTCCTAACAAAGGCTTCTGAAAATCACACAGTGAGGCCTACATAGGTATGTGAAATGAACAACTCGGCAACCCAAAGACAATGAGCCAGAACCATGTTCCAGAGGAAAAACAAGAGGGGAAAAAAAAAAGAGGGGGTGGAGGAATATTAAGGGAAATAAGTAACCCTCTCCCCACAGACTTAATGGCCAAGAAATAAATGGATCAAACTCTTTACAAGAAAAAGAATAAACTTTTCCTCAAATATAAGGATTAAGCTTGTGATGACATCAAAAGATTCTGGAAAGGGTCAAGCAACACTATTTGCTAATGGCAGCTTCCCAATATTGGTTCAACTTTACAGTTGATGCAGAGGCCTTGGTGTGGGCATGTAGCCCTGACAGTTATCAAACCTCCAATTATGTGTTGGCCTGTTGGGCACTCTATTGTCACCACAAGGCTTTATGAAGCAAACCAGCTTACGTTACGCAACTAGTAATTTGTTGTGGAAGGGATGTTAACCATAATCTCACTCATGCTGAAGGAAGTAGAGCTAATGCTGTCTTATCAAGCTCATAAGAACCTAAACCTGATGTGGTAACCACTCAGTGACAAATGCAGTGATTCTTTATGTGAAAATAATGTAGAGCTCAAATATCAACTGTTCATAATCCTTTCTAGGAAGCTCATTACTGTGTATGGTTTACTCTGTATTTCCACCACAAGCTTGGACCATTCAAAAAATACTGAAGTTTTAGACCTCAGCAGTACTTATACGAATCCTACAACACCTCTTTGTTATCTAAAACCAATCAGAGTCTTCAAAGACCATTAATCTTCCATAAAAGATTCAGCAATACTCCTTAGAATCTTACAGCTATCTTTTTTTTATCTAACATCCATCAGTGCCCGCAATTATCACCAATCTTCCAAAAAATGTGACATCACATCTCCATAGAGAAGTAAGACACATAAATCTACATAGAGAACAGTTTGAACTATTCTATTGCCCTTTACTAAAGAATATGATGTGGTAGCCTCACACTTTTAGCAGGAACGTACTCTTAAAAATGGGACTATATGACAGGAGAAGGCTTACAACTATATGATTAATTCACAGATTGATTAGGATAAAACAAGAATAAAATCTAGATATCAGGAAGAGTGACTTATTACCCCTTAACTGCTGAATGAAAACAATAAATTACAGCATCAAGATTAGGGGGAAAAAAACCACCATTTTAAATGTGGAGACAAGCTTGGAGATCGACTGACACAAATAAGGTGTCACCCATACCGCAACACGAGTAAACAGTGAAGTTCAGGAAAAAGAAAAAAAATCCTAAAATAGCCGACCACACTTACAGATAGGTGGTAACTCAACAATGGAATGAGCAACAAAGAGATACGGGTGATAATTTAACAAAAGAAACCCATCAAAGTAAATAATCAAAATAAAAGAAAAGAAACATTTTGATGTTCTTCAGTTCTTCTTCAAAGTTCAAAGACTCTGCAAAAGCACTTCATAGAGCACAATTTACCATCAAAGTTGCCGTCGATTATTCGACTGGCATCGTTGTAGTTATCCATCGATATGACGGCGACGCTGGGCATAAAATTCAGCACCTTCTCTGTGAACACAGTCTTCCCAGCGCCAGATGGACCAGCGACCCCAACAAATATGATGCCGTCGTTCTTCTGAGCCAAGAGCTGACATGCCCGGATAACTATGAAGAACCCCTTCTCAAAAGACAGCGGTTCTTGTATGGGGACCATCTCGTAGCGATCACAGTCCTTCCTCTTCACGAGCTGGACTTGATCTCTAAGAAGACCTGACCTCCGCCGAGGTGAATCGATAATAGAAGCATCTTGAGCCATCTGACCAGACGCAGGCAGTGCTCCCCTGCAATGCACAATTTCTTCTAATCAAAACCATGGCTCCGTCATAGTCTTGGTAGATAGAAAGAAGAGGAAAGGTAGCAAGGGAGAGAGAGAGAGAGAGAGAGAGAGAGAGAGAGAGAGAGAGAAATAACAGAAGAACCGAGAAAACCGCAGTGGAAACGAAGAAAAATAAAAGCCTAAAACTTCGGCACAGCAACGAAACCGTCGTTCTGCTAACGTGAATTGATTCCATGAGATGGGAAAAAACAGAGACGACATCGTTCCGGGACTACATCCTGATACACAAAAAGAAAACGCATTTTGCAACCAAATTCCGTGACTCTGAGCACAGGGAAGACAAGAAGCAGGCGACCCAGGAAGGGAAACCGATCAAGCAATGATTTTTCCGCTGTCTACATCCTCGGGGGCGGCGACGTTACGGACCCAGGTCTTGGGCAGGGCCGGGAGGAAGTGGAGTAGACTGGATAAGCCTCCTCTTTGATCCTTTTGCTTGCTCTGTTTCTTCCCTCTTCCGTTTCTGAGAGGGGATTCCCGTGGCCTGGGTGCCCGCTACCGGTGCCGGAGAGGAGGGGGTTCAGATCGTTTATAACTTCGAAGGGTGCACTCTGCAGAAGAAAGATAAAGAAAGCTCCGGAGACACTGGTAGGGAGACCTCTCCTCCCCCCGGCCTGGGCGAGGGGATTCCACTGGCCCGGACGCCCGCTACCAGTGCCGCAGAAGAGGGGGTCCAGATCGTTTATAACCTTCGAAGGGTGCAGTCTGCAGAAGAAAGATACAGAAAGCTCCGGAGACACTGTTAGGGAGACCTCTCCTCCCTCCTCCGTGGTGTGTTCGGAGAGAGAGAGAGAGAGAGAGAGAGAGAGAAGGGGAGGATCTGAAACAATAATAGGTAGAAATACGAAATAAAATTATAAAATAGGGTATTTTGCAGATATCTGCAAGTGGATCTCTGCATGTGTAAAAGATTTCTCTCAGAATTTATATTTGTCAAAATACTATTGGGGGGGAATTACCTCTCCAACTAAGAAATAGGTAGGGAGGCTATCTTAAAAATAGACCTTTCACCTGGAAAAATATATTGATTATCTTCTTCCTATTTCTTCAATTAATAGACAAATTTTCTTTTTAGCTTTGCTAGCCACACTCAACCACGTGTTAAATAACCAACGGACGACATCGATAAATGTTGGATTTTGAGAGGCGATGTAGGGGATCGAGGAAGGGGAGGCACAAAAGGGTGGCGGATTGCCCGATGAATCACGTTTTCTCTATCTTATCGTTTGTTGGATAGTTAGATGTGTGACAAGTATTATTTTAGTACATAAAAAAATATTTGTCGTAAGATTACCTGTCAAATAATTTACATCAACTTTACTGTAAGACACAACTTTATTACAAGTTATGTCTGACAATAAAATATTTCTCTAACAAGTAATATGACAAGATTGGATCGTCATCATTGATGTAATTGTACATGCACATACAGTAATATCCATTGTTTCTATGTTTACTTTGAGAAAAAAGTTTCATAACAACTCCAAAAGCTATTAAACATCAACATAGAGAAGGACCATATGCCATTTGCATATATGGATAGTAAAAGTTTAAGGCATCTATAATCATGTTTAATTGGAGAAAATCTTTATTCCCTTTTTTAGTTATGGATTCTTCATGTGATGATGGTATTCTCATTTATCATCTGTCTAAAACTGTACATGTCTCTATGCATGTACATGAGGAGGAGGGAGATAGTGAGATAGAGGCAAGAAAGAGAGGGATTCAATACATATATATGTTCAGAGAGTTAACTTATATATGATAATTTAAGTTTGACAAAATATTGCCCTTGTTAAGTTCATGTACATTCAGATTCATATCTTTAGAGGATAAATTTTATTTCGTTTGTCAACATATTATAAGAGGTATAAGAATGAGAAATTATGATATGATATGAGGAAGACATGTCAAGACTCAAAACTCACCTTTATGTGACAATTGGACCATTTGAATTCTCATTCTTGGTAACCTAAAAAAGATGAGATGAGAATGAAGGTATACAAGAAGATAAGTAGGAATGTGAGTAGACTGGACCTCAAGAAACTCTATCCCTAGACCAGTCTATGAAGTCTATTCTAGACTTGATTGAGGCATAGAAGTAGCCTAGTCCAATGTAAAGTTTTGGTCCAACCTAGCTTCTAATAAGGGTGGTGAGATCATGGGGATGTAAGAAAGATGGTAGAAAGGAGAAGGGGAGATCCTCATCCACTAGCCATATTGCTAATCTCTTTCAAAGACTAGATAGAGAGGACAATGCAAAGGAGAGAGAGTAGCTCAAGGAGAAGAAGTGGAAGAAGATGACAAAACCAAAGAGAGACAAAGAAAAGGAAAGAGAGAAGATCTCCTTAGTACAGAGTTTTTCATAAAAATCTAAATCAAAATGTAATAACATTTCAAAAAATGGGTTTTTATGTAAAATACCTTCTCAGTATTGAGAAGATCTGCTCTCAAAAAAGAAAGGAGCCATATTGTAGATAGACATTGTTATTTGTTATAGAGAAAATTAATTAGGGGTCCCTGTCAGAGTGTTGACTTAATTTGTAGTCCCTGTCAGAAAATCAAAAGTCATAAAGTCCTACCTTTTTGTGTTAGTTTAATTTCTAGTCCCTGCTTTTGCTTCTAGTCCTTGCTTTTTTTGTTGCTCAGCATTTAATGCGTCTTGGAAGACGAGTCGTCCTTTTAACATCAACTTTTTCCTATTTTGCCCTTCCTTATTCTACTCGTTTCCTATTTACATTCGTTACAGTTGCCTTTGTATCAATTACAGTAAGCTTGTATGTCAGTTACAGTAAGCCTTTATATCTGTTACAGTAAGTCTTTTTTCCTTATGCTTGTTACAGTTGCCTTTGTATCAGTTACAGCAAGTCTTTATATCTGTTACAGTAAGCCTTTGTAACTGTTACAGACCACAATTATAAGCTCTTACAAAAGAAAAAAAAAAACTTTATTTGTTTGCACATGCTAGGATTCGAACCCAGGTCTTCACAAAGAAGACATGAGATGCCCTTACCACTAAGCTACAACTACATTTGTGTTACAACAGAACATATAATATATTTAATTAAGTATTGTAGTAAACATAATACTCTATTACAACTTATGTTAAGTCTTGTTACAGTCAATATCATTCCCTGTTACAGCATATATTAAGTTCTGTTACAGTAAACATTATCAGCTATTATAGTAAACATAATACTTTGTTACAACTTATGTTAAGTCTTGTTACAGTTAATATCATTCCCTGTTACAGCATACATTAAGTTCTGTTACAGTAAACATTATCATCTATTATAGTAAACATAATACTTTGTTACAATTTATGTTAAGTCTTGTTACAGTCAATATCATTCCCTATTACAGAATACATTAAGCTATGTTACAATGTACATTAAACTTTGTTACAATATGCATTAACCTTTGTTATATATACATTAACCTTTGTTACAATATGTATTAAGCTCTATTACAACTTATGTTAAGTCTTGTTACAGAATACATTAAGCTCTATTACAATGTACATTAAACTTTGTTATAATATATATTAACCTTTGTTACAATATACATTAACCTTTGTTACAATATACATTAACCTTTGTTACTGTAAGCTTATTGCTTAGCTTAATGTAATTTCGTATCACTTACAGTAATAGAGCTTAATGTACTTGTAACAAAGCTTAATGTACATTGTAATAGAGCTTAATGTATACTGTAACAAAACCTAACATAAGTTGTAATAGAGCTTCATACATATTGTAACAAAGGTTAATGTATATTGTAACAAAGGTTAATATATATTGTAATAAAGTTTAATGTACATTGTAATAGAGCTTAATGTATTCTGTAACAAGACTTAACATAAGTTGTAATAGAGCTTAATACATATTGTAACAAAGGTTAATGTGTATTCTAACAAAGGTTAATGTATATTGTAACAAAGTTTAATGTACATTGTAATAGAGCTTAATGTATTCTGTAACAAGACTTAACATAAGTTGTAATAGAGCTTAATACATATTGTAACAAAGGTTAATGTATATTATAACAAAGGTTAATGCATATTGTAACAAAGTTTAATGTACATTGTAACAGAGCTTAATGTATTCTGTAATAGGGAATGATATTGACTGTAACAAGACTTAACATAAATTGTAACAAAGTATTATGTTTACTATAATAGATGATAATGTTTACTGTAACAGAACTTAATGTATGCTGTAACAGGGAATGATATTAACTGTAACAAGACTTAACATAAGTTGTAACAAAGTATTATGTTTACTATAATAGCTGATAATGTTTACTGTAACAGAACTTAATATATGCTGTAACAGGGAATGATATTGACTGTAACAAGACTTAACATAAGTTGTAATAGAGTATTATGTTTACTACAATACTTAATTAAATATATTATATGTTCTGTTGTAACACAAATGTAGTTGTAGCTTAGTGGTAAGGGCATCTCATGTCTTCTTTGTGAAGACCTGGGTTCGAATCCTAGCATGTGCAAACAAATAAAGTTTTTTTTTTCTTTTGTAAGAGCTTATAGTTGTGGTCTGTAACAGTTACAAAGGCTTACTGTAACAGATATAAAGACTTGCTGTAACTGATACAAAGGCAACTGTAACGAGCATAAGGAAAAAAAGACTTACTGTAACAGATATAAAGGCTTACTGTAACTGACATACAAGCTTACTGTAATTGATACAAAGGCAACTGTAACGAATGTAAATAGGAAACGAGTAGAATAAGGAGGGCAAAATAGGAAAAAGTTGATGTTAAAAGGACGACTCGTCTTCCAAGATGCATTAAATGCTGAGCAACAAAAAAGCAAGGACTAGAAGCAAAAAGCAGGGACTAGAAATTAAACTAACACAAAAGGTAGGACTTTATGACTTCTGATTTTCTGACAGGGACTACAAATTAAGTCAACACTCTGACAGGGACCCTTAATTAATTTTCCCTTGTATAAGAGGGGCATCACATGCACATGTGAGGATTATCTATCTACCTACCTATCTATCTACTTATCTATAACCATGTATCCTTTATATAATTAAACTAATATAAGGCAAGCCAAGGTCAGCTAGATTTCAGGTTACAAATCAATATAAGACAAGGCCTTGTAAAAATCAGTCTATCTCACTACTTAAATGAATTATGTGGCTCCTTCCCTAATACCACACCTTCATTATTATCACTAAGTTTTATATACAAACCATGATGGAATTTTTTTGCTAAAAACCTTACATATAAGAGCAATTTCCATTATCCATGAGCTCGACCTCAGTGGACACCCTCCCACTAATGGATAGGTGTTGTTAGGATCATATTATCACTACGTCAAAATTCGAATTGTGTGTGGAGATTATTATCTTTTTTTCTTTAATTTGATTATCAATCACAATGTAAATTAAGTTTAACAAACTCCGTGACTTAGGTCCTCCAAACTTTTGTCATACAATGTTATTCAAGAGAGATATTAACTGAGCCCTCCAAATCTATCACACCAACGATCTTAATTCTCCCAACAACACTCTTAGATATTAAACCTGCAAGTTTGCTCTGATACCGCATATTACCATAATCAGGCCACCACTACATTAAAATTAGAGTTATGTGTAGGGATTATTATCTCCCTTTTTAACTTGATTACCAACCATACTATAAGTTGAGTTTGTCAAATCCCATGACGTGGTCATTTCAAATCTTTAACATATAATATTATTTAAGAGAGATATTGACTTAACTTTCTAAATCTACCACGCCAAATATGAGGGTGCGAGTCTAAACCATCCGTGGTCACAAAAGTAGATTTTTCAACCAAAGATTTTTGGCTCCCTCTAGACTTAGCTCCTTGACATGTTGGTGATTATATCTCAATTTAAAAAAAAACAAATTTGACGGTTTCTTCTTGGCTTAGAATTCCTCAAAAAATTATGTACCTATATATCACTATGCCAGACAAAATAAAAATAAAAATAAACAACGAGGGTTTCCGTACAATATATACTCATGTTAGGGTGGATTAGCGAACATGTCCACTAAAAATATTTTTTGTGCATCAATCCACACAAATACACAATAAATGAGAACCCAACAAAAACAGCAGAATCACCACCAACTCCCTACTTTTCTCATAGGTCTACTCCACCGGACTTCGACATTTGACCTAGTCAGGCAAACTTTATAAAATTTTGGAGCACCAAAAAAGAAGATGGTGCCTGCTTACTAGAAGAAGAAGAGAAAAAAAAAATCTCAATTTTCAATTGAAGTCAACTACTATGCAACGTTGATTTTATGATAGAGAAATGTTTCTTAGCCCGATAGTAAGGGTGAACAACGGGTCGGTTCGGTCCAATTCATCCCTACTTTTAAGAAAACTGACAGTGAACCGAAATCTGGCAAAAAAGAGATTTTTACAAGTGGTCGTAGGATTTGATCTCGCGACCTTCGCGTGTAGAGGGACCAAAAGCACCCAACCACTGCTCTATAGACATATATATATATATAATTTAATTAATTATATATATGCATGTTCAATTTTTTGTTTGGACCATATAGTGAATACTCCTATTTGATAGGGCTATCGATGATAGGGGTGTCAATTGGGCCGGGCCGGCCCGGAGGCCCGGAAGCCCGGCCCGATTTTAACCGGACTTGGGTCGAAAAAATGAGCTCGTCACAAGTTTTTGACCCGGCCCGGAAAAAAATAGGGTCAGATTTGGGCTTTGTGGGCCTGGCCCGGTCGGCCCGTCGGCCCAGAAAAAATAAATATAATTTATATTAAATATAAAATTTATATTTAGAAAAAAGAGTTATAGTATTTTTCTATAATAAATCTACTCAAAAATATAATCTTTTACAAGTTAAATGTTAATATAGATATAAGGAAAATATATATTATTTTTTATAGATATATTTAGTAGATGTATTAAAATTATATATTATATAATAAAAAAATAATATTTTTTTATTTTCAGGCCGGGCCGAGTTTTTGAGCTTTTTCTGAGCCAGGCGGGCCGGACCATACTGGGCCTACCCCCCGGGCCTGGGTCGGGCCCGGGCCGGCTTTTATAAAACCGGGCCTAAGGCCCGGCCCATTGACACCTCTAATCGATGAATCTTGGTTATTTTATAATTTTTATATGATGTAGAATTCTGAAAAAAAGCGGTTTTCGATAGTTTAACAAAAAGTGAAAATAAACATTCAAAATTTTATAAGATGCGTAAACAAAAACACTCAATTTTTCATTTTTTTATTTTGATAATTTTTAATATATAGTTAATATCTATTTTTATAATAAAAAACTCTTTAATTCGAAACTTTTACTCTTAATTTTTTCAACTCGTTATTATCTATCTCTAATCTATACGTAAATGTTGTCTATCTCGTTAACTTATGCGATCTTAAACACAAACAGATGTGTCGTAATGATATTGGTGACTTTGGGAGTTTGACGCCATTTGATTTGATCTAGCAAGGTGCCATGTTGAACACGTCCAAAGTCGTCGAGTTATATTTTTGGGTTTTGAACGGGCCAACGCGCCAAATCCATTCCCCCATGATATAAATGAGACCGAGGTGCCAAAGTTTTTGGTTTTATTAATAACGTGGGGTGGAGGGGGGGAAGAATTGGGTCAATCCGTACGTTGGGGTTGAGGTCACGCGGGCCGCACACGGGATTAGGTGGTCCACTAAATTGGAGTGGACCCTGGTGGCGCGATCCGAGCCGTCTCCTGTGGTGGTGACGACACCATCAAACCAAGTGTGTGTGTGTGTGTGGATATATATCATGGTGCGGACGTGTTTTTCATTAGATTTTAATTTAACAACAGAGCATTACAGTACATCCGTACTAAGTGTTTTGGACGCTCAATGCTCTGAATGCTTATTGTTTGGTGTTCGGTATTATTTGATGCTCGTTGATGTTAGTTGAGTATAGACAGATTGTTGAATTAAAATCTAACAATTTCAACAGTCCACATTGATGATACGGCGGAATTATACCCAAAGACCCGGCCGTCTCATACTATTACTATATATATATATATATATATATATAAGCCCCGATTCGGGGTAATATACACGTCGTGCATGTGTTCGAGTGGATAAATCAATGGAGTTTGAAGACAGAACAAATGGAGCTCCAAATGGCTCTATAAATGGACTTCAGATGGCATCAAATGGCCGAGAAAAAAGCCAGGGGCCCACCTTTATATCATAGGCCGGCTGAACCACCCCGTGGGGGGTGGTTCCTGCCCCCTACGGGGTGGATTCTGCACAGGTACCCCCCCTGCGGGGTGGTCCCGACGTCGAACCATCCCTAGCGGGGTGGTTCCAGCACAAAACCCCCTGCGGGGGCGTAGAAACCCCCCCCCCCCCCCCCCCCCACAGCGGGGTTTTAGCGCCATGCTCCCTTGGCCCCTCAAACCCCTATAAATAGGGGGTAAGGGCCATGAAGAAAGGGATCCAGATCCAAGAGAAAAAAAATTCTAAGTAGAGAGCTTTTGGAGTTCATCTGGAGAAGGGAGTTTGAAGAGTACCTCATGTTGTTCTCCCATCTTCTGTGCACCGGTTGTTCTTCGTCTGTGCTCTGGTGAAAAACTGTTGGTGAAGAGAAAGTGCCGCAGGTTTATATAGTGACCATGCTCTTTTATAAATAAGTCATTCCGTATTTTAACATAACACATGTGTGAAGACATGTGATTGTAAATGTTTAATGGTGGCACATATACTCCATTAAGGACATATTATATATAAATGTGATGACAATATTTGCAGATAATTGTGGATGTCCAAAATACTCTTCATAACCTCTTGATATCGGCAAGGTCTTTTAACAAATATTTCGTATCAAAGGTCTTCGAGTTTTCACTCGATATAAATAAAACATTGACTCGGGTCGGTGGAAAATAGTCCAATATACAACACTTCAATCACCTGATAAAATGGACGCGCACAGAATATATACATGTAAATGTTCGAGGGCTTATATATATATATATAGAGAGAGAGAGAAGTTATAATACAGCGGTGCAGGCCATATACTCTAATTCAGTGCCGTCAAATCTTGCTCTGACGGTGTAAATTAAAAAAAAAAAATTACGCGCAAGGGTCGGCCGCACCTCAATATTTAACTATATATATCATGAATTATCTCAAATAATTAAAAAAACTAATTTTGTTATATCCATTTTCAAATAATATGAAATTATTTAAATATTGATTGAAATAATCTTACTGTATTGAAGAGATCTATTCACTTATGGTTGGTCCAAGTCATGTATTATAGATGAGTAAGCGGTGACACTAAACAATTTCATACTTATTGCACATCTTAGATGTGTGCTGTAAGTATTATTTACTGAAATTAGATAAAATAAAGTGACCATTTTATTTTATAATCTACACTGAAAATTGCAAACATTAATGTTCCATCTTAAAATGGTGCTTACCAACATTCTCCATTAATTTGGAAGCACTTTTAATTGATACTAAATACGTATATAAAAGGTTGGTAAACCATTTCATACTTATTGCACATCTTAGATGTGTGATGTAAATATTATTTACTGAAATTACATAAAATAAAGTGACCATTTTATTTTATAATCTACACTGAAAATTGCAAACATTAATATTCCATCTTAAAATGGTTAATCTTTCGAAGACTATGCTAAAAAGT
The DNA here is from genome assembly GCA_014218235.1 of Colocasia esculenta. Lineage (NCBI taxonomy): Eukaryota > Viridiplantae > Streptophyta > Magnoliopsida > Alismatales > Araceae > Colocasia > Colocasia esculenta. The sequence goes on along the minus strand of CM024755.1, from coordinate 180,429,562 downwards.
TCTGAAAACAGCCCATTCAGAAAATTTAAGGAAACCTTTGTTATAATTTGGTTTGTCTAGGTTTCTGAAATTAAGGAAGCCAGACTACTACAATATTGATTCATGTTAATTCTTAAATCAGTGAAATAGAATCAAATCAACTAGATTTGATTTCCATGGTTGTTAAGGCATGTTGGGCAAGATACTTGGTAACTATTTTGCTTTAGTGGTCACATTTAGTTTTTCTATTTGGTACAAAAATGATGTGTTTGAATCATGGTTTACCGTGCCGAGTTCGCCCTAGTACGGTACAGATCGAACTATGTCACACTTATATAATTTGATTTGATTGATATAATAATAATAATAAATATTAAAATACTAAACAAAGAACAAAGAACAAAAAGGAGAGAATCAAATCTACTGTACCAAGAACTCGCCAAACTCTTAGTGCGCGCAGCAACACGATAAACCTTAGTTTGAATCACAGTATAAAAACAATGTGCATAATAAGCTTACTTTTTTTGGACAATAACAATATGTCAATCATTTTCTCTGGTATTCTTGTATGTTTTAACAATGTTAATCACAATATAAAAACAATGTGCATAATAAGCTTACTTTTTTTGGACAATAACAATATGTCAGTCATTTTCTCTGGTATTCTTGTATGTTTTAACAATGTTAGGTATTCTAGCTCAATGTTTTTGATTAAAAATTAGAATATAATGGATATTTGGTTGCAATATCACTTTTGATAGCATTTGTCTTGATAGTAAAATTAGAGGAAGAATGGGGAATGTGATTTTTTTTCCTCCCAAAATCAGGATTCTATTATCATCTTTAACACATGTTTGAGTCTGAATTAAATTTGATATAGCACTGCAGTCTTTCAAAATGACAGGATTAAGTGATAGTACTGATATTGTTAGAATATAACCTAACAACCTCTATCAATATAAACATCATATTGATAAAGTCACATGATACAGCACTCAAATATCCCTAAAATATCACATAAATTAATCATCATATCCTAATATTTCTTGAAATGGCTAAGCTAGCTAAAAGTGCTTCCAAATGGAGGTGACACTAAACTCATTCAAACTTATTAGTTTGGATGAAACTGGCCAGGGTCTAAAATAACTACTCTAGTCCTCCAATTCATGTGATTTTTTCAGCTTTCTACTAGGTGCTTAAGAATGAAACAACAAATGCTAGAAAAAAAAGATGAAGTCACATGGGCCTCATAGTAAAAGAAAAGAGACCACAACAATCAAATATTCTTCTTCTTTTTTTCTTATTTACAAATTATTCCCAACAAGGTGAGTATAATCTTAGACAAAGTGTATTTCTTCTTAACATAGGAGATTTTTCTATATTGACTTGGAAGTTTGGAGGTATTACCACACACTGTGGGAGTTAAGTCCCACTTCTATATAATTGTATAAGAATAAACTTTGAACCAAAAATAGAGAGAGAGAGAGAGAGAGAGAGAGAGAGAGGATAGGCATAAGAAAGGACAGGTCAGGATGACTATGGAGGACTGTGTGGATAAAGGAGAGCCATCACAGAAAAAGAAGAATCTCAAATGGCCCATGGGTGGTGGAGACTCACTACACTAACAGTGTTGATGATATTTGTCACTACTTTGTCCCCCGCCTGTGACGGGATGGATATTAAGGTGGGGGCGCTTCCACTCGGGATCGAATTCGAGTGCCACCGGATTTTTCCAGTGACGAATGTCACTGAACTAATAACCAAAAAAAAAAATTGTCACTATTTTGAGTCCCCTCCCCAATCACTGCCCTCCACTACTTGAGAGGAATAGCAAGCTAATATTTTGATTTCCCAAACAAAAGGCCAACCTAATATGAAATATGGGTGACCCATCACTTCATGTCACTTGGTGTCAGCACCACACAGGTGGATATATACAAGACTACAAGTGCTCTCTCCTTGTCAAAAAATAAAAACAAAAACATGTGCTTTCTCCTTGGGCTCTCATTGGCACCCATCTCCAAGGTTAGGTTTTCCCCTTTTCCTCCTTGTCCATTATTCACTTATGGGTGGATTCCTCTTTTTGGACATGGTCCCATTTAATAGAAAGTAATCTTTTTGGTACCCCTTTCTTATAATAATGTTCCTCATTAGAAAAGTTAAAAAAGGCACATTTGTGATGAGGGAGTTGAATTATTATTAATTATGCAGCACTTCTTACATATTTAGATATACAATAAATATGATATGATGTGTTTAATGCATTTATGTGAATATTGAACCATATATAATTAATAAAATAAAGAGATTTTTTTAACTAAGAAAATAACATGATAGAAAAAAATGTATAAACTATCTTATCTATATATCTTGTCACTTTTCTATGAACCATTTATATGCGACTTTCTTATTATCAAAGAATATCTTGATCCATCGTCCCACCCGGACTCCTCCTCGTATCAACTCTAAACTTATGTTAGAACTAGCCTCACATCTAAACACATCCTTTTAATTTGTCATATAATTATTTCAATTTTTGAATGGCATAAAAAAATTTTAAGGTACCAAATGTGCTGATGTATAATATTATTGGATTTAAGAGCTTTAAGCACATTGAATTTGAGTTTCATGTGAACCACGTTTTAAGTGCGATAAGAAGGATCCTGTTTAATTTTAAGAAAAAACAAAGGGGATTTATCATGTGATCCATCCCCCCCCCCCCCCAATAAAAAAGCCAAAGAAGGCCGTTTGACTCATCTCTCTCTCTCTCTCTCTCTCTCTCTCTATATATATATATATATATATATATATATATATATATATATAGTTATTCCTTTTGTAACAAGATAGCTAGATAAGACAAAATATAAAGATAAATTAGAGTTCAATTCTCGATGGCTTATTTGGTCTATATAATTATTCGAGATATGTAGATTTAGAGTTTTTCGAATCTAGTGAAGTAGGACAATATAGGTACACAGAAATTAGAAGTTATCAAATTCTAATTCTAAGACTCATGAATATCAATATCCCTATCTTTATAGAATATAGAGAGAATTACCATTCAGCTTCTATTTTTGGAGGCTTAATTTTAAGTCATTGACTTACATATTTATAGTTACAAAGATAATATATTAGTACATAATTTTCTAAAAGACTTACTCAGTTATCAGAGACTTAAAAATAAATCTCCAAAATATAAAGATTGATTGATAATTTTTCTTAGAATCTACCCGTATATCCCTAAAGATCGAAAACAACTCTCAATTTTACACCTAACATCCACATATTGTCACTGTTAGTGATTGGAATGTGGAATACTAACTAAAAGGTAGAATAGACTAATCTATGATGTGCCTAGGGCACGCCCTCACACTTTTTGTGTGGGGTGGGAGAAGACCCACACTTTTTGGCAGAGGAGGTGGAGATGTGGATGGTGGGAGAAAGAACACACTTTTTGGTGGGGGGGGGGGGGGGGGGGGGGGGAGGGGATTTAAAACTGGTACATTAGTTAATAGTTTTTAGGGATATATGGGTAGATTCCATATAAGTAGGGGTATATTGATAATTTGTATATTTTATAGGGGTATATAGGTAATTTTATCTAAATCATATAATCTTATTCTTGCTCCTGTGCCATATTAAAAAACAGCTTATTCCATTGACTAAGCCTAGGAGAACAGAAATGAATACAGAAAGATGTGACCTAATCCATGGTTCGCCCGTGCCGCCCAAACGGTGCGGCACGGGCGCACCGTATCCAGGCACGGTCGGGTCGACCATCGTGGTCGACCCGAGCGACCCGTCGCGAGACGCGGCGGGTCGCCCACGGCCCGGTCCGGTACGCACCGGACCGGGCCGGTTTGGCGCGGTCCTAGCCTTTTTTTTGTTTTAACTTACTCTCTCACGTCCGATTTATTTAAGAGGTCTAAATGATGTCTAATTGAGATGAAACTTTAAACATAAGTTAATTAAGAGATTATAAAATTATAGTAATTTTAATTTAATTTTTTAAATTAATTTTTCGTCAAATAAAAATTGTCCAAATAATTATTAGATCGACTTAATCTCAACATCTAAGGATCTAAATGATGTCTAATTAAGATAAAATTTCAAAATTAAGCTAATTAAGGGAAGATACAAATTATAATAATTTTAGTTTAATTTTTTAAATTAATTTTTTGTCAAATAAGAACTGTCTCAAAAATCATTAGGTCGATTTAATCTCGACATCTATGCATCAATAACTTATGATATTTATATTTTTAGAATCAATACATTTTTCTAGTAATTATGATAACTTCAAATTTGACTTTATTTTTGAAACCAAATATCACTCTGTTGAAGTGCACAGAGGATTCACTATACCGCGACAAATTCTGTGTGCACTTAAGAGGTCTAAATGATGTCTAATTGAGATGAAATTTCAAACATAAACTAATGAAGAGATTATACAAATTATAGTTATTTTATTTTAATTTTTTAAATTATTTTTTGTCAAGTAAAAATTGTCCCAAAAATCATTAGGTCGACTTAATCTCGACATCTATGCATCAATAACTCATGATATTTATATTTTTAGAATCAATACATTTTTATAATAATTATGATAACTTCATATTTGACTTTATTTTCGAAACCAAATATCGTTCCGTTGAAGTGCACAGAGGGTTCGCTGTACCGCGATAAATTCTATGTGCACTTAAGGGGTCTAAATGATGTCTAATTGAGATAAAATTTAAACATAAACTAATTAAGAGATGATACAAATTATAGTCATTTTAGTTTAATTTTTTAAATTAATTTTTTGTCAACTAAAAATTGTCTTAAAAATTATTAGGTCGACTTAATATCAACATCTATGCATCAATAACTCATGATATTCATATTTTTAGAATTAGTACATTTTTCTAGTAATTATGATGACTTCAAATTTGACTTAGTGTCATATTAATATTTTATTATACATTTTAAGACGTTATAGTTTTGTTTCTGTTTTCGAATTCTTAGTTTTGATCTAATGAAATACATTGCTCATATTATGAACAACTTTCATGAAGAGTCTAAAGATTAGATCACCATCATTCAGGTTGTAGAGAGGCTGCACTCATTGCTAATTTTTGGATCGCGATATGAGAGAGAATGTCAAGAATAATCCATTGTATCTTTAAGTACATATATTCATTTGATGTGATTTTAGTTGGAACTCATATAGAAATTCGTGGGGAACACCTTTCATGAAGAAGTTTCGAAGAGATATACCATCATTTGAGATGTGGAAGGTATGATAATTATGTATATGTAAATCATGATATGAGAGAGAATGTGAAGAATAATCTACTATAACTTTTGACATAGATCACCGATTGAGATGATTCCACTTTGAAGATGATGTTGAAAAAGAATAAAACAACTTTGATGAAGATCTCATGAGCATATAAGCCTCTTTTTAGGCTGTAGAAGGCGTGATATCTCTGATAGATCTGGAGGATATGAGAGAGAAATGGGAGAGAGAAAGGATACATGTATGAGAAGAGATGGAAAGTCTATCTTAAGTTTGGATGGAGAGTCTTCTTTTGAAATTTGCTCATTTTAAATATTAATCAAATCACAAAATTAAAAAAATAAATCAAACAAGCCATTTTTTCACCGTATCTCAACAGTACGGTACGGTACAGTACGGTACGGTACGTACCGTCCCACGGAGAATGCGGTACGTTCGATCTGAACGGTACGGCGAACCTTGACCTAATCACCTTTTAACAATTTTCACATTCCCTAACTCATATTGTGTCTGAGAACTTTGTGGTAAAGGAGGAGTCCAAGGATCAGAGATAAATCTAAAATAATGAAAGCAAATGAGCCTTAAGATTCCATTTGAAAATGAAATTCAATTATTAGCTATATTTTTATATCAAATGGTGTACACTAAGTATTTAAAAAAACTAAAAAGAAAGATTTAGTGCACATCTTTTTCGTGTGCATAAATTGGGCACACCAAATGATGATGTGCCTCTTAGGGATGGGATATTTAATATACCCTCATATCAACTTTTTCAATTTTAATGAAACGTTTGGTATTAAGATAGATCGAGAATAAATTGAAAATATTTTAAAAAATATTCTCAAATTTTCTTAAAAATTATTTTAATTTATTTTTTATTTATCATGATATCAAACGTGACTTAAGGAGTTGAGGTGGCACACATATGCACACCAAATAGTGTGCACTAAATATTTTCTTTTAAAAAACCAGTTGAAAGTGTTTCTATGACCACTAGTAAGCTTGTGAATCATTACCAATTATGTAACCCAACACATTTTACCTTTCTCACATCTTTTCAATGTCATTCCAAATCTTTGAAATTTAGACAGCTTTATGTCACTTTTTCATTACTTTTAATGTTAAATTATGATATCATAGAGAGAATCAATATTCTCTTTCCCCTTTACATCTTCTTTCTCCTCTCACTCAAAATTTCTTTACCCTTTTAACTAAAGCACTTTGGCATCCTCTGAAATTAAAGTGGGGAAGGCCTTGGCATCTACTATTGGAGGACCTTTTTCATCCTCACATTGACAACTAAGAAGGCATTCACTATTACTCATTCTTTGCAGAAATGTCATTTAACTAGCTATCTTTCTCCTCTGAAAAATATGCATTTTAGAGGGAGTATTCCCTTCAAAAAGACTACTTCATTCTAACAAGATTTTGTAGAAGAATTAGTCAATTGAGATATTTAAGTAAATTCATCCTTCATTTTATGTGAAATGGATGTCCAAAACAACCTTGGTTGGTCCATTCAAAAAAGGGCACCATGATTGGAGATTGGGCAATTGTATTTCCCATTACTATGTGGTTCCCATCTGACTGAGGGAATTGAAAGGTGGTCATTTTCTCTCCTTCCTCCTAAAATGTTACTCTTGTCTTCACTGGAAAATGATTGAGGTTGTTTTATATACTATTAAATATTTTAACAATATCATAAAAAAATGTACTTTTCTCATATCATAGATTATACTGTGAGTTATTTTACCTTTCCTTTGTTTGGTTTAAGATACTGCAAATTGCTGCTCTCTTTAAGTTATTTGACACCCTCTTAACTAAAATTTCAATATTGCCAAACTCTTATTTCTAGGTGGCCATAAAGAAAATCTCAAATGATGTGTTCATTCTGTATCAGAAGTTTCATGCTACTTTTTTTTTTCAAGAGCTTAGTGATAAAAAAAAATGATATTTTGCCCCGGAGGGTGGAGCCAAGAAACTTTTTTGAGAAGATTTTCATACCTAAAACTTACCAAAAACTAACATGATCAATGATGTAACAACCCAATCCTCCAAAAAGGGGAAGAAAAAAAAAGGAGTTCAAGACAAGAATTTTGATGAATAAATCAAGTGATGACAAGTCCATAAGATTGGCCTAATGTTAGATCAAGTTGGATTCAGACCAAGCAACTTTCATCAAAGTGCAAATTGGCACTTTCGACTATTTGTTACTTGCTCATATCTATCAAATCAGTTAATCATGTCATCATTGTTAGCATCTAATATGGGCTAGAGATGTCAACTATTTGTTGGCTTGATAAATAGTATTAGGATAGTTTTTTGTTTGAGAAAAGCACATATATTCAGCTGAAATCTATCATATTTGAATACATATCTTTGAAATCTATATATATTATACTCTACATCTATATATTCCTCGTATATTTCATCATGTATATTTCTACCATTTTATTTCATCTATTTGACTTAATAGTAATTGAGTCAAGAAGATAAAAAGACTAACTTATCTCAAAGATATATATATCTAAAATAGAGGGAAATATTTCATATGCCCTTCAAACTCTCATCCCATCATCAAATGTACCCCATATTTTAATGTATGACATCACAAATGCCCTTTTTCCATCAGTTGAATCCAAACAGTGGTTGGGTTAAAGGGTGGAAAAGACTAACATATCCTCAATTTTACATCTTGTCCCTACCTCCACTCTGGCACTCCCCCCTCTCTTTCCTTCTTTCTTTCTCACACACATTTTTTTTGCTAAGGGCATTTTTATCTTTTAAAGCTCATTCAACAGCTCCTTCCATATTTTAATAGAATGTTTCCTAGTTTGTAATGGCCAATTAGCCCAAAGAATATAATTGATGCATTTTTATCAATTACTGGGCATATTTGATGAGGTCAAAATTTTAGGGATAAACATGAGAATATGGTAGTTTTCAGGGGGTATATATGTATTTAACTTAAATAAGATCTCTTTCTTCCTCTCTCCACTTTGGAATAGGGGTATTTTGATCTTTTAACCTTTCTTAACGATTCTATTTGCCCAAATTCTGACGATATGTAAAGCCGAAGAAGATAACTAATTAATTTTCATAAAATTAAGGGTCTAAAATATAATATATATAGATATCAAGATAATCAAGGTTGATCATATCGGACAATCTGGTTGACCTAGATTTCTCTTAATGCAGTATGGTATGGTATATCAATATCGTATCGGATCGATATATCTAATCTCATCAAATAATATTATAAAATAAATAAATAATAAATGTTTATGAGTACAGTGTCAACCGGGGATCGAATTTTCTCTTGACACAGTACAATCCGCTTGTTATGTATTGGTATAGTGTGGTAGAACCTTGAATAGAATACATATAAATACAAATCTCATTTTTGAACCCGTGCCTTTAGAGGACAGTTAAGAATATATTTCATTTATATATATAGTATTAATTTAATATGATGATGGTATGCTAAAAACATGTGAGAAAATGATAACCCTAACTCAAAGGCATGTTTGGCGAAACATTTCTATTTTTGACATAAGAACGTAAATTAAAGGTAGTTATAAATAGTTTTTTTTTACTAACGAGAAAACTCCGCCCGTGTGATTTTGTGGACTCAAAGATTGGTGTTCGTGAACTCTAAGGTCAGGACTTGACAGCTCCTACTTTTCGTGTACCCGTATTGTCCTTACCCCACTTGACCAGGAAAACTCTGGACTTACACACCTCGAAAATTACATGTAGATAGTTATAAATAGTTATAAATAGTTGGATAAATTAATTAGGAGTTTCTATCATATGTTTGATTTATTTTTTAGTTCATGATAAAATTATAATTTATTATAATAAATATTATATTCTATTATAATATATGTTAAGTTCTGTTATATTAAAGACATCTTTATTACAGTCAAATATTTTAATTAATTTGTCTTAAATGTTTTTAAGCAGTTGAAAGTAGGTGAAACTTTTCCCAAACTCTACACTTCAATTTAACAAATTATAAATTGGAGCTTTTAGTTGGAAAGCCAAGGGGTGACCCTAAAATTGCACCAATAGTTTTTTAAAGTCGGCCGTTCTCTTCTCGAAATAACGAAGCCAAAGTTTTTAAAACCCAAAGGCTATTCCCATTGGAAGCTACGATCCAAAAATTAAACCGGATTCGGATCACATGTTTTGACCCAAAATGACTCTTTTTTTCTCTAAATTTGGGGCAAATCTTTTAGACCTGAATTTGATAATGTTGGATTCCCACTATGAGGAAGTGAAAATTCGGAGAGAAGTGACTGATACAAGTTCTCATATACCGTCCCGAGTCTTTCGGATCCTATTTATTGGGTCGGTGTACTAGTTTGGGTTCAGTGGGCCTTGGGTTGACGCGAGATTTAGTTTCAGATCTAAAGTTAATTATTTTTTAGATGTTTCTTAAGAATGCTTGAATGCGTCTAATTGCTAGTCCGATATGATGTGTTCAGAATGCATCAGTTGGATATGACGCATTTAGAGCGCATTAGCTTAGAGTGATGCACTTAGATCGTTTATCCGCAGTGAGTTAGAAGTGTTAGGCGGTCTAGTCAACATGTCAGAACCTTGTCGGATAGTCATGTTTGGGCGGCATGATGCGTTCTGACAGTGTGATTGTCAACTATCAGGCATCTAATTTCAAGTGTCAGGTGATAATCCACGTAGCAAAAAATATGTTTGGTCAAACTGATGTATTTGTTAGTGCGTTAGTCAGTCTTAATGTATTTGTTAGTGCGTTAGTCAGTCTTATCAAGTGTCAATCCTATGTAGTAGGTGGCTAATTGATTGATAGGTGAAGTGTGTCGTGATAGAGTGACATATTCTAAATGTGTCAATTTTATTGATGCATTCCCAATGAAATGTGTTAGCCTTCTATGATGCATTTAGGCAATGGACTTTTATAAAAAGAACCCCCTCCGACCTTCTCCCTCACTTCCCTCACTTGATCTCCACCCCTCTCTTCTCCTATTCCTCTCCCTCTCGCAGCCATAATAGGTTGTGGATGAGGGTGATAACGACGATGTATTGCTCGACACCAAGCGACGGTGGGTGCGAACATGATGGTATTGACAAGGAGGCAAGCAACCTAAGAGAATGCCCTAACGAGTTAGACTCTTTATGTTGGAGGTAGGGTGACATTTCCTTCCACTCCTTAGAATTACATTTTTTTGGTTGCCCTAGTTAGGTGTATGTTAAGGGGAGTGTTTTAGGGTTCTTGCTTCTTTTTTATTTTGGGAGGGAGGGTGGTCTCCATGTGAACAGTTGAGTGAGGTTCTCTCCTCTTTGTTTCTAATGAGATTTCTAGCACTCTAGATGTGCATTGGTGAGTACATATTTATGAGGGTTTTCCCCTTTATTTTCCCACAAAGATTTGGGGGTAGGCATAAGAGGAAAGGCTCTATCCAAACCTCATATGTGAATGCATCAACTAAGAGTGGCACATCCTTAACACCACCCTAATCTATCATGTTCATGTGTGCATTCCATAAACAAATATTATAAGTCAAGTCTAGATACATCATAGGGCAACGAAGTGTTCTAAACATGTCACATAGGAATGATGCATTTTGGTGTTTTCTTTCCGAAATTCTTGTCGAGACGAGTTTTGTGACGTCAATAAGTCCTGACACATTCTTGGAGGTTCACCCGTGAACTCGGCCTTTTTTTTTTATAGGTAACTTACTAATTTAGATTGCAGATCTTACTTAAAATTGTCTAAGTTCTAATATTTCAATATTAGTTCAGATTATATCATAAGTTAAATAGATACGACTAAGTTCAGATTATATCATAAGTTAAATAGATACGACTAAGTTCAAACGTACAGGCATACATTTCCATATTAATGGTGGAATAAGCCATCATATTTAAAAGTAGTATGTTTATTATTTATCTAGTAAATTTTTATATCAAATTTGAGTGACTTACATAATATATGGGTTGAGTTCTAAGTCTGAGATTAGCTTGTCAAAAAATTAAGCATAATTTAAACTCTTTTAACTGTTAAGTAATTACCTATAACTTATATGGAATCTCAAATGAAAGTAAAAAAAAAAAAAGAAATACATTTTGGAATCTCTTTAAATAGAGAAAAATTTATTATACTTCAAGTATATATGACTAGTCAATAACTCATATGACATCCCTCACACGAGAGTGAGTAAGTGAGCAACCGACCTAAGCATCTTTCATAGAGATGGACTTTCTACTCACTTTTCAGTACGGCGATCGAGTACTCTTCCCTTTAAGGTTAATTTGTTCCCTGTAAAATATGCTCATAAGAAAAACGTTTTTTTTAAGGAATACCATTTACAAGAAAATAATAGGCATAATATCTATTTAGTACCCACGATAAATGATTTTCTTTATAAAATGATAAATTAATTAAAAATCTCTATCAAATTTTTGACTTATTTGTTAGTCTCTAACAGAGCTGTAACTCATTACAGAAGTGTTATCACTTGTTACAGTATACGTTAAGTCTTGTTACAATAAGGACCTCCCTGTTACAGTCAGGGACTTCTAATTAATTTGTCCTAAAAATTTGATATTTATTTTTTAACAAATATTTTCCAAAAAAAATCTTCACATATTTGTTTGTGCGTAAAAAAATTCAAAAAAATTGAAATCGAGATATTATTGGTCCACAACTTACATGATAAAATATATTATTCTCTTTCAATTATGCTCCTTCATATAATTCTAAACTAGATGTTCAAAATCTGGAAGCAAACAGGGTGCGCATCAATAAATCATTCTCTAACCTTCTAAAACCAATAAATATGAAGTCTATTAGACGAGAAAAAAAAATTGACTCATACACAAGATTTTGCCACTCTAAACGCTTAAATTTTTTTTTTAAATAATGGGTTGTCTCCTTAGAACTTAACCCATGTAACGATTAAAGAAAATTAACTCATCACTGAACATGTCATCATGAACGAATGAGCATGCCAGATCTAGGTATGTAGCTGAATTTTTTTTTTAAATAATGGTCTGTCTCCTCAGAACTTAAAGAATGAATACAATAGGACCAACCTATAAAATTTTCTTGTTCAAGGTAAGGTCAGGTCATATATATGTAGCTAAAACCTAATCCCATCAATCACAAAAAGCTGCTACAATAACATGGATGTTTCCACATTGGTCGGCCCAGAATATCATCTCAAGTTTAAAGTATACTCAGAATTAGGGGTATAAACGGAACCTGATATCTCGATATTCCGATCCGATTCTGATAAAATTATCGATTTTGAAATTGAAAAAATAATATCAATAGCTTATCGGAATCGATATCGGATATTTCGATAAGCTATCGAATCGGAATTGAAAATAATCAAAATCGGTATCGGTATCGGTTATTCCGATAAATTATTCATAAACTTAAAAGAAAAACTATGGTAAACACCTTAACTTATCGAAATTTTGGTTCCAGTAATGTAATTGGAATCGGAACGGAATTGAACTAATCATTCCGATTTTATCGGAATCAGAATCGAACCATATTTCGATTATCGAAATCGGAATATTGTTTCCGATTCTGACCCGACCCGTTTGCAGCCCTACTCAGAATCAACATCACTATATGTAATTTACATTAGAATTCAAAGAATAAACACAAAATGTCAAACACCAAATCTTCAAGCAGCTCGCACCTCATCTCCCTTTATCTTCGTTCTCTCTCTCTCTATCTCTCTCTCTCTAAGAGAGATATTTAATCAATTTATCTCTTATTTAACAATTTCATTAAGATAACAGCAGAGAATATTCTTGTTATTCTGAGTCTCTGACAACACGACATGAGACTAGTTTCTTACATTCAAGAATATAGAATATAATATATAGATTTTAGGACAAATTATTAGAAGTCTCTGACTATAACATGGAGGTCCTTACTGTAACAGGACTTAACGTATACTGTAACATGTGATAACACTTACTGTAATGAGTTACAGTTCTGTTAGGGACTAACAAATAAGTCCAAAATCTGATAGAGACTCCTAATTAATTTGTCTTACATTTTATAATATACTTCGACTATGAATAATATATATATAATGTTATCTTTAAAAAATATAATATACTTACTATTATTTATTTTAAAATTGAAAATTATATATTCTAGTTCATAAGCTCATTAAAAACATAGTTTTTTTATTGTTTAATTTATCTAATCATCAAACGGACCTTATATAAATGTCTGTCGAGTGAGACGGCTTACAAGAAATAAAATAATTAAAAATAAAGCCTTTTTACATAAATTAAAGCTACTTTTTGGTGATAATTCTAAATTGCCTGTATACCTAAATCATAAACCCTAAATCGTAACACATAAATTTACACCAAAACCCTTACTATAGCCTGCCTCGACGTAAGAATAGCTTTTTTGTAGTTATTTTGAACTTGGAGGGCATTTCTTAAATACTCTGAGATTTTATTTGCCTTTTTCCAGAGTTTTTTATGGAAGTTAAATCTCCGTATGTATTTATATTTCATGGACGAGTAATACTTATGATACACTTAAGTGTGCAACAAACATAGGAATGACACAGGTGATCCAACAAAATAAGAGAATGTTTTGACAAAACCTGGTATGCCTCATCTCAAAATCTGATCACACCCATATTAAAATTATGCACTAATTGCATAAAAAGTGCCCACTATCATTTTTATTAAAGGTCATACTAAGTGCACGAGACACCCACTAACTAGGACTATTCACAAGTCGGTTCGGCCTGGTTCAGCCCAACTTTTTGATAAAATCGAACCGAACCGGACCTCATTGGCGAACCACCTGTGAATAGCCCAAAAAATCTGGGTTTTAAGGGAGGTCGCGAGGTTCGAACTCGCAACCTCCCTGCGCGGGATGCGCAGGCGCGCCGCGCTCCACTAGGCTATAAGCACCCTTGTGAAATAAGTATTAACTAATTATATATTTTTTCGGTTCATTTCGGTTTCATCAAGTGAAACTGAACTGAACTCTAGGAGTGTGGAAACCGAACCGAACCGAATTGGCCAATTCGATTCGATTCTTCGAGTTGGATCAAATAGTGAACAGCCCTACCGCCAACATGAGGTCTGGAGAAGAGACGATATACGCAATCTTATCCAACAAGTCAAAACATTGTTTCTAATTTCGAACCTATGACCTCCAAGTCCAGCAAAGACAATCTTACCGTTGCTCTTAAGCCATTAATATCTTTTATTGTACACCTAAAATGTGCAAGCAAGTGTTATTCTCACATATGCAAAAGAAACATCAGAACAAGAACAGGGAATGATATGGTCCTCTGAACATTTCCATTTGTTCCTTATTTCTGGCAAGACAATTTGCTTTCTTAGGACAAGGCAAACTCATGATACAGACAACAGTCCCTCTATTTGCAACTCCCATGACAAGAGAGTAACACACAAGCACTGCTAAAAATGTACAACATTGGAGAACACAGGCAAAAGTACAGAAATGGAAACATTAATGAGAGAGAGAATTAGACCTTGGTCCAGGTAGCCTGAACACTGTTCTTCCATATTTTAGTAAGGTAATGTACATCCAACATTTCCATGCAGATCTGCCACTAGATTCTGACTGCAGACAGCGTAGAACTGCTCCAAATAAGTCCTGCATTTCCATGTAGCTGTGGCTGGGGAGACGCAAACTATCGTAGTACATGGCAGCATGTGCTTGGAGAAGGTGGCCTGATGAAACCATGCTGCATCGAACAGTAGAATGAATGAAGCAAAGGTGGTGCTAGACATGGGATTGGTTTATCCATCCTGCATCTTTCTTGTTCAAGCAAGTAATCATCATAACAAGCATGACACAAAATATTCATACACAGAGAGCTCCAGCTAATGGGGTGTTCACCGGGCCCTCAGCTGTGAAGATCTGATCAACAGAAGAGAGGAGTTCATTCAGTTTAAAGCAAAAGAAGCATAGGTAAGGACATGCTAAAGTGGAGATGATAAGAATACTATAACAAGAATATGAAAATAGAATAGTGTGTGAAGATGAAGAATCTTGTACTAAAAAGATAGGTCTATATCATAATAGATAATGACAAAGGAAAACAATACAAGAAACATCTGGGAAAGAGAAGTCCAAAACAAGGGGGAAAAAAATCTTCCATAGAAGCATCATCCATTTTCCTGCTCAGCTTATGACCCAAAACTATTCCCAGATTTTTCGTGCCCGGTGGTCAACCTGAACCAGATGCATCATGCACTGGCCTCGGGTCATAGTCAGTGCAGCCTGGGAAAGGAGAGACGGAGACAGAAACCAGGCAAGGGAAAATATTAACAGTAAATATGCATTTCCAGTTCTCTTTTTTATTCATATCTTATTATAGTTGCCCATAGTGTAGAATTACATTTCTTTAACCAAGAATTTTGTTAAGAAAGTTATGAAGATTAAGGTTTTTGTCCTCCTCTTAACTGTAAGGCTGAAAAGTCGGAACAAGCCAACTATTCTATCACATTAAAGCCGAAGGATTGTTTCCTATCTAGTCACAGCAGGATGTGATAGGACAGAACTATGCATTTATATCTCCAGGAAATTTTGTAGGCGAGGTTTGAAGCATGCATAGGCCATCCATATTCCATATACTTCAATGAAGAAATAATTAAGCTAACTACAGGTGCTGAGAGTTCACCTGCTTATCATATCAGTTGTACTGATAATTGCTTGAGGTCTCGCTGATCATGTGGCCATCCTCAGCTTGCCGGCTTGCAGATTCACGCATGGTACTCTTCCGCATTCTGTCTGAACTAACAAGTGAGCTCCCTCTTGACTGAGGGTTCACCTCTGCTAATGGATTGATAACAAATCCACTGTTATGTCCAAACCCCTGCTTTTCCCAGTTTACGGAATCCACAGTTCCCTTGTCCAATGGGTTCCGCATTGCAGCCGATTGTGAGGTTCCGGTGATTGAAAACCTAGAGGAGTATCGGCCTTCATTTCTCCTCCAAAATTTTGAGCTCAAGAATTCTGCACCAGGTATCTTGCAACAATGAATTGTGGGATCACTACTGGGCATTCTTCCGGCAGACATGGCCAGATCATAGGAGATCTCATCCAAAGCCATCTCTATACCATGAACTCTTGTCTCCAGTGAACGTATGCCATTTTGTGAGTTCCCAATGAACCTCTGCAAAAAGTAAACAAATTAAAAGTTGCAGTTAGCAAATACAAAAGCAAATATAGACACAAACATTTATATAAGCCAACTTTGACATAATAAAGTAGCATCTTGCCCCCAAATAATTCCATGCTGTGTTATCAAAGGTGGCTGAGGTGGTCACCTAGGCCATCAGTGCCAGGCAAGGTGGCACTAGGACAACTCGCTCAGGCCCATGTCGCCCTGGTGATCCCAGGCTTCAGTCCCCACCTTCTTTGCTCCTGTGCCCACAAGTTGGCCCACAAAGAGGCCCATTTAAGCTAGTGATGTTCACTTTCTATAATCATGTAGGGTATTTATAAGTATGAGTGTGAATTTGTTTACTTGCAATTTAGTTTGTTAAACTTTATATATAGAAATGAATGGATTTAGTGAGTTATACAATACATAGGAATGAATAGTTATATGGAATAAATTTGTTTTATGCTTCCATGTAGGTGATATTTAAATATAATGATATTTCTGAACTATATATACTATGTAATAATATAACACCACAATCGCCTAGGCATTTGAGGCTGAGGTCGCCTCAGCAGCCTTTCACCTCTGACTACATAGATTGCATGCATTATGTAATAATGGAAGCAAGCACATGTCCCATTGGGACTCTTTTCTCAAATTGATGATTTTTATTTTTTTTTCTGAAAGTAGATAGCACAAACTAATAGAAATGGGGAAGTCTAAAAGTATTGATGACCAATAAGATCATTATTGATGAAAAGTTTTGATGAACTAGAGTATGCATCAATGGCATAAAATGCCAAGAACAATTAAACACACGCACTTAATGCTGCTAAGAGTTCTTGCGAGAAATCAACTATATATATTTATCAGTGAAAACAAACCTCCACCTTTATTTGTGTAAGCTTGTAGAGTCTGCAGAAATTATTGTGTAAAGTGAATTACACTTTCATTGTGTACTCAGATTATAGCAGGGTTTACCATAAGATGTCAAAGTAGTGAAGGCTTTTAATAAATTTATTTTCACCTTCATGTTACATACACTCAGGTATCCTTTTATTCAACATGTGTTGATTCATCTGATCTTTGCTTGCTTAGTCAATCCTTCAATCATTTTCTTGCCAAATAAGAAAGATAGGTTCGCTTGTGAAAGATAGGTGGATTTATCAATGCAGCACAAGGAAATTCATATAATGCAGTGGCCAAATGCAACATTTTGAAAATCAAGCAATTCTGTTAAGATAAAGGAGCAAGTGACTGCAGGCAAACATCAACTTTACTGAGTAGCTTTAGACAATGCAGGAAGCTTTCGGTATCTACAAGTGGAAGGCTAATAAAGAGGGTTCAAAGGTGGGGATGAAACGATCTAGACCACAACGTTTATACTTTAACCAATGCATGATCAAGGTGCACTATGTATACAATGATATTGTATGGAAGCTCCAAAGCATTTTCCATGTCAATGTTTCATACTTCATCTACATATTTCTTCATCAAAGTTTTATACATCTATACATGTGTAATAAACTCATGCAGGAAAAAAACAGTTATTCCATCTACATGATGTATACAGATACATGAATACATCATTAGTAGAAAGACCATCATGGATTCGCAAATCATGTTAACCCATTTGTTGATGAGAATTTTTCCAAGAGTCTATCTAAAGCTTTTAAACCATTCTTGTGTTTTTACAGACAATCTCTATTGAAATGTCTTGTTTTATACTTGGATTCAGAATAGGGAACTGGAGCTTAAGTCCAAGTTAGATATCTCCATATATTTTCATCAGCAGCCAGCAGGCTGAATCTGACCAAAAATATTCTGCAGAGTACTACCACTTGGTATCTGAATGGGAATGCCACAGTAGTACTGTTGCAAACTCAGCAACATGTTTATTCTACCATAAATACACATTGCTATGATACTTCATATTGTGTAACACTGTAAATCGTGATATCAATGATTAAATCTTTGTCCACCAAGAGTTGGTAGAAGGTCCAGAGCACATCCATCACAAAGTGTTCGTCAAGACAATAAAAAATAAACCACCTCGTCAAACTAACCAGTTCTCGTAAGAAAATTTCATCCTCAAAGTATGTTTTCCTTCTTCCAGAAGTAACAAAAGATTGTGTCCATATTGATCATCAACTGAGCCAAAGAAACAAAATCTTCGAACTGTTAATGATTAAGGAAGTCAACAGCAAGCCCAATAAAATACGACAGTTACTGTCTTAACTCTTAATGACTAAAATGTTATCTGTATGTGTCGAACCGTGAGAGTCACCCCTCCTACATTTTCAATTTTGGAGTCACAAAGGAAACTCTACTCATTGCAGGATAAAAAAGTACCCATGAGCATATCAACCATGAATCAAAACATAAGTTTAAGTTCACCACCTACTACTACTTCATGACTTGGTTTGAAGTAAATAAACAATTGTTACACAAAGATTTTTCAATGACATTGCTACACAGCTTTGAGGCATAAAGATAGGCCCTTTACCCTGCAGTCTAGGACTTGGCATGCACAAGTGAACAGAATTGGATGTTCATGCTTTCTGTACAAACAAGTGGGAAAAGTAGGCTTGCCTATATTTTTTGTGACAGAAATCAGATAAAAGTCAGGCTATTGTACCATCACAACAAGTAACAACATGTAGACTAAGGCAGGCTAGCCACACATTGGCAACTAAAATCCTGTGAAGCATTTTGGCATGAAGGAGACAACAGAAACTGACTGATCAGTTTGAGAGTTACCTCAACAAGATCCATCAGGCTGGATTGCTGATTCTCTATTTGAAGCAATTGCTTGCGGATCAATGACAGGTCATTGTCCCTACTGTCTTCAAACAACTCATCATTTTCAGCAGTTTCCTCAAAGTTCCCTTTTTCTTGGTAAGGAACCACACGAGACCCGGCCTTCAGACACCCAAACTTGCTGACCCTTTGCTCAGAATTCTTCTCAAACAGGATTCTTCTGACTTCTAATTTGGAGCCAGCGTTCTCTTGATTTCTACCTTGGTCCCAGACTGCTGCTTCATCCCTGTCACGATCGTTTTGATGTTCATCTTCGCACATGACTGCAAAAGGAGGGCCACGAGGGATGGCAATTTCAATCTTCCAGTCGGGGGTTTTCCTGCGGTCTACATTCCGGAGCTGCGGTGGACTTGCTCTCTTCTCATTTCTTGGAGGTGTTCTTCTTCTGGCAGCAGGAGTGGGTGAGGCATCAGTTGGAGGCGATCTACTACTGATCGGGGATCTATCCTTCTTCAACGTATGGGGAGAACTAGATCGTGCAGAACCAGAAGTTCTTGAGCCAACCAGGCGGCCGTCGCTCTCGCTTTCTGCAGACGGAGATGCACATTTGTAAACAACTAACTATGCATAGCATACTAAAATCAGATGATGTGCCAAACAACAGGTAAGGGCAATCGGCTGGGAAAACAGGAAATCGAAGTCGAGAGACACAGAATGAAAGATAGATCCATCTTCCTGAGGCTAGAACAAGAAGGTAGGGCAATGGTCACCTCGCCGGGCGGAGCTGGATCGCGACTGTGACGGAGATGAGTTCGTTCCATGGTCCTCTTCGTGTCCGAGGACACCCGGAACGTCCTTCCATGCCTCCAGCATCTGATTCATGGACTCCCTTACGATCTTCACCTGGTGAACAAGACGCATTACGTCATTTGATTCTTCACCACTGTCACAACTCCCCGGAGTTGGAGCGAGATCCGAAGGAGAGAGGGGGAGGGGGGAATGAGCACACCTTGTCGAACCTCCTGGCCTGGAAGGAAGAGAAGTAAGACGATTTGAATCCCGATAGGAGATGGCAATCGCTCATGGCAGCCACATGAGTGAGGGCCTCGGAGGCGGCCTTCCTGGCGGCCCAGTCGTCGCTGGCGAGGGCGTCGGCGAGGCATGGGACGAGGAGATCCAGCAGTCCCTGGGTGGAGGCGCCGTCGGCGGCGACAATGCTGCCAAGTAAGGAGAGAAGAGCGGGTTTGGCCTTGAAGCCCTCGCTCCTGGCCAGCTTCACCAACCGCGGCACAAGGCGGTGGAGCTGCTGCGCCAGATCGTGGTCGAGGGCGACGCCCGCCTCCCCGCCTCCCGCGTCGGCCGCCTCCTCGATGGCGGCGGCGAGGCACATCGCGGACCCCATCTGCGCATTGTGGTCCTGCTCCAGGAGGAGGCTCTCGGAGAGCGGTCTGAGGAAGACGAAGCAGAAGGAAGCGGAGGCACCGCCGGACGCGCAGCAGGACATGTCGCGGACGGCGTCGACGCAGGCCGAGCGGACGGAGGAGTCCGGGTCGCGCAGGCGGCGCAGGACGGAGGAGACCATGCGGGGGAGAAAGGGGGAGAGCGACTGCGGCGGCTGCGTCCGGGAGAGCACGGAAAGCAGCCGGAGGCAATGGCGCCGCAGCGGGGTCTTGTCGGACGGACGAGTATCGGAGATAGCGGAGAGAAACGAAGGCAGCGACTCCGCCGGCAGCACCCGGGCCATGGACTCCAGCTCCGCGACCGCCATCGCCTCCGTGTCCCGGTCCGCCAGCTTGCTCACGTACAGGTTGGCCCGCTGCTTCACGTCCTTCCCGCCTCCGCCTCCGCCGCCGCTCTTCTTGGCGCCATTCGCCGACGGCGGTGTCAGGACGAGCTGCCCGTGGTGCGGCGGCGGGGACGACGGCTGCTTCGGGATCGCCATGGGAGGAGGTTGCTGTGGACTGGAGGGGGAGGAGGCAGGTGAGTCAGGTGGCGATGCCGTGGTGGCACGGCACTTTTTGTAGCGTGGAGTGGTGGGGGTGAGGCGGAAGGGAAGAGATCGCGGGCGGGGTGGGTGTGTGGTGGTGGGGGTGGGGGTGGTGGGTCGCCGCTGCCGGGGGCTCGGACCGGGGCGTGGCGTGTCCGTAAAACGGAGGTGGCGCCGCAGGTGAAGTGGTAGGAAGGGCAGCTGGCGTCAGCAGGGTGTGGTCGCAGCTGCAGTAGCCTACCGCAGTAACGCGCTCATTAAGAGCTAAGAGGGATTTTTAATAAATAACCCTCTCTTAACAAATATTAATAAAACATACTCAGTTCTAATATATTTATACAAATATATCCAATTTTAACATATTTATAAAACTCTATCTGCAATCTGCATCGTGGTAGTGGATAGAGATCTATGAATTGGATTGAAACAGAGAGCTCTAAATACAGTATGAGTCGAAACCTAGTGTGCTAATTTGATTCCATCTGTATCAAAATTAATAATTAAAAAATTAAAAAATGAGAAACAAGAAGGTTACTAAGCCGACCTAATCTAAATAGTTTACACAAATATGTCGCAATCTACATAAATTTATAATACTTTCGAGATTCATCAAATTGTAAAAATTGATAGAACATTTTTTTTACATAGCACGGTTTGATACCAAACCTACCACACTATATTGGTCCAACTCGGTCAAAAAAAATTCTAATTTTAATTTTAAAAATAAAAAAATATATAATGAGTGAACTATCAATGTTTGAAAACTAAACTCTCCTAAACATGATACAGTACCAACACATAGCACCACCGGTGGTAACTTACACACAAATTTATGTTAACATCATGGTTTGACGTGCCGGATCGAATCGGTTCGATTCGGATCGAATCAAGAGAAACTCGATTCACTTGATTCCCATCGAATCGGATCGATTCTCATCCGATTCTCATGTGAATTGGCTCGATTCAGACAAATCGTGACGGATCAGAAAAAAATCTGATTCGTCCCGATTCTCCGATACGTCGAACTTTGGTTAGCATATTGTAAACTATTCAGATACAGTTTTATAAATATATTAAAACTGGGTATATTTTGATATATTTATTAAAAGAAGTTATTTTAGAAGATGGGAGACTTCTTTTGTTGTGGGTTAATCTAATCCGGCGTGATCCGTTGGGGTGCGTATGAATCTGAGCACCTACCCATGTGTGAACAGGCGCGGCGTGTTTAATCTCTTTTGGTGCCCCCCCGTGGTCCCTCTCCTCGTTGGTTTTTTTTAATGACCATAATTTTTACCCAATAAGGAAATATTTGCTAACTAGGACGGTAAAAATAAGGTAAATTATTAATACAAAATTATCCATAAAGGAGGGGTGATTGGATAGGTCAACCGTGGTGGGTCGGACTAGACCGAAGGGCTTCAAATGTTACGGTATGAACTGGAAACGTACACTATTTATAGTATTTTTGAGATCTCAGACATGGTATTATTTGGGCATATCGAACTGGTTAGAAACAATTCACCTCATATTTTTCTAAGTATTTCTCAAGTCAAATGACATTAACAATTTACACCGAGAGCACTATGCGGAGGTGATTTGAGTTCAAACCTAGGAAACTTCTAATTCACAACATCTTTTTTATAACATATCAATAATTCATAAGATTAAATGTGGGCCCACATCCCTTGTGTCCGTTACTATATATATATATATATATATATATATATATATATATATATATATATATATATCCACTGTGGTCTTAGTCCGCGGGTTCCTCTCTTCCCGTCTCTTTCATGTTGGTGGTAGATCCGCCCAGCTACCTTCGCTGCCTCTCCGTCACCTCTCCCTTTTTCGCCTTCTTGTCCTCTCTCTCTCTCTCTCTCTCTCTCTCTCCTCTCTCTCTCTCTCTCTCTCTATATATATATATATATATATATATATATATATATATATATAAGTAATGTTATGAAACGGCGGAGTTTTGGATACGGCTCTACTGTATCATTAATGTGGATGGTTAGATTTTAATCTAACGGTCTGTCTATACTCAACAAACATCATCGAGCAATGAGTATTTCGAGCGTTTAAACACTCAGCACTGATGTATTATAGCACTCCACTGTTGGATTAAAATCTAACTATCCACATTATGTTACAGCGGGGCTGTACTGAAAGGCCCCACCACATCATAACATATATATATATGTGATAATTTTTTTTTAAAAAAATAAAATATGTCCATTTTTACTATTGACACAGGTAACCCCCCACGATTCCAAGTCCTTGACGTCGATTGTTGACGTAAGGGGTTAGTTCAGGACAATGAACTCCTTACGGCATATGTCCGACACAGTTGACCTCGACTTTATCTAGACATGGAGGGCCACAACCCTAAGATTCCTAGTCACTATAACTTACGTACGGCATGCTACTCGATCGTTGGGTTTAAAAATCGTGGATCGTGCGCTATGTAACAGTAACTATTAAGGTCACGATCTGGTTGATGAAGTGCGACGATTACGTGATCATGGTGCACAATCCGCGAGAACGGTTGACGGTTCAAGGCCGCTCAACTCACTATATGCATGGGTAGACTCGACGCTAATAGGTATGCGATCATTCTGCTCCCAACATTCTGTCATTTTTTTTACTAGTGACTGACTAGCGTGTCAAAGTCTCCCCACCAAATACCTTCAGTGGTCTTGTAGGTCTTGATAGCATGATGGATAGAAGCTCTTGTCAGCAATGCGGACATCTCGGCCCTAACCACCTCAACTCAAGTCGACATCGCGAGAAAAATTGCAACAAATATATGTATAAAACTATATCTAGTTCTAATATATTTACAAAATTATATTTGGACAGTTTAAACATATGTATTGTAACTTACTCAAATTTGTGTGCTATAATTTATACAAATATGTGTAAATTATAGGACATTGTGTAAAGTACAATAAATATATATGCAAATTACAACATGTTTGATAAATTATATAAGTTTGTGTAAGTTGTAACTTATTTGCGTAATTTACGTTAAATATATGTAACTCGTAGTATATTTCATAAAATTGTGCAAATTGTAATATATTTATAAAAGTATTTAAACATAGTATTGTAAAAATGTTAAAATTGGATATAATTTTGTAAATATATTAGAATTCGATAAACTTTGATAAATTCGGTAAAATTGAAAAAAAAATATTATCCATGTTAGATACATGTGAATTGATGTGGGTAACAAATTTTATTTACATGTGTTTGAGATAGATAATATTTGTATATCTTAAAATAGATATAAAATATTTAATTTTTTAATAAATATTTATCAAAATTTATCAAATTCTAATATATTTACAAAATTATACCCAATTTTAACATATTGATAAAACTATTTTTTGAATATTTTCATAAATATGTTACAATTTACACAAATTTATGAAATATATTACAAGTCACATGTATTTAATGTAAACTACACAAATATTATGACTATATAAAAATACTCTCCACTAGGGCTGCCAATGGATACTTAGAAATATAATATTTTGATCGGTTTCTATAAGTTTTATAGGATTTGTACCGATAAAATAAGTTCAATAACTTATAAGATTTCAAATCGAAATTTTGAAACTTAAAAAATGTGAAAACGGAAACAAGCGTTTTAGAATCCGCAAATCTGATTCATTCAATTGGAGAATCGATCCCTAGATATTTGACGTCAACCGTATACATGGTAGTATTATCATGACTTACATATTTCATTTTGTAGGGGACATTATAATAGAAGATGGAGAGAATGTGATTGGTGAATCGAGATGTATGTTAGATTTAGTATTGTATTAGTTATTATATACTATAAGTTGTAGTTGAAACTATATAATTTATGGATTGATAATTTTACATTTTAAATTGTGTGATTTTAGTTTATGGGTCATGTCATTCCTATGCATCGTGGATCTATAAACTTGTGATGGTTATCTAATTGTTCTTGCCGTATAAATTAATAGATTGATCTAAAATTTTATGATTTAATATTATAAATCTAGACATCCATATAATTTGTGTATATGAGTTGTTTATATTTATTGCAATGTAGATTAATATATTTATATTTAAATTTGTATGATTTGAATATGTTGATTTACTAATTCATATATTGATGTCATATAAATGTTTCAAATTATCGATTTTAGATCTAATTCTATTTTCAATTTTTTGTTAAAAAATAAAAATAAATACAGAAGTGAAAACACTCATTTTTATTTTCAATTTTGTTTTCAATATTTCTTATAAATTATAAAAGTAAAAATACTTATTTTCGATTCTGAATCTGATTTATTAAGAGCTCTACCATCCACCATCTGGACACCTCAAACATATGCGATGAAATTTATTGGGTCTATATTAACCCAATCTTTGTTTTGGTGAATTACGATGATGTTCTTATAGTTGATTTGTCAATTGACTCCAATCTTTGTTTTGATGAATTACGATCCATTTTACCTCATGATATTTTTTATGGCATCGAATGGAGTATACTGATATTAGGTTTATATGGAGTCCAAAAAAAACTTGGGTTTATACTTAATAAAGATTTAACAAAGCCTAAGAATTAAATGTGAATTATATAAGCTCTTTTTGATAGTTGAAGCATGGTTTCTTATGTCGAACCGGCACACATGTTAGATATTTTTTGGTTTTGATAAGGATATAAATAATATTTTTACGTTTTAATAAAATTTAAAATTTATTTAGTTGAATCAGAATCAAATTAGACTACTAGTACAATACAATATGTCAATTATCATATCATATGGACAAAATTTAGTTCAACTCAAGGCAACAATTTGACGAACCTTGAGTTGATGTTGGTATCTCTCCATTATAAGATAGTGCTTTTATTGATCGACCCATTAAGATTCATTTTGGTAGCAAGTAGTGTTGGATTAAGGGAGGAGAAAATGATAATTAAGTTATCTTTTCATTTTGAGAAGGAATTTTATTTAAATAAAAAAGGTTGGGTAAAAATAGGGTTATAAAAAGATCTCTCTCTTACCCAAGTCAAAAGAGTACTTAGGTAACTTAATCACATTCCAATGACTTATTTTTTAGCACCAAATTAAAATAATTTACTTTTTGGGTTAAATTATTCCTGATTTAAAAAATAAAGTATAGTTTAATTGATTTTCAAAGTGGATCTAGGTGCTCAATTTTACATCATGATAGAAGACACGATTTAGATTTTTTTTTCACAAAAAGTGATGTTTATTGTATACTTAATTACAGGTATACATCAGATGTTGGGTGTGATAAAGACACATTTATATTATCAATTCATATCAGAATAAAAAAAATTAAGATGTGACGTATAAGAGTTTTGTCACTTCTTCCTTTTCTATTTTTTTCTTGTAAAAATATAAACTTGTGTGGATAAATATTTTCGTATCATTATTAATTCTATTTCGCATGCCAAGCAAAATTGTCATGTTAATTGAATATAAGAAGTGAAAATTTTCTTGCTTCCACTCCATTGCGTGGATGATGTTATTATAATAGTTTGGGTTTATTATCATAATACACAAAATTTAAATCAGATGACCTTTAATTGTACTAACCATGCCTAAGTCCGAACTGTACTGATATGATACAGTACAACAAACATTATCATCATTAGAGTTTTATCTCATTATTTGAGATCAGCTACGTGAATCCAGTTCAGTAAAATATTTGTATCGAATGTTATATTTGTGTTTAAATTTAATAAGTCTATATCTTTCTTAATAACATCACACTATCTTATTTAAATCTCTTTTAAATTTTTCTACAAATATCTACTAATTTTTTATCATATTTTTTAATCAATGTTGAGTTCGGACCACAGTGTACTTTCCCAACAATTTGAATCTATTTTCTTTTATTTTTACTATCAGTTGAAGTTACCCTTGATCAAATCTTTACAAAAGAACTTATTTCTAATATGATCTTTCTTAATCTTATCACATATCTATCCTAACATCTTCATCTTGTATACCCTTAGATATGAAATGATGATGTGAACCATTTAGGTGAATTAAACAACTTGGATTGGCCCTTTGGTGCATATTTTGAATGCATGACCCTTTATAATTAGTTATAACTAGTTTTAACAAAGGCATGCCTGTTGGTGGCACTCAAGTGTGGGATCCGTATCATACCAACTCAACATGTGTAGAACATGTAATAAGAACCTTGTAATAGAATAATCATATGCTCCCAATAAAATATAATAAAAAAGGTTTTCAACAAATTGGGCCTTCTAATGGACAAGATTTTATGATAAAAGTGCCTTTTAAAAAGATGAAACAGTTGCACCTAATCCTTGTTTTTCCCAACATGAACAAAGAGTTTCTGATGTAGATAGATTAGCACAAGAAGATCTTGAATGCAATAAATAATTGGAAATGAGCTAGGATGATGCTAGCAAGGTGGGCCAACTACCCTAAAACATGTTCACTCCCCATCAGAGATCTTGAGTTCGAAACTCGACTTGTATATATGTTCGGTTCGATTCGATTTTCGGAAAAAAAAAATGATCGAAATTAGATCGAACCGAACCGTGAACATCTCTAATCTTCTCCTCTCAATCTATGACTACTCTTGGACATTTCGACTCACTTCCTAACTTAAAACATTCACAGAATCACTCCTGAGCCCCCCAACTGTTCTTTCTATCTCGCTTGTTTAATTTTAACCCTTTTTCTCATGGTTTCCAATCCAAACCACCTCCAAATCGATCTAAGCATATTCTAGATGTCCTTAGATGCTTTTGTTGCACATCTTCTGATTCCATGTGTCCATTTTTCTAAGATTTGTCTTCTCAACCAGAACATGATGTGAAGGGAAATGGCCACAGCGGGTTGAAGGGTCGCTATTCCTCCCGTCGGTGCATCATTCATCAAATGCCTTCGTTTGCAAGTGAGATGGTGAGAGTATTTGGTTAACGTTTCACTAATTAATCCATCTCATCACTCTCATCTAATCATCCTCGACCTTGATTATATGAATTATCATTAGATCTTGGCCGACAAGATCTTATGCAAGATCTTAAGTAATTGGCATTTTATAATTCGCTTGGCGGAAGAGTACAGCTTATAAGAGACTCTTGTGTGAGATTAGTCATAAGTCATAAGAGACTCTTGTGTGAGATTAGATAACTATGTCGCTTGAGCTCATTAGTGATCATACTTTTTCGCATTCCGAGGGATCGTAAAGAGGACATGGTGAATTGATCGATCTCAATCTCCATTAATTGACTCATGCGTCATTTGTTATGGACGACTCGATATGTCATCGAGACGTGTAAAGGTATCAGAGATAAGTGAAAATAAATATGTATTTATAAGTGGGGTATATGTTTCTTCTTTCAAGAGATTGTCTTTTTCCGAGAAAAATGACAAAAATTTGAATAGGGGATAATATTTTTTGGGAGAGGTACACTCAAATTTTACGCATCTTCGATAACGTCGTCTATGAGAACTGAACGAGAGGTCATACATCTTATCTTAACAAGATCTGCACACCCTCAAGAAAGTGAGGAGGTAGCTATACGTCTTATCCGAACATCTTGTCTTAATAAGATCTTTCTCTAAAATGGGGATTGTGTAGATACATGATTCGTTCCACATCAAAGATAAAGTGAAAATAAATATGTACTTATAAGTAAGGCATATGTATCTTATCTTAAGAGGGCCTTTTTCCAAGAAAAGATTAAAACATCAAATAAGAGATAATATTTTTTAAGAGAGACACTGAAATTTCACGCATCTTCAAGATGCAACATTACGGGCTCTTCAAATTTCAAAAGCCTAAAAATTGAATAAAAATAGAAAATTAATTAGTACCAAAAAAATGTGTGCCCTACTCTTAGCAGAACCTTCCAATGCCATGTCCATGTATAAAGAGAGGATACACCAATTTTTTAAGAGAAAAGTATAGTATTTAATGAGTTATCTTTAGGGATAATTTTTATCCCCTCTACAAGTGAAATATATATATCCCCTTATATAAAAATTATGACCAAGATTTATCTTAAATCAGTTATCAAAACGAGCTAAAACTTATCGACCATGTTAAGTGGGGGATAAGTCTATCCGGTTATCAAATCCGTCAATTAACAAACAAGGCAACATCAGAGTCTCTTCAAATTTCAAAAGCCTAAAAATCTAATAAAGAGAGAAAATTAGTACCAAAAACATGTGTGCCCTACACTTAGCAGTTAGCACAACCTTCCAAGACCATGTTTTGTATCATCCCACATGACAGGCTTTGAAGAATCTTTTTACCAGTTCTTGTACAAACCTTCACGCGGCAGATGCCTTTCGCCTTAAATGCTTCCGGCAGATCTCATTTACATGGGGAGAACAAGCTCGTATGGATTCGGTGGGGAGTCTTGTGGACATCATAAATGGGTGTAGGTATGGTACTTATTAGTAGTTCTTCCTCTATCCCTCTTCACCCCCCCCCCCCCCTTTTTTTTTACCTTTTTTTTTGTAACAAGAAAATTTCGGTCCGTGTGATTTTGTGGGTTCAGGAATTAGTGTTCGTGAATTTCAAGGTGAAGATTTGACGGCTTTTATTTTCTGTGTACCCGTATTGTCCTTACCCCACTTGACCGAAAAAAACTCCAGACCTACACTACTCGAGGATTACATGTAGATCAGATAACCCCCCCCCCCCAAGAATCGAACTCGGGACCTCTTATTTTTAAGCAAGAGTTCTACCGATTGACCCAACCGGAATCCTCTAAAAACTCTGGATCTACACATCCAAGGATTGCATGTAAATCAGGTAA
This sequence comes from Colocasia esculenta, assembly GCA_014218235.1. Taxonomy (NCBI): domain Eukaryota; kingdom Viridiplantae; phylum Streptophyta; class Magnoliopsida; order Alismatales; family Araceae; genus Colocasia; species Colocasia esculenta. Next base: position 180,399,545 of record CM024755.1, on the reverse strand, counting down.
GCCCCTCTCAAGAATCGAACTCAAGACCTCCTGTTTTTAAACAAGAGTTCCAACCGATCGACCCAACCGAGGTCCTCTTTTTTTTTTTTTACCCTTCATTTGAGAAGGAAGAGTAGAGTCATCCACATGATCAACGAAATATAATTCAACTTTTTTTGGTGCCATTTTGATAACAAGATAGATTAGTCACTATTCATTCATTTGGATGTATCAAAAATCAGTTTGGTAAAATGGGTAGCTTATCTCCCTTTCAACCCACTTTAATATTAGGTAAAAAAAAACCCCACTTTAATAACTACATAAGCTATATTGAAGATAGTTAAAGGGATATAACTTATCTCTCTTTAGTCACATTTTTACTTTGACAGTCCCATTTTTATTATCTATATTTATTCATTGTTTATGTGACTTTGATAATAATGAAGATGAGGATAAATCTAAGATAAATTAATATAAATTCTTATATAGTGGAGAAAGCATTGTTAACTATATCATGTGCGGACTCTCATCTATCTTGGATAGTGGAAGAATAGTGAAACGACATTCACTATCCTTTGCTCTATTTATTTTAATAGAGTGTATAACTTTTATCCCTACCCAAGAACATAGATAATATTATTTATATTTAACATTATTTATCATGACTATATCTTTTTATCTCTAATATAGTTTATCTCAACTATCAAAGTGTCTTTTAATTTATCATAGATAATAAATAGGAGATAGCCCCAATTATCAAATGGCCCACATTGATAAGCAATCTAGTTTGTCTATGTGTCCATCCCAATCCCATATCTATCCTCATATCAAATGGGGAAAGAACTCGAATTGCCTATGCATGAGATAACTTAGGATAGACTTCTTTCTTATCATGTTAGGGGAATTGTGAAATAGGTGGGTTAAGTTACCCAAAGAAATATAGCTTTGGAAAACTCTTAATGACTTGTTTGGTATGAGATTAAAACAAAAGGGGAAATGGGGTAAATTAATTTGATGATATATTATTCTTATTCCTAATCCGTCTTTTGTTTGACATTTTTAAGATTAAAAAATGAAGATAAATTATCCCATAAAAAAAGGGGATGAGTTATCCCCAATTTACCCTCATTTTTTAAAGATATATTTAAAATACTTAAATCATATTTATTTTCATTTTTTTAAAACACAAAATATGAAATGTAATTAACTTATCTCTTATCCCTTATTTAATCCCATATCAAACATCCACGTATTCGTCTATGGTGGGTCAACCGCTGTCCTCAGACACAACCAGCCTATTGTGCCTTAGATGGGTAGTCCATGACAAGTCATTTCTTATAGCTCCACAGGGTTATTTTATATCCTTTTCTGTGAACTCCAAGTGTGGAGCAACATCTTAGAGATTCAAATTTCATTAGTCTACTACAAAAGCACGTTAAGATCTCGATTCATGTTGGTATGGTCTTCCCCAACTCTTTATCCCATCGCCAAAACATGCCCTTAAAGATTAGGAGACATTGGAGTTTTATCAACTTAGGGTGAATTAATCTTTAATAAGCAATTATTATGGGGGAACATATTTTCCACGGTCCTTTTCCTACCAAATGGTCAGTACTACGGCAGGGTGGGTGCGACCCTCGCCATTGTGCAAAAAGACAAGACTCTTAAAAAATGTGTGGGGCACATCAATTTGAAAGTTTGATTCTTCGTGATTAGGATGGGTATATATTGAAACATTAATTTAATAATTGCCTAGATGAGCATCCATTTCCATTATCTAATCCCCATCTAACTCTAAGATAAGAGAGAGAGAGAGAGAGAGAACGAGGACTCCAGTTGAGTCGATCGGTTAGAACTCTTGCTTAAAAGTAAGAGGTCCCGAGTTCGATTCTTGAGGGGGTTTACCTGATTTATATGTAATTTTCGATGTGTGTAAATCTGAGATTTTTTCGGTTAAGTGAGATAAGAGCAATACGGGTACACGAAAAATAGGAACTGTCAAATCCTGATCTTGGAGTTCACAAATACCAATCTTTGAACCCACAAAATCACACGGAATATGATTTCCTCGTTATCAAGAGAGAGAGAGAGAGAGAGAGAGAAATACTTGTTATTCGGATAAAAAATATCTAACCGCTCGATCTGAATTAGACATAAGTTGGTGGGCTCTACTGCTATATTAACAACGGGGCGTAGGCACAAAGGGCCGAATATTTTGTCTAAAAAATAAATATTTTTTAAAAAATAAAAAGAGGGGGAAAAAACCAGACAGGAATAGGACTCCAACTCCAACACATGCCAGTCTGTCTCCATTGGTGCCAGCATCCAATACCCAGCCAAGCCGGAGTTGTGTAGTAGTATTGCCCTCTCTCTGGAGGCAAGTGAGAGGGGTGAGTTGAACGCTTTCCATAGAGACTCGTAGGAAGAGAAGTAGACGACACGATGAGGACGACTTGGGCCAGCTGCAAATTTATGATGATAGCGGCGATGTGTTATGAGAAGAGAAGAGAACGACCTTGTCATGATCCCATTCTCCACGGTTCTGCAGCCTTCCCGCTGTTGATGTCTGACTGAGGATCTTGATGGGAGGTAGTTGGCATGGATGGCCACATGTGCCCCCCCCCCCCCCGAGTTCTCTTATCAAAAAATTGATGGGTTGGGCCGGATATGACAATGGAATATTCTTGTGGTCGGTCTATCTCGGTTCGATCCGAATTTAGTCGATGCTCGGGTTCGATGTGGCGGGACGATTTAGAAGACGGATCGGATGCTGGTTTGAGCGGTTGTCGTGTCTTTAATTACATCCACATAGGGAGTCACGACGTCGAAAAATTCGGGCCGTGGTTGCTATGTAGATTGAAAGATCGATGCACGATCGACGGAGTTGAACAAACATTCGAGGGAGCACTCGAAAACTCCCTCTTCGAATCTTAGAGTGGCGGCCATGCTTAGGGCTGATCATTATTCGGGTCAACCCGAAAAATCAAATTGAATTGGCCGATTCGGGTGGTTCAGTTTGAGTTGAGAGAGTTGTCAGTTCAGTTCGATTTTTTTTTGAAATTGAATTGAACCGAACATTGTATATATATATATATATATTCACAATTGAAACCATGGTGCAGTGGATTAGTGTCTCCCATATATATGGTCAACAGGGCAAGTGCTGGTTTCGTGCGTAAGTTTGTTTGTTTTTTTCTTTTTCAGTTCGAACCCATGTTCGGTTCGGTTCAGTTCAGCCTAAAAATTGGACTAAATCGGACCGTGAATAATCCTAGCCATACTTTCTTCCCCCTCCTCTCCCTATAAAAGTAATACTACATTTGCAAGTAAGTAGATAGGGAATGCATGTTATCTCTTAGTACTTGTTATTGACTCTCTCTCTCTCTCTCTCTCTCTCTCTCTCTCTCTCTCTCTCTCTCTCTCTCTCTCTCTCTCATCTTCTAAAATATTTTCTTTACTTCTATCCAAGAGCAGACTTTTGATTTGAGTTTCGAAAGATCAAGTCTAAAAATTTCATCTCAAAATTGACTTCTTGTAAACCAAAAACAATATCGACCCACAATGACGGATCCATCTTAGGATCAGTGGAGTCACGTGATCATCTCATTGAATTGAAATTTTTTCATTAAATATGTAAAATTTCATCAATAATAACTCCACTGGATCAATAAATTAATATCTCTAAAAATACACTCACTGAATAAAAATTCTGAATCCACCACTGATGTCAACCTCATTTCTTAATCTCCCTCGACAACCGAGCTCTCAACATCAAATCCCTAAAAATCGAGAAACTCAAATCGTCTTGGCCCTTACCGGTTCTCAGAACAAACTTCATCAAAATAATGTCAAAATGGTATTAATTACTAATTATCGAAAAATGTCGCTTACTATTACTTGCACCGCCTTCATTAGATAAACACTACCATGACAACTGCTATTACCATCTTTACCGTAATTGGATTGATGGAATGTCAAATAACTAGTATTTCTCTAACTAGCTAGCTAGATAAGATTAACGTTAGTATTTGTAAGCAAGTAGCTAGCTAGTATAGCTAGGGTGTATATATATATATATCTAGTAATAACTAGTATTTCTCTAACTAGCTAGCTAGATAAGATTAACGTTAGTATTTGTAAGCAAGTAGTAGCTAGTAGCTAGGGTGTATATATATATATATATATATATATATATATATATATATATATATAGTAATAACTAGCATTTCTCTCAATTGAGAATCTTAGGTGTGGGCCGAATGGCCAAGAGTTCGATTCCCACCACCCAGGGTATATGGAGGATAGATTTGAAATTTAATTGGAATAGGACAAGTGGTGTTCAAATTTTAGCCTAACTCGAAAAATCGAATTGAATTAACTAGTTCGGTTCAAGTTAGACATCCTTTTAATTCAATTCGATTTCACATTGTAGAATCGAGATGAATTGAATATATATATATAATATAAATAATATATAATTTTACAAAAAAACACATAACTGAGTGATTACTTTTTTTTTTTTGGTTAGCGGTCCAATGGCATCCGCCACTGGATAACCCAGCGCTGCCCCGGGATCGAACCCGGGGCGAAGCGTCCCCCCACACCCACAATGTCCAACCCACCTACAGGCGACGGACTAACTGAGTGATTACTGGTTAGTGAGGGTTGTGAAGATCGAATCTAGTTCACAACCTATTAAAAATATATATATATATATATATTTAATTTGATTTGAACCGAAGATCGATTTATTTTATCAAACCCCGAATCAAATTATATTCACCCACAATATAAATAATGATAAATTAGAGATTGTTAATCTTGATTTTAGAGTTCACGAAAAATCACTCTCTAACTCTATTAAGTCACACTGGACGGAGCTTTTTGATTATCAAAATAACATTTCTCTCAATTTAATTAATAATCGATGAGATTAACCCATTATTATTTTAAAGATCAGTTGCATGCATGTAGTGTATCCACCTAGTTAGTACGTTGCACATAGATCATAACGAGAAGATGCATGTTCCATTTATTTTTTTCTTTCTCCTCCCCTGCATCGATCTGTGTCGGCTAGCTGTGCCCATCCAACCATCTCACGTACGTATACGTCCAATCTACTGCCTGTTCTTGGCATTCCGGGGAATTATATATATATATATATGTATAATATATATACATATATATATGTATATATATATATATATATATAGTATCCACCATTGCGGCTGCAGCAGCTAGCTAGCTCGTCATTGCTAGGTCCCGCCCGGGCATGTGCCGAGTTCGGCGGCCGCGCGCCCACGGCCACGGGGACAGGCTGCAGTCTTGGAGGGAACATGGCCGCATGTGATGCCGTTTATTTAGTTAGTTGCATCAGGCAAAAGAAAACAAAACGGGTAGCTATTTTTTTTTTTTTTGATAACGAGGAAATCCCTCCCGTGTGGCTTTGCGGACTCAAGGATTGGTGTCGTGAACTCCAAGGTCAGGACTTGGCAGCTCCTACTTTCCGTATACCTGTATTGTCCTTACCCCACTTGACCAGAAAAACCCGGATTTACACACCTCGAGGATTGCCTGTTGTGGAGGACCCCGGTTGGGTAAACCGGTAGCTAGCAAAGGAGAAAAACAAAACACCGAGATGGCCGATAGGCCCCCCCCCCCCCCCACATTATTTCTCTCTCTCTCTCTCTCTCTCTTAAATAATGGTGCTGGTGCCACCGCTCAGCACGTGACACAGTGTGTCACTTGTGAAGCGTCCAAGACCCACATGCCTCGCTCCATGTTACATGCATATATGGAACCTCTCTCTCTCTCTCTCTCTCTCTCTCTCTCTCTCTCTCTTCTCTTCTCTCTCTTCATGTGTGTAGGGTGCATGTTTGTGTGAAAAGGAGAGGTCATAGAACACGGGGATGTGGGATGGATATTTGTCTTCTCTCTCTCTCCACTCTTCATGTGTGTGATCAGTGGGTGTTTGTGGAAGAGAGATCATAGAACAAATTAAGGGGATGTACACATGAGTGGTTTAATTAGTTGGTCGAACACTCTATTGTATATTAGAGGGGAAGAGTTTAATATCTAAATTAATTTGTCATATTTATAAAGAGTTTTTTTAAAAAGTTATAAATTAATAGTCAAAATTAAGGTGCAAGTCTTAGATATCTCAAATCCAAAATGTGTCTGTACAATTCAAAAAAATAGAGCAATTAAAGAGGATGGACATCTTTTCTATCTCTCTCCCTCTCCCCTCTTCATGTGTCTCTGTGTATTAACTTGTGTGAGGAGGAGAGATCATATATAGAGCAAGGGGGATGGACATCTTTTCTTCCGGATCGTAACAATGTCATCAAACGCACGTCACAGGTTAGTATTTTAAGTGCCGAATTTGGCTTGTTAAGATAGATCACTTATACTAATCTTAATTCGGGTGATGTTCCTATATATTCTACTGAAAGAGCACTTGGGGCCTCTTGTGACAAAGTTGAAGGGCCGAAGATCGTATGGTACAAGAAACTCATGAGATCTCCGATATGAGATTATCTCCGATCGGAGCTCTCCAACATTTTCCCTCACAATTAAGATGAGTCGTGAAAATTAGATTAGAAAAGAGGTGGCACAATTATCATAATAGACCTTGGTCTTGACTCTGATACCATCTTATACAAACCCCAAAACTATGATGTCAACGTTGAAAGGCCCAAGATCATATGGCACAAGGTGTAACGTCGTGTGTTTTTCGGATCCTCGCGGATCCCTGTTTAGCGGGTTTGGTGGCCAGTGTATAGCCCATTAGTATATGTTTCAGGTGTTTGCGCGCGGTTGTGAGGTTTAGTGGGCTGGCAGTTGGGCCCAAAGCGCTCACAGGTCTTGTGCCTGTGAACGCGACAAGGGGTTGCGTCGCGTTCTGAACGCGACGGCCCTGGTGGTCGCGTTCAGGTTGCCGTTGTTTGGTGGTCTTCGTCTGCGTGGCTGCTGCGTGTCTCGCGCCGGGCAGTCAACTGACGTCGGCCTTGGGAAGGCGACGGCCTCCTACGTCGCGTTCAGGTCGCGACACAGGGCTACGTCGCGTTCCCAACCACTGTGGGCGTTTTTAAGAGGGTTGGCCGGACAGAGCTGTGGCAAGCTCTGCTTGGCCAGGGGAGGAGCTGTTGCGGTTCCTCCAGGCGATTCGGCGTTTTGGCGTGGATTTCGGCGCGCTCTCGCCGCGAGGTCATCGTGCGGAGCAGGGGAAACGCCGAGAGTTTGTGTTCTTCGCGAAGGTAGGGAGAATCCACCTTGTTTCGTTGCGTGGATTGCATGAAATGCATGCTTGACTGGTTTTTGGCGTTAAGAACAATAGATACCATGTTAGGGTATTCATTAAAGCATGAAAACTGGAAATTAAACGTGGTTTGCATAGTTTGGGGTGGTAATCCGGAGTGAATAGTCTGGATTAGGGTTCCTGCTTGCAAAGGCGACGGAACCCCCTGTCGCGACAAGGTCGCGATAGGCCGACCCGTCGCGTTAGGGTTTTCTAACGAGACACATCGGGGTGTCGCAATATGAAGGCGACAGTACCCTATGTCGCGACCTCAGCCGTGAGGTCTTTTTGTGCATGTTTTCAAGGTACGATTATCCGATTATTTGTCCAGTGTTGTGCATGGCACCCGGTTAATGGTGCGTTGGCACTTGTAGCACTCGTTGAGCATGTTGCTCACGAGGTGAGCATATTTTTAAATGGTTAGTGTATCGTTTGTGTTGTGGTGTTTACGTGTTTGGGTGTGTACATGGCACACACATTGTCCTGGTGTAACTTTTATGATACATCGTGATGGTTGGGCAGTGAGGTTCCAGCGTGAACCTAGCCTCAGTCATGTAATGTCTTTTATAGGCTGATAAAGATGGTTTAATTAGTATTGTTTAAGTAAAGTTAAGGGTTAGTGTATGATTATTATACATTGTGTTTATGTGGCTACGGAGGTCATGAGATGACCAATGACAGGCCGAGTTGTTAATGTTTAATGCGATTCGTGGATATGTCTGTGTAGGTTAGCTTGTGGGTCACGAGTGACCAGGACAAGCTACCCTTTACATGTGTACTGGTTTATGATAAAGAGTAAATGTATGTATATAAATATCGTGGTTTGAGCTTGCCGAGTTTGGTGGTCCGGCGCCTGTTCCGGAATACCCTGCAGTCAGATACCCCAGGTTCTGTGTGAGTCAGGCACGTGTGTTTGTTGTGCTCGGGGTTTGTCTCGGTACTTGTGTTGTACCGTCGAGGTCTGTGTCGTCTGTCTTGGACACCCTCACTCCTGTGTTTGAGTTATACGTCCGGCTGAGAGAAAGACGACAGAGGGAAGCGACTTGTGTTTGTGGGTGTGTAGTCGCTTGTAGCGCGCTCGTAGTTGGGGGTACGGACACCAGTAGACGTCACTGGTCCCCAACTAGTCATGTTTTCTAGTGCCTCACTTTAGGGAGCTTAGGCCAGAGTCCCTAAAGGTGCCAGGCATGGGCCTGCAGTTGTGTATGGCCTGCAGGTGTGGTGTTGGTTGGTCTCCACTGTTCTTTGGCTTGTGCTTGTGGAGCGGCAGTTGGACCTTTCGTCCGTGACTGCGAGACTGAGAGGTAGTTGTTGTGTTGTGTTGTCCGGGTTTGATACTGGTGTCATGAACCAGTAGTCCGTTCCCACGTGGTGGCGTCGTACTTTTCGACTCGTGCTTTGCTACTGGTTGTGGTTTTACCCGTCGAGGTGTGCCCTGGTGTTGGCACGGTTGTAGTTGTGGTTTGTGAGCGGAGACTCACTGGTTGTGGTTTGACACATGTGGTGTGCCCCGTCGTTGGCACAGTTGTGTCAAGGTTTTGCCCGTGGTGGAGTGCCTTGTGGTGGCACTGGTTTGGTTGTGGTATCCGTGGTGATACCTCGTGGTGGTAGATACATGTACCCTGAGTGGGTACCTGTTCCTCATGGTATGCTGAGTACTAGCCTTTTTCAGGTGTTGAAGTGGAGATGTGCTTCGTGGAGGTCGTATTGTAGGACCTTCCACCTGCTGTAATGTACCCTTGTAAGGGTAGCTTTCCATTGTATTGTGATTTTGGGGTATGGTGGACTAGCTTCTGGTTAGGAGTCATGTTACCCTTGCGTTTGAGGTTTCGGCTTGGTGTTGTGGTACGTTGTGTACCAACCTTTCAAGTGTTGTGATGAACAAGTGTTGTGATGACCGATTTTTGTGGAGGTCATGAGGTGTGACCATCCACACGTGCTGTTTGGAGTACGTTTCCGATTGTGGTTCCAATATGTGCTGGACTTGGCATGTTGATGCTAGTTCGGTTACCCTGCGTGGGTGGTTTGCCTGTGAGACTTGGAGCCTGGACAGTGGTCTGCCAGTGAGGCTTGAGGTTGAGGTATTCCCAGTGGTTGGGTGGAGCTAGTAATGTTGTGCTAGTCCTGTTGTTACCTCTTATTTTCTGAGGTTTACATTAATTGATATGTTTATGTTAATTGTTGATTAACCATGATTTAAGTAAGTAGGATGTGGTTTGGCTATTTGTGTGGCCAGTGAGACCCTTTGAGGTTGAGGTCTCTTCTGTTTAGTTGTTGTGGTGGCTTTGGGTGGTCCATACTGAGCATGTGACTTGTTGAGGCTCACTCCCCTACAGTTCTTTTCAGGGCTTACCGTTGGTATGGCTTGCGAAGGCGTTGTGGCAGACGTGGACCACCAGCAGTAGTGTTAGTTGTGTTGTGTGAGCTTGTGCTCCCTCAGGATATGCCTCATGTAGTTGTACTTTTTATTTGGACATGTATTAATGTAATGAGACAGTTGTACAAATATGTGAACAGATATGAGCACATGTACTTTTTTGTGTCTTATACTGTTGTGGTTTGTCTTTTATATTCTACTAGACACGTGGTGAGATATCCCTTGAGAGACTTCGGTCCGATCGCGGGAGACAGATCTGGATACACTACTAGAAAAAGCAGTTTTACCGACGGATATTTCCGACGGAATTTGTCCGTCGAAATATCCGTCGGAAATACCTATTTTCGATCGATTTCTGACGGATTTCCGACGCAATAATCAGAGTTTCCGACCGATTTCCGACGAAATTCTTTTCCGTCAGTAATTTTCTGACCAACTATTTCCGACGAGCTATTTCCGACAAGTTTCTGACGGAAAGCTGTCGGAAACGAGTTTTCCGACGGATTACCGACGGATTTCCGACGGAAAGCATCCGTCAGAAACGCCGCATTTTCTTGTGGTGATATGGACCCTTATCGGGCATAAATATCCAGGGCCGTTACACAAGGAATCCATGAGATTTTCAATATGAAATTATCTCCGATCGGAGCTCCAACACGTCCCACATTTTTATTTATTGAGATATGTTTTATGTCGAATAATTTTAAAATGGATCGCTCCGTATATACTCCATCTTCTCAATAGTTAGTTTTTGAGGATGGCATGCATATGATGTCAAAACAGATCTCTTTCTTCTATCCATGAGTTATCTAACCAGCTATAAAGGAGGATTTTTTTTTTGTTAATAATCCAATGGTATTCACACCGGTGAGAAACCCCAACGTCGTTGTGCTCCCTCCCCTCCTCAGCGTTCAACCCGCCTATGGCGGTAGAGCCATAAAGGAGGACTTGGTGGGATACTCTTAACAGAAATTAACTCTTGTTACTTGTCATGGAATATCCATTTTTCGCCGCCCTAAGCATAAATAAAGTGGATTTTGCCATTATCAATATGCTACGAGTTAGGGCTGCAAACGGGTCAGATTCGGAACCGGAAACACGGATTCTGATTCCGATAACCGAAATATGGTTCCGATGCCGATTCCGATAAAATCGAAATGATTAATTCCGATTCCGTTCCGATTCCGATAACATTACCGGAACCGAAATTCCGATAAGCTAAGGTGTTTACCATAATTTTTCCTTTTGAGTTTATGGATAATTTATCGGAATAACTGATACCGATTCCGATTATTTTTCAATTCCGATTCTAATTCGAATAACTTATCGAATATTCGATATCGATTCCGATAAACTATCGGTATCAATTTCTAATTCGAAATCAATAATTTTTATCAAAATCGATTCGAAATATCGAGATATCGAGTTCTGTTTACACCCCACTACGAGCCCTAATTTTTTTGTGCTTGAAGCGGAAGAGCGGAGATAGGGACACCCACGCGGACAACAAATTCGATAGCTGCGGGTCCACTTTACTTATGTCTAATGGACGACGAGCGGAGGGCAGGGACCCCTAAGTGGGACAACAAGTCGAACTCTACTCCTAAAGATGAGAAGTAGAAGCCAAGTGAACCCTTCCACAGAAACTGATCGCAATCGTTCAGGTGGCAAATGGGGCGGGGGGGGGGGGGGACAATGCGTTCATGTGCTGCTTCGGATTCTAATGGGAATCCTGGCTCTTCTGCTGACCGGGCCCGTTGCGGGCCTGCGGCCCGCGAGGCTGGTGCACGACCAGCGCGCGCAGGGGGCCTACACGCCCCATGTGCGAGGGAAACACTGGGCTTGGCAAAACGTCGAACACCACGATGACCCACCGGCTCTCTCGTCCGCCTCCAAGGAAGGCGACACCCGCCAACACTGCTTTCCGCGCGGAGCCAACAGCGGTGTCGCGCTCCACCGGCATCCGTATCTCCTAACGCCCCGGCGGCGACGCGGCTCAGGACAAGCTGCCGTAGAGATAGGTATTCGGTCGGATGAACACCTATCCCTATCTTATTTTGACAAGCTAGATAGAAGTAGCATTCTTTATTTATAGATCTGATTTGATAGCCCGGATAAGCTCGACTAACTGATGATGGTCAAGTTTTTTTAGTAGAAAGGTCTCAATAGTTATCTAGAATTAACCCCGGATAACTCCCTTACCCTAGTGGCTAAGAAAGGTGAGCAAGACGGGTGGATTATGGGCCTCTTTAATAACTTAATAGTTTATCCACGCAAAAGTTTTGATAGATAAATTAATCTAATTTATAATATTTTTATTTGACAAATAAAATTATCAAAATTAATTATTTATTAGACGTGAAAGGAGAGAGAAAATTATCAAGACTTATCACCGATATATAACTGTTGATAAAATTCTGATAAATTATCTAAATTATTAAAACAACTTTTATTTATCGGGATGATAAACTCTCTTTATCAAGAGTTATCCAGTTATCAAAGTGGTTGTCCTTAATTTTCAGGCAATTAATTTAGTATTCACCAACTTAGATTACAAATTATGTTAAATCTAATTAAGCAATTCTAAGATTACTTAACAGGTCGTGTGTTATGAAACGAAGAAAAATTGGAATTGCACTATTTACACATAAATTATTCACGAATAAGTTGTTCATCACACCAAAGTGGACTATAAGACTAATTCTAGTGTTCCCACCATATAGGATGGGAGAATAGGAGGGGAATGGAGAAGGTTGTCTAGAAAGAACTCATCATAAATCTTGGAAGAGTTTAGTGTGCGGTGAGACCCGGCACACCTAATAAGAAAGACCCTCACATACTTGTGCACACCTCAACTGAGATGTATACTATGACGGTCCTCGCCGTTTAAGCCCGTTAACCTAATAATGTATCCGACACAACTCCGCCTCCCGCAAACAGGCCAAAGCTTCGCAAGGAATATCAACACACATGTCCGTGAAAATATAAAAGAACACACTGAAAACATATAAGTTTTCATATCTTACACATATTCACAAGAAATGTACATATTTAGTTCTGAACCAAAGTCAAAGTACATAGTACAACAGTCTGGGACAAAACCCCCAAGACACAACAAGTATAAAATTACTCTGCTGATGGCGTAGGCCCAACTCCGCTACGATGCAGTCCCGAACTAGAAGAGGGACGGGAACCCTCCTACTCTCATTCATTTGGAAGAAGAAGAGGTGAACCTCACAAGTCATTGGCTCAGTAGGGCAACTCCTCAAAAGCCGAGGGAACGATATACATGCAACTAAAATAAACAAAGCTTATAAGCAATTAAAAGTAACATTGCCTACACATGATACTATAGTTGTAAATAAATAAACGGCAAATCACGTACACGTGTACAAGCTAAAGAAGTGCACACCGCACACGAGTCACGAGAACTAGTTTGCGACACCAGCCAATGACCCGGACAAACCACACAAGACTACCTCTCAGCCTAGAAGCCATGGACGAAAAGTCCAGCTGCTGCTCCACCTCAACACTACAAGAAAAAACGCATTTAGAGACCGACAATTTCAGTCTCTATTCGGTCACTATTGGTCACTAAAGGCTTCAGAGACCGAATAGTGACCGAATAGAGACCGAAATTATCGGTGAAGAATTTTTGGTCACAAATCTGTGACCGAATATATTCAGTCACTATTCGGTCTTAATATTGAGACCGAAAATTATTAGTCTCTTTGGTCTCAAAAGATATCATTGACCAAAAATATTCGGTCATAAATTCGGTCTCGATTTGAGACCGAATTGTGACCGAAAATATGAGACCGAATTGTGACCGAATATTTTCGGTCTCAAATCAAATTAGTGACCGAAGTTATTCAGTCACCAATTCGGTCTCAACTTGAGACCGAATTTTTTTTGGTCTCAAAATAAAAAAAATCTACAAAACTATGTGATATTAAAAAAATAGTGACCAAATCTGTTCGGTCACAGATTCGGTCTCAGATTGAGACTGAATTTGTGACCAAATAACTTCAGTCTTAAAACAAGAGTCTAAAAAATTAGTGACCGAAATTATTCGGTCACAAATTCAGTCTCAAATTTGAGACCGAATTTGTGACTGAACAAGTTTGGTCTCAAAATCGGTCTTTTATTTGTTTATTAAAAAATAAAAATATTTTACAAATAATATAATAAAAATATTAACACAATCATTAAACAAACATACAATAATAAATGAAAAGGATATGTTGTAAGCTAGTTTGATTGCTTCCCTAGAGACCCTGGTATAAATTCAAAATGCAAGCCAAAGAAAAGAAAAACAAGGGTCTCCTTGCTTCCCTATAGACCCTGGTATAAATTCAAAATGCAAGCAAAGAAAAGAAAAACAAGGGTCTCCTCCATTGGAATCCATCCAGCCAGAGGTCTACACAAGGGTCTCCTCCATTTGGAATCCATCCATCAAGGCAGTAAAGGTGAGCCCAGTGAAGCATGCAAGTTATTTATGGCATAAACTGAAAGAAATGGACATGCCTTCTACACCATCTTTGTATGTTAAGGAACATGTAACACTCTCTTTGAGGTTTTAATCGCAAGATTTTTTAAGCAATACACAATTGTCATTCCAGAAGATTCAAAAATAGTGCTGCAAAATCTGTATATCATTCTAGCACTACAGATATAGACAAAGCAAAGTAAACAGCAATAGTATTTAGCATTACCATCTTGTTTGTATGTATAACCCCAGAAAATGGTATGACAAATATCACCATCAATCTGACAAGCAAATGCAGAAGCAGCAATATCTTCGATAGAGAAATGCTTAGTGCATTTTTCTATTGCACTTAAGTGTAATATGACTAGGCACTCATCTCATGTGGCACCACTCACATGGGGGGGAGGGGGGGGGTGATAAAGTGGCAACCAATGATTAGGTGCCACAGGGATGAGTGCCTAGTCATATTGCACTTTAAGTGCAATATGAAAGTGCACTAAACCTTTCTCCTTTGTAAACGCCATTGCCAACCCCTTTTCAGTGCCGCCCCAGGATCTTTGATTTGGTTACCAATTTCAGAAGGTAAAAAACCAATTGCTTGGGCCACAAAAATAAACATGTGGGCAGTCCGACTGGCTCAAAACTTTAGTTTGCTCCCCAAGAAGTAGAATTCAATTCTACAGAGTAGCCATTGGTGCATTATGTATACTAGTATGCATCAAACTTTAGATAGCCTGGATTGAAACCCAAGTACACCCTCATCACTCTGCAGTAGGAATTTAGAAGCTTGCCTTCCTATAGATGAGCCTGTTAATGATGTCCTCAAGAAGGGGTAGTCTTCTTTCTCTGAGTGAAGGTAAGAATGGTTTAACATGACCACACAGTTTGAGTATACAATTGGGTCAAATAGAAATAATCAAGTTTATAATAATATACATAACCAGAGAAAACAAACAAGCAATCTCCTTACCTCAATTCGGATACCAACAACCTCTTAGTAAATCAACATTTGCAATATTTTTTCCCTCTGCATCACGCATCACGTTCACAGGATAAGATACCAAAATTTTAGATATCTCCTTTGAAAGCTCATTAACAACAGCAGATGTGTTCTTTGCTTCCTCTGTATCATCCAGAGCTTCTGCTTCAGAAGCAAACGATTGTCTTTTAATGGGTCTATTCCTGATATATTCCCACTCAGTTTGGGCCCCTAAACAACCCAACCACATCTGTGTTCTGTTGCATTATCTGCACTATAATGGAGAACCACGTCAGCCTTACCATTCTAGACAATAATGTTGCAATCAGCCTGTTTCACATGTCTAGGAAAAAAAGAAAGATGGGGATTCTCGGTTTGAGATCGGCGCTCAAATCACTGATCGAAAGAAAACCTAAGTGAAAAGGATCAGGACATACAATCTATGGGTCCAAAATCAAAAATAAGTATTCGATCGGCGTGCCGTTCGCTCCGACACGACGGGGTGGGTGAAAGTGACGTGTGAGAACTGACGGAATTCTAATCGGATTCCCGATTTGGGTTCGGCGCTCAAATCACTAATCTAAAAAAACTTAAGTGTAAATGATCAAAAATATTTTATAATTAAACTTAGTGAATATTCAAATGTTTTAAATTTAAAATTTTAAAAATAATATTTGTATATTATTTTTTATTTATGTTTCTCATATTTGTTTTTTTTAATATAGGATTCTCCGACACCTGACGATCATGAGGTGGGGACAGCGGACAATCGGGCAGATCTTTCTTGATTTTTTATTTCTTATTATTGTATATGATTTATGTGTGTAGTGATTGATGATTTTATGTTTGATTGTTATTTATTGTGGAATGTATGAATATTTTAGCAGATTTTGTAATTTATCATTGTTAATTTCAGTATATTTAAAAAAAAAATAAGTTTGCTATTTCCGACGGACTTTCCAACGGATATTATCAGTCGGAAATAACGTCGGGACACAAAGACTGCCGACGGAATCTATCCGTCGGCAAAACCGTTGGAAGTTCCGACGAATTATTTCCGACGGAACCTATCCGACGGAATTTACCGACGGTGTTTCTGACGAAATTTCTGACAGAATTTTCTGTCGGAATGTATCGACTTATTTTTCGACAAAAATTACCGACTACTTTCCGTCGGAATATACCGACGAACTTTCCAAAGGAACTTTTCGACAACTTTCGGTCGGAAGTACCGACTGATTGTCGACGGATTTTTTTCCCGTCGGTAATTTCTCACGATATTTTTCCGACGAACGGTTTTCGACGGTCGTTCGCCGGAAAGTTGTCGAAAGGTGTGTTTTCCGACGTATTTCCGTCGGATTTCCGATGGATTTTGTCCGTCGGAAATCCCGCTTTTTCTTGTTGTGTATTAAAAATTATAGTATATCATAATGTAAAATATAAATTTTAAATGTCAATGATTTTGAAATTGTTGTAAATAATTTAAATATTGTTGAAAACAAAATTTTATTACATGTATATTCACTAAACAAATATAATACATTCACAAATACACAAATATAATGTGTGTACATATGACAAATATAATATATATTTAGTAACTTGAAAATATAACTTATAAATGTATATTTTCTATATATATGTTTTTTATATTAAAATAATTATATAAAACTATATATAAGTAAACCATTAACAAAAAGAGTAAATTATATCTATAATACAATTAAACTACTAATAAACAATATATCTGAGACCGATTATAATTCAGTCACAATTCGGTCTCGATTTGTGACCGATATATTCGGTCACAACTCAGTCACAAATATGAGACCGAATTATGACCGAATTATATTCGGTCTGAGTAACCTAAACCAATAAACAATGCATCTGAGACCGAATACAATTCAGTCACAATTCGGTCTCTGATTTGTGACCGAAATATTCGGTCACAGATCAGTCACAAATCTGAGACCGAATTGTGATCGAACTGTATTCGGTCTCAATAATCTGAGACCGAAGATAATTTAGTCACAATTCGGTCTCAAATTGTGACTGAAATATTCGGTCACAAATCAGTCACAAATTTGAGACCGAATTGTGACCGAATTATATTCGATCTCAATAATTTAAACAATAAATAATGTATTTGAGATTGGAAAATATTCGATGACAATTCGGTCTCAAATTTGAGACCACTATGTTCGGTCACAATTCAGTCATAAATATGAGACCGAATTATGACCGAATTGTGATCGAATGACATTCGGTCTCAAATTTGAGACTGAAATTTTCAATGACAATTCAGTCACAAATTTTAGACTGAATTGTGACTGAAAATTTCGATCTCAATTCGGTCTCAAATTTGTGACCGAAGTCTCTATATGCGTATTTTCTTGTAGCGCAACAAAGTCAAGAAACTGTGAAGACCAACCAACACCACTCCTGCAGATCACACAACTGAAGGCCCAAGCCTGACACCTTTAGGGACTCCTGCCCGAGTTCCCTAAAGTGAGGCACTAGAAAACTGGGCTAGCTGGGGATCAGTATATCTACTAGTGTCTGTCCCCCAACCACGAGCGCGTTACAAGCGACCGCACACCCACAAACACAAGTCGCTGCCCTCTGTCGTCTTTCCCTTAGTCAGACGTACAACTCAAACTCAAGAGCGATGGTGTTCAGGAAGACGACACAAACCTTGACAGTACACACTGTACCGAGACAAACCCCGAGCACCCGGTGCTTGGCTCACAATGAACCTGGGGTATCCGACTTAAGAGGTAACCACAGAAGGCGTTAAACAACCCAACTTGTTATGCACACATATCCAAGCAAAACTCGACGTTTTCAACCACGATATAAACCAACACCCCCCATGCATACCCTATATTGCATAACCAACACTGCCCAAGCAGTGTACAACAAAAAACAGACAACCTGGCTACAGAACCCGGTGGCCACATTCTAAATTGCGACCAACACAACGGACGCCAATCAATGCATGAATCTCGACGGATCAACCCGTCGCCTTTAAAGTCTGAATCGCGACGGGACAGATCGTCGCGTTCAGAAACGCGACGTCTGGGTCCGTCGCCTTTCAGACAGAAGAAACCTATCTATTCTTTCATTCCGAAAAACACACCATACGGCTATACAAGCTGATTAAACAGAAAATAATTATTCACATGATATCCTAGGCATGCTTTCTATCAAGTATATGTGATTTCCAAACCAAAATCTTCAAACCCTAGCCTGCGCAATCCACACTAGTGAAAGCAGAGAAAGTTCCCCTACCAACAGAAGAAACGCAAAACCGACGCTGCCCAAGCATTCCCCGCGCTCCGAAACACCTCCTCGCGTCGGTACCACGCCGAACGGACAGCAAGACACCCAAAATTGCCAACAAATCTCCCAGCAACCTCCCCTTCAGCTGAGCAGTGCAACTGCATTGTTCGGCCAAGGGCAGAAGCCCAAAACACACAGAGGCAAAATCACGATGTATTGGACCGTTGCGTTTAAAACGCGACTTACCCCGCCGTCGCAATTAATCCCCGACGCCCCTGCATGCGACACGCGGCGCGCATGCGGATGTCCACAATGAAGGCGGTGATCAAATCGCGACGTAGTAGATGGTCGCGTTGCACTCATAAACGCAACGTCTATGTTGGTCGCATTCTTAAATGACGCACCAAATATCTGTTGGGCTGGAATTTTCCAACCCTCCATCCTCACACCCTGCTACACACACCAACAACACACATGTACACCCAAAATCTCAACTAATGGGCGACACACTGGCCCCCAAACCTGGTAAACTATGATCTAAAAATTGAGGATATTACATATACTGAGACAAACTCATCTTGGAAAAAATATTACTATTTGGTTCGAGGCAGTCGAGTAGTATACGTCTTACTCACAATTGGTGAGGTTGGGTTCTTCCATAATGTAGACCCATCTCACCTAATTTGTGTGTGGGACGGGCACGCCCATCTTAGGCCAGGCAGTGAATATATCTTTAAATCTCTCAATTGTGATTGGAAAAGTCCTCTGATAATTATGTGTTTGTGGCGAGCAGGTCCATCTTAAATCAGACAATAAAACTATCTTTAAATCTCTAAGTTGAGATTGAAAAAGACAACTTTGATAATTATGTGTGTGGGGCGGGCACACTCGTCTTAAGCTAGGTAGTAAATCTATCTATAAATCCTTTAGTTGAGGTTACAAAAGACTCTTCGATAATTAAGTCAAATAAAAAACAAAGAAATGGTACGAAGAAAGTGATTAGGTGGAAAGGATCACGAGATCAATTTGCCACACACATCTTGGCTTTGGCATCATCGACTTTTCCCTCTTCACTTTTGATTTCCCGGTCACTTTTGATTAGGGCTGCAAACGGGTTGGGTTCGGAACCGGAAATACATATTCCGATTCCGATTTCGATAACCGAAATATGATTCCGATTCCGATAAGAATGGTTAGTTCCGATTCCGTTCCGATTCTGATAATATTACCGGAACCGAAATTTCGATAAGGTAAGGTGTTTACCATAATTTTACTTTGAGTTTATGATAATTTATCGGAATAACCAATACCGATACCGATTCTAATTATTTTTTCAATTCCGATTCTGATAATTTATCGGAATATCCGATACCGATTCCGATAAGCTATCGGTATCATATTCCGATTCCGAAACTGATAATTTTTATCGGAATCGGGTCGGAATATCAGAATATCGGGTTCCGTTTACACCCCTACTTTTGATTCATCTTGGTTAATGGTGACTGCTCTTATAAATATTTTCTACAATGATTATTCTAATAATTTTTATAATTTATCAATCATTATTTCAATAAATGCCCTTTTTCTTTATTTAACAGCCCATTACGGTGCCTAAGATGCAGAGTATTTTTGCACATATGTTTACATAATAAGGCTTTGTACATCAATGCATATATCTAAGAACAGTCTAATATGTAATTATGCATGCAATAAAATTATTTTTACCATTATTGCCCCTTTAGTTATTCTCATCCTTTTGCAGAATGCTTCTAAACATGTCCAAACCTTATATATTAGGAGATTTGGTGATGAATAAAGGGAAATCTTTTTCGCCTAGCTACTGGTAGAGCAAATACTGTTTGTTCTAAATACACATGTGAGTTGATATAAAATCTAATAAATCTCACTCATATCTTCTGAGCCAAATAAATTAATACTATTTGGGGGTAGACAAGACGGATAAAAAGTCTCACTACACAAATATCTGGTCGAGCAGGATATTACAAAAAAAATAGTTAGTGTCCTAATATTCATTAATTTTTAAATAGAAGATTAATAGAGGACGAAAAAATTGACATGAGGTGCAATATATATTCTGTCTCATCAGAACTTTTCACAAGGCAAAGTCAGGTATCTTGACTAGTTAGTTAATTGCAGATTAATCCCTCAAATCTAATTATTATCATATTAATTTTTTGAAACCTCTAAAACTTTGTAGAAAAGTCTCTTTGATAAGGGCTAATATGCAAGATTTAGATGTTTTGAAAGATTAATATGAAAATTATGAATTAATATGCAATTAGCTAAGTTTATAGGAACTAAATGCAAAAAATCCTTTCATTTAAATGACTAGCTTCTGCTACCCAAATGAGAACTTTAATTACCGAACATTTTAGTTGATTTTCAATGTTAGTTTATATAATAGATAGTATATACCATGGTATATGTAGTGTAGCACCTCAAAATTTTTGTAATTTAAAATTTTGAATAAATTAAAAAATTGATAATTTAATAATATAAAAATAGTAAAAACGTACGTGCCATTATCATATGTACGAAAATATATTAGAAATTTTCTTTAAAATCATAGTTAAACTTTAACTAATATTTCCAAATGACCCACGAAGAAATTCGTGCAAAGAAAAATTCGATTGGCCAAATTTAAAGTATTTTATGATTTATTATCGTAATTAGAGAATAAGTCAAAAAATTATCACATGTACTTAATAGAGTCCAAAAATAAAATTAAATTAAGTCCAACAATGGGTATTGACAACCCAATGAAAGAAATGGATCAAAAAATGTCTTTTGGGCCACAAATAAATTCATGCTAGGGAAATAACATGAAATTCAAAATTTCTCACTAATGGACCATAAAAAAGATAAATTCTTACCCAGTAGACACTTATTGGACTTTAAACTAAGCCCAAATTTGTGGTTACCATCTAAGGTAGATTTCTGTATGGCTCCCATCACGAATTGGGGAGAGAAATCTCTAATTTAAGGAAGGATGCACCTAATTTCGTGTCTAAAGGTTTCCTAATCAAATTAGCCAACTAAAAATTCATCCTCTTTAAATAAGCTCCTTCTCTCCTATGGAACGACCCCTAGGGTTGCTGAGGTCATGCTTGGAGGCTGTGGTGGCTGGAGATCTTGAGGAGAAAGCTGGAGCAAAGAGGAACCTCGTGCTCTACCCAACATGGATCTGTAGTGACCTGCACACAAGGGTCAGTTTGATCATCACCAAAGGTTAGTAAAACCTCGACCAAACCATGCAAGCCACATACCCCTAGAAAGTTCTTCGAGTCTAGTTTCTTATGACACTATTTTGCCAAATTTCTACCTAATGGATCGTGAGAATCAGGTGTTCTTCTCCAACTAGTCAAAACTAGGATTTTCTGGAGAATTAATATTTATTCAACCCAAAGGTAGGTTGTCTCCATGCCAAACTCTAATTAAACTCATACATACATGCATACATATTTATAGATCATGTTCTTACTGTTTTCCCCAATTTCTATTATGAAGATTTCGTGAATTAAATTTTACATGTTAGGACATTGTGCTGCCTTGTTTAAACTTTGATCTATCTTGCAAGTTCTATATCTTTTTGTGGAGTTGTTTCTAGACTGAGCACTCAACATGGAACTCGTTCTCCTATGTTTCATTTGGCACCGGTTTCCTCAATTTTTGTTGTTCGTACAGAGAGTATTAGCCAGTATGTATATGAGTATTGTGTCATATTCACGTACACAGTCACAATACATCTTGTTACCCTGCTAAACGACTATTCTTTCTCGATTACTTGTTATTGTCTGTTGTTTAGGAAGTCCTCTAACTAAAATAAGTGTTTTCATATGATTGGGATCATCCTACATATTGTTTTGATTTTTCAAAGGTTCCTATGTCAAACCCAACCCGAGTCGGAGTCAGATTAAGTCATAAAAGGCAACCAGGAACCCCTATTTAGAACGTGACGAGTCGACATATCGCATTAAGAAAGCGACAGGATGATTGTTGCCTTCTCACTGATAAGGCAACAGGGTCATAGTCAAGAAGGCGACAGCCCCACTATCGCCTTCAAAGTGGCGACAGCGAAGGGGTCGCCTTCTGCTCCAAAAGGCCATATCGTCCTGTTTCACCTCATTTTGCGTCGTTTCAAGGCCCACTTGTTCCTGTTCGGGGTATATACTGTAAACGTGCATTAATAAACCCATAAAAGAGTTAAAAACATGTTCACATGATTTTTAATTGCTCTTAAGGTAATGATCATGCCTCTACCTACAGATTATTCACTTTCTTACCTTGTTATCGAACGTGCTAAAACACATAGCTACTTGCTAAAATTAGTCATGCATGATTAGTATTTCATGATTTAGCACTCATGATACTTGCCATAAACAAAGTTTCTATAAACAAAGTTACCATATCTAGAGTTTCCATAATCGGATTTACACACACACACTTGAGTGATTCTCACGCGCGGCATGCGTATACACTCTAGCATGATAGGAAAGCCCCTTATTGGCTTGTGGTGTACTCTCCGAAGATACTCTTTCTGCTGGGCTAGTGACCCCTTGACTAGGGCCTCCGTAAGTCTCCTCTGACCATGAATTCTCACATGGCCGACGAGCAGGTTGTACCATTGAAGTACCCAGAAGGTAGTATGCATATATATCTCTTCTCTTGACATTCTTGACGAGATCTTTCTCTTCTCATCTTGATTTCTGGAGTACACCTATATTGAACGTAAGACCAAATTACTAATACGTGATTGGACTAAATTGAAAACACGTTGTTATGTTGTCAGACTGAACTCTTGAACTGTAAGGCCCTCGAATTGTTTGTCATTTTATTGTGTGTTGAGTCATGTTGTATATATATGTATATCATGTATGCGTATGTAGATACTTACGTACGATGTTATCTTGGCATACTTATGTATGCATGTGTAAATTAGTTGTAAATATTGGTTGATGGTATGGTATAGTAGTGTGTATATTATACTACATGTACTGCATGCATATACATAGTA
This sequence comes from Colocasia esculenta, assembly GCA_014218235.1. NCBI lineage: Eukaryota > Viridiplantae > Streptophyta > Magnoliopsida > Alismatales > Araceae > Colocasia > Colocasia esculenta. The sequence goes on along the minus strand of CM024755.1, from coordinate 180,376,107 downwards.
TACATAGGGTTTTCTGCATGAATTTTAAGTTCTGGCCGAAGAGTAAATTGGCGTCAATATGGATGGACGTCCATGGGAATTCAGCGTCCATATCGATGGACGCCAAACCTAAGGTGGACGGCCATCTATGTGGACGTCTACTTCTATCATTTTCTGTGCACAGCAGGCCCCGAAATTTCGGGTTTGCCTTGCTCACCTATTGGGGAGATGTCCCCAACGGCTCTCAGCCCTCACATCAGACCCTACGGGATATCCCAAGCCATCTTCTTATAAACCTTCCTCCCCTTGCAACCTGAAAGACTCTCTCTTGGCCCTTTGCAAGAAAGAAAACCCTAGCTGTGAGAGAGGTGAAAGACTGAACTTTGGAGGCTTGGATCTGGCGAACTAGAGCATCTCCGGCGATCTACATCGACTGGGAGATATTTTGGACTTAGAGGAAGGCTTCTCCAACGACTGGTTGCAGCCTACTTCGACCTAGAACCCGAGGGAAGGCTGTGGAGGAGGCTTCTTGGCACTGCCCAAGGAGAGCTTCATCACCTATTTTCGTCCCTTTGGAGGTTTTTAGAAAGGCAAGTAACCCATCCCCGTAGTCCATGTATGTGTCCAGTAGGTTTTAAAGTTTTTATGAGATTTTCCTCGTGTCCTGGATCCTCACATTCACCCATTCTTCAGAGCTCGGTCTGTGTTTTTGCACAGACAGGAGCTTGACGGCAAGATCCCTAGCCGTCAAGATCCTCAGTTGGCAGCAGACGATGCAGCCGTTAACACCTTCAAACGGCCAGACATTGCCGTTAAGTTCTTCAGGACAGAACAGGAAACTGTTCTGCCTTATATACCTAATTTCTGAAGTTTTACGCATGAGGATATAGTGTAATTTTTATATGTTATGTAATGTAGATAATAGAATGTGTTGTGGAAGTTTGGTGAATTTCTGCAAATTGTGTAAATTGTTACATTTACTTGAACCACACGTAGATAAGGTCTTGGTTATGCTACTTGACTGTTTAAACAATCCATGAGGAATTTGAATGCCATAATTTTTCTAGACCATGTGTATACATGTCAGTCCATGCTCTGTAAACTTGGAAATTTTTCCATGATCATGTGATTTATTACGATTTCTGTACTAAAAATAGAAGGCATGTATAGATCCTTGTAAAAATCACAGTAAATTGCACAATGTGAGATAAATTCGGGGAAAATTTATGTGATAATGTGCATGTTAGGTACAGGTCTGTAAACTATCAAATCCTACATTTATGATGTGCTTCCATGATAATTGAATTAATAATGGCATGTGAATGAGTATTTCATTTTCTGTAAATTCCATGTAGTTCATAAAAATATGAAAATTTGTATGTGTGATCAGGAACCTGTAAAAAGTGTGTGGTTAAATTTTCATGCAATTTGGATAACAGTAAAGTATATCGTGAAATTTCCATGTGAAAATGAGTTATTAATGCATGCTATCATGATTTGGGTTGATTTTGTGTTTTCAACCTGATTAGAATAAATTACTGAGTGGTTAACCTCTGTCAAACAGTAGTACCATGATTTAGAGAAACAGAGTCATGTGCATGAATGAGAAAATGTAAGTCATGTGTAAATCGTGTGAAACATGTGTGTTTAAAACGAAATGTGTAAAATGTGCCGTGTGTGACACTGCTTCCATAGAGGGCTGTGGAACCGTACCGTGGAAAAGTCTCCACGGGAAGGTTCAAAATGTGTTAAATCCTATGGGCATTAGGATGAAATCCTGGAGATGGACAAGTACCACTGGTTAGGGTGGAGAGTTCTTCTCCCGGTCTGCGCAGTCCAAGAGTCGTCACTGTGTTGCCTAGGTGGCGTCTATGTGTTATGTGTTATATGTCCTTCTAATGGTGGTTTGGACTATGTGTCACGGCATCTAATGAGAAAAATGTGAATGTGTATATGTGTAAATTGTGTAGTGTGAACATGTGTATATGTGAAATGTGTAAAAGTGAACAATGTGAAGAAGTAAATGTGTAACCTGTGAAACATATGGGTTAAATTGTGATGTTGTGATTCATGTTATGCTAGTGTTAAGTTCATGTCAAAACAGCAACCTAAAGGTGTATATCATGATGTTTCATATGTGCAAAAATGTGTAGAAATCATGATAGGAGTATTTCTTACTTATATGTGAACAAATCCCTGTCAAATTGTTATCATGGTGTAACTCAATTTGGAATGTAGTTCTCATGTGGATGAATGAGTAGGAAGCATGTGATAGGAAATTTTATTTTGGAATAACTTAAACCATGTACCATGTGCTTTAAATTGTAGCATTATCATTATAGGTTGTCTCTCATCACTGTTTAACTATGCTATATGTTTTGATTAATGCAATGGAGTGTAGGACTTACTGCGATGTATGCATGTATGACGTGTATGGAGTTATTTGCTGAGTCTATTAGACTCATTCCTTGCTTCGGCTTACAGATTTAGAAGGTGACCCCACTTCCTTGGAGGAGATCGTGGAGAGCGACTCCGAGCGAGGAGAGTAGCTTGGTGGAGTTACCATTTTGTGCTTAGTTCATAGTATGTACTTGGGAATCATGTATTTGAAACTTATGTAACCATGGACAAACTATGTATTTGAGTTTAGTATTCATTATGTGTGGACTTTAGCTCTTTAATTCGCTATATTGGTCATGTATGGTTAAATGTGGATGATGAAATGAGAAATAGGAGTTCTTTCTTCCGCTACTCTGTATTTATATTTGTGTACGTCTCGATCATATGTTAGTGTTGGGTAAATGTCCCACTGTGACGGGACTCACTATACCGACGTGGATTGGTATAATCGTACCGATATAAGGAGGGTCGTCGCATGAACTATTGTCTTAACTAGCTTGTTATTTTTGAACTCTTGTTAAACTGCCATACTTGATCGTGGGCATCTACATTTAAATAACTTGAGATGCTAGATCGGGTACAACGAGTGTCCAAGGGCTCCAGTCTAGCCCCCTTGACAGAGAATCGAGAATATACTGTTAACTATGTGGTATAATGATTATTGACGTTGCAACTACACTGGGAGTACTTGCGTGTAAATGCTAGATACATACATCACATTACACGTGTTCATATTATGCATTCTAAGGTGACATAGATCCTTAATGCATATTAATGACTCATGAACCGAGTGTCTTGCTCGTGAAAGATTCATGCTTGTTACATGCTTGTTTGCTTGTTCGTGAAATGTCCAATCTTGCTATATGCTATCTTGCTCTTGCTCGTGAAATTACCATCTTGCTAGATCATTGTTCATTCTCCTGAAATCTTGATTACAACATTCTTGCTAGACTGATCATTACATCTCTTGATCTTACTATCTTGCAAGATACGATGTTCATGTGTTATTATCATTGTTTTAATTGCATAATACATATCATGTTCATACCTTCTTTGTAACGGCCTTGGATATCTATACCTAATAAAGGTCCACATCCAGATCCGTCTCCCACGAACGGACCGAAGTCTCGCAAGGGATAGCTCGTACACGTGTCCAGGAAGAATATAAAAGACAAACCACAACAGTAAGAGACACAAGAAAGGATATGTGCTCATATCTGCATATACAATTTACATCTGTCCCATTACATTATTACATGCCATAATTTAAAAGAGTACAACTACCTGGGGCATACCCCGAGGGAGCACAAGCTCAGACAACTCTATTAACACTACTGCTGGTGGTACAAGTCTGTCACAACACCTCCTCAAGCGACACCAACGGTAAATCCTAAAAAGAACTGTAAGGGAGTGAGCCTCAACAAGTCACTGGCTCAGTAGAGAACCACCCAAAACCACACACAACTCAGGAGAACCTCAACCCCAACGGGTCTCACTGGCATCACCAGAAGCCAAACCATTTCATGCTCACAATAAAGCATACTTAACAATTACTAAACACAATTAACTCAGTTGCTGCAAATCTCGGAAAGACGAAGAGACAACAGCACCATTAGTCCACTCAATAACTAAAAAGCCTAGGCCACAAGTCTCACAGGCACACCACCTCAACATCTGGTCGCCTAAACTATAAGCCACACAGGCAAAGCATTGCCTAAGCTACTAGCTTCACTGGCAAGCCTTAAAACATGGGTAACAGGATTGCTAACCAAGAGCGAATCCTCTAGACCCTTAAATCCCGATATATCGAATGTCATACTAAAGAAACAGGACTGGCTACCACGATGTCAATCCATCGCACACTAAACCATATTCAGAAACTTACCCAAGGAAGGGTAAAACACAACAAGTGGAAGATCTCACCGCATGACCTCCACCTCACCACCTGAAAACGACTAGTACTCAGCGTACTACAAGAAACCAGTACCCACAAAGAGTACATGTACCTACCACCACGAGGTACCACCACTGAAACACAAACACAACTGTGCCACCACTAGGGCACACCACAACCAGTCAAATCACAATTAGTGAGTCACCGCTCACCAACCTCAACAACAACTATGCCAACACCATGGCACACAACCACCGATGGAACTACAACTAACACACACTATAGCCAATAGCAAAGCACGAGCCGGAAAGCACGACGCCACCACACTGGACAGACTACTGGTTCATGACGCCAGTATCCAACCCGGACAACACAACAAAAGAACAACCTCTCAGTCTCGCAGTCACGGACGTAAAGTCCAACTGCAGCTCCACAACACAAGTAAAGTCAAAGAACTGTGGAGACCAACCAAACCACCACAACCTACAGGTCACACACCTGCAGGCCCATGTCTAACACCTTTAGAGACTCTGGTCTGAGCTCTCTAAAGTGAGGCACTGGTAACATGACTAGCTGGGGACCAGTACGTCTACTGGTGTCTGTAACTTCCAGCTACGAGCGCACTACAAGTGACTAAACACAAACTCTCACAAGTCACTGTCCCACTGTCGTCTTTCCCTCAGCCGGACGACAACTCTCCCCGAGAGTGAGGGTGTCCAGAAGACGACAAGACCTCGACGGTACCACTGCACCGGGACAAGCCCCGAGCACACACAGTGCCTGGCTCACACAAAACTGGGGCTCCCAACTGAAGAGGCATTCCGGAATAGGCGCGGGACCACCAAACTCAGCAATGCACAAACCACGATATATACTTATTATTCTTTATTACAAACCACAGTACAAACGTAAGGACTAGCTTGACCTGGTCACTCCATGACTCACAAGCTATCCTACACAAGCATACACATAGATCCCGATAGTCAACCACAATTGGCTTATCATTGGTCACAAGGTGACCTCCATTGCCACGTTAAACTCATTACTCAGTAACCTCTTAATAACCACACTTATACTCCATTAATGAACCATCATAACCAATCTATAATCACATACTAGAAAGCTAGGGCTAGATTCACGCAGGAACCTCACTGCCCAACTACTACGACAACCGGTGCATGTGCCATGCACATACACACACACTAAACACCACTACAATAGAGTATGTGCCGTGCACATACTCAAACCACGATAACACCACATCGATTATGTAAACCTCCCACTAACCATGTGGGCAACCTGCTCACAGAGCTTTACAGAGGCCAATGCACCTCTTACCAAAGCCATACACATTAAACGACGATAATCGGATAACCAAAACACCAAAAGCCTGCATAGCAGAACCCTCGGCTGCGATCGCGATAGAGGCCATGACCGCCTTCTGATCGCGACGCTACGATATGGCGCGACAAGAAATCCTGTCGCGACGGGTCGGCCTGTTGCGACCTGGTCGTGACAGCAGAAACCGTCGCCTTCTCAGGCAAAAACCTAATCCGGGAACCATCTTCGGATTTTCATGCAAACCACATTTAATTTCCGATTTTCATGCTTTAATGAATAACCTAGCATGCTATCTATTGTTTATAAAGCATTAAACCTATCGAATATGCATCACATGCCATCCACGTAATCAAAGATGGTGGAATCTCCCTACCTTCACGAAGAACGCGCAATCCAAGCATGGCGCGGCGTTTCCCCCACTCCTCGTGACGTCCTCGCGTCGAGAGCGCGTCGAGAACCTCGCCAAAACGCCAAAACACCCAACAGAGCCGCAACAGCTCCTTCCCTGGTCGAGTAGAGCTTGCAGAAGCTCTGTTCGGCCAAACCTTTTTAAAAACCACACAGCGGTTACTATCGCGACACACCTAACTGTCGCGACCTGATCGCGACAGCTTCAGGCGTCGCCTTACCACTTCAGACGTCAGCAGCCCCGCCCCGTGCACGACACGCGGCACGCATGCAGGCGTCGACTCCAAACAGCAGCAACTTGAACGCGACCCCCGCTACCGACGCATTCAGAACGCGGCCTACACCACCGTCACGTTCACACTCAGTGAACCAACGGGCACTACGAGCCTAACCTGCCAGCCCACTAAGCTCCACACAACGTGCGGAAACCACAACCAAGGCCCAATGACCCCATATTGGCCATGAGCACCACACCAAAATCAATAAACACATATCCGAACTACCACGATCCGCGAAGATCCGAAAAACGCGCTACGTTACATTCTTGCTTTTAGATTATTAAATACTTATATCATTGATGGAAGATGTAAATCTTACTGGCGAGTGTACTCATTACCTACTTTCCAACATTTCAAGAGAATAGGAAATGGATGACGTAGAGAACCAAGACTATATTGAGGATGAACAAGAGTGAAGAATGCTCTTAAGTCTTAGTATTGAAGTCCTTTTATCTTAACATCTTAGTATTATAGTTAGAGTACAGGAGTACTAGATAATGTAGTAGGAGTGAGGAATATGTAATTTTCTCTTTTATTTAGTCTTAGTCATGTAGTTCAAATTGAAATAGGAACATGTACCAGTTTTATTATGGAAATGAAATAAAGAGGTTGATATTTATGATAAATGCAAATTAATTGTGTTGTATATGATTTCTCGTTAGAGACTTATTTGCCATTCACGTCTCTACGATCAAATAATTCTTCCGCTGTCATGATTTGGGACATGACGTGTAGTCTCCATCTCTTACTCCATACTCCATAATTTTCTCATAATATATATATTTATTTTAACTTTTGAAAGACTTATAGTTTTTAGTTATTAAACTTCATTCTATACTTAGACAATCCCTATAGTGTAGGAATAACAATATACAAGATTGTTACTGCTTTGATAATCCGATAAGAAGTTATCTTCTATTTATCACCTCCGATAATGAAAGAGTGATTTAAAAATTGAGATAGTGTACCAAGGATCAAGGTGCATGTAGTTAGGATAAAATAGTATTAACTAGGGATAACACTCTTCCTGCTCTCGGTAGGAATGAAAGTTATATACTCTGTTAAAGTGAGTAGGTGGAGAGTAGTGGAGATTATTTCATTGGTCCTCCATTATCCGAAAAGTACTAGAGACGTATTGTAGCAACTTGAATTAAAAAAAAATAAAAAATCAATAATATAAATAAAAAATTTATTAAATTAATTAAAAAATCAAAGAAAATATAATTAAATAAAACTCATTAAATAAAAAGAATTAATGGGTTTTGGTAAATGGACCCTCTAAAATTTATTAGGCCAAAATATGGATTTTTAAAAGAAGAACAATAGGAAAATACTCTGAATTCGTAACTTAATTATTGCCTAAATAGAAAAGGGTTTTTAAATGAGTAAAATAGCTAGTTTGGGTGGGAATTGAATTCCTAACCTTACCCTAATAGCTTGGACACAAATTTGGCTCCCTTCCTAACCTAATTATAGAAGTTCTCAAGCTTAGAAGGAAGGAACAGAATATGAAATCCTGAAATTAATAGGAGTTAGAGTCCTATTAGAAAATAGAAAGAGGGAAGCTTAAATACTCTCCTAAACCCTCCATGGCCGGCCCTAGCTCGTTGCCAAGGGTTGCTGGTCGTGGAGAGGAAGTCAAGGAGGAGGAGATCTCGTGGGGAGAAGGATCTCTCAAGCCATCAACCCGAATTCTTCAAGTTCTAGCCCTAGAAGAGAAAAGGAGTCAAAGGTAGACATTATCACGAGCAAAAATCATAAAATTTCGTCTGTAGATTGTTCCAACCATCAGGAACAAAGATCTTTGGTTTCATAATTTTCCATCGAGCCAATATTTTCTTCTTGATTTTTGAAGTTTTGTACTCATCATGACCCCAAACCCTCTTCTTAAATCTTGTTCTCCATATACACTCAATCTCATGCTATGAAAATTTAACTGAAGATATTGATGGATGTTAGACATCTTTTGCCCCTGAAAAGCTCTAATTTTCATCCATCCTACGCCTCGAATTAAATCTTTGATCTCAACTGTACACTGTTCTATGTTCTTCGTGAATACACTTGTTTGAACCATGCTGAAACCATGTTTGTTTTCAAATCTCTAATTACTGTAAGTACTCTTGCATGTCTGAGTCGTTTAAAACTAGTTTCACGAATTTAATTTTATCGCATGTGCAATTAGTTATGAATTTTTTAACAACTCTGTATCAAAACAAGGAAGGTTTGGACCGCAATCCCATGCACTGTCCTTTTCCCGCTCGGACTCAGGCGCAGGACCTGAGAACGCGATGGCCCGATAGGCCGCGTTCTTAGGGCAGATCGCGACAGCGCCACCCGTCGTGTTCTGAACGCGACGGGCACTGGCGTCGCGTTCTGACTTCCTGCTCTGACCGCTCTGTCACGTTCCCTGCATGACCCTGCCACGTTCTACTCTTACCCTGTCGCGACCCTTACCAGGGTACGTCGCGACCTCAGGTTTTTGCATGAAAACCCATAAATTGTGATGTTCTGACTTTCTACAGTGTCAATACCCTTGTTAACAATTACCAACGCAGTCAATAAAGTTGTTATAAATCATATTTTTGTTGAATGATTAAAATACATGCGCATGACCTCTTTCTATCTATGATTTCTCTTACACATACACACACTTGAACCATCCAATATGGCTTAACTTGGCATGAAAATACCTCATAATACATCTGGTTATATATGTCAATCATATCGTTAAATTGCCCTATTTTAAATGGACTTGTCTATGTTTTCTCGCGATGTTTTGGGAATATCGTTACCGACGCTCCACATTTCTAGAATTCCTCTAGAACGTCGAACACTTGTTTCTATATACACACTTTCTCTTGACTTGGACGAACTCTCCGTCGGATACTCCTTCTGCCGGACTAGTAAGTCCTTATTCAAGGCCTCCGTAAGTCTCCTCTGTCCATGGGTTCCCACGTGGTCGACGAGCTAGTTGTACCCTAACACCTATGATACACTTTAGGGATCAGTAAGATCCATACGGAAATTAGATTGTTCCCTCTCTTAGCTTGAATTACGCCGGCCCTTTGGACCTGTGCATAACATGGCCAGTGGAAGGGTAGTGAATTCCACCTGACTGCCAACACCAATCACGCGTATTGTGCAACTGTTAATATCGCTTGTTTAACATTGTCTTACTAATATGTCTCTGTCTCGTCTATTGTCTCTATACTCTCATCTATTCACGTTCTCTCTAGACCCTTATCTATCTCGTCACGTAATCTCATCTATTTCTTGGTACTCTATTTGGCCATTAAAAATTGATTGTCTATGATAAATATATGACTATGCTAGGCAACATTGTAAGGGCCCGATCTGGTCCTGGGATGAGCGCCCGAAATGCTATAACTTGCGGGGGTTTAATGATCAGGGTGATTGGCATACACCTAACATATGAACATGCAAGATTTAATCTATGGCAATCAATCAATCAGTCAATTATTGTTTACTTGAACTCGTGGTTGAAAGAATATCGACCAACACTTGCTATCATGACTTGTGCACTATTGTGCAACTTTACTTGTTATCTCGTTATACGACAAATCCGTTATCATACATGTTGTGCTATACTCTCGTGCATTGTGCTATTGTTTCTCGTTATCGTGTGACATTACTCTCTATACTGTTCTCGTCATTCTCTCTAGTTATCCTGCTTGATAAGACATTAATCACTTTAAGCATACTTGTTTACAAGAGATTTAAGTCCTACTGGGCGTTATCGCTCACCCTTCGTTATTTGTGATGTGGTCTCATCAGGTGAGACCGAAGATGACACTTACACTCAAGAGGATGGGAACGACCAGGAGTGAAGTCATGAGTACCCTAGCGTCCTAATGTTATGATCGAGTTCGAGTTTAGCTCTTTTACTTTATTTCAATGTAATTGGGCCCTATAGAATGGCTCTGACATTAGTGGTTGTAACTAGACATTCGAAAAGTTATTAATGAGATGCAATTACTTTAGTATTTATTCTTGTCTAATGATTTGATGTCTAGTACTCGCTCTGTACCCGTTTACTTGCAACTGTCTCACGTTCCGATATTCCACATCGGGGCGTGACACGTACACAAGGCAGTATTTACTTGTAGCAATCTATTTTAGATTTATTTTCATCGTTATTATTGTCAAAGTCACATAAATAAGAGATTAATAGATATAACTGAAAAAATATTATCAATGTAAAAATATGATTAAAGAAAGATAAGCTATATTGAATTACCTAACCTCAATATAATTTATAAGCAATTCTATAGAGTTGAAGAACCACTCACAAGATAATCTGAATAAAGAATTCCAAACTTTCTGGGTTACCTTTTTGGCAGCTTGAGATTAGGATAGCTGTCCACATAGGATAGATTAAGCACATCTGATAACAGGATAAGGGGACCAAGGATAAATTATATGTGTTGGTTATGCATGTGTAGCTCTTATTTTAGTTTGGGAGTGGTCTAAAGAGGGATAGTTATGAAGGAGTGTAATTTTTAATATGATGTGATGTGATGTGATAGAATGTATTGAGTTATCACTCTTTATCCCTAATTTGATATCATTTATCCATTCATAAAAAGTGGGATAAACGATTTTCTAAGGAAAAAAATACATCATTAATGAGTTATCCTTAGGGATAACTTTCATCCCGTTCCATGAACGAGATATCTATCCCCTTTTAACACCCCTTTAATCTTGTATAAAAGATATCACCAGTCTTATCCTAAATCGGTTATCAAAGTGGGTTAAAGTTTATCACCCTTATTAAGTGGGGTGTAAAATTTTTTAACAGGTTATCAAACCTAGATATAAGATTTATCTGCTTCCATGATTTAATTTTAAAAATAAGAGCTTCTTGTACATCATTCTTTCAAATCCTTGCATTAATTGGCCTTATACATAACTTTTCTAACCCCTTCATCATATTATACACTAACTTCTAATAAGCCCTAAAATTGAAAACCACCTATACAAAAAAGACCTCCCCACTAGATATTATATATATACTAGTTGGACACCTGTGCGATGCACGGTGATTGTTTATAAAAATATTAATAAAGAAAATTTTTATTTATAAGATATATAATCTGTTAAAATTTGAATATCATAAAATTTTCTTATTTATTTTAATATTTTTGTGAGATCTATAATGGAGAGGGTGAACAAATAGAGAAAGAGAGGGTGACAAAAAAAAACACTCTTATCAACTTGCTCACACACTCTCAAAAATAAAGAAAGAGATACATAGGTAGAAGAACAAACACATGCTATCAAATCAACTATATTATGTTACGAAACAATTAATATGTAATCCAATCATACTTTTTTTTATTGTCAGTTGTGTCAACACTGAATAGCAAAAATTCCATGATTTAATTTTAAAATAAGAGCTTCTTGTACATCATTCTTTCAAATCCTTGCATTAATTGGCCTTATACATAACTTTTCTAACCCCTTCGTCATATTATACACTAACTTCTAATAAGCCCTAAAATTGAAAACCACCTATACAAAAAAGACCTCCCCACTAGATATTATATATATATATATATATATATATATATATATGTACACACAATTTTTTAACCCAACATCATATTATACACTGACTTGTTAATAAGCCCTAAAATTGACAACCATTTATACAAGAGAAATGTTTGTCTCTCAGCAAAATTATCTGTCCATCATAAGATTTGTTACAAAAATTATTTTACAAAGTCACATAGAAGCACGGTGATCAATGCCGTATTTGTTACCCGGAAAACATGCATTTCTCTTTATACATAAGTGATCTCCACTTCATTCTTACCTTACGTTGAAATAAACAAAAAAAAAAAAATCTTCCACCACCCACTAAACCCTAAACCTAAATAAATCCTTAAAATCCTCCCTTCTATATTCTCTATGCCTATCTTTTAAATAGAAATGCTGAAAGCCTACACACTCGCGTCAGATACAAATACATGTGGTGGGGTCCTCTCAATTAACGTTAAGTGGCACGAGCTTCATCCACCTTATGTTTTACATCTGAATATATCTCGAGCACTTAGGATGTTATATCCTCAATTTAACAGCAGAATAAATAAGAAATATGAACATATATAAATATATATCAAGCAATCGTATATGTTAGAGAAACTAAAGACAACAGTTGAAATAATATAAACTCTTTATTTTATTGATAATCAAATTATTATGTCTATTACAATCATTAATTTAGAGTCATTACATAGGTCCCACGGACACTATTACATTGGAAAGAAACTAAAAGTAACTAACTAGACTCTACTATATTATGACGTTGTGACAACTCTACTAAGTTGACGTCAGGCCTCTCATCACTCTTGTCCATCTTTATTGTTGTGTGTAACGTCAGTCAACTTATCTAAAAAATATTAAAAAATACTTGATGAACGATAACACACAGTAAGATTTATATCTCATGAACCAGGTAATGCTTGAAGTAATTAACATGTTAATAGGCAGAGTTATTATATGATGTATGTCGAGTCATGATATAGAGCAAGAGCATGGTGATGACAAATAATAACGAGCAAAACATCCAAGTAGAGAGCGATGACTAGTACATGTATAGAAGAGAGAGAATTGACCATATTAAGAGTAAATATCTATCGGGACAAATAACACAATTAAAGTAATAGTACATCTTGTAAATAGCACGAGTTGATTATCATAGATTAATTGAGATAGTATAACATTTGGGTGTAATGCCAAACAACTTAGTTAATTAACTATTGCTGGTAAATAATATTTTTGGGCGCACATCACAGGACTAGACTGAGCCCTTTATACATTGCCATGCATTGATTATATTTATTATTTCTACAATCAGTTAATGATCATATAGAGTACCAAGAAAAAGACGAGAAGTGAAGATGAATAGATGAGTCTATCATGAGAGAAATAGAATAGATGAGAGAAAATTGACTAGATGAGTGTTTCTGCACTATCCAGAAACATACAAGGGTCATGCACGAGAAACAACATATAAGAACCTCGATGGTAACCACTACAGACAGAACACTTTGGTTTTGGCAGCCTCAGGGAGAACGTGGCCTACTTTCTGGATGCGACAAGAGTGTGGTCAGAGGGTCCGGTGCGTTAACAGTGAAGACACGGTCCTCCTGTCTGCTGCGTTAAGAACATGGTCAGAAGAGATGATGCGTTAACAGAGAAGATCTAGTTGCTGGTTAGATCATGCCGTACAAGTCTAACATGGTCCCTAGAAGTGTTCATGTGTTAATGGTACAATCAACTCGACGTCCTAGAGGAATTTCAGACTCACGGAGTCTTACGGAGGCTTTGACGAAGGAGTTTCAGTCTGACAGGAGGGTTACCCGATAGAGGGTTCTCACAAAGTCAAGAAAGGTGTTGAAACGTTTCGCTCGGCGTTCTAAATGACTTCTAGAATAGCAGAACAACGATAACGGTGTTCCAAAACGACGATAACAATGAGTACAAATCGTGTATATAAATCTTTGTTATTTCATGCTCTTCATGATAATCATTTTAATTATTTTTATGTCCATATTAATTCTTTTGTAGCCATCATATGATGATGACCCAAGTTAAGGCTTCATTGGATAGATATATAAGACAATCACAAGTTATAATCAAGATAGCATGAAAAGAGTCATTGGATTAAGAATCATTATAATTTAATATCATGAACTTAATTAATATATTGGTTTATGATAGGGCAACGTCAGATGGGTTAAATAATCATTTAAAAACCAAATTTCAAGTTAAAATGCACTATTCACGGTTCAAACAAGTTTCTGGACCAACAATTAGAACACTATGGGATGGAACGTCGTGTTAAGAACGCGATCTAGGGATACGACGTCGCGTTCCGCTTAAGTGATCACGATGGGGTAGTGTGTCGTGTTCAAAACGCAACGTATTGCACCGTCGCATTCTGGACGCGGTCACCAGGGCTATCTCGTTTATAAACAGAAAGTACGTTTGTGACACAGGGGGTAAAGAAACGCCTAAATCTCAAAATATAGTGTATGAAAAATCACAAAACTAGTTTTAAATCAAAACTAACATGCTTAGTAACATGTAGAAATAAGAAATTAGACACAAGAACATGGATTCAATAAGATTTAATATGAAGAGTAAGACTCGGGATAACATAAACATGTTGAACTTTGAACGAAAAATACTCTTTATATGGATAATAAAAATTAGAAAAATATGACGATTGTGTTTCCGACATTGAGATCAACTTACAGAGAGATTTAATTAAGTTTTGCTTGAGAGAATACTTATCTTTGGACGAATTTGTGAAACTATGACAAAATGGAGTGAACTAGTTGAAGAACACATTGTGCTCCTTCTCTCCATGAATTTCTCCTCCTATTGTCTTCCTTTCACATCCCAGAGAAGCTCCAAACAGCAATCCGACCATAAAGAGATTTGAGATGTATTTATAAAGGTTATCTTTTATTTTCTAATACAACTCTAATTCATTTTAATTATGAATCTCTCATGTTTATCTCTATCTCTTAAGTCTTCTAAGTTTCTATTAGAGTTGGATTGGGTCGGAGACTTGCTTTTCGAGTTATGATAGATCTTAAGTACAAATTTTCATCATTATCTAATGTATTTAAGTTAATTTGACTCAATTTATCTAAAGAGATAATGGGTATTATGATATAAATATTAATATCATATTATTCTATTATCCTTTACTTAATTTTGGTCCAATAATTTTAATATAATCCTTTATTTAAGCCCAATAACTTTTTTTTCTTATTAAATTTTATTTTAATTCATTTAGAAATTTTATTTATTTATTTATTTTCTAATAACTCGAATTACTACCTAAGATTTCTCTTCTTTTAAATCCTTCGCTTTCTCATATCCTTTTCTTTCCTTCCGGCAGCGCAGCCTTTTGAGACTCCAAAAGACTACCACAAGTATGGGATCCAACCTCTGCCTCCCTCACCCTCTCTATCTCTCATAATGTGAGTAAAGGCATCAATGGAGGGTTTGAATGTTGACGTCCAAACATTCCCCTTAAAAAATATGTGATAAAGACTCATGCTAGAAATGCAAATGGCTATCAATAATTCAATAGGTGAGCTATTTCTTAAGGCCTTTGTGAAAACCCTGAAATCACTTTTGAGGCCAACTTTTTAGGTGAACTTGATGGATGTGCATTTGTAAGTAGGTACTTGTGTAACAGAGAAGACATCTATACATATTACCAAAGTTTCGCGATATATATATATATATATATATATAATATATATATATATATATATAATATAAATTAATTAATAATTTCTGACTGTAATAAAAGATGTTTTTACTGTAACATGATTTAACGTATACTGTAACAGAAGATAACACTTACTGTAATGAGTTACCGCTCGTTCTATCA
The DNA here is from genome assembly GCA_014218235.1 of Colocasia esculenta. Taxonomy (NCBI): domain Eukaryota; kingdom Viridiplantae; phylum Streptophyta; class Magnoliopsida; order Alismatales; family Araceae; genus Colocasia; species Colocasia esculenta. Next base: position 180,360,368 of record CM024755.1, on the reverse strand, counting down.
AAGACTAAAAAATAAATTATATATTTAATAGAGACTTCTAATTAATTTGTCCATATATATATATTCCATATACTTAACATATTATGTCGTCGAATGATGTTTTCACCAGATGACATAGTCTACTTTTTTCACTAAATTCATCTAGTATATTTTGACCTAGTTTCTATTGACTTAAAGTGATATGAGTTTTTTTTTTTGCTTAGAAAGATGCACCACAGCAAGTGAGAGGTCTGACATATGTGGTGTACCTTGAAACATAGTTTGGAAATGATGGTCAACTATAACATATACAGCATGGTTCCTGAAAGAGATTATAATGGCATCCTCATATGTAAGTTTAGAAACTTTTTGTCAATTATCACAAGAGTAAAAGCTCATAAGACCATAAGAATCATCATACATATATGAGAGGACTCATTGACTTATCATGTAACTTGATAGAGTTGAAGGGGGGTTGGAAATTGGGAGGTACAATAATCATATTTTAGATTCGAAGAAAACTTTCTATATGTTCTGGCCCAATTTTGGACAGACAATAATTACTATCCACCTCAAACACACTTACATATATGAGAAATGTTCATTGCCCCGGCATCCGAGCAAATGATTTGCCCGGGCGTCTGAGCTGGCGGTGCCGCATTGGGCAGCGTCGAGCTGTGCGTGGAGCCCACAGCTCGGCGCTGCCCAATGCGGCAGCGCCAGCTCGAACGCCCGGACAAATTATTTGTCCGAGCGCCCAACAGTTCTCTACATATATATGTCTAAGATGAACAGTATCTATCTATTCCAGTTCAAAAAGTCTCTCTCTTCATATTCAAGTTTAGGTTATATATGGATGCCCATCAAGAAACAGCTCCGGGCCAAGTCATGAAGCCCAATAAGAGGCTGTTTGGTACGCTGCAAATTTTTATCAAAAATATCATAAAATAGTATATTTTTTATTTTTTTATTTTTCTGTGCCATAAACCGTTTTAATTAGTTTTCCCTATATCTTGTGTGCCTTAAATTGTTGAAACTTAAAATTGCTTGAGCTATGCGACACTCCTTTTAATCGATTTTAGTTTTTCAGTTCAAATCTATCTTCCCTAAACCAAAACTGGAGTATTCCAACTAAATGTTTTGAAATTAGATATTGTATTTTTAATGAATTTTAAAGTTGATCAACTTCTTATATTTTCAATTAAAACCGTTGTTTTCCCAACCAAACTAATTGGAACATGGATGATGAAGACCACGAAAGCCACCATGTATTGTTAAAAATAAATAAATAAATAAAGAAAAAGAAGGATAACAATGGACAAACACTATGTAAGAAGACATATTTCAAATATACACCTACCAACATAAGGAAGATGGCAAATACCTTGTAAGAGGATATATTGACAATATATCACCTATGTTGGTATTCTAACAATTTATAAGTCCCTTTGAATTTATATTCAAAAAGACCTTCCCTTTTCTCCTCCTCCCGCGCATTCGCATCAGAGAGAGAGAGAGAGAGAGAGAGAGAGAGAGAGAGAGAGCAATGGCGTCGCCGGCGGGCGGGAGCGGTGGAAGAGACGCGCAGCTGCAGCTCCTCACGCTGATTCGAGGATTCGCCACCGAGAAATCGCAAGGAGGTGAAGCAAATCCCCCCGCATTCCCAAATCCGATTCCCCTCCCGTCCTTCCAGAGATCTTTCTCGAGGCTCCTTCGCGGTGCTCCGATCTCGTGCATGATCTCCTGATCATCCTGGATTCCCTGGTTTCCCGGCAGAGAGGAGGGTCTCCGATCTGAAGAAGCGGCTGATCGAGCTCCAGGCGGAGTTGGAGGCGGCGAACGCGGGCCTTGAGGTGGCCAAGGGACAAAAGGAGGCCGCCGAGCATGGCCTCAAGGGCTCGGAGGTCGAGCTCTCCATGACCGATGCTTCTGTGATAGCTCTGGAGGTCTTCAGCTACCCTCCCTTGCCTTTGTATACCGTATATTGTTCCTCTTCTCAGGATGATTTCTGTTTCAACTATCGTTTTCCGGTTTCCTTCTTTACGGTGACACTCGCTGGCTTCGCTTGCAGACGAGGACTCGTCTTCTTCAGGAGGAGGTATCGAGGGCTACTTGTGGACTGGCCACCCTGAAGGTCTACTCCGCTCCGCTTCGCCTCTTTCCTGTGTATTTGGGATGTAGTTAATCATAAAGTTGTTTCCCTCATTCCGTGTCGGTGCTGATTTCATTGCTTCGCGCCAAAGAACGAGGAGGGGAATCTCCGGTTAGTGTACCAGGGCATTCGCTTGCTGTTCGTGTTTTATGGTTCATCTAGATTTGTTAGAGAGATCGTGTCTGCTTTAGGAAGAAAATGAAAGCTTTGTTGCTGTCTTTGACTCTTTCTCCTAATGCAGGGATGAAGTCATTAATCAAATGTTCGAGCTCAATAAGAAGATAAGGTCGTATTTGCATTGGCCTCTCAAGAACTTCTTCTTTTTAATTACCAAAGTGGTTTCGTTATTTAATTCTATGATTTTGGTGCATCATTTCCATATGAATTTTTTCCTGCACACTGTCTCCCACTAAGAAAAGGAAAAGAAGAAAGGGTGGGTGGGCACTTTTCAGATCTAATTTTGGCTGCAGACTTATACAAGCATGGATTGCCAAAAGTATTTCATGAAGTTGTAAAGCATTTAAAAATATTACAATTGCATCAAAACTATGACTCAGAGTTGTAAGCAAATTCATAAACGTTTGCTTGTGATTGAGACCTTCTGACATCCCTGATCCTGACTGATTGCGTAGTGCATGTTCCTCACATGGCTTCTATCTTTAGATGTTATCCATTCTGAAATCGAGGTTCCCTTCTCTCCCTTTACCTAGCCTTAAACCCGTACTTGGGAGAGTCCGTTGTGCGTTGATTTCGTTGCTTGAGGGTCATTTGTATTGAACCCGACATCACCTAGTGAACTTTACGTAACTAACCTAATTCGCTACAGGTTGGCTTGTTGTGAGGTCCATAATCTTGGACTTCGTACCAGAGTCCTTCTTTTTTCGATGGGCACCAGAATTCTTTCATCTTTACGAACTGGCAATTCGCCTTTTAGAGCTGCGTCACTTATTACTTCTAGGAAACATATGGTTGAGTGCTTCCATAAACCTGACCTTCAGTGGCGTCCGTTCAAATATATACAAGTCAATGGGTTTAAAATATCAAGATCGATTCTATTGATTGATTTTCAAAGGTTGCTAAATTGCAAAGCTGCAATGATAGGTTTACTGTGAACCAAAGATTGGCATTTTAAACAAAGTAGATTGACAGGAGGAATTTTTTCCTGGATCAATTAGGACAATATTACTTCTTTGAGTTTCCACTAAGTTGCTTGCTCCATGTAAGCTTGCGTAAGTAGTAGCTTATTTCTACAGGCATTTTCGGGAGATAGAAGTTGCCTCTCTCAAGAAAAAAGGCCATGCTGCATTCGTGTTAGATGATTACATGCAGATGCAGTCTCTTCCAGGTGCATTTTCTCTTCGGCTTTAATGCTGGCTGTAACGTACCTCGTCCTTTTGCAAGGGTCTGGTGGTTGCTAATCCCTTGGATGTTGATCAATAGTTAGTCCACCTTTTGGCAATATTGCTAATGATCAGGTCAGTGAATGTTGATTAGAAATTTAACTGCCTGATCTTTTGATTTGGCAATGCGGAACAACTTAATCTTCATAATCTTCTACCTGGACATAGAACTGGTCCAACCTTTGAAGGATAAGTTCTAAAAGTTTGGAAATGATTGTTCCTCCGCACATTTGTAAAATGACATGCATGAGTTATAGTTTCACGTTTTCAAATTATTTTTATCAAAAATATGTCTTATTATTATATTATTATATTGAATTACAAAAGTAACCATTTAGAAAATTGCTCCAACATAATTGGAGCTTACTTTTCTGGAACCCTGTTTTGGCTTCTTGTTTCTAATTCTCTCAAGGTCATCCGACAACTAGTTAGGAAGCTTTAAATTCAGCTGACTTCTATTCCACTTTCATACTGGGCTAGTTTCACCATAATATCTTTTTTCACAACCTTTTCATTGGGTTGATGGCTTGATTATGTAAACACTTTTGGTCGTCAGTCCACCCGTCCACTGATATTTGATGGGACGACAGCTTGTCAACCACAAAAAAGAACCATCACCACCATGGCCCTCCCTCCCCCTTACCAACTCATTGATTTCTACAGGATTAGCAGATACAAATTTAGATCTCTGCCTCTTTCTGGAAAAGAATCTCCCACTGAAAGTTACAGTCCAAGATCGAGGAGACTTTGCCAACTTGCATGTCAGCCCAGGTTTAGAGACCTAAATGAAGAAAAATTATAATGGACTCATTTATGTAACTGAATTATAGTGTTAGTTGGCTTTTGTGAGTTTTGCTTGTGCACTCCAACTGAATGGAGTTGTCTGTTTCCTAAACCCTAATTCGTGGAATATCAGTTAAGCATTTAGCTCCAGGACCTTTGTGTGCCTGTCATTTATAAATGATGATCTCTGTTTGATGTTGAAATGCTTCTCAATAAATTTGTAGGGAACTCTTGATGCTGGAAAGCACAGTATTTAGATTACTGCTAGAGTATTTTAGTAAAGGTAAAATCATGTGGGATCTTTCAAGTTTTAAAGAAATATTTAAGATGTGGACCTTTGTCAAGTTGTCGTATCTTTGATGATTCTTGGAATGCTTTTGTGGTCGGCTGCATCAATTTTGTTCCGTCAAAGATTTCTATCAAGTGCTTTTGGGGTCGGTTACATTCTTTTGTTTACATTCTGGTAGGTTATTCTAATTGGTTTTTTGTATTTGAAAAAATCTTAGAGCTCACATTTTGCCCTATAGTTTTTTGTCTCATTTGTCATTTTCTTCATCTCAACATCTTTAACATGTGGGCTTTATGCATAAATTCACAAGTTCTATTGCAGAATGTCCATTAGAACTTGGTCTTCTTCTGTTTTTGGATGCCATTCATAAGCATACATTCTAACTAATCTAAACACTGTTTTATATTTCTACTACGCAAATTTACTCTTCTTTTCTTGTTAGTATTGTTAGATTTCTATGCATTCATTTATATAATTTCTTTGTGGTAATATTTACTTATGTCTCTATCGTGCCACCTTAATGTTATGTTTTATACGTTTCTTGCCAGATAATTTCGCAAGATAGATTTTGTTACTTCCCAATCCTTTGGTCTTTTTATTCCTTTGGTCTTCTTGGAACTCCCACCATCCTTTAGTTGGACACATTCCAAGCTATAAAGGATAGGTCCCTGTTTGTCAAGACATGTTACAAAAGTGTTAAAGGCCCGAACTCTAACTCAAAACCTAGTCATTGAGTTGAGAAAATCCTCTTGCATATATAAAGGTGAAACTCCCATGGATTCCAATATGGGACTAAACCACAACACCCCTCATGCGGCAAACCAACCGGTTCGGGGTGCAACACGGGTAGGGACAAGTGTCCACATACGAAGAGAGGATCTAATGGGTAAGCTCACTCTGATACCATGTTAAAGGCCCGAACTCTAACCCAAAACCTTGGCATTGAGTTGAGGGAATCCCATACATATAGAGAGGTGAAAGTCCCATAGATTTCCAATATGGGACTAAACCGCAACAAAAGGCAAATTTGATTTTCTTTCTCGTTGTCCCCAAGGTTCTGATCAGACATTATGCTGCATTAAAATTTCATAATGCATTATATTCTGGCCTGAGAATGTTTTAAAACGTTGTGGGTTGTGATCATTTATGAACTATTACAGAAAGAATCTTGTACATGAAGAAATTTGCACATAACTTATGATTCAGTTGTTCAGAAACAGATATCATGACTCATGACTGTGTTAATGTAAATATTGTGCTGGCTTTCCTATGCTTAGATTTTGGGAACCTTGACTTATAAGTGCAACATTGCCACTGCAAGAATTCAGTAGATTTGCTTTACAATCTCACTGATGAAGTTTCCTAGCTTTGGGAAACAAGCTTTAGATTCAATGTGCGATTATGATATTATCATCATATTAGAACTTACGACCACATCACAGCTTGACATGTATTGTCCCACCTTTGGTGATGTGTTAAGTAGCAAGCTTATGCAAGAAAGTAGTTGTCCCTTTGCATTGCAACCTGCCGGTTGGGCCAAAAACAGTTTCAGTCTTGGAAACATTGTTGTCTTGCTGTTTCGTATTAAATAACTCGTTATTTGCAGGATTCCATACCTCATCATTATGGTTTTCTTTTCCAGTCTTCTTTGGTTAACGACATTAAGACTGTACTGCCAAATCTGCAAAGCAGGCAAGACAATGAAGGATGATAAGCCTACTGTTGAGGATAAGCTATCAGATACAAATGTCCAATTGAATGCACTTGAACAGAAGTACCAAGTGGAACTGAGTAAGCAAGATGAGGTATAGAGACAGCCTTTTAATACCCACACTGTTGGTGTAGTTTTGAATCAACAATTTAATTTTCTTAGCATATTGAAGTATTGAACTATAGCTGCATTACATACTTGCTCTTCCAACTCTGGAAAATATTTAGTGCAATATTCTGAAAGGTAGTTTCAGGAATGCTGTGGTTGCTTCATGTTAGGAGATTAAATGTTGTGTCTTTTGATCCCATGTTATTTCAGAAGTTTGAAACATTTGTTCTCTGCTTATTATAAATAATATAAATTCAGGGCAATTATAATGGCTATTGATTAAAAAATTAGAATAATATTTTCATCCTATCTGTAATCCTTGCCTTTTGAGCGTCTACAACATTTTGGCATGGCTATCCCTCGATCTCTAGCATCATGAAGCCCAATGGGCTTCTCTATTTCCTTTATACCAATTTTCGTCTTTCCCATTCACAAAAAAATTTATTGACAAATGTGCATAGAGACAGGCTTTCGCGGAAAAGTATGTTTGTCCATGCAGATGTTTGCCCATCTAGGCTCATCCATTCACAAAACCCCAAAGCACAGCCGCCCTGCATTTTGGATTCAGGGAGGCCCTCAGAAATGAGAGGAATGTGGGAGTGACTTCGATCCTACATGAGTCTCATGCACAATCTGGGGCCTCTACATCCTTAGTCCAGATCTAGTTACCCCGCTGTTACAATATCATTTTCCATAGATTTGTCAGAAAACTGTGTATGAAGATGTGAACATGAGTCCATGGAGATCCTCTCCATCCGCGGGTGGAGGGGACTCCATCAGTACAAGGGGTGCTGGGTGTTTTTGTTTGAAACCCTTGTGTTTTTTTTTTTTTTACCTAGGGGGTCAAACAAAAAAACCCAACACCCCCCTGGTATTGATGGAGTCCCCTCCACCCGCGGGTGGAGGGGATCTCCACTCTGAAGTCTATGTCTAAATTATATGATGCACTGTTTTCCTGGGCCCATCATGTCTCGAAATATGTGCTAACTGTAATATAAAATGGAAGTAAATGGGAAGCTAAATTATTGTGGGAAAACTGCTCGTCTATGGATGAAAAAAGGATCAAGCAACTTTTTGAGTATTTTCTATCATAATCATCATCATCAGAGTTTTATCCCATTATTTGGGGTCGGCTACAATGAATCTTTTCCACCAAAGATTTTTATCAAGTGTTATATTCATGTTTAAACTTAAGAAGTTCAAATCCTTCCTAATAACATCGCACCATCTCATTTAAGTTTTTTTCTAGCTCTTTTATTAACTCCACTAAGATTTGGTCACATCTTTTAACCGTGCTGACTTACGGCAGCGATATACGTGTCCAAACTACCTAAATCTATTTCTCTCATTTTTTATCAATTAGAGCTATACTCAAATCTTCACGGAAATGCTCATTCTTAATCTTATCTTTCTTACTCTTACCACATATTTATATCAACATCTTCATCTCTATTACACACATTTGTTTAGACGGATCTTTTCGCTCTGTTCAACTCTCGATACCATATAATAAAGCAGGCCTCACTGCCTAAAACTTTCTTTTAAGTTTCAATGATATACGATGATCGCATAGGACTCCTGATGCACTTCTCCATTTTAACTGGCCTGTATTAATCATGTGTGCCACATCGTCATAAATCTTCCCATTTCCTTAGATGATATATCTTAAGTATCAAATGCTACTATTCTTAGGAATGTATTGTCCATCAATTTGAATCATATCTTCTTGTAACACTCTCTCGTCACTATAATTACAATGCATAAACTCTAACTTACTCCTTAAAACCTTTAGACTACAAGTCATGCCTCCAACTTTCTAATTTAACATTTAAACCATCAATCCTCTCATCAATTAAGGCAATATCATTTGTAAATAACATACATCAAGGGATATCATCATACAATTGCTTTGTTATCTCATCTATAACCAGAGCAAAGAGATACAAACTTAGAGTAAATCTTGATGAAACCTATAGTGATCGGAAATTCACAAATCTCTCCAGCAATAGTTCTCACACTAGTAGTAGTATCTTCGTACATATCCTGAATCAAGTCAACCTATTCTTGAGATATTTCTTTCTTTGTTAATATCCACCAATCAAATCTCTCGATACTCGATCATTCGCCTTCTCCAAATCAAGAAAAATCATATATAAATCTCTTCTCATCTCTTTATACTTCTCCATTAACTGTCTTAATAAAAAAAAATTTCTGTAGTAGATCTACTCAACATAAAATCAAATTGATTTTCTAATACAGTAGTCATACATCGCATCCGATTTTCAATTTTTCTTTCTTAAGTTTCATAGAATGACTCCTAAGCTTAATTCCACAATAATTATTGTAGCTTTGAATATCCCCTTTGTTCTTATAGAAAGAAATCACAACACATGTTCTCCATTCTTCATTCCTTCAAAAATTTATTGAAAAATTTAGTTAACCACTTAATATTAATGTCTCTTAAGTTTTTTCACACTTCAATAGATATATCATCTCATTTTTCTTAAAATATCGCCATCTTTTGACATTTTAATACATCTGAAAGCATCACCCATCCGTTCTCAAAACCTTGCCCAATTTCATTTTTTGAATATTTTCTATGATAACTGATATTAGCAGATAATTAAACAAGCTTATGTTGAATAAACATTCTTGTTACTTATTTCTTTTCATTAGTCCGAATGTATGATGCTGGAGCCGCTCCCGCAGATCCTTCAAAGGCTAGCCGATGTGGAGAAGAGAGCATTCTTTGGCGAGGCCATTATCGAAGAAACCAAACAGTTACAGGAGCTTGCTAGATATCCTTACAAAAAAAGTACTCCAAATGTACATCTGCCTTAAATCTCTCCGTCGTCCCTTTTGCAGATTCTGTTCTTTACCGAGTGTCGTAACTGATATTTCTTTATATATATATATATATATATATCAATCAGAGTCTTATCCATTATTTGGGGGTGGTTACAAACTTTTTTTTCCGTCAGAAATTTTTATATTCCTTAGTTGGCAACAGACAGACTGCTGAATCAGAAAAAGTGTACGCAACTCTCGGTGCAGAGCTACAGAAGAGATTTACCTGCCCCAGCTGCCAGTCAACAACATGGGAGTCTCGGAAGGGACTCTTCCTGCTGGAGGAGGGGAGTATGAATAAGCGTACAAGGCGTATGCCCGTGTTGACGGTTAACATTGTTCCTCCTGAAATGGTCTTTTAGCATGCATATATTCTTTGCCCTATTGCACCATGGAAATTAAAGAGAAAAGCTTTGTGTCCACATTGGGTGGTCGGGTAGTGCTGCCAGCTGCTGCCTCGTACACCCAGGTGAAGTCCCAGTATTTACTCATGTCTAGTGCGTACAGAACGCCCACCCCGTAAACATTGGAGTCCATAGATATCTACATCGTTGTGGATCTCATCCACTTTTGCTTAAGACGGACGGTAACCTCCCAATGCCAAGTCTCTCCCCATAGAAAATATTCAGTCTCAGAAGATTAGAACTTCGCCTATCGACTAAGGGTAAAGATTATTATCTAGTCTGAGACTAAATTAGATTGTTTGACAGAGACAGACCCTATAGGCACGTCAGCTCGGCCTATGTACATGGCCAAACCTCACAAGAGAAATATTTGGTGCACACCACCGCGAGCTGGTGCCGGGCGCAAACCGGATAACCATCGCTATGTTGTGCACCAAGTATTATTCACCCCACAAACACACCCGTGGGGCCAGACCCTTATGCTTGGACAGACCAATTTAGCTCGGCCCCAGAGCCCAACACCAAGTCGTCCTCATCGGTTGATTAACTCATTTGCTTTAGACAGGTTAGCCAGCGCTGCAAGCTTTGTCGCCGGAGATAGTATGTTTTGCGATTGAGAAATGTTAGTTATCCGGACACTCGGGTAGCCAGCATGAGCTGGATCGACTGTGTGGCCGACTTGATTGGTCGGCCGCGTGGGTCCCACGCCGCATCTTCATGGGACCCACGCACGGCCGGCCAATCCAACTCGGCCAGTTACTCGGGTGTCCGGATAACTAGTATTTTTCTTTGCGATTCATTTAGCAGGGTTTGTCCCTGTGCGATGTGACGTATGAAATTTGTTTAATAACATCATTGGGTAACACATTAAAATAACACCACCAATAAAATACATTATATTCTCATCATTTATGAGGTGTTTTTAACTTTTTTTATTTTACTTGTTGATGCGACACAATTTTAATGGTGATATTATAATATATTATCAAATGATGTTATAAAACTATTTCTCATGTCATGTATTATGTATTAGATGGTAGCTCTAAAGCCACTCTGACTGGTACTTTTAATTCAGTGTCCAAAAAAAAAAAAAACTGGTACTTTGAACCACAGCTCACATGAAATCTCATAACATAATCACACGAATTTCATGGAGGGATTATCATGTTTTCTTCTGAAAGCTGCTTTGTAGCACGATCAATGCCACCTGATCGAGGAAACGCTTTACGGTCAGAGTTGGGCCCATCAACCGGCCAGGCCGGGCTGGGGGCGAGGCCGCCATTTGCCGCCGGTGCCGTAAGTAACCGTCCTGCTGGCAGAGAACATGTAGTTCACGTACGCCACGAAGACGAGCCCATCCCGGGACCGTTACCGGGACCAGGGCGTCCCCCACGCCACCTCTTTCACGCGGAAGAACACAGTGCTAACCTATACTTAAGCATCTGGCCTGGGTTTTCTTCCTCGCGCAGGCATTAATGTTGCCCAACAATGGCCGTCTCCACGGCGGGGCCTTCGACTTCGTCGTCATCCCTCCAGAGACCTCCTCATTCTTCTTCTCTTGTACTATGCCTCCTCCTCCTCCTCCTCCTCCCGACTCTTGCCGCCATTATTAATGCCCTCGCAATGGGTCCAGCAGAAGAGGCTGCAGTGTACCTGGTGCAAGTGGAAGGCGAGGAACCAGTGGCCTTCCACCTCCACAAGTACTCTGCAGCGTCCCCAGCTGCAGGTTGTCACAGTGGGGAGCTCCGCAACGGAAGGTAACGTACGTAATAAGCTCGCACCAGATGCCAAAACAAATTAAGGGGAGAGATTTTAATAAGTGGAACCGATCAAATGGTTCTGTAGTCTTAGTTAATTTTTGTGAAATTGATGTAATATATATATATATATATATACCATATATATCCACTGTCTGCTCTCCAGTGGATCCGCCGTAGAGACGCATGTCAAGCACCTCGTGGAGCTCCACAACCGACTCCTGCAGAGCAGCCTGGAGGAGGGGGCCTACCGGAAGCTCTACAGCTTCAACCACGTCCTCAATGGGTTTGCCGTCCACACCACTCCATCTCAGGTAACGGGGTTTTCCTTAAAATATATAACATAATTTAAAATTTGGATGGATATATGTATGTATATATGGACGTAAATAAATAAGTAAGTAACTTATCGTAGTCACATAATTATGTAATTAAATATTTACGCATTTATCTACTTATCTACTATTTCTTTTACATAATTATGTAACTTACGTAATTATGTAACTACTACGTATTTATATATTTAACTACTACTACTCTTACACAACCATGTAATCGTACTTACATATTTACCTACTATTCTTATATACTATTGTTACTTATCTAGTTATATAAGGTGGGGGTAGAATTGGTATTAAAAAAATACCCGTGTAAGAAGGCAGGGACTTAAAATTAAATTTCTCAAAAAATAAATATTTTCAAGTTCTAAGAAATGTAATAGATATCTGAAAATAATTATATCAAGTTTCTGTTAGAGACTTAAAATTAATTCTCTCTTTAAATTTTAATTAATCTAAGAATTTATAATTCACAAAATAATATCATTTATTTCACCGTCAATGGCCACGTCAGCACGTTGACTGGCGTACTGGCGTGGCCATTCAAAAATAATAATAAAAAAAGGATATAAATCGGTTATGCAGAACTACCGATTTACTCTAATCAATCCTTCCGTAAATTAGTTCTGCCATAACCGATTTTATACCATGCAATATTTTAAACGTAGTATTTGAGAGCAATTTATACAATATTTTAACTTTTTTTTTTACTTTCTAAAATCTCTCCCATTAGCATATATCATGATAACGAGACTTTGAAATGGAGATAATTTAAAAAATGTGAATGGACCGGTGAAAAGTAGGGGTGTCAATTATGTCGGGCCGGCTCGGAGGTCCGGAAGTTCGGCCCGGTTTTACCGGGCTTGGGCCAGAAAAATGAACCCGTTAAATTTTTTGGCTCGGCTCGGAAAAAAATAGGGCCAGACTTGGATTTTGTGAGGCCCGGCCTAGTCGGCTCGAAAAATATAAATATAATTTATATTAAATATAAAATATATATTTAGAAAAATAAATATATATTTTTTTTTCTACAATAAATCTACTAAAAAATATAACATTTTATAAGTTAAATGTTAATATAGATATAAGTAAACTATATGTTATTTTTATAGATATATTATAGTAGACTTATTAAAATTATGTATTATATAATAAAAATAATATTTTCTTATTTTTCGGGCCGGGTCGGGCTTAATCCGGTTTTTCCGGACCCGGGCCGGGCCACTCATACCGGACCTACCCGGCATAGGCCGGGCCCGGGCCGACTTTTAAAAATCGGGCCTAGGCCGGCCTAGGCCCGGCCCGGCTCATTGACATCCCTAATGAAAAGAACTTAAAAAGGAGAGTTTAAGAGGAAAAGAAAAAATAATAATAATATAGAAGTGTGAAATAAATTAAAAACAGCCAATAACAAATTAATGAGATAATCGACTCTCTCAAATTCTCATTAGTTGAGTGGATTTCTTAGTTTTTTTTTTTTGCTTATTATTATATAATAATAGATTATGGCAATACCGATTTACTATATATAATCGACTGAGTTTAAGAAATAGATTTTTCAGTGATCGATTTATATATATTTAACGGTCGTGCCAATACATCTGTCATTGACGGTCAATGATCTTATTTTATGAATTTAAGTTTTAAACTGTTAATTATGTCATTAAATTTTCAAATTATATATATATATTATATATATATATATATAATATATATATATATATATATATATATTCAAAGAAAAGCCCCCTGCAGCCTGCAGGTATTAATCCTGTTCTTCCCTGTGAAGGAGCAGTTTCTCCGGCATGCCTTGGCACCAGCATGTTGAGATCACCCCGGCCGGTGCATATGCATGAATGCTGTGTAACTTTTGATGACTGCAGGCTGAACGACTCGCAGCGGCTCCCGGAGTGAAACTGGTGGAGAGAGACAGGAGAGCCAAGCTGATGACCACGCACACCCCTGCCTTCCTGGGCTTGCCGGCCGTGTGGGCGGCGGCGCAGCTGGGCGGCGCGGCGGGGGGACGACGGAAGAAGCTCGCCGGGGAAGGGATCGTCATCGGGGTCGTCGACACCGGCATCGACCCGGCCCACCCGAGCTTCGCCTACGACCCGGCGAACCCCTACAGGCCGGACTGGAACCCCCGGTTCTCGGGCGCCTGCGAGGTCGGCCCGTCGTTCCCCGTCGGCTCCTGCAACGGGAAGATCGTGGCGGCGAGGCACTTCGCCGCCGGTGCTGCGGCGGCTTTCCCCCTAAACGCCTCGAGGGAGCTGTCACCCATCGACGAGGCTGGGCATGGGACGTAAGTATAGGACGTAGAAACGCCGGCTAGCTAACTTCTTGCTCATGAGTTCTGCTACAAAGCATGCATCTGGGCAGAGACGCCATCACCTTAGTATAGTCTTTCTTGATGCCGCAGCCACGTAGCTTCTATCGCTGCTGGGAACTGGGGAGTGCCGGTTGTCGTGGATGGCTTCAAGTATGGGACTGCGAGTGGAATGGCTCCCCGTGCAAGGCATGCATCACACATCTATCCTTTTCCGGCCCTCTCCCTACCTCTTAATTAATTTTATGGCGACATCATATTAAAGTAATTGGTTCCATAAAAACTCATAAAATCTAAGTGTCAGAGATTCTAAGATTCGAGCTATATAAATATAAGATTTCATTTGATTTTTTCGATATGAGAAATATCATCACGCGGTTCTCCTCTCACACTCTCTGTACGTACTCCCCCTTACGGCCAAGATAGTTCGTAGAATTGAACAGTAAGAAAGTGAAATATCAAAATAAGTTTTGGTGCGTCTTGCTCTGATATTATATTATGTAGGAACTCACAAAAATTTAGGTGTTGAGATTCTACGACTCAACTATATATGAACACAAAGATTTCATTTGATTCTTCCAATTTATATGGGATATATATATCACCGTACGGTTCTCCTCTAATAGATTTTTAGTGTAATAGCTTGGTAATTGGGAGAAGTTTTTTTAACTGTCCTAAAGTTGGAGGAGGAGTTCAGATATATTGCTTGTTGACGTGGTTTTGTTTGCTGTTCATGGCGCAGAATTGCTGTTTACAAGGCTTTATATCCCGAAGGTGGAACTCTTGCAGACGTGATTTCTGCTATTGACCAAGTAAGCTTGATCTAGCCTTTTGTCGAATAAACAAATCAACTGATCTTATTGTGTTCATAAATAGTTTAAGGGATCAGAGCAATACAGCAATCACACTGATCATGTTTAATTAGTTAGTAGATCTAGAAGCGAAGGAGGTCATATATATATGCCCCACCTTTGTTCTGCATCCTAGCTTATAGTATCGATTGATGTGCATGAACATTCAAAAGAAGAGCAAACAAATTAGAGTAATATTATATTTTCGATTAGTCCAGACCACAGCGTGATATGGAGGAGCTGTGACCCTCCACAGTGAGTCATGTAGATGGGCGTGGCCTCAGATATATTTAATGTATCTTTTATTTTTTATTTTTTAATCCTCAAATAATATATACAAATATTCATTTTAGTACACATAAATATTCATTTTAGTACACACAAAAAGTACAATAATACATACAAATAGTATAAGAATACACACAAATAGTTCTATTATATGTGTGCATTTTTATACTGTTGTATGTATTAAATCATTATTTGTGTGTATTAAAATGAGTATTTGTATGCACTAAATAGATATTTATATGTATTATTTGAGGGTTAAAAATAAATAATAAAAAATAGAATAAATACACCTAAAATTGCGTCCCTCTACATGACGCGCTGTGGAGAGACACAACTCCTCCACATCACTCTATACTCCCGACTGAGTATAACATTTCTCAATGGGATGGCAGGAGAAACCAAATCTCCATGCAAGCAATCAGATGGGTGATTGATCACTTAATTTGTTTTTTCAGCTGCTACGAGGATCATTAATTGCTTTTCTATCTTTGTATAGGCTGCTCGAGATGGAGTTGACGTGTTGGTACTCTCCATTGGTCCGGATGAACCCCCAAGAGGCGGCATACCAACGTTGCTGAGCATGTTTGAGATTTCAATGTTGTTTGCCAGACGAGCCGGCATAGTTGTTGTCCAAGCCGCAGGAAACAAGGGACCAGGGGAGGCCACGGTCCTATCGGTGAGCCCTTGGGTCACTGGAGTAGCTGCAGGCACCACAGACAGGAGATTTCAGAACACTTTGGTTCTCGATGATGGTGGTATCAAACTCCAAGGTGTCGGTTTAACAGGCATGTTATTCTTCTTTCCTCATCTGAGTATAGGTAGCCTATTCATTATGTCCAATTTCACAATCCTAGATGTTAGAAAAGCAATTTGTGATCTGAAGGCAGTATGTTTTCGAGAAACAAAAAAAAATAGTCGGGTAAGATGATTAAGGTCCAAATCAACGAAGAAGATATGAAATGTTATTCCAAGGGGTCCAAAATCCTCCAAGAAGCTGCCAAATGGAGGGGGGAGATGGCAGAGCAAGGGATCGATCTCACGCCCTCTCCTCATTATTCTCCATCCCCAACCAACTTACTTATAAAGAAAAAAAATACTCGTCGACTTCTTCGGCCATGCGAGGGGGCGTTTCCTTAATATATTGTGGCCTCTTGCCCTAAGTCTGTGGTAGAATCGAGTCTCAAGGATCGAATCTCAATTTTAAGTGAAATGAGAATTGATTCCCATTCCTAGATAGAAAACAATCCTCATGACTTAATTGGGACAGAAATTGGCATATCTTCATCTTCTAAAGATGAAATAAATATTATTGAAAATTAGTAGTAAATATTGTAAGAGTTTTTCATACTTGAAAATGCTTTGAGACTTTGATGATTATAAAATCATGCATGAGAATTTATTAAGATTAATTATACCAAAGTAAAGAACTTGAAGTCAACGCACATGTGTCACGTGAGAAATGCTCAGTGCACAGTGCAACAAACTCAGCCCCCCATTGGTGGGGGGGGGGTGCTGAGGTCATAACACTCTCATTGTGGGTGGGCACAATTTTAAGGTTGTGCCCACCCTCAGAGAAATAATTTGTAACATCATTTGGTAACATGTTAAAATAATATCACTATTAATTAAATTATGTCACATCAGTAATTAAAATAAAAATTAAAAATACTTCATAAATGATGAAATTGTGATGTATTTTGATTGGTGTGTTTTTTTAATGTGTTATCAAATAGTGTTATTAAACTATTTTCTCACCCCCAATGAAGGTGTTAGTTTGGTGCACACCTCTCATTGGAGTGTGCACCAAGACAAGCTCATGTCACATTAGTCCGAAGTTTTGGAAACTAAGACCATGTTGGAGTTCCATGTCGGATACATATCAAGAGGCCTATATATTTTAACCCGTTTTTTTCTAACACTTTTGTCTAATATATAGTTAGTATTCGTCCATGTCTCCCTTCCAATAACACGTACTGACGCCACTACAATTAAATTAATTAAAAGGACCCTCTTTCGGGAACGGGCAGCTCCAATTCAAGCTGGTAGCAGCGAGGGACGCCATTGCAGAGAGCGAGAGGTCGTTCCACCACATAACACCCGACTACGCCGAGGAATGCCAACACCCGGACGCGCTGCAGCCGGCCGTGGCGCAGGGGGCCATCGTCATCTGCAACTTCTCAAATGGCTTCTTCAACCGGAGCTCCACGGTGGCTGCCGTCCTGCGCACCGCCGGGGAGCTGGGGTTCATGGGCTTCGTGCTCGTGGCTAACCCGGCCTTTGGAGATTTCGTCGCCGAGCCCTTGCCCTTCGCCATCCCGGGTATTATGATCCCTAGGGTTTCTGATGTGCAGGTATATATATATATATATGCATGATGGAAGACCAGCTTGAAACATGCATGCTTAACACATAGTACGTAATGTCTTATATATCATCTCATGCATGCTTGTCTTTAGTTGTACGTACATTTGAGAAGAGCCTCCCCGCATAAACCAACGATTCTAGCTAGTATATGTTCGTCAAACTACATTCATGAGATATTTTGACGTAGGATCGCTAGTGACTCCACTTATTTAGATCTCTAGTTCATCCCTCTGAGTTCTAACGTAGGACTATATCTTATCGAGAAAGATTTATTACATTTTCACATTGCACTTTAAGTGTAATGTGATTAAGTAAAACTCATGTGGCACCCCTTTCATGAGGAGTGATAAAGTGGTCATCTAATTGTTGGATGTCACATGAACATGTTATCCAATCATATTGCACTTAAAATACAATGTGAAAGTGCAAGAAACCTTTCTCTATCCTATCATACATCACACCCCCTCCTCACAAAATCGACGTCTCGATAACATTGGTCACCTCACCTAGCTATCACGACGTCTGACACGCCACACCGTACATTTTCTTCTACCTTGTGTAGACCCACATTGTACTGACCTCAAGATATCTGCCCTGATATTAATTTGATGTAGGGGCAAAGACTATCTTCTACCTTCAAACTTAGATATTGAAATGAGGTGACATCCACTTACA
This sequence comes from Colocasia esculenta, assembly GCA_014218235.1. Lineage (NCBI taxonomy): Eukaryota > Viridiplantae > Streptophyta > Magnoliopsida > Alismatales > Araceae > Colocasia > Colocasia esculenta. The sequence goes on along the minus strand of CM024755.1, from coordinate 180,342,096 downwards.
GGAATCTCCAATTCATTCCTTCCAATTTTGATGTGAGACTAAATCTATCGGCCATCACAGATCTAGTACGCGTGGCAGCACATTTCATGTTAAAAACTGAATAGTGCATGTAAAGTCGCAGGAGAGAGAGAGAGAGAGAGAGAGAGAGAGAGAGAAAAGCTAAGCTAAGTACACTTGGGCCAACACTTGCCCAGATAAGCTAGCCCTCAAGCACCCATGAAGTACTGGCATTTCATCGTTCCTTTGCTGCATGTGCTAACAATTAAGTTAACTAATTACGATCGAAGGAGCCGTTCTGATCAATTAATGGTGATCTTATTTATATATGTATAGATTCTGCTCGAGTACTACGAGAAGCACACGCATCGCGACGCAGAAGGGAGAGCTGTGGAGTACGGCGGGAGGGCGTCCATTGGCGAAGGAAGAGTGGCTTCTTTCGGCCAGCGGGCGCCTGCAGTTGCCAGGTACTCGTCGAGGGGTCCGGACGCCATCGACGGCCAGATGAACCTTGCCGACGTCCTCAAGCCCGACGTCCTCGCCCCCGGCCACCAAGTCTGGGCGGCGTGGAGCCCCATCAGCGCCGACGAACCCATTCTCTCTGGTAAGCTCAGGATTAATTAAGGAGATATAGCTATCTAGCATTTGAACGAAACCCTAGCTATATATAATCTTCTGCAAGTATATATATACCTACATATATATATATATATAGCAACTTTTTTTTTAGCAAATGTATTGCTGGAGCTACTGATTAATAGATCATATCCAAAACATTCCTTCGGAAAGTATAAGATGGAAAAAAAAAATTGATCTGATCTGATTACCACCCACTCCTCTTACCCACACGGTTTACACGGCCATGTGTATGTTTGTATGCTACTAGCTATAGCTAGATCCCACAACCATGCATACTTGAGAACTGATCAGCTGCATTCCCATACTTTTTGTTAACTAGCTAGTCATATTTTAGGGTTGCAAACAGTATCTGATTATTATAAAACAATCTATGTAAGATATACGAAGAGGATAAAACCACCGATACTAATTAATTGACGTTAGAATCGAATATTTTCGATAAATTATCGGATTCAAAAATGAAAGGTCTTGATCATTCCGTATCCTAATATTACCGATCTCCTAATCCCATAATATATATAATATATGTTAATTAAGCAGTATTATCCAAAATTCTGAATCTATTAATTTTTATCCAAATTTTTGGATCCTATTTTATCTGATTTCCAAATCTCTTCGTATTCACTAATATCCTACATCTGAATTCGATTTTTGACAACTAAAGAAACGGAAATATATAGAAAGTGGTGTTTTTTTACAGTACTTCTAGCCATGTTCATGCATATATATGTTATATATATATATATATATATATTATATATATATATATATACGGGAGGAGGGATTTGGGCATAGCGCAGGTAAAAGCTTCGCGTTGGTGTCCGGTACCAGCATGGCAGCTCCACATGTGGCAGGGATCGCCGCCCTGATCAGGCAACGCCGGCCGTCGTGGGATCCTTCCATGGTCGCCTCCGCCATCTCCACCACGGCGTCCAAGTACGACAACTACGGACTCCCCATCATGTCCCAAGGATCGACCCAGCAGCTTCACGGCGCTCTACTGTACTCCTCCACCCATTTCGACCGCGGAGCCGGCCTCGTCAGCGCTTCTAAGGCACTCGATCCTGGATTAGTATTCCCTTCAGGTACGTACGTATACGTGATGAACGCTATATAAAGAATAATCTTCCATGCATGCATGTTTGAACAAGTTAATTAAGTTTACTGAGCGCACTCACAGCTTCGGAAAGATTATTGATCCATCTCGTGCGGTTCACTATACTACGATATTGATATTGTGCCCTCCTTTAAAATAAAAAAAAAATAGAGCTCATTTTTTCTTTTTATTTTGACACCCAACTTTCTCTTTAATTTGGTGCCCAAATTTCTTTTTTGATATCATTTTTTGATGTGATGTGGGCATGGTGTGATGCCGTGAGTCGAATTTAGAGCTCAGTTGAAGGATCTCGCAGTTTAGTTTGATTTTTTGTTGAATAATTGATTAAATCAAATGTATATTAAATATAATTAATAATATATTATTTCACAAGAGAAAGTGCAGCCTATTTGACTAATGGGCTTCACTTCCCATGGAGGTCTCGAGTTCAAAACTTGGGATTGCCCTTAATATTTTTTGACTCTTTTTTTTTTCGATTCAAATCAAACCAAATCAAGTTCGGGCTTATAAGATCGGTTCGATTTGATTTTCTGAAGAAAAAAAAATTTGATCCAAAATGAATCGAACCAACCCGTGAACAGATCTATATATCTAACTGTACTTCTAGATTCTCATTCATCCATCTAGCGCACATATCAATTTTGGAGTCCAACTTTCCAATTTTGAAACCCAACTTTATAATATGAAACCCGTAAAAGAATTGCACAAGTTGGACGAATGAGAATTCAGAAATACAATTAGACGTCATATTTATACACTCTTGAAAGTGGAGTAAATTTCTCTCCAATATCACAGAAGGGAGATCCACAGCCTTCAACATCTAGCATCCGTGACCCTATAAACTTGTGCATTTGCAGGGTTTGAAGATTACATCAGCTTCTTGTGCTCCCTACCAAGTATAGACGTGAAGATGGTGAAGGCAGCCACCGGCAGAGTCTGCCGCCGCGGCTCCGTGCCGGTGCCGCCTCCTGCAGATCTGAACCTCCCATCCATCACAGTTTCCTCTCTGAAAGGATTCCAGACGGTGAGACGCAGGGTTAAGAACGTTGCCGGCGTGCCGGAGACGTACCTGAGCGCGGTGCAGCCGCCGAGGGGGGTCGAAGTGGTCGTCCACCCCTCCTCGTTCTTCGTGACGCCACAGGCCACGCAGGATATACACATCAACCTGAAGGCGACGGAAGCCCTGGGAGGTTTCAGCTTCGGCGAGATCGTTCTGGTCGGAAGCGTAGATCACACCGTCCGGATACCACTGTCTATACTCCCCGTGTCAGTATAGTTTAAGCATGCATGCATGCATGGATGTCTGAAGCAATGGACAGAAACAGTACTGGTGGAGATCGATGCCGAATTATTAATGTCCTTTTTTTTTTCCCTTGTTTCTGCCTTCTGATTAAGAATCCTCTCTTTCTTCTCATTCAGTTCACTTTTGCAGAGATGCACAAAGCTTCCAAAAGTGACATGCTAAAAGTTTGATCGACAAGAGTAAATATTTGTTAGAGAAAAATACGTGTAATAAATCTTGAGTAATACTTGGTGCACACCATCAAACGATGGTGTTCACGTAAATTAGGCATCGATTGGGCGCCCATCATATCATTGTGATTGAGCACCTAAGTACGGAGGGAATTTGCGCACACATCGTTGGAAACGGTGTGCACTAAATATTACTCATAAATCTTACATGACGGGAGACCCAATATGATTCCACAGGGATTGCCACGACAGTGACCAGTGGTGGTTTAAATTATCATTTTAGAATTTAAATTTATATTTTAAAATCTAAATTTATATTTTAGAGTTCAAATAATTATTAAAAATTTTGTCAATATTTTTTAGATTTTAAAAGTAATATTTTAGAGTCTAAAAATTATATTTTTGATGTTCAAAATTTACATTCCAAAACTCAAAATTTATATTTTAGAATTTATCTGTCAGTCGGCCATCGATCGTCGATTACTGCGACTGATCACCCCACAATTATTGCTCGCCGCCACCACCCCACTATTTTCCCTACTTGGCATCAAGCGGGCTGCCAAGTCATTGTCCAAATATAACAAATATATTTGAACAAGTGCATTAAGCTTTATATATACCCCACCTGTGTAGTGTCCACGAAGATAACAAGAATTTAAGATAAATATTGAAATATAATTATATAGGTACCGCCCATATGAATGTCTTATTTTTTGTCAATATGTTGATCAATTATATATGTAGAGAGATGAGTGTCACATCATCTCATGTTACATATTTATCTCGTGTTGTAACAAGTATTATCAAGGTAGAATATGCACCGACCAAATCTTGGATCTAATATTTTAAGATCCAATCCAGAGTACTAAACTCCTGGTCCAATTTTAAATTTGGGTTGATAACTCATGTGAACTAATCAGCACATAAAATTCGGTCAAAAGCTGGTTAACCCAAGTGGATCTTATATAACCCCACTTAACCTAATAAAACCCATGTGATCTAGCCGAGTCTAAATTTGTGTTATATTTGGCACTCTTTCTATCATTAATTCTTATTGTTAAACTTATATTCGGCATGCAGAAAAAGATGGAAGGTGAGGGATCTTCATAGTAATGATACTAATTTTTTAGAAGTTGAAAATTTTATAGCTCTTCATATTTTTAATGAGAAATGTTTAGTGCCTTCCTTGATGTGGTTGAGAGAGAGAGAGATTTTGTCAAATTTTCAATTAATAGGATTACTCGGAAGGCAATCCATATTATCTTTATTACGTACCCTCTTTTAGGGCACTAAGTATTTCTCATTTTTTATTTGTCACTATTAATTGTTTTAACATATTTTTTAGTTTTAAAATGTGTTATAGAGTAGTAGGTTCTAAATTGTTACGTCAGATACATTAAAATAATAAGATTATACAATATTTATTTGAACAGCTTTTACTCTAATGGGTGAGATCAACTCGAATAGATGAACCATCGACTCGTGACCCACTAATTTTTCCGGGTCAAGGAAGGAATTGAGATTTAAAACATTAATTTTGCCTAGATCAAGACCCTTCCAAGAATGCCCAATCCTAGATCAAACTTTTTCAACCCAATCTTTTGCAGTTCATAGCTTTAGAAGCAAGGATGGCCAGACTTGATTTCGGCCGGGTCCGAAACCGAAATGGCTTCGGTCTCGGATCCGAGAGTTATTTTGGTTTCGGTCTCAGATTCAAAGGTTAAGAGGTTCCTGTTATGCCCGGTTTCGGTCAGTTTCGGCACCGATTTCGTCTGAAATACATTAAAATAATATTTTTAAAAAAAAAAAACTTTGGACCTTCTACAGTGAGCAGGTCCGGTTTCGAATCGTCCAGATCCGAATCCGAAACCGATAAGTTTCGGTCAAAACTGTCAACCATGTTAGAAGTGGACGAGAGAGCCAAAAGCTTTCAGTGCTGCTGTAAGAGTTTGCTTTCTAAATCGACCATCTATGGAACCATCAACTGTAAGAATTAATTCTAGATTAGATCAAAGGTCAGTGAACCAGCAAACTTGTAGCTGACTAGTGAGAATTCTACCCACCCAGCTGCTACCCAAATCTAAATTCTAAAATTCCAGCCATTATGCCCACCTTGCTAGAATAGTTGTCACTCCGATGGCCGATGGATATAATCTTCACTATGTTTGGTATTTGGATAGACTGGGGATAAAATGAGATTATTCTCAAAATTTTGAAGACAACCTCAAAATAAGGAGGATAACCCCACTCTATTCCCAATCTATCCAAATCACTAATGCCCATTTGCCAGGGAGTCTGTGTATGTGTATGAGTGAAAGTCGGAAGCAGTGCACAGCATAGATAGAAAGCAAATCAGAGATTCTGCACAAGACTGTTGACAGGAACATGACCCAGATGCTCCTAAGAACACATCAAATTGAACATTATAGAATTCTGTGCAAGCTAAGGTGGCTATCTACACTTTACAGTCACACCTAAAATCGCACACCACTGTGCAAGAAAATGCATACATCCCTGTCCTTGGCCTTGAGAAATTAATGCCGGTCACCTTTTCCGACGTTTCGATTCAGCCTGCAACATATCATATAAAGACCATAAGTTGACAAATTGTCAAGAGCAGTGACATGAGAGTTGGCTAATTTCAACACTAATCGACAGTTGAAACCTCTAAAGGGCTTAGGTTTACTCATGAGGAATTGTTCCCAACCCAAGAAGGAACTACGGTTTTTCTTTGTTTGTGTTGTTGGATATATTGATCACTTGCCAAAAAAAAAACTACGGAACTAGAGATAACAAGATGCAAAAGGTAGAAGCGGCAGTGGCATGTTTAACCCAAAAATGTGACAGGTCCAACTGGAATGATTTTAATTGAAATATGCAAAGTAGGTCAGCCGCCATACATTTTTTTTTTTTGAAAGTGGATAATACTACAAGTATATATTGAGAAGCAGAGAGAGAATGTACAAGTATAGGTGGGCCAAAAACCCCCAAAAAGAACCAATCCCCCAGCACCTATACAGCAAGAAGACACCAAGATGGTGCAAAGGACTCAATCTCCCACCATACCCAAAAGAGGAGACAACAAAATGCTTACATTTGACAAGGCAAGAGCCTACTCCTTAATCCTATCCCAGATGAACTGAGCCAACACCTCTTCAGGCAGGCACTCTCTCCTGAAGATCCGGTGATTGTGCTCCCCCCACACCGCCCATAGCATGGCATGGAGCCGCCATACAGATTAGAGTTGTGACTTCAAAACCCATGCAAAGGAAGATGGACGAACTGAGAAAAACATGGTTAGCAATGCTTATGTCTAGCCAAACTCCCAATTGTGCAAGAAAATCCTGCCCTCCATAAAGCTACAGGAGGAAAGGACATTAAAGTCCTAGATGATATGGCCTGGTAGGTCTCATTTCATCATTGTTGCGTGGTTTGTAGCTCTCTTATTCTCCTGCATATCTTGATATGAGTCGCATACTACTTTTACATTACACATTCTCATGTCACTGGCAAGTTAACATAATCTATATGCCACCTTTTCCCCTTTTTTCCTTTTCCATCCCTTGTATATATCCTCATATCATGACACCTTTTTCAAGGCTGAAAATTAGCATCATGAACTCTCGAAGTCTCGAGCTCATATGCTCACATTCTTTCAATCATAGAAAAAGGGTGCAAAACCATAGTTCATGAGGGTCAGCCACTTATACAAGTCCTCCCCCAAGAACAAAGGTCAGAAGAAAGAACCCTTCCATAGGCAGAGGCTACGCCCAACTACTGTATCAGGACTGGCCGGCCCCCATGTACCTAATCATGCATATTCTAATGTGTAAAGATTGCAAGTTTACTCATGGGAGGTTCTGTCAACTCCTGAAACATTAGAGGGGCACCAAACGACAAGGAAAGAACGGGAGATATGAATATGATGGGGGAAATTCAAAGAACATGGCAAATGTATTTACAATAAATTTAGTAAATAAATGTAACTGAAAGCTCGGAGCAGTGACAACAAAGATATAAAATAAAATGTGAAGCATTAGAGATGCACAAATCGACAAGGAAAGAACAGGAGATATGATGGGGGAAATTCGAAGGACATGGCAAATGTATTTACAATAAATTTAGTAAAAAAAATGTAACTGAAAGCTCGGAGCAGTGACAACAAGATATAAAATGATGCAATAAATTGCACCAAAAGAATGGGAAAACAAGTATGAAGAAGAACGTGTGCATTTTTAATTGAACTGCAAGCATGGATCAAACTGCTAGCATGATCAGTTTAACCTCTTCATAGTATGTTTGCACACGCAGGACACAAGGAATCAAACTCAAGATAATACTGAAAGACCCACGGCTTTTCAAGAGAAATAAAATACTTCCCGAGGACCCCTTTATTCATCATAATACTGCTAAACATTCACTTAATGATCATGGTAGGGATGCCAGCACATATTTAGTGAACAACATGAGACATAAGGAAAATATAATGGACGCCTATGGTTCGGAAAATAAAGAGATGTCTGATGAATGATGAACAGGAAGGAAACTCAGAGAAGCAAGCTAAAAGAAAAGAAATGCTCAGGAGAAGGGACACAATAGAGTCATGATGGGGGAAAAGACCAGCCCTTTAGTGTTTCGAATTGGCATATTGGAGAAGTAATGCTTATGAATTTCACATGACAAGCATGTGAGGAAAGTCATATGACTTGAGTATGAATTAGCTAGGACGAACCTGGCAAAGGTGTTCACGACATTGGATAAGTGGATATGAAAGAAAACCAGGCCAAGGCCGAAGAGAAACATATCGATTTAATGTTCCTACTAGCTAGAGAGTTGATCAGAAACAATGGACCTAATTGATGTAGGTGTGCTGATTATCAGACTGACAATTGGACACGGCTGGTAATGGAGACTGAAGAGCTTAGCTTATGCATTTGACAGCATTGGGATTTGGATTGATGTGGGAAGATTTGGATTTGATTTTGGGATTTGTACTTTAGTGTTCAGATGAACTTGGGATTTGGAGCTTTGATCTCTTTTTTCCTTTTTCCTTTTTTGGGGGTGGGGGGTGGTGTATTCCAAGACTGCAGAATTGCCCCTTGAACCTGACAGTTCAGAAAAACTCAGGAGTATAGAATGTGATCACGTTGATCCCCAATCACCCATCACCTGCTGGATGAACAGTATCACCACCAGGTGGTGCCAATACTGCCGCCCATGAAGGTTTGAGATTTGGTTTTAGGATTGAATTAAAATATTGTCGATAAGAATTTGGAGTTTAAGACTTTCTTCCTTATGAGTTTTGGACTGCAATTGAGGAGTTGAAGTCAAGAGATTTGAGTTTTGAACTTGAGTTCTTTTCATTTTTTTCAACAAGCAAATAATTCTCCATTTCTTGCGTAATTAGAGGCCATTCTCACCCCATGACATACATAACCAAAAGACTTCTACATCCACATCCACTACCTCCACTGTCTTTCCACCTTCTTTAAGAGAAAAGGACAACAACAATCAGCCAGACAACGACAGTCTACTTAAACACAGATAGGTAAGCCCAATTAGCACCTTGACCATCTCTAAGGAAAACAGGACCCATAATACGGCGACCCCAGCGGAATAAGAATGGGTATAGATGGAGAACCTCTACAATAAATAGCCACAAGATCTCCAAAAAACTTGGACATGGCCAGAATGGAACTTAATTTGACACAGAAAAGGCCCCCCACATTCTTTGTATTCACAAAAAAAACCCTTATTACTCTGAGGTGTTTACCAATAAATCTGCAACTGTAGGAGTTTTTAGTAAATAGATGAATTAGAGGAGCTTTTGTGACTATGAAAAAAAAATGGAGTTTCTCAAAATTGCGCTTCAATGTTTTTTTAAATGGTTTTTTTACATATATACCCCTCTTAAAATATTCATTGCATGAGAATCCATCCTGGATTTGCATTTGCATATATACCCCTCTTATGGATACAAAATGTCCTCAGCCACCCTACTGTAACCTTTCGTGGTGGAAGTCAAGAATATTCTTCGAATATTCTTTCAGTCATTTTTAGCAGGAGTATATATGCAAAGTGAAAGGAAGATTCCAAGCATCTTCTTGACACCCATCACAACAGGTTACGACATGGCCTTCGAAGACATTTTGTATCTCTAGGAATGGTACATGTGCAAATGCAAATCTAAGAAGCATTCTCACGGAATTAATCTTCTAAGAGGGGTACTTCCAAAATTTATGTATGTGCACGGTAATTTAGGGAGATGCTTGAGGAAACAAATTTTGGATCCTAATTTCCAAGTTCTGAGTAGGGGTGTAAACGAGTCGAGTCGAACCGAATATTATGCTGCTCAAGCTCTGTTCGTTAATTTTTAGTCGAGCTCGAACTTTATCGAGTATTGAAAATAGTTGTTCAAACTTGGTTCGTTTAAATACTCTCGAGTTCGAGCCCTTAACGAGTATCTTAACGAACCCAATTGAATTTGGGCGTTAATGTATCTATATTATGTATATATATAAGCCCAATTCAATTTACAAGTAAAAAATTAATTGTTTATAAGACCCAAATTTATCTTATTTTAAGGTCATACCCCAAGATCCTTCATAAGTTACTTGTTTAATTATTTTGGTATAATGTTTAAAATATTTAACAACTATATTTATAATTTTTATAATTTAAAAATTAAATGAACTTATTCACGAGCTTAAACGAGCCGAGTAAGCATTTGCTCATACTCGGCTCGTTTATGAAACAATTTAAATTTTTATTTGAGCTTGACTTGTTCACCTTATTAAACGAGCCGAATTCGAGAAACATCCGAGTCGAATTCGAGCTACTTGTCGCGTGTATTAGTTCGTCTACAGCCCTTCAGCCCTTCCTTTCATAATTTGTGTATTTATACCCTCATATTTAATCTTTTACATTTTAGTATTCATAAGTATTTCGTACCTTAACAAAAAATTCTTTTAAAATAAATAAATATTATTATTATTATTATAAAAATTAATATAATTCAAATATATTAACAAGTAATTAATCGAGTATTTTAACGAACATATTATCGAGTATCTTAACGAGTTGTTCGCGAACGTATTCGAGTCGAGCATATATCTGTTCAAGCTCGACTCGTTTATGAATCGAGATTATATTTTTGTTCAAGCTCGGCTCGTTTATCTAATAAACGAGTCGAGTCGAGTTTTTATCGAGCCGAGTTTCGAGCTACTTGTCGAGTGTATTGGTTCGTTTGCAACCCTAGTTCTGAGTTGACTTTGGAGTTAGATAAAGTTTGACTGCTTGGAATTCATCTGTCTTGAGTGATTTAAGTCCTTTGTTTGGTGAATCAAAAATCCAGTAACATCTCCCCTTCGGGGGAGTCCAGTCCAAACAAACACAGAGATCGTCCATGGCATTCCAGACAAGTTGGCTGATAGGTATAAGCATGACAGTGCCATCACAGAGTGGCAAAAGACAATGACTCTGGTACAAAGGGTCTGCCTATGCTCACAAATACCCTGTGTTGCACTGACCCGAACCTTGAGGGATGCACAACACAAGCCATGCCTAGACCTGCACTCCAGTCTCCCAGCCAAAGTCATGTTAAGTACACACATTGCTGTGCACACTAGTGCCCAACAATACCCAGCACAAGTACATAGAACAACGCCTTGCTGCAGAGCATACATACAAGATAAACAGGGTACATAATAACAAATGCTATTGCATTCCTTTTGACACAAAACTAAACTCTCGCACACCAAATAAAAAAAAAAAAGAAGCAACTTCGTACATATAAAGGTTCTTTTCCCCACATCTGGGAGGGTTTTGTACCACCTTGGCCTAATGGCCTTAAAGCCTATTATAACGCTCAGCGTGTAGGCCATCCTTCTACCAATAACTAGTTACATCCCAAAACAGGGGTCACAACACTTCCTATATCCACCCTGATAGGCAATTGCCTGCACTGGAGAGATGCCACCTATGACCCAGAAGATCCTCAGGCTGTGCTAAAGCTAAACTGCCAGGATGCTATGGAAGGACAGCATGAGCAAGTAATCATCTTTATGAAAGAAATAGGTGCTTAGTCAGCACCAGGTACCAATACATGTGGGCAGGAGTAACAGCCTTGAAAGGTTGCATGGAGCTTATTAACATGCCATACGTGCCAACTGGGTCATGCACGCATCTGTGCAGATGATAGGCACATGTGCCCAATGGCAATGTTGCTCAACCACCATGCCACCCAAGTGCCATGAACTCAGATGCCTGCAACAAGCACCCCACCTTTACATATGCTTGATCATGGATTCATGCAGTTGCCTGGCCTACAAGCAACATCACTGTTTGTTCCTTGGCACCTATCTATCCACCTATGCCTAGCCAGCCAAAAGTGCCGGTTCACTACCAAGTAATGTCAGCCTCAGCCATATGCACTACTTGCACACACCAGGCAGACTACCCACCAACAGCCAAGTCCATAAAAGTCTAAATAACCAGGGCACCAGCCAACAACAAAGACCAAGCCAAGGCCTTTGTTACATACACCACCCATATCCAGAGTATTGTGGTAATGCTGGCCACCTGACCTTTGCTACCATTTTGAGCCAAAGATGTGTCTTCACACTGATTCATGCATGCAGCTTGCACACTGTATCCTTGGCTGCCGAACAAGCCAAGACACCCATCCATGTACAGCCATATGCCAACCAGCGAAAACGTGACAATAGGAATTAGACAAGGTATGTTTGTGAATCCAACATGTCAATGATTCTAAAATTGTAGTAGGCTAAAGATTTTTGGGAAGGGAAATCAACAAAAGATTATAGGGAATCCTCGAAAGATAGAAGTACAAGTGTAGATAACACAGCCTAGCTTCAAAGCTATCTGAGTTCTATAAGTGCCATTACATGTTTAGTAAAGGAGATTGTAGTCGAGATTACAGAGTTCATTGTTGAGGTTGACATTCTCAAGTAAAGGACCATATGGGATACATGGTTTCACATACTGATAGTGATGGTGAGTGCTTCCCAATAAGATCCTGATTGTCACTGACCTTCAGATTCACTGAGGCAATAAAGAATACAGAAAAGATAACACAGGACAGGAAACCGATAAAGAGACATGGCAGACAACTGAGAGGTTGAAACAAAGATGATGAGGTAGAGACATGCAAAAACCCCAAGGAGGTGAAACAGGGAAGATGACAGTACTGAATCATCCTAGCAAACAGAGTAGATGATTCTACATGTAGTAAGCTAGCAGCAAATTATTCAAGTGAGTATCTGTTCTAAATCATTTTAAGTTTAAATTTGAAATCCGGTATTGACTTATCATCTAAATTTGAACTGGCTGAACCACTGACGTGGAGAGATCTGGTAGCCGGTAGGACTGTGCATGGTTTGGGTCAAACCGAAAAACCGAACCGACCGGTTCGGGTCGGTTCGGTTCTTTTTGGGAGGCCCATTTGATTTAATTCGGTTTTTATTGTGAAATTGAATAAACCGAATATATAATAAAAATAAGAAATCCTATATTATTTCACAATGGAAACGCAGCGCAGTTGGTTAGCACCTTCCTCCTTTAGGAGAAGATCCTGGGTTCGAAACCCAGAACCTCTTTAAAAATAGACTTTTTCTTCTTTTTCGGTTCAAACCGAACCGAACCGGCTCAGTTCGGTTCGGTTTGTCATTCGGTTCAGTTTCGGGTTGGCCAAAAAATGGTCCAACTCAGACCAAACCAAACCATGCACACCCCTAGCCAGAGGTAAGGGTTAAAGATAATAGTCAGGTAATGGGTCCTTGGGTCCAAACACTGCTCACCTTCAAAAGGGTGTAAGAAGGAAACTTGCAGTGAGTTTATCAAGCATGTGGCACCAAGCATTGTCTTAGAAAGGTGTATCCACATGGGTTGCCAGATCGCAATGACAGTAAATGTAAAAGGTAGAGATGCATTGATAGGCAAAAACATGTCTTGCGACATGATAGAGACTACTCGGACATTGATACATGATGTGGATAAAGGTCATCTGAAAATGAGATATACTACCGTTGAATGGATTCTTCGTATGACAAACATGTATACAACTATGTTTACGGCATCCTCGGAGAAAGTTTTGCAACGGAAGCTTAGCCTCTTAAGGAGCCATCAGAGCTGCAGCAGAAGGTCAGCTGTGATGAAGAGTTGTGTTGTGGTTAATCATATGGTCTACATCTGGATTAGTGGAAGCACATCCAACATGGCAAGAATTACTAGGTCAGCCAGGCTGAAAATGGAAATGACATGCACAAATATGTGTAAAAAAAATTGTCATCATGGTCTCAAGAGGACTGCAGCAAGTAGATGGCTAGAACATCCAACCAAGCAAGCCACAGTGAGACAGCATGGACCAGCCCTCCCACCAGGCATGCCTTAGGTTGAACCTAGGGCTGCAAACGGAACCTGAAAACCCAAGATTCTGACCCAATTCCGATAAGAATTATCAGATCTGGAATTGAAAAATAATACCGATAGGTAGTTTTTCGGAATCGGTATTAGTTATTCTGATAAGTTATCAGAATCAGAATATCCTCATTCCAAAACTGATTTTTTATTCTGATTAAATTAAATATTAAAAAATAAGAAAATATTAATTACCGGCCCAAATTAGGGGGGGTTAATTAATTTCCAGCTTTGGATTTGGGAATTAATTACCGGTCCAAATTAATTATCGATTCTGATTTTGGTTCTGGTAACATAATCGGAATCGGATAGAAATCGGAAATGACTATTCCGATTATATTGGAATCAGGATCAGAAGCTTTATACGGTTATCAGAATCGTTCCTGGTACCAAACCCGACCAGGTTGCAGCCCTTGTTGAACCTATATCATTGACAAGCAACACTATCAGCCCGTCCACTGGGACATACCAAGAATGGACCCTAGGTGCAATTTTATGCTTGATTTTCAAGTGCAGCCAATGACAAGAGTAGATGCTCACTTGTCAACACAATAGAAGGCAAGACAAAAGCATTATGTTTAGGCATCCTCTTATAAACCATGCAATTTAAGAGGACACGTGGATTCACCAGGTCTTCAGTAGGTGACGAGGAAAGGTGAATCCAAATGAAGGCCCAGCCTACACTCTTTTGGACTAGTCAATCCAAAGGGAGAAAGGCATGCAAGAGGATGGGAGACTAGGATATGAAAAGGAGAAGAGATTAAAAAGAAAAAGATTAAAATCAAAGACAAAGAGGGGGAGAATATGTGCCAGCATCCTGCTGAAGAGGAGGAAAAAGGCTAAACTTTTTCTGGACCAATCAGGCACAAGCTGGAAAAACTTCGGGAAGTGAATTGCAGAGAAGAAGATGAAGAAGAAATAAATATAAGAAGCAACCCCACTTTTAATGTTTTTAGCTTATGTTTATAATAATAAGGGGACAAATTTCACTTTATTTCAGAACCTCACCAATAACACATCACTCACAAAAAAGAGAGAACGGTGTGGAACAAGAGATTGCCACCTTCTGTAGCTGCCCCTATAATCTATCATCCACATTGTCCACCGGCCAGGGTACTTCCCACCATCAGGCCATGCAGGTCAGTTTTTCTCCCCTTTACCTCACTCTTCCTATTCTTCTCCTCCCCAAGAGGAGCATGAAGCCAAGGAAGACAAGAAAACGATCATGAAAAGTTATCTGGTTGTGAAGATGGCTACTGATTCACTGCTCAGCACTCCAAACTAAACGGGTTGAAGCCCTAATTCTGGTTTTTAATGTATTAACTCCTCATGATAGGAGTCATTGATTCTGATTGTCAACATTGGCCCAGGTACCTTGTAGTTATATATAAATAAACAGAAGATTTGCATTATACAGAAAGTGCAATTTTATGCCTATAGCAAGATAAAAAAGAAAATGGCTTTAAAGAATGTGAAATTATTTAGATGCTTAACTTTTTCCGCACCAGGTCTCTAAAGAGGGTGATTCTACTGCAAACCAGTTCAAACTCATTAGCATTTTGGACTACAAAAGGACAAATTCGTTGATGTACATAAATATGACGACATTAAATTACCCACAGATCCTCTCTAATGAAAAGGCACAAAGATTAGCACACAGTGTTTATATTACTAAAACAACGAGACAAAGCTTGTCATGCTTACTTTGTGCTCTGATTGTGGTGAAACAGGAAATGAGTTCAGAGTCCTCTTCGAGTCATCCTCAGTGCTACAATCAGAACAGAGAAAGTGATCCAACTTTTTTGCTTGTTCAATTGTCATGCCCATACAAGAAGGATGAAACCTATTGACAGAAAAGGAATAAAAACATTGAGCAATAGAAGTGCTCTTTCAAAAAGATGCTACTAGAGATGTAACAGAACATGAAAATCAAATATTCAAAGTACATGTGTAAAGATATCAGAGTTATTGTTACAAAGAGAAGATATTACAATATAAAACCTTGCAGAAAAAAATGCAAAGGACTGTATAGACTATAGACATTGCAACAGTCAACAAAAGAATCCTGAGAATACCAAGAAACAAAAGTTTATTGGGTAAATTTCCCTACAAAACAGAAGCAAAGATGGACAAGGTCTGAAGACCTTTTTTTTAGAAGCGGATAGTACCAATAGTATATTGAACAAAAGGGTACGTACAAGTGTAAGCAATGAGCACTCAAAAAACCCCTATACAAAGTGCCACCCTCGAGAAGAGGAAGGATCTAACTAGCTCCAAAATAACAAAAAGAAAGAAGAGCTATGATCCCCACCCGGCAGGACTCTTAGCCCAAAAAGCCACTCTCTCACAAACAAAAGATATAATTCTATCGACTGTCCTTGCTTCCAAGTTGAAAATTCTATTCCTGAAGACTTTTTATTTGCCAGTGCAAGGAAAAAGCTAAGCATAAGTTCTTAGACATCATTTATCTTCCATCAGCTTACAAAGCATGTCCCACTCCCACCACCTGTAGAAGTCTATCATCCTTTCTTTCCACAGAATCATTATCCATGATAAATTTGATTGGTCATGGATCCATGCCAATAGTAGGCCTCCCATTAAGGACAACAAACACTGCCCCTTTTCTTGTAGACAAGTATATCGGCTGGACCCTTGGTGTTCATTTGTATTAGTAGAGAGATGCAAAATGCAAATATATGTACCTGTTTCTAATGAAAGAAGCAACAGAAGGAATTAGGAGAACAGTTGCTCTAGAATTCCCTACATACTTTGAGGCCAAACCACAGTCCTGTGGAGAAGTGCACATCTGTTTTGTGAAATCAGAATGATGTAGGACAGAGCAGGCCTGTCAAACAATGTGCTTCCTTCCTGCAGGTTACGGTCTCCAAGCAAGATTGAACATGTTGATTGGAGTTATTGCAAGTTACAATCCTCACTAACATAGTTCTTGCTTGATTTGTGCTGAATGAAGAACTTTTGGCCAGTGATCTGAGAAAGTACACTTTGCCAGTGAAGAAAGAGACACTAAGGTGATCTGGTTATTATCTGAAGGATACAAGATGGATTTATCAGGTGCAGTAGGGGGGGATGGGTAGTGTTGGCTCAGTGGAGCTGGTTTCAGATGAGATTTTGGATGGCTATCATAGCTGGCTGCAACCATTGCATCCAGGAGACAAGCTCTGGTGACAAAGGCTCTGGTGACAAAGGCTAGTACAGTAGTCGGTAGGGTGTAGCTGCTTGGCCTCAAATAGAATACACCTTTGCAAGGGGTGAAACTGTGAAACAGCAGGGTTTGAAAGACCCTCGTCCAATCTACAATGGATTATTTCATATAAAAGAATTAGTGGCTAAAAATAGATATATTATTAAGACAAAGCCCTTATTTCTACCTCTTGATGATTGCATAGACACTTCTCATCAAATTATTATTCATTTATCTTAGATATTTTCATTAAAATTATTTTTATTTATTCTTCACTTACTAATAGAAATGTAGAATCTGGTTTGCATTAGAATCTGTCAATCTTGGTCCCAATTCAATTTTCTTCCTAGTTCCCTTTGCCATGAGCAAGTTCAAACCTTCCATACAAGGATCCTGTGAATTTTCTTGTTCAATGACATGGCTTGCAGGATTGGCCAATCATAATCCAATTTAGTTCACGTCCAGTCATCCCTTTGATTAACAAGAAACAGAAACTAACTGTGACCAAATTGAATCAGCCAGAGTTGGTCCAAGGCCAGATGATCCTAAAATCCATCCCAAGTCTAACCCAATCCAGAATCCCAGATCCTAAAGTCTGGCGGATTTTTGTGTTGGAAAATTCTTGCCTATGAATAGACAATGTAGGGGATAGGGACTTCCTCAGCATTATTGGGTTAGGTGACAACTAAATTTGAAGCGAAGGAAAAAGGAGAATGAAAGGATCTAGGAGGAAAGAGGATAGAAAATTGAAAAGAAAAATAGTATACTTCAACTAAGAAACACAGGACATCTCTTCACAGAACACCCTACACCAGAAAGTAGTTGGCTCACCACAGCACGCATGAGGAAAAATCATCAAGCATCGAGTCTTTTGTCTGGGAACTCTCTATTGCTTCACTTTATTTATATCAAGAAATAGACCCTAACAAAATGATTGTACAAAATATTGCCAACTAATTATTAGCTATCCACACAGTTATAAAATGGGGAAATCATAAAATGATCCTCATTCTGTAAAAGCATCTGATTCCCATGCATGTGCCAGGCATTATATCCTCCATGTGTTTCCAATGCACTCCAAGTAGGATACACTGTCTAAACATAATTTAACTGTTGTTGCAGCATCACACAGTAGTTGCTATCGCATCACACAACACATATAGATGCACCCACATCATTCATCACATTCATGAAGAAAAAGAAGGCATATTTGTGTATTGGGCTCGGATTGGGGGCCCAAAACCTGATCCTGATCACAGATTGGATAATCTAAGCCCAACCCCAAACTAAACCAGGTGATTTATTTTGTAGCAACAGACCTTTGGCTCACTATTCCTTTCGAGTGGTAATACACTGCAATGCCCATGGTCAATAATCAATCATTTTTATCTAGACATAAGAGGCATGTAGGATATACATAGATGTACTCATCAGCACCTGCATATAGTTACTCTGTTCAAATTTGAAGCCGCTTTGTCTATATGGCAAATATCTCCTTTCTGATTACAGTGACAACAACCATGAATAAGAATGTATTATGGAATTGTTAAAATTCAGAAACAAGCACCACTAACAGCTGAAATGATGAAAAGTTAAGAATAGTAGAGTGCTGAGCATTGAGATGGAAGGAAAAGAATGAGCCTGAATGTGATTTCATGGAGGAGAAGACTACAGTATAGGTTAAGTAAAAACCTAACACAAGAGAATTAAAAATGATTACCCAAGGCGAATTTTATGATTCTTCAACACCATTCTCAAACCAGTTTGAGGTGCAGAGGATTTAAGGTTAAAAGGCAATAAGTTCTTTTCTTGATCTACGGATTGTTTTACTAGTCTCCAAGCCTCCACCATATGTATTATCATGTTGTGATGGTGTATCCTTATCTCATGGGGCTTAATGGGAACATTCATTTGTGAGCTTTTACATAATCTGGATGATTAAGAAGGGGGTGACTGGTGAGCATACAACTGTGAAACTTTAGATATGGCTGTTTGCCTCAGAGTCTTTTCTGTGAAGCTTGGCACATGAAGTATCTCACCACATGTTAGGTTGCCTGTATATTAGTTTCTATTACCAAATGATAGACTTGGGAGTATAACACATCAGAAAACCAAAGAGTTTTCTCTTTTCTAAATTGGATTGCATATATAGTGGCCATCAGTATCCAACATTATTTTTATTTTCATTCTTGCTTCTAGTTGAATGGTGTGGCTCTATTCAACATCATTTGTACCATGTGCTACTTGCTACCTTAAATGCTTTATATGTCTACGGTGGATGCATAAATTTGCAATTTCCAACTATCACATATTACTTATTTTATGTTGTTCCTCGAAAGAAAATGGAGTAATGGACTGTACCACCAAATCTATAACTCGCAGCAAATGCCAACACCAGCAAAACAAAAATTGAGTCTTTCAATGAAAACATTTGCCCCTCTGAAGATGCAATCATTACTTTCCAAATACTCCAGCAGATAGCATGTAAACATGTTACCTATTTTATGTTGTTAATATCGTTAGATTAAATGTCTAAATGGAAAGATAATGTCTCAGAATTGATATGTCCTTGCCCTGCCTACACACTAAAGGATGTCCATGCATACAGTCAATATTCAAGCATCACTCAGCAATGTGAAAAAGATACCATTTTGCACGAAATGTCTGTCTGATCAACAATTAAATATAAAATGACTAATATAACAATTGATGGCTAACCAATATGCTTCGCATATAAGTCTAATTTGTACATGGCAAGAATCAACAATCTCTCACGAACTTGTCTCTTTTGATTTCAAGATCTAATGACAGTTGAGGCAATCCAACTAATTCAACCTTTAATCAATCATCAAAGATTTGAATACATGTAGGACGCCATCCTAAACAATGGCATATAGCTATAGTATAAAGAAAATCAGAACAGAACAGGTCATGTCAACCTGCCCAATGCTAAGAGATCCTGACATAAGCCAACAATGCACTTCATGAATTACATAAAATGTAAAATTATGGCCCTGAAGTTGTTTCTAGGCATCAAAAAATCCCATTTATTACATGAAGGAACACTATGTCATCTCCCGACTGCAGTTAGAAGATATAAAAGGTTTTACAACACTAGCGGGACATAATTTACAAGTAAGAATACTGAGATAGTTCAATAAGAGGACACAGAAATAGCTCAGCATAGGAACTTTTAATTAGTTGATGCAATTCCTCTTTCTGCCTACTCAAAATCCCCACAGTAACATGTAGCTAGAGTCTACACATCAAACGTGAAAAAGTAGTTAACGATTCTTCAAAAAAGGCAGATCAGGTATTGCCGAATCACTGTTGAAATAGCAAAATATAAGCATGGAATTAATGACGGCAAAATAGAATCATATGTAAAAAAGGTTCCACAACTTGGTGAGAAAACTGACTAGGAACCTTAATGAGTTCATTTGAGAAAGCTGATAATAAATACAAACCGTTAAAGTAAGGAACTTTTATGGCAGAGATCGATGCATTACATTATCCATTCTTCTCAACATGAAAATAAAGTAACAGTTATGAGAACAAATAAGTATCAACTATTGACACAGACATGACACCCTAAACTACAAGTCTACAACAAATAGCTTACCAGTCCTTACATCCTTCGCACTGAACCATAAGGTCGTCAGGATTATAGGGCATCTCGCACTTGCAATACCTTCAAAGAAACATGATAAACCCATGCAAACAAATAGAAGAAAATGAAACAATGGACCCATCACAAGACAAAAACGAAGTAAACAATGGTCAAGTAATCAGCATACACTGCTACACGGTCAGGGGTGAAGCCTCCAGTGGCAGCCTTGTACTCGAAGCGGCAGAAGTAGTCCTCAGCGCCAACATTCTCCAGTTTGGTGTAGTTCTTGAACGAGTGAACGGTGCACTTGCCCTCGATGGTGTGGGCGCTCTGCACATCGTAGTGGTCGGAGAGGAAGAGCTCCTTGGCGCCGTGGAACTGGCGGCGGCCCCCGATGGACTCCTCCGGCCGGTAGTACCACCGCACCCTCACCTTCACGTTGCTGCGATTGTCCGCCTCAATCTTCTCCAACCGCGCGACGTACGGCGGCTTCTCGTAGTCCGAGGGGCGCATCAACACACAGTCCCCAACTGCAACAAAAGCCAAGCAAGAAGAAGACACCAGCGACATGAACAACAAAACCAGCCAAGGAACTCGAGAGAAGAACAAAACAAAAGAAGACACACAAAAAAGCACCCAGCTTGGGATCAGCATCGAACAACTGATGAGCAGATTGAATTGACGACAGTGAAGCCCAAATCAGCACGACGCGATCACAACGATGAACGACGCCTACGTACATTGCCACCAGGATCGGGTTTTCCACCCTGCTATACCTTTGACAACCTTGTTGGTCCCCTTGATGGTGTACGATTCTAGATCCTTTCTTCCCGGCTTCGTCTTCGCCATCTGGGTTCCGCTCCACCCGTCCTGCCGCCACCAAAGGACGCAGCTTGGATGAGCAAACGCCGGAAACGCGCACACCGGAGCAGCGTACGCCCAGTCAGTACTGAGCTCACACAGCTGCACGACGCTGGCGACCTCGAAGGAAACCTGATCCCAGCAAAAAGAAGGGGATAGAGAGAGGCAGAGAGAACGGGCGGGACGGAAACCCTAGCTGGGGACGTGGTCGAGGAGGGCAGCAGGGTTCAGTCTCTGGGGGGTCCGTCTGACAGAAGAAGTCAGAGCGAGCGAGAGAGAGAGAGAGAGAGAGAGGCGGTGGTGGGACTCCGATGGAGGAGGGGGGGAGGAGGGGGGGAGGAGGAGGTGCTGCGCAGCAGGGTCTTTAATGGGTTCGTGTGGGGGGGAAGCAGAGACGGGAAAACGCCATTAAGCTTCCATTTCTCCAGCCATGGCGATTCCGTCGTGGGGCGCGCATGGAGGACACTGCATGATGTGTCCTGACGCAGCAGTGACGGCTCCCCGACAAATCAGATTTGCCATCACAGTCAAAGGTGGGAGGCCTTTTGTAGGGCATGGTTGGGTGTTTGATAGCGGGTTGTGTTGAAGTTAACTCATACTTAATTTAAAACTAACTAAAATAATAGTTTGAAATTGTAAGTTAACAAACTCTCTTGGGTTTGGTTGAAAAAGTGGGCCAAATGTAAGTTAATTTATAATTTTCTAATCCATCTCGGGAGGTGAGTTGAAGATGATCTACGGGGTTAACTACCCTTTTGTCTCGTAGTACGTAATATTATTTATTATTTTTCTTTTCTCTCTTTCTCGCTATGATCTTTATCATCGCTTCTTACAAAGAATCTTTCGTCATAAGTTGATTGTGATAATGTTCATAGGGATACTTTAAATGATTTAGGGTGAAAGAAGATGAGAGACATGTTCAATGATGACTTTTGTTTGTCATGATCAATATCACATTTTCTACATTATTTTAACTTCTATCAGACATGTTATTTAATTATAGAGGATCTCATCAATATGGTTCGTTTTTAATGGGATGACGATGCGAAAGAAATCTACGGGTCTGAATTAACTTGTCAACTATAAATACAGTTTAACTTATTGGTTGTATAATTCAAAATAAGGGAATTGACATTATGCAATGACTTTCTCAACTTATTCAAATATTAGATAACTACGTGACTGGTCATATGTCTCTACTTAATATATGTTTCTAAATTATCTGTTGAAGTCTTTTAGTCATTTCAATTGTGATATTATGTCTTTTGCGATCATTTTTATTATCATAATATGTTTGCAAGTTTTCATTTATATACGCCGACGTTGGATATATGTGGTTATTGTGCCTCACTTTAGGGTTCTCGGTCGGAGTTCTTAAAGTTGTCAGATTTGGACCTGCAACTATGTAGCCTGTAGGAGTGGTGTTAGTTGTCTCCACAGTTCTTGTCTTATTGAGGTGGAGCGGCAGCTGGACCTTTCGTCCGTGGCTGCGGGACTGAGAGGTGGACTTGTGTTGTTTGTTCGGGTTTGTGGCTGGTGTCGCGAACTAGTCTTCGTGACTCGTGTGTGGCATACCCTTCTCTAGCTTGTACACGTGTTATAGTTTGTCGTTTATTTACTTACAACTGTAGCATCATGCATAGGCATCGTTATATATTAACTGATTTACAAATTTACATATTATGTATGTTGTTGTTTATCGGCTTTGGGGGAGTTGCCCTACTGAGCCAGTGGCTTGTGAGGCTCACCCATTCTTCTTCCAGGTGAAAGAGAGCAGGAGGATTCTCGTCCCTCTTCTAATTCGAGACCGCACCGTAGTGGAGTCGGACCTACACTACCAACAGAGTAATTGTAACGCCCCAGAAATTTAAAATGTTAAGAAAATATAAATAATTTGGTTAAAATACCTTAGAGTTGTTATTAAATGGTGATAATTAGATGATAGACTTAATTAGTGGTAAGGAACGTTATCCCAGTATCGTACCTCGAAGTGCGTGCCTCCACAGGGCGATACCGGAAAACGACAACGAAATAAAAATCCAAGAACATCATAATTTCCATAAAAATGTGGAGAAATCAGATATATAATTATCCGAATTTTTCGACGTACGGATTTCAAGGTACAGTCGACGCGACCATTTTTCGGATGATTTTTCATCTAGTGTAAAATAAAATCTAAAAATTAAATAAAAATCACCATAATTTGTAAAACCATCACATTAGTTTATGGTAGAAATTTCAAGACAAACAGACATCATTTGGACATGTTTATAGAAAGATCTTTGGGCCAGCCGAATTATGGTCCAATTACGGTTTGGATTTTCTGGAATTTTCCGGAGGCTTAAGTGTGGAGCCATGGGATGGCCAGCACACTTGAAGGAAATGTTAACACATACTTACCTGAGGTGTCCTAACCGGAGAGTGCATGGTAAACGTGTCATATGGTAAAACCCAAGGGCTCCTACTCTTACACCTGGGCGGTTATCGTGTCATGGCGCATGGCATGTACAAGGGAGTATATAAGTAACCTAGCAACCTTTGTATCTAGCTTTCCGACTCCTCTACTGTGGTGTTGATGCTATGCTTGCAAAGCTCTCCACAGTTGGTGTGTAGCTGGTGCTACTGGTTCTATTCCTTCTTGCATCCCTGTTCTTGCTCAAGTTGCTGCTAAGGGAGCTGCGAAGCTAGCTCTTGGGTGGTGTTGTTACTATTGCAACAACAAGCTATAGTTGCTTGTGGTTCTTCTCCAACTGCTACACTGTGGTATTGAGGATTTCTACATCAAGAAAGAATTCGTACAACTCAGATAGGTAGGATTCAATTATTTCCTTCCTCTCTTACTCTACCCTTGATCTAGCAATAGAACGTATTGCTAAGTGTACAAGCTCTCAATTCTTGTTTGAGATCCGTAAGTACCTCTAGAAGCTCGTGTGCATCATGTGTGGTTGTAGAACCCTCTCCCTATCTCTTCTCTGTTCTAAGTCTTTGATTTCCACTCATGTTAAAGAAGTCATGATCACCCTTACTTGCCTTACACTTGTGGATTCTCTTTTGAAACAATGTATTTATCCCTTATAAGCATGATTTAGTTGTGCCTGTAGGATTCAATTCCTTCTATCCTTCTCTTCACTAGTGGATTACTAGCTTGAAGGGGATCTCACCTTGTATGTCATCCTGTAGTTCTCATCCTATAATTTTGAAAGTATGTTCTTCACAGGACTGCATTTTCCATCATGTTTTAGTTAATTGTCATGTTTAAGTTAATGGTCATCCATGAGAGTTTATAGATAATTTCTTCTTTCTTAACTTGATTCATAACTCTGGAGTGTTATCGATATTCTTGCGTAATGTAGTCCGATCCATGATGGATCTTTCTTGTCGTGAAACTGATTTCTTGAGAGATCATGAAGATCTTAAGTGTGTAAACTTGACAAGTTTTAAGTGAAAAATAAAAGAAAGTTTAAGAGTTGACTTCCCATTTCAATTTCCTTGAACTCCCTTTCAATGTGTCTTCTTGAAAAAAAATCAGTCATATGACCACATTCCATGTGTCTATCTTCTATTCTTATGCTTTGATATTTTCATGAGTAAGGTTAAGATTATGTTTTAATTAAGTCCTAATCATGTTAGGAATGATAGAAGAAGTTGTTAGTACCATTTATAGCTGGTTTACAAGCATTTCAGAAAGTTTGATCAAGTTCTGTCGACAGACGAACCCATTACTGTCGACAGGAACCCACAGACAGAAGTCTGATTTCTTCACCTGTGTGTTGTTGTCGACAGCACCACTGCTTGCTGTCGACAGATGCACACAGACCTGAAGATATGCTCACTGGTGAGCCAGTCCTGTCGACAGCAACCTTGTGCCTGTCGACAGGTGGCAACAGTGCATGTTTTCAGTCATTGTTTTACTCCATTTCTTGATGCAAATCCTATCCAATTGTACCAACTAATAGTCCACCTAAATCTTATGGTTTTTACTACCTAAAAACTTACTAAAACCAGTCATGTACCCTTCTTTGTACCATGAATTATTTCTCCGAAGTTTCGAACAACATTGACCTCAAAAGGCTACCAATCTCTGAAATCAATAAGAAAGCATAATTTCTTCACTCTTGTGTGTAAACTTTGAATGAAACCTTGTGTGTCCTTGACTCATTAAAATGATAAGTGTGTGATGATGACAAGTTGTGAGTCTTTGAAACTCATTCGAGAAATATGCCTGGCAAATAAAGGGCTGGTTCAGTTCTGGGGGGAGCGCCCGAATTCGTCAGTGGCCGCACGGGGGCAAATTTGTCAGTGGCCGTGCGGGGGCGATGAGGACATCGTGGATGTTGGCATACATCAATTCGTGTTTGATTAGTCATCATATCATACTTGTGTGCGTGAAAATATGTCTGATTGTCAGTGGCCGTACGGGGGCAAATTTGTCAGTGGCCGTACGGGGGCAAATTTGTCAATGGCCATGCGGGGGCATTGAGGACATCGAGATATTTGACATTACATCAATTCGTACTTGATTAGTTATCATGTCATGCTTGTGTGTGTGATTTTGTATTTGATTATGAACTCAAGTATCATCCTGAACTATTGATTCTAATTCCAACATTGCACTTGTTCAATACATGTTATTGACTGATCTCGTGTTTTCGTTCTTGGAACACACCATGTTAATGATCTTTGCTCATTCTACCTTGGATATATATATATATATTTACGTTTGAATCTTTTTATAGAAGTTGAATCCTACTGGGCTAGTTAGCTCACCCAATCCTACTATTTCAGGTACCTACAATTCTAGAAGGCGAAAACTTTGGGATTTGTGTGTGGAGAGAACAACCGTGGCGACATTTTATTTTTGAGATTGTGAATCAGGAATCATGTAACACCTTTTGAATGGCAAATAATACCTATTATTTACTGAAGCTTCTGAGTAAATGTCATGTTCAATTAGTATAATTTTACTCTTGAATACTCGTTCGTTCACGTTTCGACATTTATGGGCATATTAAATGTCGTGACGGGACAGTAATGTCTTTACTTGTGGAGCCTTGGGGGTTTGTCCCAGACTGTTGTACTTGTTTAATGACTTATGTATGGAACTGAGTATGTACATTCATGTGAATATATGTGAGGAATAGTATCTTATGTGTGTTCATGGTGTTTCTTTATATTTTCACGGACACGTGTAATTGATATCCCTTGCGAGGCTTCGGCCCGATCGCGGGAGGCAGAGTCGTATCGGACACGTTATTGGGTTAACGGACCTGAACGACGAAGACCGTCACATCATCCCTTCTAAATTATGAAGTGAAATCAATTTTATTAGTAAACAATTAATAATATTATTCTCTGTGGAAAATATTACATAAGAAGTCTTGAAATACGTATAGTATCATATATCTATTGGTATGAAAATACAGCCACAAAGGAAAAGAATAAAAAATAAGATGGCCAAGGGTATTCTAAACATTATCTAAGTGAAAAGAGTGGATTAACTCACTTTTTATTAACAAAGCACTTTTGATAAAAGTAGGTCAACTTTCTTTAGTCATGTTACTAAAAAATTGGTTAACCTAGGCTAACTTTAATCATGAGTTAAAGCTAATTTTAACTCACCCCATTTCTAAATAGGAGGGGTTGTTTGAATGGATGCACATGCACATGTAAATATGTTCATATTTATCTTAAACTAGATTTTTAATGTAATTTAATTTAAATAATTAAAATTATCATGAATTCAATTGAGTTTATCATAAACTCAAAATCCCACCATAAATATACGAGAAATATTGATTGCAAGACAAGTATTGTAATAAAATTTATATGGATTATCTGGCAAGTAATTTTATTAGTTGAGAGTTGGACAAGACGGTTCTCTCTCTCAACCAATATAATTATTTGTCAAACAATTCACACTACACTAGTATTATTGTAAGACGTGTCATGTAATAAATATTTTTCTAAATATATTTTCCATCTTAACATTGGGAAGATTTTGAGTTTTTGATCAACTCAAACGAGTTAATGATAGACACATTTTTCTGTCTCCAAACTAAAGTTATATTAAAACACAAACTTACGATAAACTTAAACTTGTTTATGATGTACATCCAAACAATCCCTAATTAAATCTATTTCATGGTGAAGACTAAATAGAGTTTGACATAAACTCACTCTTATTAAGAAAAACTCTAAACATGAGTAAATAGAAAATGTGTTTCCAATAAACATGTATACTATAAAAGAGTTATGTTAAACTTATTCATGTTTTTTAATAAATAGTATCCAAACAGACCCTGGCCGGTTTAATTGTGGATTAGGATCATCTAATTTCTATTTAACATGTTTAGATGTTTTCTTTTAATTTGATATATAGCTTTATTAACGTAATCCCTCTCAGTTCGAGATCAAAAGTAGATTAAATAGTCGGGGCGAGATAATCTCGTTGTTATTTTGAGATAACATTCGAATTTGGAGAGAGAATTTTGGGAGTTAAGTAATCTCAAGATTAAGATTACTTGTCAGATTATGAGTTTATGAAATTTAAAAATCAATTGATAGATAAGTCTAGATTTGTCCTAAAACCATCTTCCTATCGATAATAACTTGGATAAATTAGAAAAGAGTTCACATAACTCACTCACTCAGTTAGGAAGATATATATATATATATATATATATATGTATGTATGTATATTTTCTAAATTTAGTTACGATAGATGAGTTTACATAAATTAAATAAGTGTTGGAGTTTGTAAGCACTTCTTGATGATCAAATTTTCAGGAGAAAGGTAATTCATAAAAAATATGAATTAAATGGCCCTCACTGGGAGACAAAACACAAGTAAGGTTGAGTTTGCAGTAGACTCATTTTTCACAGGGATCTTAGTTTTGGACAGATAAAATCATATTAACATAATTTTTTTGGTTGTATAGTTCAATGACCAAAGACTACTAAAAAACTCAGCCCCAACTCGAAATCGAGTTCAGGGTCTCTCTCACCTAAACCGCTATTCACTAGGTGACATATTTAACATTGTTCATTAACACAGTTTTTTATCTGCAACGGAGCTTTTTGTAAACCAGCATGAATGAGTTTACGAAAAGTAAATTACAATAACTTCATCCATATTTTCCAAATGCTACATCCATTTTTTATTTATTTTTCTTTTTTAAATGTGAGCTTTCCAACTCTCCAATTATGGGGGGCAGGTATTTAGTTAATTATCAGTTACCAATTAACTCTGCTCAATCTTCATTTTTTTTTAATGTGACATTTTGAGCTCGCCAATTTAGAGACATTAGTTTATAAATATGTCAACTTATATCCCAAAGGCAAAAACCCAAAAGCCCATGGCCAAGAAGATAAGAGAAGTCCAAAAACCTATGAAAGTTTAATGGGCAACCCAAAAAATCCAAATCGATAGACCGAATCAAATCTAACCAAACTTGTTTGTTTCATTTCCATTCGATTGACCCAAAATTAACAAATAATTGAGATATTAAAAGGTAAGTTAACGACCTATAAACTTCATAAGTAGATAGTGATGGGCCCTCTGGGCTGAGCCCAACTGGGGTCCGACAAGCTCGGCCCAAGCCCAATCCCCTTAAGATGGTGCAAGAAGAAGAAAAAGAAGACAAGGCTCAAAGATGGAGATTTGTCTCATATCCGATTCCACATTCATCTAATCTCCTAGCTACTTTCGAAAAAAGACCAACAATTATAATTAAGGTGGTGTTTGATAAAACTTAACACTTAAGTTTTAAATCTTATTTGTCATCTATACTCTAAATTTGAAATTTAAAAAGAACTTAATATATATCAGACATAATATAAGAGGTGTTTGATAACTAATTTAGATAAGATCTGAATTGTAGTGCAATGGTTAATATATTACACTTCTAATATGGAGGTCTTGGGTTCAAAACTCAGAATAGTTTAAAAAAAAAGATTTTTTTTTTAAATGAGATCGCTGGCGGCCGGTCGCCGGAAATCACCGTCGGTGGTCGTCGGAATCCGATCGCCGGAGACCCAGTCGCCGGAATCCGCCGCCGGTGGCCGGATTCCGGTGATCGCCGGAAACCACCGCCGTTGGCGGCCGGAAACCGCCTCCGGCGACCGCCGGCGGTCGATTTTCGGAATCTTGTTGCCGGACCACCGTCGTCGGACGTCGGAAAAAAGATCTGAAAAATAACAAGTGATTGTTCTTAGCTTAAAAATTAAGTGGTATTTCATATTTAAGTGATTAATTAAGACATAGTTTTAGACATTTTATCAAATAGTCTGAAATCTTAAAAATTTAGCATTTTAGACAATAGACACCTATTAAGTGTAATCAAACACACCCTAAGTCAAATGACACACATGTCAGTTAAGCACAGTCTAACTCATTATCTATCTTCTCATATTAGTAACTCTCGTCTCCATTCTCGGACCGAGCTCGATAAATTTGTTGACTTTATCATCGGAAGGTCAATTTTGAGAACTCTCTCGAGATTAACTATCTTAAAAGTCAAAGCAAAACTAACAATCAATAAATACTTGTTCTCTCTCTCATCTTATCTGCTCGAAAGCCAATCCCAAACCATTCAGAGTTGGTCGCTTCTTAAGATCCCTTTAGATCGAACCGACCACATCAAGTAGAATATGTTGAAACTATTTTATTATTTCAAAATTATACTATAGTAAACATGGATGTTAAAATGCCCAAGGACCGATGCATTGTTATCTTGAAAACGTACGGAAACATACTTAGGAGAGGAGGTTTGCCATGTTTTTAGTAAGAGCACGTAGTTTGGACATTGGCCGCAAAATATGTTACTTCCAAAGATTACATGATGAAGTTAGAAAGATTGGCAAGTGTCACACAAACCTACTTAGAAGATGTGGGTCCCGCATGTAGATGGCGAAACACCCAATGTTAGGGCTGTCAATAGATATTTGCTTTCCAATTTTCCAACCACTTTTCGACTTTCTATAGTGGATGCGGAAACAATAATTTTTGCATCCACCTTTTGTTTTCGTTTTCGATAATATATATATATATATATATAATTATTTACAAAATTTGTACTCTTAAAATCTTATTTCTTAATATTGAGAAACTATAGACTAATTTTTTGCTTCTTCTTAATTTGTAAATATAACATAGTTAACTTGTCTCTCTCTTAATATTTATTATGCTTATTATTATCAAAGATATCTCTTTTGCCATTACTAATTTGCAAATATTTTCGATTTCTTTTTGTTTCCGTTTTGTTTCCAATTTTCTTATAGGAAATGAATGTGAAAAATGACATTTCTATTTCTGACTCCGACCCGTTAACAGTCCTGTCCAGCACCTATTTGATCGGGGTTGAAGGAGTTTACGTTTAAACCTCATTTTTTGTTTATTATTATATACCCTTAAAAATCTCACATCGAACCCAAATAGGGTGGTGTATTGTATCACGATCAAAGTTCGTTGAACCGTACTTACCGACTGTATCATATTCTTCATGGTATCATACTTTTCCAATATGATTCAACCCAAAAGAACTTTAAATCTTAATTATAAAAAAATAAAAGAAGAAGAAAAGAACAATTCATGCATACTTGAGAATTAGCTCTCCTAAACACGATATTGTTGAGTTATGGTTGCGTGCGCAATCATAATTGTGGAGGTGATTTCCTGCTTGGGCCGGAGCCAAGCGGGCCTACACTTGAAGAAAGGAAAGAAGACCACCGGTAGCGGACGGATGCCTGCAAAACCAGAACGGGATCAGGGGGATCCGGTTGAAGAATCGGGGAAAACCCTCTAATGCCTAAGTTAGAGATGGATTCAAAGGCTTGGAAGAAGAAGGTTCAGTGTTGTGCAGGAGCGATGTGTTTTAGATTGCGTACCTCTGCATGGAGGCCTACCGGTGCCTTTTATAGGCAGAAGTGCTGAGGGAGAGGGACGGGACGTCCCTAATCAATGCCGCAAAGGGCGCGCCTGTTAGCGTCCTTAGCGGGGGGTTACGCGTTGAGGCGTCCGTTGAGAAGCTCTGCAGTTAGTGCACCACTTGTTCGTGGGGCGCGTGTGGGGTAGCCGCTATAACCGCCACGAGGGAATGAAGGGTTACTTGGATTCTCCTGGGCGGAAGGTATCGAGCAGGTAGCCTGCTCGGTGAGCCAGACCTGCTGTTCGGTAGTCGAGCCCGCTGTTCGGTAGTCGAGCACGTTGTTCGGTACCTGGTGCCCAGAGGCATGGCTTGCTGCCGGATGTCTATTGCAAGGAAGTGTTGCTCATGCCGAAGAGGTTTCGGCATACGCCGAGCAGACGTTGCTCGGAAGAGAGGGCCTTGGGCCGAACATGCTATAAGGTATCCGGAGGCGGCTCTTGGGTCCCGCTGGTACCTGAATGCAGGGACCGGCCTCGGGACCTTGAAGCTATTCTTGAAAAGACGTAGCGCCATGCGGAAGGGCTACGTTTGTCTGTTAAATTGGGCTGGGCCATGATGGGCCTAGCGCACGAAGGTGGCTAGAAATAGCCACCACAATAATCATTGTTTTGAGAATGACATTCGTTGTTTTGATGATAACAACAATATGTTTTGATGCTTCATATTTCATATATATACTGGTCTACAAGACATTGTGAACAGTGGTGTCAATGCATCTTAATCATGAGGTCGACGCACAAGTCCTTCCATTAAGCTCATGATGGATCAAGTCACAGTCGCGTCGACGCACATTCTTCAGAAGGTTGATGCACCTGGCCCTTCCAGTAAGCTGGAAATTAATTTTTAGACTATAGCATTGACGCACATGCTACATGTGTCGACACACCTCGAGTGAAAATTCTAAAATGAAAAGGGTGTGACTTACAAGGACACGTGGCAACTTTAGGTGTGTCCTAGATCTTCGTGCACACATGTCCCATGTACAAAGGAGTGCACTAAGACTATAAAGAGCCTCTTGTCTCATTTGGAGGCTTTGCTGATCCATGCCAAATTGAGTGTCGGAAGAGCAGAGAAAGAAGAGCAGAAAAGCAGAGCAAAGTGCTAGGAGACCAACAGAGCTCTAAGAGGAGAAGAAGAACGAAAGAAGCAATAGATTCAGAAGCTAGTTGCGAAGCAGCAATAATAGCAAATCTCAAGGAAGAAGAAGATTAGATCTACGATCATGAATATCAGATCAAGATCTAAAGAGTAGATAATTCTTCCTTTGTTCCCATTTCATATCTTCATACCAATTCAATGTGTATGTGTCTTCAGGTTGATCGCATGTGTGTTGTGTGATCTGTACAAGAGTTCTGTACAGATCGAGTGTTTATGTGTGTGTGGATCAAATCGAAACTAGAGGATCTGATCTCTTGTGATTTTGTTCTAACGTGTGCATAGTTTGAACAATTGTGTTCGTATATGGTTTGAGCCATCTTGCTCAAGTGTGTTTGAACATTTGTGCTTGTGTGTATTGTACTCAAATAATTGAGTAATGTGTGTCTCACAGTGTGAAGAGTGAATATAAGAATCACTAATGTGATTTTCAAACCACCTAAAATCTCTTGTGCACTGTGATTTAATCTTACATTTGCACTAGATGTTTGCATAAGACTTCGATCACACATCCAACACTCACATACTTCACACACTTCATTCATTAAGCTTTCAATTCTATAAAGTTTTGATTAAATAGATATCTAATCTGAAAATAATTTGTAAATTTCACTGCAATTAGTAATAGATCTATTCAACATCTCTTCTAGATCTGTTCACATTTATATTCGATCCTACAAATATGATATGATGGTAATATATCACATCAATACGATACAGTATGTCAAACAATGACCACGACCCCTGCAAACAGGTTGAACAGAACTGACATATCATATCTAGCATGGGAGGTAAATGTAACTTGAAGGAGAAAGATTTAATGCACTTTCATATTGACTAGGCAACGAATTCATGTGGCATCTAACAATTGAGTTGTCATTTTATCACTTCTCATGTGATGGGTGTCACATAGACTATTATCTAATCATATTGTACTTAAAATACAATATACAAATGCACTAAGTCTTTCTCAACTTGAAGAAAAGGATTATCATTATCCGTGTGTCAAAAAACACCCCTATGCTCTTCTCCTTCGACAAAGGAGATTGCCATTCTCCCGAAGCTGGTATGCACATACCCAATCCAGTGCTCACGGACGGGGTCTTTCCAAGTCCTCCAAGTAAGCAGCATATACACCATCTTTCATATCTGATGTGAGAAAGAGGACTTTCTGCAGGCATTATAACAGGTGGATACTGTCTGTCCCTGACACATTCAGTGGGTCACATATTTGAATTAACACCCAGATGACTTCACCTTCATGTGTTTGAGACGAACAGTAACACATGTAATGGGATCCGCATTGATTTAACATCCAATAGATCTCACTCGCATGTGTCTGAGACGGACAATATCCACCCACCCCGGTCGGTACAGGAAGCATCTCTCCGGCAAGCATTACTTATTCGGGTGAGATCTCTTGTGCCGGTTTGTCCCAGCTGGTTGCTTCGGTGACATTAGCTTTCGTAGAGAGGCATGCAAGATCATAACTGAAGAAATGCCAAGACTATGGTATTAGTAGTAAAAAGTGAAAAAGAAACCAAAACAGAGAGAAATAACTTAGTGCAAACTCACCACTGTAACTGAAGCTAATGGCACAGAGGACAGCCACCTGAAACTTGCAATAGTAAAGGACAACTGGAGTTGCTGTGACCAAAATTCAGAGACAAAAGTTATGGGCATAGACGTAAGTAAAACTGACTTGATGAGAGCATTGGAAGATTGGAACAATCCGCTATTGCAAAAAGATGCATAAAAATGTTCGACGAATTGCGGAAGCAGGAAACCTCAAGATGGTCTTTATGAGATGTGGGAAACAAAAGAAAAAAGCAGCAGTGAAGTGTGGATGGAACTGGAAATGCCAGAAAGGTAAGAAAAATGTATGTTTGTCCCCAAGCAAGTTGGAGTTAAATCCCAATGTCGAGTGCATGAACAAACAAATAAACAAAATGGCATAGTTAGTGAATACCAGTCCGAAGCAGCCGGAAACACATGTTGCACATTAAAAGAACAATAATGCGAACCAAGCAGAGTGGTTTGATTCCTGATGCACACCAAGGTCTGTACTAGCTTACGTGCATAAGTGAAACAAATCATGCTAGAAGGTGGTTTTAGTCATGAAAAAATGAAACTGACAGTCCTAGAACAGAACTAGAAGACATAATATGTCCTACGATGGGCAGGATCCCAGGTTAACACACTCCCTATTGATAACTAACTAATTAGTAAACCCATATCCAGCTCCAAGGGAAGAGTTGGTCCCAGGAGCTCGCCCCAGGAAGTGAGACCATGGTTCAATTGTCATGGAAGGTGAACTGAAGGTGGAGCTTCAGGTACTTGTATCATCTTCCGGGTCCATCCAAATGGAGTAGATTCCTTTTCATCTCGCAAAAGAACGGAGGGAAGAGAAAACGACTATACATCTTATATGCCAACAAAATAGGATATAGTTTGGTATATTCTGATGGTGGTTCTGATGAATCGTACTTCCATCCCCTTGCCAAGTATATTCTTGACACTGTCAGATTTGTCAAATGTGATATACCACTTGAAAACTACTATAGCATCAAGTTCACAGGCCACACTTTCTAAAAGTAAATTTTTTGGTTGGAAAACTAGCCTGTTACATTGTCCTCTAGAAAATCCCTTCAAGCTTGCTCCCAGTTGGAGTTGAACCTGAGACCTCATCGTGGTGCCACTCCTCGAGTACCAACATTCCAAAAGGTTACAAATCATGTTTTTTGCATTAACTAGCTAGAAAGAATTTCATCCCATCACACTGAAAGCATATCTCAGAGATCAGAAGCCACACTTTTCCCGGTGAATTTTAAAACTAAACTGACTTTTAAAAGATTGAAAGAACTCACATTTGAGTCATAAATTTTGTTTGATTTGTATATTAATTATAAGCAGATGAACAGAAACCCACACATGGATTCAAGAGAAAATAAGCCCTCCCTTTCTACATTTATGCTGTTTATATCATCTTATAATTACAAGTAGATGGAAAGAAGCCTGCTCAAGATGATTTCTCTCTCTTTCTCTTCCTGTGTGTGCTTTTGTCTCTTCCGGCCTACATTCTTATGGGACCTACAACTATATAACAACAAAGGAATACCACGGTACCACATTTTTTTGCCACTGACACCTAAGCTATCTGTTTTGAAGTTGATGGACAAGGTGAATAAACTTAAGTTTTGTGCTCCTGAGAATGGGAGTACCAAACTTAAGGTTATTTTTTCCGGTTTTCCCATTGTCCGATCTGAAATAAGGTAACAAAAAGGGTGGCAATAATGAGTGGCACCTTCGCATTCATCTAACAACTATAACTGGACATTGAAGCTCATGTTTCACACATGGACTCAAGAGGAGTGGTGCTGTGGTCAGGGCCCCTTATGTAAAGAAGTTTCAGATTTCATGCAGAAGAAACCAAAAAATTGGGTGTTTTTAGTTTCCCTGCCATAGTAGCAGGGCACTCCAGCACTGTTCATATAAATTGAAAAGCCAGTTTGAACCTGCACCCTCCCATGCACCCAGTACCAACCAACCTATGCTCTGCTCATAACGAATATATATTCCTTACCACTTTTTTCTCTTCTCCTAAATTTTATCTCTCAGCCTCTCCCTGCCTTCTCTTTTGCCCTCAACTGCCCCACCCCACTCTCCCAACCACTACAACGTTCATGAGGATTAGCTAACAAGAGGTAATGGCGTTTTCCAGTGATGGGGGAGAGGGCAAGGTCGCAGGTGCCCATTACAGGCATGATACAGTTGTCAGCTAGACAACAAGAGGAGCCTGACCTTATAGAAGAGGAGGGAAACATCAAGGATGTGAGTTGAAGAGAGTAGAGAATGAGAACCTTGGGGGTGGGGGGAGTGTAGGGCCTAGTTCCATTTCAAGAAACTTCATCAAGGGAGAATAATTTACAGGGATATAACAATTAGGGATGACTAAGAAGATGGAGAAAGGGGAAAAGGGGGATGGCGAAGGTACCCTCAACAAGGGAGAAGAACCAAAAATGTTCTGAGGCGGGTTAAAGGACATTGTTGGGAATCCCAAAAATGTCATTCCTTTCCCTCCCTTTTGTCACATGATAGTCAAGTGCTATGGTGTTCTTGCTATAGCCATAAGCACCAGAATGTCCCCAGTCCTTTTCTCTTCACATGATAGTAGATACTATGGTGCTATAACCATAGCACATGCCAGTAATCTCTTCAGGAGTACTATAGATGACGCAAGTAAATAACATTCAGTTTACAATTACCAGTTGTTCTTATTATATTATTGATCATTCTCTAGATATACATAACAGACACATTCCAGATTTCCATTAATACAAAATGATTTCTAATGCTGCCTTCATGTGTATTTTCTCATTTGACCACTTTAACCCTGATATAAACTTTCTGAAATTGATTACAAAGGAGGCACAAGAAGAACATTTAGGAAGATGCATGTCAGATTGCCCGTTGTCATGTCCCAAAAGCTATATTTAATCATTAAGAATTTAAGAATAAAAAATTCAGAGAGACAAAATGAGGGGAACATCAATCAGAACCGAATATAGTGTACACGAGTCATCATCTTATGATTTTTTATTCAACTTAGAACATAAAAACTTAAAGTGTAAGAATTGGAGGTTGAAATTATGTGCTTCAAACTCATTTCATTCAACTACCAAAATGTAAATTGAAAGTGCAAAATGTCATGAAGGTATAATATTTAATACACAGATGATAGATGGTCAACAGCTTCACTTAGAATTCCGTTTAAGGTAATTCTTTGGTTTTGCTTCAAAACCAAGGGGAAGAAAAACAAAATAGCCTGAGAAATGTAGATGCACAAATCAAAATATACATATTCTTCTTCTCTACATGTGAAACACTGCAAAATCCACATGAAGTTCAAAAATTCAAGAGAAAGAGGCTGAGGAGTGAGGGATGCCTTTTCCAAAAGTGGATGGTACTGGGAACTCATAAAGTATAAGAAAGAGAATTACAGTTAAATAAAAAGAAAAAAATATCATGCTCCCACCCTTCCCCTGGGAAAATGCCCAACCCCAGTGAACAACATGTAAAAAAAAGAGACCCTTTATAAAAAGGTAATCCACAGAAAAACAGTAGCTCAATTGGCGAGGCAACATAGGACACACACAACAGCACATCCACAGGTTATGAGCCAACGTTACCAATACAAGAAACTGAAACAGCCAATAGTCAGAGTCAATGCCTCCAGCCAACCAAAATCCACTCTCTCAGATGACACAAATAAGATTAAAGAGTTAGTGCAGGGTTCAAATGCATGCTCGGACCCTGAAGAGTTGCCACAGGATATAGGATAGCATGTTTGACCCACCCCTAGAAACAAATTGCTTGTATCTAATAGAAAGAAGGAATGCTGAACAAACAGATGATCATGGTTTTCCTCCTCCCAATCACAGAGACAGCACGTCATTCTGATGTTCAATGAAAGGTGAGCTAGCTTGTCACAAATTGAAAAATGGCCATGAACTACCATGATACCATCAATATAAGAACCTTGGTCTACAAAGGGCACAACAGAATCTAAATATTGTGGTGAAACAGCTTATTCAACCCACCCACAAGCATCATCCAGGCAATGATGAATCTTTACTTGTTTTTCTATTTATTGACCTATCTGTCATTCCTACTATAGAGATCAGGCATTATATTTATAGGATCAGATCAGGCACACGGATTGGTTAGAGACTTGTTCACAATCTTATCCTGGATCAGCTTGATCAAAGTACTTAAAGATCATAAACGAGAAAATTTCAAGAAATTTTTCTACAAAATTAAAAGTTAAAAGGATAATAAAAGGGATGATTCTTGTATGCAGAATTGGAAAAATATCACTCTCATGTACATATCAATTAATATATTGTTATACATCAACATTATGTGTAAAAAGACCATAGCCATCAGGCACTGCAATCTTTTGTCAGATAAATGTCACTAGATCACGTTAAGATATATACTACAGTTAAAAAAAATCTTCCACTTCTTGATTTGTTAGTGCATAAAAAAAACTTAACTACATGAACTTAAGTGCAAAATAAACCCAAAAGATACTTCTCCGTTAATGTGCCAGTATATGTTAACCACAAGGTAAATGTAGAAAGGTTATTTTAATATGTATGCAAGAGTGGTCCGTATGCAACAGAGTTATCTTTTATGATTACCACAAAATGAAACAATACACTCTTATGCACTTACATCATAAGACATTGTTATTCATAAAACAATACA
This sequence comes from Colocasia esculenta, assembly GCA_014218235.1. Lineage (NCBI taxonomy): Eukaryota > Viridiplantae > Streptophyta > Magnoliopsida > Alismatales > Araceae > Colocasia > Colocasia esculenta. Next base: position 180,303,409 of record CM024755.1, on the reverse strand, counting down.
AAAGGTTAATTGAAAAAAAGCTAATATCCAACAATAGTGATTACATAAATTTGCTCTTTCCAGAAAGAATTAACTTGTCTTCGGAAGCGAATAGTTTGAGCTTAATGTAGCTGGTGATGATCCTAACTTAGTGTAATGGATTTGAAGCTATGAGTTGAAGTGGGCTTACCAAAGTAGGAGCAAAAAATAAGAGATGAATCTTTGGTTTTTCTCTCTTGGGAGAGCCAGCAACCTAAAGCTTCCCAAGAAGCTCCCTAGTGTTGGATGGAATACTTCTCAGGAAAAGAAGCATATCAGGATAAATAATCATACAACAGATATGCATACAGTACAAACTATTTGCAGATCATTCTGCTGGTTTCTGATATGGAATGCCATAATTCTCAGTGAAAGAAGTTTCTAGAGATGAATTCTGAATCAAGTGCACAGTAGGTGTGCAACAAGATGCCAGCACATAGAACAATTTGCAGAGCAATCTGCCACTCCACCAATAACTGCCATTTAACTGATATCCGGTAGGTCTGCTCAAGCATAACAGTAATACCAGTACAACAGCTTGAGTCCTTTTCAGATGAATTTTATGGACTTAACATCTGTCAGTGAGAAACAAAACACCACATAGATAGCTTTAATAATGAAAAATGAGGGAGTCAAAGTTACTGAGTTGGACAGAAATGGAACAGTTTGTTTATTTTAACTAATCAAATGGGTTAAAAGTTACAATCTAGTGTTTGTATCAGTAGTGATCACTAGAAATAGATTTCTGTGGAATTGCATTTTTCCCCTTGTTGTTTAGATTGGATGAGGTACGAGTGAAAATATAAGATTGCAGGTTTAACTATCTAAGGCCGCATATGCTGCACCAATATAAGATTGCAGGTCTAAGGCCATGTATGATGCACTATGTTGTGATATATTCCACCATTATCAATCATAAGCACTGAAAATAGTTTGGCTGATCTTGATCAGTGGCAAAATAGTTCAGGAATATATGATGTTGGTATTAAGTGCTTGACCAGACTTTTAATCAGATTTTTGAAAAAGAAAACACTGTCAACTGATTGGAGGGAAACTACAGTGATTACCCTCGTCAAAAACAAAAGAAAATTACAAAATTGCAATAAGTATGATGGTGTTAAACTGATAAGCCATGCTACCAAGCTTTGGAGAGAGTGATAGAGAAGCTTTTAGGCCTGCAACTACTGTTTCTGAAAATCAATTTAGATTCATGTAAAGTAGATCTACTGTAGAAGCTATTTTCTTATTAAGGAAAATGATGGAGAGGTAAGCATTGATGGGAAAGATTTAAATATGTTGCCCATTGATTTAGATAGCCAAGAGAGCTAACCTCGTGGACTTGTGGCCAAATCCAGCCACATGCTAACATCACAGGTATCGTAGTAAGCAAAGTACTCAACTTGCTAATCGTTAGTATCAAACTATACGGTGAGATCGAAGGAAAGCTAACCATTATCCTTCAAAGATGCTATACAAGATGAATCATATGGACACTATCCACCCATTGCATCACATGTTATCACAAAGTAAACGTCTGCAACGAAGTAGCAGCCAGAGAACTCACCTAACTGAGCTACACGAACCAAAACGAACCTGAGACCTGGATACCTCTCTTCCAAATCCCACCAACTACTGCCAATCCTTAGGGCCTCCCAAATGGCCAAGCTTGACACTAGACCGAGCAATGCTAGAGGCATCTTATACCTGCAAAAGCAGTTTAAAGGAAAAAAGAAGAAGGAAACTTCATCAAATTCATCAGTAGCTTGACAGGGACCCCCCAAAAAATTAAGGTATAGCCGATAAAAATAACAGCTTGAGCCTTGCGAGGGTCATCTTGGAATCTCACAGCGTGCAAGCAAAGAAGATGAGCCAGAGGCAAGCGTAATTGCGGGCGTAGCGCTTCACGTTCTCGTGGATCCTCATCCTAGCCTGCTCTGGCCCAGCGGGCCACGAGTAGGAAGACGCCTGCCCCCCGCCGCCGCTGGTCAGGAACCCGGCAGTCCACGGCGGGGTGTTGCCGGAGAAGTCCTCGGGAGCGAGCTTCGCGATGGGGTTGGTGGCGGCGATCGCCAGGAGCGTGCGGACGACGCCCACGAGGGCACTCCCGCCCACGCGGCCGAGCGCGCCCCTGAGGCCGCCCCTCCTCGCGTCGCCGCGCAGGCTCGCGGGAGAGGAGGGTGCGGCCGCGGCGCTGGACGCGGAAATGGCGGAATCCGAGGAGACAGGGCGGCGGCGCGGCTGGTTGGCAGCGGCGGCGGCAGAAGAGGAGGGAGAGGAAGAGGAGGGAGAAGAGGCGCTGCTGCGCTCGTCGAGGACCTCAAGGTAGCCGGTGTCGCGGAGCCAGGTCTCGAAGGCCGGGTCCGGCACGGTCAGAGAGAGGGGATTCGCCGCGAACACTCCCGCCATGGGCGCCTCCTCTCTGCACTCTCCTCACCCTCTGCTACAGCTTTCTCTCTCTCTACAACTCTCTCTCTCTCTCTCTCTATCACTTGTTTCCGCGCGTCAGACGACGACGGCGGCGATGGAGCAGCCGCGGCATCTCTTTTTGTTTCACACGACCATATTATATCTAGGCCCTCCCATTTTTTATATATTACATATGGTCTTCTTTATGCCATGGGAGGAAAGTTGGTCCACGAGTCGGATTAAAATGTCCCTAATCAATACGTTTCAGATTTGGATGGCTTAATTTAAAATAATAATAATAATAAATTAAAATAAATATTAAATACTAAATATAATATTAAATTATTATAAGAATCCTTATCATATCGATCATGCCGTGCCATTGCGATATGTGTGGGGAGTGGATTTGTATATTTGAAACTAAAAAAAATATTTATATATCTCTAAAATCTTTCATGTTCAGCAACACATCGTCCAAATCTAACTATAAAATTATATATACCTCAAATCGAAATATATATTTCTACTCGTTCATTCTATTTATCTAATTCAATTATATTTAAATAAATTTACCTGAGACAGTCAAACACTAGCTTGCCTTATTTTTTTTAATATATATATATATATATTTAATTAATTTTTTCACATGTAGTCTCTCTCACCCATACGCCGGCCCCCAGCGCCGCCGCAGCGCCGGGCCCGGACAACTTCGCCTCCCAGCGCCGAAGAAAAGGAACTGGAAGTGCTTTTTCTTGTAGTCGACGGAGCTCCCCTGGAACCAGCACTTCAGCCGGAACGTCTCCGGCGCTTCCCAGTGCTCGGGGTTCCCTGTGATTCGCCCACACGTTTACCAAGACCCTGGTCTTGGTCGGGACCTCGCAATCCTCGCTGCACTCCCGAGCGAGGAGAAGTGGAGCCGGGGGGTATAAACGGAGGACCTCCTTCACCACCAAAGGAGGTCGTTTTCGCCGACCTCCCGACCGCCGGCGAGTGCTCCCCTGATCTCGTCCTGTGCCTTCTAGCATCGCCGTCGGGTTTCTTATCAACTCGGGCGTCGCCCGCTCCACCGAGGCCGCCGTGGTGTCTGAGCTAGCGAGGAAAATGTCCTGCAAAAGGGCCATTAGATTCCTTTTATAGGTAGAATAAGCAGCAGGAGCTCGCAGGAGGAGGAGAAGAAGTAGCAGAAGAAAACGATGCTAGTTTTAAAAAGCAAGTACAAAGAACAAGAAGACTGTTCGACTACCAGCAGTATCGCCTTGATGTGTTCTTCCTCACCAGAGCCCCCATCGCACACCCCCCCCCCTCTCCCCTCAGCCCGCCGCAGCCCCCGCTTCACGCCTACTCTCCTCTGCTCTAGAAAACCTTCCATATTCGCCACAGTAGGATCGATCGAGGTCTGCCTGGTGAACACCCGTTCGAGCTTCATGTCGTTGCGGTTAAGAATATGTCATTTGCGTGTGTGTGTGTGTGTGTGGTTGGGGGGGGGGGGGGGGGGGTTCCATCGGACGGACAGAGTAGCTGGGCTGTGCTCCTCTGTTTTTTCGCCGCCGCCGCTGGAGGCGTCGCCGTGGTCAAGAGTGAAGAAGAAGGGGAGAGAGAAAGTACAGGATTATTTTAGTTATATTATATATTTTTAACAGTTGTTATTTGACAGTAAAATATTCCTTAAATTTTTTTAAGACTAATCAATTCAAAAACATAATTAATATTTTTTTCATTTTGAGAGATATACATTCTAATAATTGGATTTCAATGGTATATCGGTGAATATAAAAGATTTTAGAGTATAAAAGTAATTTTCTCTTAAAATTATGATATTTAATTTTAAAATAATATGTGTATATCATATCAATATATGTATTCTTAAATATCATTGTATTTCTTAAAATATTTTTAAAATTTTGATCTCATCGTTTATATGTCATATTTAATCTCGTATTTAATAAAATTTTATTGATGTTAAGATGCAAACGTAATCGTCAAATAAAGAACGAAAGGATGAAAATATCTTAACTAGAGAGAGAAACAAACCAATAGATAAAATGTTTTGATAGGATTTCAAAATAGGAAAATTTTTAAATGATCTAATTTTAGAATATATGTACACAAATATGTCCAAACCTAATATTTTTACAAATTTATGTCTCTCACTTACACTGTTTCAATATAGCTTACACAATTTTGCTACAATTTACATTCTCTCTACAACTTATTCTAATTCAATGTAATTTATATATTTTTTATAAGTATAAGTTATAATGAATCAGTGTAAGTTATACTAAAATTGCGTAAGTTGCAGAGCAATTGTGTAAGTTGTAAAAAAAATATATAAATTATATTCAAAATAGTGCCAATGAGAGGTATAGATTTATAAATATGTTAGACTTGAATATATATATATATATATATATAATAAGATTATTTAAAAAAATCTTTTCAAAATAAGAGGCAGATTAATCATTTTCTACCATAAATTCACCTATGGTTGGAAGGATTTGATAGAATGAAAGGACATGATCATATATGATGAAATATGGTCGAATGTGTGATATATATATGTGACGAGATCAAAAAGTTAGTGGACATGTATGAGAATTTGATATACTTTAAGAGTACATATTTTTTCCCTCTTAAGTATGGAGATTTTTTAATTTTCTAATTTGATGTTATAATTTATAATCCTAAATTTATGTTATTTTAAGAGAAGTGTGATAAGAATTTTATGCTTTTATTAGTGATAACATAAGCGTGCAAAGAAGTTAAAGATATATAAGAATATGCAGTGATCTTGAACTTAGTTAAATATTGCAAAAAGATTTCAAAATATTAGTAAGAGGTCCAATATGTAATAAAAATGTGGGTTGATAATGCCAAGAGAACATTTATCTTGAAGGGACGAAGAAGTTTGAACTTTCATTTGCACATGAGAAAGATTCAAAACTCGAAGATCAAACTATCGGATGATTTGCATGACGAGAGTTGGATTTATTGGCTGACTCAGTCAAACTTAGATCTTTTTATATAATAAATATTAGATATATTGTATTATTATGTCTAGCTCTCATCTAATAATATTATAAAAATAATTGCTCTTGTTAGGGCTGTCAATGTATATCTGAAATATGATATTTTGATCTATTTTCACATTTTTTATAGGATTCAGAACTATGATAAAATACGATCGATGACTTATAAGAGATGTGGAAACGGAAACAAATTTTTCTGAATCTGCAAATCTGATTTTGAATCTAATTCATTCAAATGGAGAAACAATTACATCTACCCTAAAGTATTTAACGTCAACTATAGACATGGTAATGTTATCATAACTCACATATTTTATTTTGTAGGGCACATTGTAATGGAATATGGAGAGAATGTGACCAGTTAATAGAGATGTTGTTAGATCTAATGTTGTATTATTATATACTGTTAGTTGTAGTTGAAACTATATAATTTGTGGATTGATAAATTTATATTTTAAATTATGTGATTTTAATTAATTGATCGTAACATTCCTATGTATTGTAGATTTATGAATTTGTGATGGTTATTCAAGTGTTCTTGCAGTGTAAATTAATAGATTGATATAAGATTTTATGATTTGAGATTTATAATATAGACATCCATATAATTTGTGCATATGCGTTATTTATATTTATCAAAATGTTATTGCAATGTGGATTAATATATTTACATTTAAAGTTATATGATTTGAATATGTGGATTTATTGATTCATATGTTGATGTCACATAAATATTTTCGAATTATTGATTTTAGATCATATTCCGTTTCTAATTTTCTGTTAAAAAATGGAAATAGATGCGGAAGCGGAAACACTCATTTTTTATCCTGATTTCATTTTTGATATTTCATATAAGATGTAAAAATAGAAACACTCATTTTTTATTTTGAATTTGACCCGTTAATAGCCCTAACTTGTGTATATTGTGCCGACCATATCGAGAGATCAAATTTTCTCTAACATGATACGATTCGCCCATATGTCGAATCTTAGTAAGTATAAATAGTAAATATTATTTTATATAATTTTTAAATATGAGTGTCAATTGATTGGATCATTTTAGAGACTCATTCTACTTTTCTCTCGACCTTGAGATGGAAAAAATGAGAAAATATTATAACTTAAGCATATCATACACTAACACCACAGTTCAAGACACAAAGTATTTCAATTGTCCAACACACATTATGTACTATTTATAGTACATAATCTAGCTAACATGATAAATTTTTTTATATCTTTTAGAATTCACACCCATAAAACATAAAGAAAAACATCAACACAGAGAATGTTCTAAATCAACCAACTTCTATTTATAGTGAGAAATGCTAACCTCCCGTCTTAGACAGCTAAAAAAGTTTATCATATAAAATGAGATTAGTCATTTTAGGTGGTACATTAGCCCTATCATAAAATAGTCTTAAATATTTTTCACCTTTTTATAAAGTGAATTTATTCCACTTAATAAATTATTTGTTCCACCTAACAATTATTTACTCCACTTATCAAATTATTTGTTACAATTTATTCTACTTAGCAAATTGAGTGGACAAATAATTTACTAAGTAGAATAAATAATTTATTAAGTGGAAGTATACCAAGGTTTGTTGTGCCGCTGCGTATCGCAGCAGCACAGCTGTACCGTATCGTGTCAGGGCATTTGCGAGCCCTGATATGGTTGATTCGATGGGTCACAATTTGTCAATCGTTTTTTTTTATTAGTCGGCTCATTCAATCAGACGATCGATCAAATTTTGTCAAAGTGGCATCTAGATCATTTGATCTATTTGGTCTTCAAAGAGAGACGAAAATTAGTCAATCGACTTGAGATTTTTAGTTGATTGATCGGTACGGTACAGATCGTACTATACTATGCTAGCAGGAACTCAACATGGTCGATCCGCGTGATACGAACAACTTTAAATGTAACACATTCACATTATGAAAGATAAAATTTATTTAAAACTACATTATGGTGGGACCTATACACCACCTCAAAAGACCAATCTCATCTTGAACAGTAAACATTTTTACATGTCTAAAACGTAAGATTAACATTTTCCTTTCCTAATAGATTACTCACAAACTAATTAAATGTATGAATTTGTTATAAGAGAAATACTCAGTGCACATCTTTTGACGTGCACAAACTAGGCACACCCAATGGTGTGCCATCTAAATCTTTAGAATTAAAAAAGATAGAGATGCTATATATATATATATACATATTATAGGGAAAATAGTTACGTCTTGAGACGGGTTGCTCCCGTTTTGGGGGTATACAAGTTGTTAGGGGGAGGGGGAGGCTTGGGTCCCATCGTAGGCACAACTCGCTCCTTCCCTTATGTCTTGCCGCCCTAGACGGCTTTGGAGTCGTCGCATGTGACAAATATTTCTTTATATTATAATATATCATATTAGAATCGACATGACTCTATTGAATGTGCCAACTCTAATACATAGAATATAAAATTTGACCATACGCTAAATATTTTTTTAATTAGAATCATGCACTCTTGTGGGTGCATATATTTTTTTTTGACAATCATATGTTTCTTGAAGAAGAAAGACTTACTGCACTGCCAAAAGTACAGTTTAGCCATGTCAAATTACACTTCTAGTCTCCTATTTGTCCACCTCATCATGGACTATGTACTTCTTCTGAAAGTGGATGATGAGGTGGACGAATGAGAGAGTAGAAGTACAATTTAACATGACAAAATTGCACTTTAGACAGTACATTAAGTCTTTCTTTTCTTAAAGTTATCACTCACATGTCAATCAAATCAAGTTTAAAGGTCCCATCATATCATGGAAGCTTACAATGCATTTGGAAATAGGGACAATTAATTTCAGGTCCCTGGCAGGGATCTGACATCAATTTCAGGTCCCTGTCAACTTTTTCCAAGCTATGCGGTCCTTGCTTTATGTAGGACTTATTTTTAAGTCCCTATTTTTTGTCCCCATTATCTTTCCCCGTTATCTCAAAGTGTATAACCGTTATCACAAAAGTGTGTAAGAGTTACATATAAATTCTGTAATTGTGTAACTTACCCAGTTACACATGTAACTGTGTTACCCAGTTACACATGTAAGTATGTTACACATGAAACTATGTAACTACATAGAAATTTTATAAGTTTGTAACTCTATAATTAGAACTTACATAATTACATAGTTACATAATTTTAGAAGGATTTACCTAATTATTTTATAACCGTTATCCCAAAAGTGTGTAAGTACGTACTTACACAGTTACATATAAATTATGTAATTGTATAACTTACCCAGTTACACATGTAAGTATGTAATTACATACTAACACAGTTACACATGAAACTATGTAACTACATAGAAATTTTATAAGTTTGTAACTCTATAATTAGGGCTTACCTAATTACATAGTTACATAGTTTTAGAAGGATTTATCTAATTATTTTATAACTGTTATCCCAAAAGTGTGTAGTACTTACACAGTTACATATAAATCTTATAATTGTGTAACTTACCCAGTTACACATGTAACTGTGTTGACCAGTTACACATGTAAGTATGTAATTACATACTTACACAGTTACACATAAAACTATGTAACTACATAGAAATTTTATAAGTTTGTAACTCTATAATTAGGGCTTACCTAATTACATAGTTACATAGTTTTAGAAGGATTTATCTAATTATTTTATAACTGTTATCCCAAAAGTGTGTAGTACTTACACAGTTACATATAATCTTATAATTGTGTAACTTACCCAGTTACACATGTAACTGTGTTGACCAGTTACACATGTAAGTATGTAATTACATACTTACACAGTTACACATAAAACTATGTAACTACATAGAAATTTTATAAGTTTGTAACTCTATAATTAGGACTTACCTAATTACATAGTTACATAGTTTTAGAAGGATTTACCTAATTATTTTATAACCGTTATCCCAAAAGTGTGTAGTACTTACACAGTTACATATAAATCTTATAATTGTGTAACTTACCCAGTTACACATGTAACTGTGTTGACCAGTTACACATGTAAGTATGTAATTACATACTTACACAGTTACACATAAAACTATGTAACTACATAGAAATTTTATAAGTTTGTAACTCTATAATTAGGACTTACCTAATTACATAGTTACATAGTTTTAGAAGGATTTACCTAATTATTTTATAACCGTTATCCCAAAAGTGTAAGTACGTACTTACACAGTTACATATAATCTTATAATTGTGTAACTTACCCAGTTACACATGTAATTGTGTTGACCAGTTACACATGTAAGTATGTAATTACATACTTACACAGTTACACATAAAACTATGTAACTACATAGAAATTTTATAAGTTTGTAACTCTATAATTAGAACTTACCTAATTACATAGTTACATAGTTTTAGAAGGATTTACCTAATTATTTTATAACTGTTATCCCAAAAGTGTGTAAGTACGTACTTACACAGTTACATATAAATCCTGTAATTGTGTAACTTACCCAGTTACACATGTAACTGTGTTACCCAATTACACATGTAAGTATGTAATTACATACTTACACAGTTACACATGAAACTATGTAACTACATAGAAATTTTATAAGTTTGTAACTCTATAATTAGGGCTTACCTAATTACATAATTACATAGTTTTAGAAAGATTTACCTAATTATTTTAATTTGTAATATATCAAAAGTGTGTAACTACGTAAGTACGTACTTACACAGTTACATGTGTAACTAGATAAGTATGTAAATTCTGTAACTGTGTAACTTACCGAGTTACACATGTAAGTATGTAAATTCTGTAACTGTGTAACTTACCCAGTTATACATGTAAGTATGTGTAACGCCCCGAAAATTTTTAATTGTAAGAAATTATGAATAATGTGGTCATTATATATTATGATTGACATTAAATTGAAATAATTAGAATTTGGACTTAATTAGTGATAATATCCGTTACCTTAGTATCGTACACAGAGGTGTGCGCTCCGAGAGGGCGGCACCGAAAAAACTGTAACGAAATAAAAATCCGAGGACACCATAATTTTTAGAAAAATGTGGAGATATTAGAAATATAAATATCCAGATTTGTTGACATACGGATTTCGAGATTAAGCTGACATAACTATTTTTCGGTAATTTAACACCCTGTGTAAAATAAAATCTAAAAATTAAACTAAAATTACCATAATTTGTAAACCTATCACATTAGTCTATGGTTAAAATCTTAACATAAACAGACATCGTTTGAATATATAAAAATGTAGACAATTAGACCAGCCGAATTATTGTCCAATTACGATGGGGAATTTATGTGATTTTTGGGCTGCCTCTTGGGTTCCATTCTACCTGAGCTGTCGACAGACACTATCAGGACATTTAAACTAATTTTTAATAGAATGGTTTGGGTTTTAATCTTAGATTTTAAGATTTTAACATAAACTCCTAGATTAGATTAAATAGTAAAACCGCTTGCTTGTGTTTTAATAGATATTTACTATTTAATCTAATCTAGATTCTAATTTAAGTTAGATAAACGGTTTGGGTTTTCTGACGTCTGGAGGTGGATATTTTAAAATTATGTGAACGTTTGGATTAAATTTATCTTTTCTTTTCGAGGGCTAACGTAGATTCCTCCTGGCGTCTTGAGATCGGGTGCTTTGAAAATGAAAAGGACCCCATTTCTATTAAAAATTAGTTTAAATGGTATTCTGATAGTGTTTGTCGACAGCCACTGTCAGGCAGAATGGAACCCACGAGGCAGCCCAAAAATCTCAAAAATTCCCCACCGTAATTGGATAATAATTCGGCTCGTCCAATTGTCTAAATTTTTATATATTCAAACGATGTCCGTTTATGTTAAGATTTTAACCATAAACTAATGTGATAGGTTTACAAATTATGGTAATTTTAGTTTAATTTTTAGATTTTATTTTACACAGGATGTTAAATTGCCCGAAAAATAGTTGCGTCGGCTTAATCTCGAAATCCGTATGTCAACAAATCTGGATATTTACATTTCTGATATCTCCACATTTTTCTAAAAATTATGGTGTCCTCGAATTTTTATTTCGTTACAGTTTTTCAGTGTCGCACTGTCGGAGCGCACACCTCTGTGTACGACACTGAGGTAACATATATTACCACTAATTAAGCCCAAATTATAATTATTTTAATTTAATGTCAATCATAATGTATAATGACCATATTATTCATAATTTCTTACAATTAAAATTTTTCGGGGCATTACACATACTTACATGTATAACTGGGGAAGTTACACAGTTACAGAATTTACATACTTACATGATTACATACTTACATGTGTAACTGGGTAAGTTACACAGTTACAGAATTTACATACTTACCCAGTTACACATGTAACTATGTAAGTACGTACTTACGTAGTCACACACTTTTGATATATTACGAATTAAAATAATTAGGTAAATCTTTCTAAAACTATGTAACTATGTAATTAGGTAAACCCTAATTATAGAGTTACAAACTTATAAAATTTCTATGTAGTTACATAATTCATGTGTAACTACATACTTACATGTGTAACTGGGTAACATAGTTACATGTGTAATTGGGTAAATTACACAATTACGGAATTTATATGTAATTATGTAAGTACGTACTTACACACTTTTGGGATAATTGTTATAAAATAATTAGGTAAATCCTTCTAAAACTATGTAACTATGTAATTAGGTAAGTCCTAATTATAGAGTTACAAACTTATAAAATTTCTATGTAGTTACATAGTTTCATGTGTAACTGTGTAAGTATGTAATTACGTACTTACATGTGTAACTGGGTAACACAGTTACATGTGTAACTGGATAAGTTACATAATTACAGGATTTATATATAACTGTGTAAGTACGTACTTACACACTTTTGGGATAACGGTTATAAAATAATTAGGTAAATCCTTCTAAAACTATGTAACTATGTAATTAGGTAAGCCCTAATTATATAGTTACAAACTTATAAAATTTCTATATAGTTACATAGTTTCATGTGTAAGTATGTAATTACATACTTACATGTGTAACTGGGTAACACAGTTACATGTGTAACTGGATAAGTTACACAATTACATAATTTATATGTAACTGTGTAAGTACGTACTTACACACTTTTGGGATAACGGTTATAAAATAATTAGATAATCCTTCTAAAACTATATAACTATGTAATTAGATAAGCCCTAATTATAGAGTTACAAACTTATAAAATTTCTATGTCGTTACATAGTTTAATATGTAACTGTGTAAGTATGTAATTACATATTTATATGTGTAACTGGGTAACACAGTTACATGTGTAACTGGGTAAGTTACATAATTACAGAATTTATATGTAAGTGTGTAAGTACGTATTTACACACTTTTGGGATAACGGTTATAAAATAATTAGATAAATCTTTCTAAAACTATGTAACTATATAATTAGATAAGCCCTAATTATAGAGTTACAAACTTATAAAATTTCTATGTAGTTACATAATTTCATGTGTAACTGTGTAAGTATGTAATTACATACTTACATGTACATAATTACATGATTTATATGTAACTTTTACACACTTTTGAGATAACAATTACACACTCTGAGATAACGGGGGAGGATAACGGGGACAAAAAGTAGAGACTTAAAAATAAGTCCTGCATAAAGTAAGGACCGCATGGCTTGGGAAAAATTGACAGAGACCTGAAATTGATGTCAGATCCAGTGCGAGGGACTTGAAATTAATTCTCCCTTGAAAATATCTATGTTTTTTCTGGTACAATTATGTATCTGAAGTGAACTTTCTGCAATTATCCCGTTCCTTTGGTCCCCAATTCTCCCCCCCTCGGCCGTGCCCATGGTGCCGGGCCGTCGTCTCCCCTTTCCCCAAGCTCACTTCAAACGCTTCCCATGGCGTCGCCGTCTTCCTCCCCGTCCGTCATCGGGGAATGCGAGTCGACTATCTGAATCGTGTCTTCTCTCATACAGCTTTCTCTCCATCTGACTAGCCAAATAGTTTGCACGTGACGTGATGGGTGTGGAGTTTGCTTCCAGTTGCTTTGTGATCAGTGCAGTCTCACATTGTGGAGGTTTCACGAACAAATATAGGACTAACAGCACGACGTCGGAAACATATGAGCGTTGCTGGGTGACGCCTTTCCTCTTTCACAGTGATCCCAGCAGAAGGGCATTGTACAAGCTGTGGGAGGATGATCGACATTAGAGAACTTTGACGACGGCAATCGTGCATGCCTTGGTGTTGGAGACGAATGGCGAATTTCAGTACCAGTTTTTGAAACTGAACCGTAAAAGAAGGTTCTTGTTTGTGATGTTGAAGTGGGTTGTTGTCTTCTCGCTGTTGCTGGTGAGATCACACACTTGCGCTTCTCCGATCTTGGGTTTCTTGCATTTGCATAGTGCCATCGTTTCCTGTCATTTGATAATTTTAGCTTGATTTGTCCTTACTTCTGGTAATCATGGGCTCTCTCTCTTTCTTTGCTGTATTGTTCCCTCGAACGTTACAATACGATGGAGATTTTGTCATGACGGGGGCAGAATCAGCTGGATAATTGTTCAGAAGAGTAGAACTGTTGAATCGAGAAAACCGTGAAAGAGAGTGGAACGCCTATGCTCGTTATAGCAAAATAAAAATTCGCTGGCTTGTTTCACCCATGGAGGGGAGGGGGATTAGTCGTGAATGATTTAATACCATGCTAATTTGGAAGTCTTGGTAATTTTAAAGTACACCTGGTTATGCTTTCGAAATGGATTTTGTCTCCCCTTTTTCTTGGGAAGCTTTCCGGATTCCTTCAGTCTTTAGCTCACAACATCAGTGTTTTGGTCTACATCCTCTGCTTCATGTTTTTTTTCTCTTTTGGTAGATAAGTTTGGGGGTGGGGAATTGAACCTATGACCTAAAGGTGTACACTGGAGGACCTTAACCAATGAGTCACTCCTTGTATACATCCTCTGCTTCATGTTCCTTTCAACTTTCTGCGACTTGTTCTGTTTATCTTCTGGTGTTTGATTTTGCCTTGACTCAACAGTGGTCTTCCTTATCTTCTGGTGATTATTCAGCAGTAAGTGGACATTCAATGTCCTCTCTGCCACTAGCTTATGCTCGGTGGTACCGAAGTTCCTGGGGCAAGGATAGTTTTGAGCTATCGGTTCTCAATTAAAACAGAATTTTTGTGTGGAAGTATGTATGGAGAAGGTACTGACCTGTGATAGATTGAGAAACATTGGGCATTTACCAAAGGGTGCTTGCAATTTCTGTGGACTTTGGGTGCTTCAGAGAAGATGTCAACCACTCTTTCTGCATTGTGGTATCTCTGAGGCCATATGGACTCATTTTATGAAGACGATAGAGATGTGCTGAAGTAAACTGAGTGGCATCGCTAATCTAGTTCAAGTCTGGCAATCCCTTAATCCAGTCAAGCAGGATAGCCTGATTTGAAAGATGTGCCTCCAGCAATTCTATGGGCCATTAGGCTCAAAGGAATAGCACAATTTTCAGAGATGAATTTAGGCATCCCTTCTTATTCTGCAATCTTGTAATTTTCTCCTTCATGAATGGAATGTTCATCAGTCTGGTCACCGGAGGAACTGTAATCTGATATCTTGACTGTGTTCCTAAGAGATTTTATTTGTTTCAGGGATAGGAGGTGAGTGGCCGGATGGTTTTTCTTTCTTTTTGCTTCTTGGGTTTTACCAGGTTGGTAAATCCCATTTTCTTCTTTGTACTTCTATTTTGATGTCTCAATGAATTGTGGTTTTTAACAACCTTCAAGAAAACAATGTCCATAAGCAACACCCTTCAAATTTCCTTCTTCTTATTTTGTTTCCTAGTGTGTTATGGAGTTGTTCTTAGATGGAGGAGCTTCTTCCTTCGCTGATGTGTTTTCCTTATTTTTGGCACTTAACAAAGTTGTAACCCAGTGTCGGTTCTCTTAAACGAAATATGAGAGAAAGCATGAGAAGCAGGGGAAGGATAACTGGATCAGATCATCCATGCCTGATCTGATAGAAATAGATATCAGATTAGCTTTGAATTGGCCATTCATGGGAAAGAGTTTGATTCTTGCAGAGAATAAGAAAGGGTGAAGTATAACAAAATAATGCAATTAAAAATTTTTATATAATAAAATAATTTGATGAAAAATTTATGTACAAAGGTAATATGTATATAAATATAGATATAACTTATAATAAAATCCCTTTTTGACTCTCTCCTTTTTCAACACTTTGATCCCTCATTTTGTAGGTCCCAGCTGACACTAGCAGATGGTTGGCATATGTGAGGAGGTTAATGATGCACTGCTTCTGTAAGACTATCTATATCTAAATGTCCTATTTGGAACAGAGTTGGTCTGTCCACCAAATGCATTAGGAAGCAGTTGGGATATCACTGATGTTTCTAATGAAGAGCAAGAAAGGGCAAGTCTGGCTTATAGTTATGAATTTGAAGATTCAGATCCAAAAGATAAAGAAAAAGTAGTATCTCAGAAGGAGACAAATTTGATAGAAAAGATGAGAAGAAATTCCGGTGAACTTTATAAAGTAGGAAATTTTCAGTAGGTCTCTAGCAAGCCCTGGACACGGATTTTCCTTTTACAATGAAGATTTTCTAGGGTTTACATGATTTTGTTGTGCTTGTAGAGAGAAAGAAGAAGAGAGAAGAAAAGAGAATGGAAACGATGAGGAAGGTTGCTGCCTAACTTTCTTGGCTTCGTCTCCTCTCATTTATTTATTAGGTTAAACCCAAACTTTTACAGGTCTAAACTACCTGTTACATGAGGACATACAGGGGTATTTGTGGAAGAGAAACAATAATTTAAGTTGAATTGATCCATCTTATTGGGTCTGGTAATGAACCAGTGTCATAATAAGGGGACTGGCCACCTAATGATCCTGAACCAGGCCTCCTAATGGTGCCGGTTTGATATAGACAATACATGGAAAACAAATTAGGATTTTATTCACCGGGTATCTATTGTAGAGATCACTACCTGTCCAGTGCATAACAAACTCATCTAACATGAAAAACACAAAAATATTAACTTTTGTTAAAATTTCAGGATATACTTGCTGTGTGTGTCTGTTATGTCCTCAGAATCATGTGCTTGTGGTCAAGATCCAAAATTGTCCTAGTTCTGGATGCTGGTTAACCTCTAACAGTGAATACTTTTCTTACTTTTTCATTTTCGTCCTGCTTTAGTTCCTCCATGTGACTGCATATGTTGAATGTTCCTTGATAGCATCTGTTAGACCACTGCATAAATCTTTTATAATGCTGGAAAATAATTCTGAGGAGGAAGTCAGTAATCCTGGGACCATGTTTCTATTTATTTAAATCAGAATGACATCTGATGAGTGCCGTTGTTTTGCAGATTTCATTGTCATCTTTAGAGAAGCACTAAAGCCACTTTTGTCTTCCTTTTTAAGCATGTATAGGGAAAAGTGTGCGTATTCTTAACTTTTTTCCATGACTCAAAGTTACGGTTCTGATTTACAGCAAAGACCATTTTGAAAATGTCATTGCATTATTGCATAAGTACAGTGGCATGTTAAGCCCATTGGTAGACAAAGAATCCTATGTGATTATCAATACTGTATTAGCAATTTCACATTGTATGTTATTACGTTAAACAGATCTTCTGTATTTTGTATATTTTCCTGGTTGAATAATGGTGCTGAAGGTTCTCCGTGTATCATGTTCCTCTAGTTATAGTCCATTGTTCTTGGCTTGAATGCATCATTTTAAGTAAACCAAGTGTTACAACTATTCCTTCAGCATTAACTTTGAGAAATAATGACTTTTAGATGATTGCTATTTGCTTAGTCTTTATAAGTTCTGTACTCTCTGAGGCTAATGGGAAGAACCTTTTCAGAACATAAAATAGCACTCCAGTGCTCTTGTATCGGCTAGTTTCCAGAAGAAACGTGCATCAGATTATAGCAGGATGCTATAATTGAGATGGGTATCACATGCACATGCAGGCAAGATGGAAGAGTAATAGAAGGCTTTTCTAGATGCCTATATTGCTTTTAGAGAAAAAAAACAACATGGAGAAAGGAAAAAGGAGAAATCAAATGGTGGTCTAGGAAGTTTGACATGTAATTTAGTCTGTCTATACTATGAGAAAATGATGTCATGCATGTATTGTTTATTTTTCGCTGAAAACTGGTCTTGTATAGAGAAACAAAATTATAGTTATCCACCTTATGTTTTGCAGTGGTGCACCTTGAGATTTTAATGTAAAATTATATCACGATTTACTATGCAAGGAGATTTGGAATAAGATCTTTTAATCAAGACAGGTTAATGTGGCAGGTAGTTCACATATTTTCTAGAGTAGATCACTAGGATGACCACATGCTGATGGATGGAAATCCTTGAAACATTGTGGCCGCATCTGAGAAACCTAAATCAGCAAGAGTCCTGATTTGAAAATGGTACGGTTTGACATGAAAGAATGATTTAACTAGTTCTTGAGATAAATGTGTTTTTTGGTTCATTTCTAAGCAATTCAAGATATTTCACAAAGTGCAAATTTTCAAATGTTTAGGATACTTGGAAAACTTGTTTGCATCACTTTCATTTGATGACAAACCTCAAACAGGGTCAAATGCTTGGATTGAGTGACTAACAGCAATCAGGTGATTATATATCATAAATGCAATTTTTGTTCAATTATTTATTAGCTAAATATGAATAAAGATGAATTCTGTATGTTTTTTTTTTTAATTTTTGGTTGCTGCTTACACTTTTCACTCATATCTAGTTCCATTTCTGGAAAGGAAAAAAGTCAGAGATAATATGCACCTTTGAGGAAATAGAGTCAGATTGATTGTGCATATAAGCCTATTTGAGTTGGGAAAAAATGTTCATGGTTGTGAAGAGAATTTTTTTTTTGGCCTATCCACCTGAACTCATCTGTGGGAAGAGTGGGGATAGAATCTTATGTATTTTACAGTTATTATAAACTCCTGTTAATTATCACTAACAAGAGCATTTTGAGGGCTTGAAGTTGTAGAGCAGCCAGGCACTGAGTCACTGACAAAGTGAACCAAGTCACCAACATCCATACCAAAAGGTGGGCTGAGGCTATGCAGGCATTTCTGTTTCTAGCTTTTATGATTTGGGGCAATGTTGTCCCATTGTAACTTGCGAGATGCTTTATTTCATTTCTTATGAGGTATGATATTCAGATATTGTACTCTTCTGGATCAATTGTGCAATCTTTGGGGATCCCTCTGTGGTTTTTGTTGGAGGTTGCTGTACTTATAAACTGTTAATGATATGGCTTTTCCTTTGCCAGCTATTATGATACCTGAAGTTCAAATAAGTTGTTCATGTTGCACTGCCTGGTTGTTTACTTGTATCCTCTATAGATGGTAGATGGCCAAGTGAAGGGACAGACTTGGCGCTTGTGCAGACCTTGAACTGGAGGATTCGTCCAAAAAAAATGCTTATGGAATGGCATTTATGACAATCAATCAGTGCAATGGCATATGGTAGAAAAGTACTGTGGCTATACAAGGTTCACTGTATGGTTATATCAGGATAGCGGGGGAAGTGTTCCGGCTTAACCAACTCATTTTCTGTCAAACTTTCTGATGACAAGATTTTATGGAGGGAAAAATTTTATTATTAGTTGTTGACAAAAGGTACTATGATGACGGCTTCTCTCATCCGCTGATCACTGATCTTTTATGATGAGGGTGCTCATGTATTTTGACATTCACTGTTCTTTACGATGACAAGAAGGGCTAAAATACTGTGATTGTTTGCACGTTTGATTAAACTTAAAAGCACTTGGTTGCCTTAAATGTATGTAGATTCTATGTTCTTCCATCATTATCCTTTTAAGTGTTTTGTCTCCACCACCAGGGGAAAAGTGTTGATCCTCAATGATTGATTTTGATGATGACAAATATCAATTCATGTAAACTGATGATGGTAGATTAAGTGTGGAAGGCTTAGCTTGAATTGGAATTCAAAACAATAAATAAAGTTATTTGCAACTTGCGTTTCTGCTTTGAATGATAATGAATTGTAACCACTTTTCTGGTCACCTTTAAAGAAACAAAGAAAAAGCACATTAAAGAAAGAATCTGAGAGCATCTCCCTGTGAAAGACTGGTAGACCGATGGTTCACTAGTCCTTGTTGACCACACTAGTGATCAACCAGAGTCATCAAACTATTGCACAGAATAGCCCTGATTGACCAAAGACTATCTTACTGTTTTAGCTTCTATTCTGCCTCAAATGCTACCTTTTGAATAATACAAGTAACGGCTCCTCCAAATAGAGGAAACAGGTTTTGTGCATTCTTAAAGATCTAGAAAGCCTTCTTTTGAAGCTCTAAAGCACTAGGAAGCCTTCTCTGATGTCGAAAGCCATAAAAGCCTTCTTGTGTGAAATTCATTCAGGAACCCCTGGTTGTTTTACTTTCTAGTATCCTACTCAAGGAATAGATGATGCCACTTCACTTTTTCCTTGGTTAAACATTGTATTTTGTTGATAGTCTATTGGTATTCTTGTTTGTAGAAACTGTTAAGGCAGGTGTTATCCAGTTTATGCACTTAATGGTTGAAAGTATTTTAGCTTGTGGTGAGCTAGGCATCATACAATTCTGGCTTTTGTAATCTAGACTGCAATCTAGTAGAAGAAATTTGTAAGGAAGATGCTGAATGTGTAAACCGCTGTGTCCTAGTGTAGTTTGCTTGTACTGATTCTCTCTCTCTCTCTCTCTGCACCCTCCTCTTTTTTTTTCCTTTGCTTTTATTGGAGGTTTTCCCTTACAAATGCAGTTCAGCCAACTTGATATATTGACTGTTTGAAATTTGACCGACATGAACATGATATCTAGTGTGATTTCATCAAAGAATTAGCCAAATCTCTCTTGTCAATTCATTTATTAAACTTCCGTTAACCTTTTTATTGCTAATTAATCAATGAAACGAATCACGAGGTTTTGTACCCTGTGCTGCTGTTCATGTGTTCTTGACAATTGCTGTTGAATTCTTTTTCAAATCATCAACAAGCAGCTGCTGATTACCGATGGACTTGGGAGCATGAACCCAACCCTGGAGGTCAATTCCAAAAGTGGGAAATGTTTTGTATTGTTGCCTTAAAAAAAGGTTTGTATGGTATCGTCAAGTTTATGATTTTTAGCCAAGGATGTGGATGAGAAGAATCCGCACATTTGTTATCCATTCTTAAGTGAGAAGGTGATCACAGACTTGTTGGTAATCATGTCCTCAGTAAGCCACCTGTGACCAGTTCCTAATTCTTGGTAGCTACGGATTGCAATCAGTCCAGCTGTGAGAATAGAACTCCCAATACTTCCAAATTCTTGGTGACAAGATGTTGTATTCAGCTCAACTGTTAGAAGGGACATCTCTTCCACAAGCAGGTACAAAGTGCAGGAAACATGTGATGGATTTGATAGCATGTCAGTGTCAAAGATGGCGACTGTTGATCAATTTCATGCATTCCTTGGCAGTTTGCTTTCCGTTTTCCCAAAGCCCCATGTATAGACTTACCAAGCACGCTCTCTCTTTTGTGGGGGGTGTTCTCATCCTTATCCTTCCACCTTTTTGGAGGGAGGAAAGCTTCTTCTCTTGTCTGAACTCTTTTTTTTTTTTTGTTTGGGAGAATAGCCCTTTAAAGTAAAAAAAGAAAACCCCTGGTAATAGGATCTGCAACTTGACACCATCCATGGGAGGCTGCCCCAAGGTGGTGGACAACTTCTGATCACCTATTCTTTTATGCCCAACGCTATATTTTATGGGGATCATCCCTCTATATCCTCCCCTTCCCCAGATTTTTCTAATGAAGATTTGTTGACTATTCCTTGTTCTTTTTGGGTTGCAACCATTATTAGTAGCTCACATTTTTTCTGCACCTGCTGTCTTGTTTTGACCATGCCCCGAGTGTGAGCTGGGAATCAAGGACATCCAGATCAGAAGAGGCTCATATGGACACCTCGGAGCCAACTCAGCTTCATCTCATGAAACCATGTCTGTTGGGAAGTCTCTGCAGGTAGCAAAGCCAGGACACTCTGCTTGTAGAAGTTAAAACAACGGCACCCACCAAACATCGACCATTTGCCTTGGGTATTCTTATCTCTTTCTCTCTCTCTAAATTTATTTATATATATATATATATCTTGACATCCATGTCTTGGTTTAATGAGATAAAAGTGATACCAACCATGTCGACAAGTCTAGTCATTTAGAGGCATTTATAGAAACCATATGAACCACCGTTTGATCACTCTGCATGTTGGGCGTTGAACGAAGTGTGTAAGCAAAAGCACGACATCAATCTGTGGGAGTCGAGCACCAAGTTGGCTTTGGTGATACAGTAAACAGCCACACGATAACCACAATCTCACGGCCTCCTCTGAGTCAGCGCGTGCTGTTCCTGTTCAGACTGTTCCTGTTCAGACATCGTCTGTAGCACTCCATGTCTCAAAGTTACAGAAAACTCATGTGAGTTAAGCACAAGCCTGTCTGATATTATTGATAACTCTCGTGCCGTAGAGATAAAAAGATGCTTGTCTGAATTGCCACTGTATCACATCAACATCATCATATCCTGTTCTAATCGTGTGAAAACTGAAAACCTTCTTGGATGGAGGTCTTGATCACATCCAGCATGTCAAGCATCACTTCAGGAGCACCACCACCTTAATTGGCAAGAATTCCTAATCCCAAACAGCATCATGGTATCTAACACTTTCTGACACGAAACCGCGTCCCCCCATACTTCTAGTCCTGTAAAAGGTCAGAACTTTCCTCTTTGTGTTCAAAGAAAACTTCCAAACCAGGGACTCAAAAGGGTCAAACCGACGACCCAGAGAGCTACAAACATATGATGGTTCGGAATGTGATGGCATCACCAGCATGGGCAGATTAGACAGCTAACAAGATTTGCTTGGAACCCAGCAAAGTTGCAGGGGCAAAGACATCATCTTTATCTCCCAAACACAGAGAGGGGAGAAGAAGACGGGCAGCGCAGAACCCACCGGAAGGGGATTCGTGTCGTGAACGGACAAACCATCCATCTTTGATGTGACGACCAGGTAATCTCCACATCTTTGATCAAAGATCTCGATGTGATCCACCCAGCTGCCAAAAAATAATTAATAAAGAGAAGAATTCAAAAGTCCGGTTTTGGTTGGGGGCGGTATGGGGGAGGCAATTAAATACATTTGAGAGTTCCCAAGTTGGGGAAGAGGGAGTTATGGTGGTAACTGGGGAAACTTCCCCACCGCCAAACCGCAACGTTCCAAGCAAATCGAATCTGTTAGCTGTCACTGGCCCCATTCCAAGTTTCCAAACCCGCCATCTCCACTCCAGCCTCCAGGTTTGTGTGATGAGATGTAACCAGCTAACATCCCAGAGAAAGAAGACAAGAACGGACGGCTGTTCTGCTCGTGTCATTAATAATCTGGCAGGAAATTCCAAAAGCTTGGACTTGCCCAAAAGATTTCTTGAGAAAAGAGAGGAGAAAAACTTGAACTTGTTCTAGTTCTCAACACAAGGAAAGAAAAGAAAAGAGCCTCCTTTTTGTTTTTGTTTTTTTTTCTTTTTTCCCTTCCTTCTTCATCTGTTCTTCCTTTCTCTGTACAGAACCCAAAAAAGGTCGCTTTTTTATTTGTGCAAGTAAACCCAGCCCAACCAACCCTGCTGCTCCAGAGTCCTAACCACCGAAATGGACATCCTTGTGCTTCAGAAAGAGGGGATTTTGAAGGAACTACGGGAAGAACTATTAATCTAAATTGCTGCTGCTGCTGCTGCTTCTGCCTCTGCTCCTGGGTTCTTTTTTTTGGCTTTTTTTAAAAGCAAAGATCTTTAGGAGCAGAGAAGAGCTCTACTCGAGCTTGCTGATGCCGATGCGCTTCACGGTGGCGTTGCGGATGGCGTCCAGGTGCTGGTGCGGGTGCTGGAGGCAGGCCATCCCGCTCTGGTCAAGGCCCGACATGTAACTCCGCACCTCCTTCCTTATCATCTCTTGCATCACCGCCAGGAACTCCGAGCTGAAGGGGAACTGCTGTGGCTGCGGCTGCTCCTGCCGCTCTGGCGCGGCGGCAGGGGATGGTGCCGCGACGGCGTTCATGAAGGCACAGCCGGCGGGGGATGGATTCCGGTGCTGTTGGTGCTGCTGGGTTGGGCGCATGCCCGACGGCTGCGATAGCAGAAGCATCCGTTCGTGTTCCTGATGATGGAGGGTGTGGTGCGGCGGCTCCACGGAGGCGGTGACAGCGGAGGGGGGCGTCTGTGGGGCCACGACGGGGTTGGAGGACTCGCAGGTGTTCGATCCGGGGAGAGACAGAGTGAGCGAGGTGGCAGGGTCGTCGTCATCCGTGTGGCCGCCCCCGCTGTTGATGGAAGAAGTGGCCTCCACCGGCGGGGCCAGGATCCCGACGGCCCTGGGGACGGGTCGGTAAACGCGCATCGCCGCCACCGGGGCGGCGGCCGGCGCCGAGTGTTGGCTCGAGTCGCTGACGTTCGAGCCCGACGGGCTTCCGGGGCTGTGGCAGAACCCCACCGGCGCTATCCCGCCGCTGGCCGTCCTCTTCAGCGGCGGCTCGCTGCTGTGCTCCTCGTCCTCGTCGCGGTCTAGGCCGCCGCCGCCGCGGGCCGTCCTACCGCCGGCTGTCTCGTCCGAGGCGGACGGCCCCACGGAGGCGGCGTAGTACTTGCGCTTGAGGGTGGAGTTCCAGTGGTTCTTGACGGCGTTGTCGGTGCGGCCCTGGAGCAGGCGCGCGATGGTCGCCCACTTGTTGCCGAACCTGGCGTGGGCGCGGACGATGGTCTCGTCCTCCTCGGGGGTGAACGGCCGGTGCTCCACCTGCGGCGACAGCTGGTTGCACCACCGGAGCCGGCACGACTTGCCCGACCGCCCGGGGATGGACTTGCTGATCAGCGACCAGTTGCGGGCGCCGTGCTTCTGCACCAGCTTCTGGAGCGCGTCGTCCTCCTCGGGGCTCCACGGCCCCTTGATCCGGTCCGCATCCTTGCGCGCGGAGCCCGCCGCCGCCGCGGGATTGATCGACCCAGCCGCCATGGACTGCTGCATGCGACCACCACCACCCCCTCCCTCACCCCACACCGATCCAAACCCTAACCAGATCCCCTTACAACCCCGATCACCAATCGCTACAACAGATAAAGATGGAAACTTTCCCCCTCTTCCTTTGGTTCTAGGGTTCCAGAAGCTCTGATGGGGCTGGGAAGAACTGGAGAGGAGTACCTGAGGAGGCAGACGGGATGGGGGCGAGGCTGCTCATATAAGTAGGAGACCTACCAGAGAGAAGGGGTCGGGGGGGTTGAACCGTTGGGGTGGACCGGTCTGGTGGGGGGGAGGCGTTAAAGCGGTGGCGTCTTCCAGGCGGGCGGTTGCTTGGATACAGCTGTCGAGTGGACACGCGTCGCGTAGGCGAAGGGTGTTTTGAGGAGCCCTTTTTTTAAAAAAAATAATTAAATTAAAACAACAAATTTAAGTGGGCTTGATGGGTATGTGGGCGGACGAAAGGGGAGGTGCTTCCCCCCGCCTCTTTCTTTCTTTTGGGGTATCCACATGAGGTGATGCCGCCATCAATAATTACTACTATTTTATTTTTTTGAAAAACTTCGAAATTTGAGTATGGGTTTTTGTTTTTGGAATTGGGATTGGAATTGGCTGTGGTGTGTTGATTGGCCTTCCTTTCTTTGTTTGTTTAGGGGCAGTTTTGTGGAAGGGTGTGAGCATTAAAAATTTTTTTTTCTTCTTTTTTTTTCCCCATTTTTTTGGTAGTTTATGTTCTTGATAAAGTTGTGATTCTTTTGGGTAATTGGAAATTTCTTTTTCGGTATTTCACGTCGACCCAACATGGAAGAGCTTGTTGTGGGGGGGGGGGAATCTTGCAAAAGCTTATGCCAATTCTTTCAAGTGGGTACCCATTAGCAATGAGATTAAGAAAAAAAATTCTATTTTAATCTATATATATATATATATATGTGTGTGTGTGTGTGTGTGTGTGGTATGGTTTTGATGCATTTATTTAGTGAGGTGATTGGGAAATTTGAAAATAAAAATTGCGGGAAGGAACAAAAAAGGGAAAGAGATCAAACCATGTGATTGAAGGGTTGGTTAGCGACTCGGTTCAACTTTTTCAAGATTTTCCCAATCGATGAAATCAAGTAATATTACTATTCTTTTAGAAAGCATGCCACTTTGTGAGTTGTGAAATTTCAGGTTTCTAAAAATAGCAAAGGCCTATTAACTCATAAGCATCTTATTATTTGTAAAAGTCTCATATTTCAAAGATTAGATAGGATAGTATCTTTCCCTTCTTCACCACTCTTCCTGTCACATCACTTCCTAACTATCTCATTTCAAATATAAGCACCAAGAATATATATATATATATATATATATTATATATATACTATTCAAGGTTCAATAACTAAAATTTTCAAAATTAAATCATACATCTCAATTAGATTAATCTCATAATCCTATGGTTGACAAGTATATCAGTTTCGGACTTAGCCGATACCGAAATTATAATTTAAAATTGGTTGAAATCGAACGAACTCCCCTCTTAAGGGTAGTTCAAATTCGTCATCTATGTTCGAAACTTAAATTGATGTGTTTTGATTTCGAACTCGACTGAAATCGACACGATCATCTTTACATAGTCTTTTATGTGTAGGGAGTAGGGCAATCCTCCCACAACAATAGTAATAGTAGCAATAGTAAGTATGAGTGTAGGGCACATCCATGTGCCCTCACCCCTCCTATTGTTTTGGTATGGGGTGGTCTTCTCTTCTCTCCCATGGGGAGGACCCTTCTTGGAGCTTCCTCCCCACCTCCAGACTCACATATTTTATCCAAGAAATAAATAAATAAATAAATAAAGAAACACCACATGGTATTCCAACATATTTAATACTCTGTACATAGATTCTGGAGAAAAATTATACTAGATTGTGCCGGTTGGTTGCCGCTACACCCCCAACAGCTCTGACAAAACAAATACACACCAAAATAAAATAAAAAATAATAATATTAGCAAATGGGTACCATCCCAGTACACATCTTTCTCAATAAAACTCATATCGACCTTAGGTTATGAAGATTTCTAGTATTTATTTAAGAAAAAAAAGGGTTAAAAAAAACACGGTGGCGAGAGGAGGAGGAGTTGGATGGATAAGACGTGACGTGTTTTGTTTGCTCTGCGTCGCTTGGCTTCTCCCGCTTTCTCCGGTTCCTTGCGGCGGTGGTCTGCCCACCGTACGCACCCACCTACCACCGACGCGCACGGCGCCGCCGCCAGGCCCCCGCGGCCGTATTCCTCCTCCGTCCTCCGTACCCTCCCAACCCAAAACCCTACCCGGTTTTTGCACAAATATTGAAATTTTTCTCATTTTCGTTGTAAATTATAATTTTCAGCATTTCAATTTAAAATTTAAACACAAAAAGGAGCAATCTTGTTCTCTCGTGAACCGTGGTTCCCAGCTGTCTGAGAGTTTAATTAATTATTGTTGATAATTTAATAATTAAATTATTAAACTCTAATGCGCCTCAGATTGTAAAAAAAATTGCTATTGGGGGCTCTGGTGGGAGAAGCCGGAGAGCACAAAACCCGGTCCTTTTTTTTGGGAAGCGATGGTAATAATAAAAATAAATAAATTAATACAAAACCCATATGTTTGACCATGCATTAGTTTTATGTGTATTTTATTTATTTATCTATCTCGAAAATAAATTTATATGCCCAAGAATGTTAATTTTTGAAACGTATTGTGTACGATTTTGGATGTTTGCTTATTTTTCTATTTTAAAACCTCACTAAATTTTTTTCGAAGGGGGGAGGGTTAGTTGGGATCGGTTCGTACTCGGCGGTAACCTCACCTCGTCCTCCTCTCACCAAACGAGAACTGCCCGAACTGACCGGCCTCCCCCCCCCCGGGGTTCGCCCGCCGACCCGCGGTGACGCGTCTTTTTCTCGGTAACCGCTCGTGGGGCCCACCACACTGGCCGCTTCTCGCTGCCGCCGTCCGTTCCGACGAGTCAACACTTATCTGCTATCCCGTTCCGGTCACCTCCCCATCGTATCTCACCCTCTCCCCGCCCCCTCCCTCTCCACCTTCTAACCGCCTGGAGTCCCGCGGAGGAGGCGGTGAGCGGAACGCGGCAGCCAGCTGAAATAAATATCTTTTTGGCCGTTACGCGTTGACAGCTGTTCGCCACCACCACCACCCGCGCCCCCACAAAAGCCCAGAACCGGGGGGGACGTACACAGAAGTAGAGCAGACCGTGCGATTCGTATTTTTAAAATCCGAATAGGAAAGGGCGCGCGGGGGCGCACGAGCACGTGTCGATCGGCGCGACTCCCTCCGTGACATCCCCCACACGTGTGAGAGAGGGACGTTCGCGCGTATGTTCTGGGCCGGCCGACACAGGTATGTGGTATGGGGTTTTTTTAGTGTTAAGTCCCCACAATTGTTTTTTATTAACTTTTAGTTTCCAAAGTTTTTACGATCTCAAACTGAAAGTATTATTCAGAGATACTTGATTGCTTCTCTAATCCGTCTCCACTTGTAAACATTCCTGAAAAAATGATCTGTAAAAAAGAAGTAAAAACAATGATCAAGAGATCTTGGGACGGAGATCTCAAGTAAAACTCTCCAATATCTAAATTAGAACTCGACAAAAGTTAGAATGAGAAGATAAGTTATTCGAGATCACTCCTCACAATTGAATAGATATAGAATCTTATATAGGTCTAGTTAAATAACTTTATTTGAGATTTATTATAGTGGTCAATCCTCTCCAACAACTCTATGTGACACGTAACTATAGTTATGATCAAAATTGTGGATGTAATCATAAGATAGTGACAATCATATACTATTGTAGATGATAACCATGTCTATAAATGGCCATTTACTATTATTTATTAGGCCTTACTCTCTCTAGATTTTTAAAGGATTCTGTTGACCATCATATCAAGTAAGAGTATTTGTCATTTCACTTCCACCGAATTAAGGCTCACTCGGATAAGGACCTATCAAGCTAAGTATTCTCGAGTTATAAGTTGCCTCGCTAATGCCTATCGAGTTAGGGTCCGTCAAAATAAAATATAAAATGTGGGTCGAGTTAACTTTCGATTTTAACATATATCGAGACATTATCTTCGAAACTACTCTGTCATTTCGAGTTGTTCTCTAGTAGATGTCGGAATAAAAAGTCCTTTGTAAGGTGGCAAATCAAATACTCATAATATTTAGTGGGTCCCATTTGAGAAATAAATTATGATAGAATGGATCCTTATGAATTAGACTTTTACCTATTGAATCGAACTTTAATAAATGAACCTTACCGATTAGATCAAAGGGTCAAAAATTTTCCCTCTCCTCTCCAACCTCTGTTTGACCTATCTTTTTCCTGATCAACACTAGAAAATGACTAATATAATTATCTAATTTGCTCTTAGAATCCTCTACGACTATATTATCTTCATCTAACATCTCATCTTTTACATATTTAACAAAATAGAGCACCCGTAAAAAAAAAGAGGATATAAGGGTGCACAATGTCAATATGCAAGATTACAGGGGGTTATATATTATTATTTATTATTTAATAATAAACCGGATATTCCAAAACTCGCCTTCCCGAGGCAATCACAACCACCCTCCCCGCGCGGGCCCCACACACCCAGTCACGGCGCTCCCCACTCCTGTGCTTGTCGGCGGTTAAAGTTGACGTCGGCCACTGGTTTGTGTCGGCAGTCCACAGTTGCAACTCCAAAGAGAGCGACTTTTCAAATTTCAAATTAAAAAAGAGGAAGAAAAAAAAAGAAAAAGAAAGAAAGAAGAGTGATCTTGGGTTAGAAGAGTAAGTATGGTTTGATACGTTTTATGTATGAGAATTATTTAATATTTAATTAGTTAGATAAAAAAATTGTGATTAAGAACAAGATTAGTTGAAACGTGCGAACGTGTCTCTTCTATACTATTATAATATAACTTAATTTTGGAACAGCTACGTGACAGCACCAAGACATTCATATTTCCGCAAAAACTCCCAAATACATCTTTTACCTCACTCTTTTAATATAGCTATTTTAAGAAATCAAGTCTCAAGTAAAGTTGTGAAGAAATCTTCTAAAATTGACATGTTAAATCTTGTTAAATTTTACACATTTTTTTTAATTATAATTTTATACCACTAAGAAAAACTATTTGTTGTTGTTTCTAAAATCTTACTAAATCTTTCAAAACAAGTCAAAAATACCAATGGTAAAGTTTACTTACAATTTATATCACTAAGAAATGACTATCCCTAACAATTTTATATCAGTTTGTAATTTTTTAAATCTTACTAATATTTATATAAACTAAGATATATTAATATATTAAAATATTTAAATCTAAAAACTTTCCGTGCATCGCACGAGTAGTCATCTAGTATATGACTATTTTTTAGACGTGGGACATGCACCCTCAGCTGATCTCTTCTTAATCAAATAAATTTTTTACTCGACCAATTAAATATAATAATTCTTTTTATTTATATTTACGGTGTTAGGTACGATCAATGCGATATTATAGTTTTTTTAATATTTTTTTATTATTAAATTTGAATAGAGTCGGCTCGAATCAAAGTGATATGTTTTGATTTATACCATAACCAAAGGGGAACTAGCACACGGGTTCATTTAACCTTGTCGATAAGTATGTTTAATTTTTTTTACTTATAAAAATATTTCAATTAATAATCATATAGAGTTATCTATTTATATGGTTTGGACACTAATCAGATAGCTTAATAAATTAAAAAAAATAAGAAAGAGATTAATTGACATAACGCTCTTATCATTTTGGATCCATTAAGATGCATCCAATGTTATTAGAAAAGAGAAATATTTATTACACTTTCAATTACATTTTTAAATATATTTTTGACTTTTTTTATTGTTAGGCATAATATATTAGTAGAACATTGATCAATAAAAAAGACTTAAAATACACCAAAACTGAAATATCCAATTATTATTTTCAAACGCCTGTCTAAGACAACAAACTCTGATTTTCTAATCCGTCTACATGAGAAGTGGCTTAGTATAGTCAAGATTTTTTAATGCACAACTTAGGACCTAGCTAGATTCAAATCTCCAATCTCATATTTTCCACCCAAAAAATAAAATAAAAATTTCTTCTCTTTGCTAAAAAAAAAATCAAGAAAGCACTAACGACGCAAGTTCATGCATGCACTAACGACAGTCTTTTAGTTTTATATGTCATTTGGTGATCATGCAGTCTCAAAGTTAAAAAAAAAAAAGGTAGAAGAGAAGTGTGTGAGACCTGCTAGCTGCGCGCTCTCTCAACTTGTCATGTCTTGATCTAAAGAGCAATATTTGATCCGGCCAACTTTGTTAATTAGTCATATATAGACATGTCTCTTAATTAGAGCCATATGTTGCTTGCAACTTTAGTTTGGCCAAAAGGCCATGTGAGGCCAAGCAAAGAAGGAAAAAAAGCTGCTTGGTGGGGGGGATTCCTTTCACATGTAACAGCACCACGTCAATGTATAGATTAATGTGAGAATAAGGGCATATTTGTTGTTAGTTAGAGAATTTAATGATACATGAAATTTCAAACCTCTTAATAGATTTTATTCTTGTTTGAGATTTTATCATTTGTTAGGGAAAAGACCATTGAAGATCACAGTTAGTTGTTGGTTTTCTGTTTTAAATTCAAGTATTTTTTCTTGTTTGGTTGTGTGTGTGTGTAAAGTTTTGTCCCATCTTAGATATTTAAGGAAGTTGGAAGGTCTTAAATATGAGGTGTCTTTTTTCTATGCTTAGATGTCTTAAGAGAAGTTACAAGTACGTGCGGGTCGAGTCCAAATCAGATGGTTTCGGGGGGCTGAGCCGAAAATTAGTTAAGCCGGCACGACGCACGCGATTATCACGCGCATGGGGGGGGGGGTGCAAATCTCCAGCCCGAGGGCCTCACGCTGGCGGGTCCAATTTGGTTTCTTCCGACGCTTTCTCTGTACCGTAAGGCGGTAATATATTCTCTAAAAACAGTCGACACATCGACGTTTCAACCAGATAAATTTTTTTCTGATATCTATGAATGCATCATACATCCCTATTATGATTTTCTTACATTAGTTTCATTATATATAATGTGAGATTAAATTATGTCTCTATATAATTTTCATAATAAAAATAAAAATATGCGAAGCATCTTATAATAATATGTTCGAACACAGTATATGATCTCTTATTCAATTTCTCCGTACAATACCGACAATGATATGCGAAATTTTAACAAGAGATATTGTCCTGCACTAAAAGTTCATGTATCATTAGAATTTGAAAAATATAAAATAAAATATTTATTTATTTATTTTACAAGAAGCCACATCCATTGATGATATGAGACTGTAGTAAGAGAGTAGGGACTCCTAAACAACAGTCCAAAGTCCCCAAAAGAAGAGAGGTACAAATGAGTAGGGGACATGGCTGTGTACCCTCCACATCGATTGCTTTTGTCCTCCTCGTGGGCACCAACCCATCCCTATCCTTTGTGCCGTGGGAGCAGGATTGGCTCAAAGGGGAGGAGGGGGGGTTTTGGCGCACGTTGGCACGTGAAACACGATGTCACACCATGCAACGGGCCACGTGGACGCGGACGGTCCGGATCCGAAGTCACACGGGGAAAGGCGCGTCGAAGGGAAAGCTTGGAATGGGGGCCAAGATCTACGTGGCGTGGGGGGGTCGCAGACACGTACGCCAAGTCTTGGACGTCCACGATCCATCCCCAACGAAACTTCGTTCTCGTCGTCTTGTGTACGACGTGGCGGAATCCGAGGGTTCGATTGGCCATCCCTGTTTCCTTCGTATCGAACAACCGTCAGCTGACGTCAATAATGTTTGTAAAATTCGACTTTAACATACCGCGTCAAACAAATAAATGGAATAGTAGTAATGAGGTGACAGGGTGTTTGGGAGTTTTTTTTATAAAAAATTTATTTCTACCTAAAAATTAATAATGTGTATATTTTTGACTAAAATTTCAAAAAAAAATATTTGTTTGGCAAAAAATATGACGTGCCGTTGGGACGAGGGGGCGATCGGTGTGTGTGTGTGGGGGGGGAGGGGGATCTAGGGGGCATAGTCGGGAGAGAGGCATGCATGCATTTTTTTTTAATTACTCTATACTTGTGTTTTTTTTTGGAAATAAAGTTCTCGACCCGTTGATAGTCTTATTTATGTATATAAATAGATAACTAATATTTTTTAATCATTAATAATGGAGTCTACCTATTTATATGTGCGAACGAACGAACGAACCGAATATTTTTATTTTTTAATCAGGGTGTAAAATATTTATCATAATTCACAAAGTCGAACGTGGGTCTCGACCAAGTATGACACAACAGTTGCGGCGTTATTTACCGGTCTTGCCCCCCGAAACTTTTTGGTCCACCGGCGGTGGTGGTGGTTGGTTTGTTCGTGGGCCCCGGCCTTTCCGGGAGGACGACGTCAGGTTGTGGGGGCCGGGGGAAGGGGAGGGGTTGGGGAGGTTGGGCGTTGCCAGCTATAACGCAACTCCGCTACTTTGATCACTTTTGTCGCGACGTGGAATCCCGCAAAAGGGACGTTTCAACGAATAAATAAATAAATAAATAAAATGGTAAATTAATTAGAATTCCCTAAAAAATATTTGATTTATTTTTTAATCTCTAATAAAATTATAATTTATTACAGTAAATATTATCTCCTGTTACAGTATATGTTAAATCATATTATAGTAAGATTTCTTTATTAAAATTAAAAAATTTTAATTAATTTTTCCTAAATAAAATTCTAATCGATACAAATCTCGCTCTCAATTTTTTGGATTCGAACGAATCTAATTTATATGAAGTTGGCCGTGATTTAAGATCGAGTTGTTGTCTGGGTCTTTGAGGATTGACAGGGACACCCACCAGGTTTTCCTTCTTTTCTTTTTGAATAAAAATATTTTTTTAAATAATAATAATCTCACAGAGGGTATAATAAATTTTTAGAAGACTAGCTTTTATTCACTTCATCGGTCACTACGACCAATGGGAGAGAGAGAGAGAGAGAGAGAGAGAGAGAGAGGAGAGAGAGAGAGAGAGAGAGAGAGAGAGAGAGAGAGAGAGACGAGAGAGAGGCTTGCACCCATTCATGTCGCCTGGTGTCGGCAGACAGCAGGGAGGACATAAATTGAAATGAAGAAAGGTCGGGAGGAAAAGAAACAGGCAAGGAGATGAAATTCTTTTTGTTTGTTTTTAGATTCAATTTTTTTTGTCGTTTTCAAAATTTGTAACTCGTTTTAGATATTCTATGTATATCATGTGACAAAAATATTTAATAATTGAATAACATGATGTCATTAAATATTATTATTTTTAACATGGCCCCATACTTTAAAAAAAAGTGACACGACGATAATTTTAAAATTTTAGATTGAAAATTATGTTGTGGAGTTATGTTTAACAACTTAATATTTATTTCGTATTTGTAACTGTTAGAAATAAATTTATTTATTTTAGTCTAATATTTATTTTATGTTGTTTTGATTCAAAAAATATCAATTTTATTGTAAAACTAAATAAAATAATAATAAGAATAACTTAAAAAGGTAAAATCGGGCGGGCCTCACATAATCGTCCCGAGTCTGGTCGAATTTCTAAAAATCGGACCTCACCCCAGACCGAGCTGGTCGATTAGAGACTGGGTTGGACCAAGACCAACCCAAACCCGACCCATTGCCACCTCTACTGCTTGGCCGACTCGGTTGCTTGATCGCTCAAGACATGCAGTTGCCCTTTGCTCAGGCATGGCTAATGATCGGACTCAATACTCGGTGTTCGGACACGGCACACGATCTTTTGTTCGGTTTTCACAGAGGATGCTATTGAAGACGACATGAAGATTTTGTATGCTCTTCTTAAAAAATATTGTCCACTCTTCAAAATTTTATCATTTTTTCTAAAAAAAAAGTCTTTTTAAGAGAAGAGGTTAGTGTTTTGTTTATGAACACACATTTATCTTCACTCATCTCCGATATAAGACTAAATTTTCCTTCTACACATACGAAAGATGTATGCGTCAGTTACTAGATCTATCTTAAATTATCTTAAGTTCATATTAAAATTTGTTGTAAATAATTTATAACCACCTGCAATGAACTTTTATGTACATCAATCTAATGGTTAAAATTAATAACAAAAATGGCAAAAAAAAACTTAGATCTTTGACGATCATGACTCTTGTGTTGGCTGTGTCTAAGTACTGTAATCGTCCACGTATAGTATGACATGTCCAAGCCGCATTGGTATGGTATGTCAAAACTATGGTTTTATCATTGTACTATATACGGGCCTAAATAAATTATGTCACTAGTTATGCTCTTAAAAACTTCCAAATCATTTTATAAACATATCCTTCCATATTCCAAATGACTTGGAAATATTTCGACAATATTTTCAAATTTTTGTAAAGGAAGTAACTCTGCGCTCTTCTCTTTTATTAATTTATGCCGAATTATTAAAATTAACTTAAACATAGAAAATCTCTAGCTGCCACCATCCCATCTGACTCTTCAAATAAAGTGCTACTGCATCTTTTTTTTTTGAGACTTATTTTTAGATCTCTGACAATTATATAAGTCATTTAAATTTTTTTTTGCAATTATATACTTATCTCTATCAATAAAAGTATGTAAGTCAGAAATTTAAAAATAAATCTCCAAAAATAAGAATTGATTAATAATTCTCTCAAATTCTTATGGTGACCCCATTAATTTAGATTGGATGACCATTTTAAGTGACTCTATTAGATAAAATATTTCTGGCGACTTCATTGAATAAAATTTTTACATTCCGCCATTATATTCGGGGCACCCGGATAACAAATATTTTGCGATAAAATGTCAAAAACTTAGGACTATTACCTGAAAGAAACTACCTAGATTGTCCTTGGTGGACTCTATCATACTTAGAACTATTACCTCAAAGGACTTAGAACTATTACCTCAAAGGAACTACCTAGATTGTCCTTGGTGGACTCTATCATACTTAGAACTATTACCTCAAAGGAACTACCTAGATTGTCCTTGGTGGACTCTTATCATACTTAGAACTATTACCCCAAAGAAACTACCTAGATTGTCCTTGGTGGACTCTATCACACTGCCCTGATCTTGCAGAATATAATAGAATAGATGGAAGGGATACGGACGTTCCTCCCTGTCCTTGTTCAAACAGAACCCATCACAGCTCATGGCAAGTATTATATGGCCAAGGGCCATGCTGCTTGGTTGCTTGTCTTGTTGCCTTTAGGATGAAGTAAACATGAGCAGACCTCTGAAGGGTGAGCTGGTAGCAACCCAATAGAGTATAATTCCCAAGTCCCAACAACAGAATGCCTGTTGCCCATTACTATATTCACACATGTGCATGTTGCCATTATCAAACAATATCATGTAGAGCACCACCAAAGCCCAAAGGCAAAGGAGAGGCCAGGACTTTGTGCTAGAGGGAGCTGCCCACCACAGTGGATGGAATCTAGGTGACAGCCCCTCCATGCATGCCCTCTTTATCTCTCTCTCTCTCTTTATGATCCCAGCCCCTGGTATTTAAGTTTGAATGCTATGATGTTGTTATGTAATATGTGGGGGCTGGTCAGGATCCCTAGGATTCTTTTGGGGGTGGTCTCCATGCTAATATAGGTTGCTTGGAGGTAGTTTGGGGAGAATTGGTTGCTGCCTAATGCAGCTTCCAAGCAACTGCTGGTGCTTATCCCCCCCCACCCCCCTCCCCCTTCCTTTCTCCTTTTTGTGTTTTGTTTAGTGGCAAGTGATGACCTTGGATTCCTTTCCATCATGCTGATCAGAAGGATTTGTGGGGTGTTTGTGTGTGTGTGTGTGTATTGTGTGTCCTTCCCTCTCATTATCTCATCACATGCTTCTCTGTTAAGCATGGTCTTATGTTACTGTTGAAACTACACCCCAATGGGAGCTATTTCAACTACATGGTCTGTGGTTCAAGTTTTCTTGCCAAATGTTTGTGTATATGTAGCATGGTTGGTTGGATTAATGAATTAGATTGGATTGGCCAATCTACGATACATTTTGAATTAGTCCTCTCAGCCCTTTCCCCGTTGTTCCGTTCCTTGCTAAAAAAAAAAAAGAGATACAATCTGAATTAGAGATATTGGTTCGACACGTTTCTATTTGATCTGATTTATATTAAAATTATAATAATAATATTAAATTAGAAATACGGTTCGATAGATCCAACCATATTATGTACCTATGTGGTCTTTCTATTTGCACGTATACACCCAATTTTATAAATTTTTTAGAATATTTTTGAGTACTTTCCAATTTTGTAATATATAAATACTTCATTCTCTTGTACTATCAAAAGACACTAAAGGGGGTCGGGACCAAATGGAAAGGGGGGCGATCATGGTCTAGCAGGGTGTGAATCTCATTTGCGAGTTGCCGCAATCGCAGTGTGCAATGGGGTGGGGGGAGAAGAGGAGGGTGGGGGGGGGGGGGGGGGGTCGGGGGGGTAGGCGAGGGAGACTGGGGTGTAGTACGACTCAAGCGAGGGGAGATTGGTGTAGTACGACTCTTATTATATTATATCGGAGGACTCGTCACGATCGAGTCAAATAATAGGACTACCCTACTAAATCTACATAAAATGACCAAAAAACCTCTTTGGTACTTGAGATCTCACCGATAACACTAACTTGGAGATATGTTCATCGTTTTAGCATGTGATATGTATGCAAAAGGCCTTTCCTTCAATAAAAGAGGGGCGTTGCTCGATCCAAAATTTTTTGAACTTCCCAAACTTATTAGAAGTACTCCATTTCGCATCTATAGGGCACCGAAAACATTAAGAAAAATAGCTAAAGTCTTCTTATTATTTAGAACAAATATAAGTAATTTGCTCATCAACTTCTTAATAAAAATAATTACATATATACCCCTCAAAACTTCTGTATATAATTACATTGAGACCCCTGAAAAGTTCCGTGCATTTCTATGTTCCACATCAATCTTCATTCATTGTATATGAGGATATGTAACCATGTTTAAAGATTAAATAAAAATGATATCATATATATATGCTTTATATATAAGAAAATTCCAAGGGGAACAAGACGCAGGAGGCCGGTTCACGTCTACATCAAAGCCCTTCGTCGGGACTTCAGCTGTTGACGGAGGCGGTCTCCACCGCCAAAATAGGTCAAAGTTTTTTTATTTAAATCTGACAATGGAAAAAGGCCAATATCATATGATATGATCAAACCTCATATTGTCATGATTAATGGTGGACAGGAGCAAAATTGGGGCCATGCCGGTTTTGTCGTCTTGTAGACCACTCCAACCCTTCTTATCCTATCCATGATGAGAGGGATTTTTACTTTTTAATCCCTACAAAGGTATACATTTTCTTTTTTAGCTACTACATTGGTATTCTATCGGTGGGGGACGAGAAGAAAACTCGGGAGGTCGTGTTCTTCGTGCATTTGATGACTATATTTTCAAACGAGTGTTCATATGTGTAAATACACAAACACCTATCGAGCATGTAAATATGGTCAATGACTTATTATTTCAAACATCGCTTGATTGCGTAAATATTGCTCTTGCGTGTTGATAATGTCGATTGGGATTCAAATTTTGGCGGCATTGACGAGGGAACTCTGGTAGGGATTGAGCAATGTGGGTGGTGTTTCACTAGTTGAGAGTAGATGGGCTAGTTAGCATGTTGGGAAGAGGGGGGCACTAGTTGGGGAAGTGAGTTGACGCCGAAGGTGTTGCAGGGAGAGAGTGGATGTTGGAGATGCGAGGGGAGTGAGTTGATGTTGAAAACACAAGGCTCGGACTCATGCCATTAGTGAGTGACGTCGGAGATGCCAGAGCCATTGGTCTCTGGTCTCGAGGAAGAGAGAGAGAGAGAGAGAGAGAGAGAGAGAGAGAGAGAGAGAGAGAGAGAGAGAGAGAGAGATCGTTGAGGATTTCAAATATAATATAAGAGAAACCAAGTTTGGGTATTTAAGGTATTTGACATACCATCGTTATCTCTAGGTGGAATATTCTCCATAATATTCATTTTTTTAACGTCTACTTGCCATATAGGTTTCAACACAAGAGTTAGATGATTCCAAAGACTTAAAAAATAAGCTATATTTGAGGGATCAAAAGAAAAATGTGCATATTTGTAGGGATTAAAAAGTAAAAAAAAATCTTGTTTTAATCGTACTAGATGTGAGTTGGGATCGTCCGTTTCAAATATGACATGGTCAATCTCGACTCGCCTCTTGAATCCTTAGTAGGGACGATAGTGAGTCTTGGTTTGGATCTCAGACGACGAGGACGAGGAGAGGGGAATAAGTATTCGACTCATCTTGATAGTCGATTTGACTAGTAAGATAGTCAGTCCTTCGAATGATAGTTTCAAAGGCGACTCTCGACAGTCAAGTCAACAAGAGGAATGGCTAGACACAAGCTGGAGAGGTAGAGTGAGACTATGTCAAGCATTGACACATATCCTTATCATTTACCTGTGATTGTTGACCTCCTATTGAACGTAAGTTCGAAATGGGAGAAAGCTGTAGATTCTGATAAAGATTAACTTCATTCTTTTGAGAACTCTCGCTTTCTCCTTTCCCTCATCTCTAGTGGGCCAATTTGGGTCAAACTCGATCGCGTGGCCCAAGGGCCCCATCAAGATATATACAAGTGAATAGGGTCCACACATATTGATACCACTAGTCTCAGACATCCATAAATGAGACCCATTATGATGTTGTAACGGCCCCGACGCCCGGACCCCTGGCTTCCACCAATGATTCAACCATCGACATCGCTGCCCACGGGCCCGGAGACCCGGAAGGGCTAACAGACCAGTCTAACAAGATATGTAACAGGAGTAAGTAACAACCAAACACACTAAAAGTACCAACAAGTGAAGGAAAAGAGTCCAACACAATGTACAAGTGTAGTACAGTCCCAAAGTAAGCAAAATACAAGTGTAGAAGTAAAGGGGATAACAGGTCCCTTAGGGGCATACCCCGAGGGTGAAGTAAACAAGTACTGGGGAACACTGCTCACGGAAGACGCCGTCTACTACGGCCCCGTCTCCTCAGCCCGCCGCGAAGGCTGCTGCTGTGAAGTCTCACCTTAAGAGGAGGGAATGAGTTTCACGAAGAAGTTCAGTAGGTACTATCAATCTCCCACTGGTTCCAACAGCAGAATAGATATAGGCGTGCATAATTAAATAAAGTGAGTAAATCTATTCTACTAACAGAGTAAGTGCGGAAGCGTAAAGTAACTACACGGTCAACGATCTAATCTAAACGTCGAGACCGCAAAACCCATGTAAACTACGGCACTAGGAATAACCCAAGGCTGTAAACACAGACAGTACAGTAAACAACTGCCTGGACAAAGGCACTAGCCACAGAAACACTACACTAGTTGACCGGTCAGGTGCGCCACGCACCTTACCCTCGAGCGCTAGTCCATGTCTAGCACCTCCCATCGGAGTGAGATGCGGAACTAAAGTAACCATAACTGTCGTAGTCTGGCTGGACTACGGTCCCATGTCTGGCCCCTCTAAATGGTACCAGAACCACGTAGAGTGAGGCAATGAGAAAAGAACTAGCTGATCTGTGCCGAAAGAGCACCAAACCACCTCAGCGTCCCCAGACTCAGCTAAGAGTGTTCTACAAACGACTCTACGTCGCTGTCCCCACCGTTTTTCCCTCTGCTACCAAAGTTCGTGACTTGAGCTCGCCCACCGCCCGGAGAACTCTCTCAAACAGGCACACGGGGACCGGGGGTCCAGGTAACGGTATCAACCTCTCTCGTGGACAAGCCCTCAAGTGCCTAGCACCAGGCGAAAGACTAGAGTGGGACCGTGCTAAGAACAGCTTAGGTGCCAAGAAAACATAGTCGCAGCGGAAAGGATCTCCAAGTAGGTCGTCGGGCCCTTCTCTATCTGAGAAGGCGATGCACAGACTGTCACCACCTGAAGGCGACACCAAGTCTGTCGCGATCTGGGTCAGAAGGCGACAGGGAGCCTGTCGCTATCCAGTTGCGACAAGGGCATTGTCGCGACCACAGACAGAGATCCAGGTGACCACCTGAGACCTCCCACAACACACGGTGAAATCCCGATGAGAAGGCGACAACCACCCTGTCGATACCAGAAAGCGACAGGGTGGGCGTCGCTACCAGAAAGCGACAGGGTGGGCATCGCTTTACCACACCAGAAGGCGACGTATCGGGTTGTCGCGATTTGGGTCGCGACACCAAACGTGTCGCGACCACAGACTTACACACTCGAGAGCCTACCTTCTGAGCCATGCACCTTAAATCCAGAAACTACAAGGGGAGGGGAGCATGTGGGATGATGTAAACTGATCAAATAGGCTCAAACCACCCTTGTAAACCCCCATGCAAGCAAGGAAGATGAAACTACACTCAATAATCTCACATGCAAGCATGGAACCCTCAACAACCATACCCCATTCCAAGCACACATCAAACCATGTAAGCATTCCACATGAACCACAACATATACATGCACGTCCTAGCATGGATTCTAAGGGCTTGGAGAAGGGGTTGGAGGCCCTAGCTTGGTAGAACTAGGGGAAAGGCGAGGAGTCCCTACCTCAAAAAGAAGAGCCAAACTGTTGGGGTCTTCTCGTGTGTATGGCCATCTAACTCCTCGCTCCAAGCTCCACGCTCACGACATCCACGAGCAAGGATCGTCCTACATGTCGAAGAAGCAATCACCACTACGAGGAGAGTGAGCCACACCACGTCGGAGAAGCTCCACACCGGGAAGAAGAACCCCAACACCAACACAAGGGTAAAGCACCCTACACAAGCCCCCAACACCTCACCACAAACCCTCACACTCTCCCCACAGTGGAAGAAAACACAGAGAGGGTCGGAGAGGAGAGACACAGGCGAAATGGGGAAGAAGAAGGGGTGGTCTGCGGCCTGTGCACTTTTAAGCCTCAGAGTTGAGTTAGTAAGTGAACGCGACGACCAACCTGTCGCGATCCCAAGTCCTGGTCAGACCTGACCAACGGAAACGCCATGTGTCAAGCTCGCAGACCTGACAACCTGAATGCGACGTCTGACATGTCACCTTCACGTTGTCAGGAGTTGACACTTGTCCCAACTGTCCCGAAAACAAAATGACAAAAATGCATGCTGGGGTCAGAAGGATGAATGTGACAACATGCATGTCTCGTTCACAACTTGAACGCGACAACCACCTTGTCGCCTTCAGAAGGCGACAGCCTGATGCGTCGCGACCTTCATCCGAAGGTGGCTGACCAACAAGAGGGGGATGTTATAGATGTGATGTTTGGAGATCCCATTCACATATGTTTGAGATCGACGGTACCCACCCATCCAATGCAGATAATTTTTTTTCTCATCCATAATTTGTTTTTCGAAGTTGTGTTTTTCCATCCCCATCTTAATCATTGAATAAAATATCTTTTTTTGTAAACAAAGAATATTTTTATATAGGATCGTCTTATATAATTCGGTTCTGAATTTACATGAAAAATGGGAAGGTCATAAAAAAACACACTAAGATTC
Organism: Colocasia esculenta; assembly: GCA_014218235.1. Taxonomy (NCBI): domain Eukaryota; kingdom Viridiplantae; phylum Streptophyta; class Magnoliopsida; order Alismatales; family Araceae; genus Colocasia; species Colocasia esculenta. Next base: position 180,261,232 of record CM024755.1, on the reverse strand, counting down.
TAGGTGCTACAAAATATATTTTCTCAAAATTTCTATGTGCTAAGGAGAATAATAATTATTTTGTAATTTTCTATTAGTTTTATGCCAAGAGTCTAGAATTTTCTTTTCTGATGTTTCTCTGTCAACTATCCAAGATAAATCGTTCGTGCGATTTAGCCACGACAAGTTACACCCAATACGATATGGATTGAAGCATATCGAATCGGTACGCTTCGACCTGTACAATACACTTAAAAATAATAAAATATTAATGAAGAACAAAAATAGGGGATTGGACTGGCTATGCCAAAGATCCGCCTTCTCTCTGACACGATCCAATATCTCTGTGCCACACTCATTCAACACTGATCTAGCACAGCACGAGGAACCTTGCTACTATCTTAGTCCTCTTTCGGATCTCGATTCCTCCCCAAGTTAGTGCCAAGATGACATTGTTGAATCAATCACCCATTAAAGAGCCCATGTCCTTGAGTTCGGGTTTCTTTTTTCACTCCAATGTTTAATTTAGTTTTTTTTTTAATAATGGAGGTGATCAGGCAGGTGAGTGACTAAACTCAATTAGGAAAAGCTTTCTATCAGCATTGAGATAGGTGGAGAAAAGCTTAATCTTGCTCACACTGTGGTAGACAAATACTACCTATTCAAAACATATGTGGGTAAGACCTGCAAACTTCATATTATTGTAAACTCCACCCACTTATATGCAAGACATGTGACGTCCGTTCGAAGATGGGCTTATCTTAAACTGAAGGGAAACATAGCTTTTTATAGGTCTTGTCTCTCATGCAAATCCCGCTATCATTGAGGGCATGTAAGGCCATGATCGTGGGGAGTTAAGGAGGTATTCACTATTACGCTTAACATAGGTCTATTACCGGGAGTTACTCTTCAATCATAGAAGATTTGTTGGGTTGCATTTCGTTGCCTGGTGTAACCATCTTTGCACTAATGGAGAGTTATGACCATAGATCAAGTGAGAAAGATGACCATCTCCTTGTTTGCTTTTCCCCCAAGAATTTTTGAGATAAACCTAACTGGGACAAAAGGCCGAGGGCCAAGTTAGACTTTCCTGGGTTATAAGCAAAGGAGCGGGTTGAGATATAATGTGACGTCCATGGATACTTATGCCAAATAAGGATCCATATCCAGATCCGCCTCCCGCGAACGGACCGAAGTCTCTCAAAGGATATCTCACACATGTGTCCAGTAAGAATATAAAAGACAACAACTACAGTATAAGACACAAGAAAGTACATGTGCTCATATCTGTAAACCACATTGTACAACAGTCCCAATACATTATTACATGTCCAATTAAAAAAGTACAACTACCTGGGGCATACCCCGAGGAGAGCACAAGCTCACGCAACACAGTTACAACTCAACTGCTGGTGGTACAAGTCTATCACAACTCCTCCTCAAGCCACACAAACGGCAAGCCCTGAAAAGAACTGCAGGGGAGTGAGCCTCAACAAGTCACAGGCTCAGTAGGGGACTACGCAAAACCACAAGCAACACTGAAGAACCTCAACCCCCAGAGGGTCTCACTGGCAACACTAAAAGTCAAACCATGGCATGCTCACAATATTTATAATAAATAATAGTTTAAATAGTATTTTATAAATAAATACATATTCCTCAGAAAGAAAGAGGAACCACAGGACTAGTACAACACTACTAGACCACACAACAATAGAAATGCCTAAGCCACAAGCCTCACTGGCAAAACACCACAACAACTGGTCGCCTAAGCCACATGCTTCACAGGCAACCTACCCACATAAGTTAGCAGGATTGGCAACACAAGTCAATCCACCAGACAATAAACCATACACAGAAGCTTACTCAAAACGGGTAAGACACAGCAGGTGGCAGGTCACACCACACAACCTCCACAGAAACACATCCACCTCAACACGTGGAACGATTGGTACACAATGTACCACCACCAAACCGTAAAGCAACCCACAAATGGTACAAGTACCTGCTACCTCAAGGTACCACAACACAAACACCCCCACGAGGGGTATATGTACCTACCACCATGAGGTACCTCCACAAGAACCACAACCAAACCAGTGCCAGCACAAGGCACACCACCACAGGCAAAACCTCAACACATGTGCCAACGATGGGCACGCCACAAACCAGTGAGTCTCCGCTCACCAACCACAACTACAATCGTGCTAACACCATGGCACAGCTCACTAAGAAAAATCTCGGTCAACGAGTAACCACACAACAGCCACAATAAGTGGTAAAGCACGAGTCGGAAAGGAACTACGACACCACACGGGGAACAGACTACTGGCTAATCAAATCAGTATCCAACCCGGACAACACAACACAAGAACTACCTCTCAGTCTCGTAGCCACGGACCCTCAGTCCAGCTACGGCTCCACAAACTCACAAGTCAAACAACTAACTGTGGAGACCAACAAACACCACCACCACCTGCAGCCTCACACACACTGCAGGCCCATGCCTGGCACCTTTAGAGACTCAGGCCCGAGCTCCCTAAAGTGAGGAACTGGTAATAGGACTAGCTGGAGCCCAGTACGTCTACTGGTGTCTGTACCCCCAACCACGAGTGCGCTACAAGCGACCAAACGGAAAACCAGCTCAACACAAGTCGCTGCCCTCTGTCGTCTTTCCCTCAGCCGGACGTACAACTCAAACACAGGAGTGAGGGTGTTCAGGAAAGACGACACAGACCTCGAAGGTACAACACAAGTACCGAGACAAACCTTGAGCACAACAAACACATGTGCTTGACTCACACAGAACCTGAGGTACCCGACTAGAGAGGTATTCTGGAATAGACGCTGGACCACCACACTCGGCAATACACAAACCACAACACTTACACGTTTCATCTTTATTTCAAACCACGGTACACATGTGAGGAATAGATTGTCCTGGTCACCTTGTGACCTACAAGCTAACCTACACAGATATTTACATAAATCACATCAATCGATAATAACCTGGCATATCATTGGTCACGAAGTGACCTCCATCGCCACACTAAACTCAATACTCGGTAATCACTTGATAACCATACTTATACTTTACTAATTAATCACCTTACTTAGCCTATACAAACATTAGAAAACCAGGGCTAGGTTCACGTAGAAACCTCACCGCCCGGCTACCACAAATCAACCCTTCTTAACACTATTCAAACCATGCAAACCTTGCACACTGAACCTCAATCCCAAAAACCACACATTCATAACACAAACAGTACGCCATAGGTGGGCTTAAAGAGCATTACAGGTGCCAATGCACCACTCACGCGAGCCATGCACAGAAGATACCAATAATCGGATAATCATACTGTTAAAACCATGCACACAGGACCTCTCGGCTGAGGTCGCGACGTGGGGTACTGTCGCATTCAGATCGCGACACCCCGATGGGTCGCGTTAGAAAACCCTAACGCGACGTGACAGCTTGTCGCGACCAAGTTGCGACAAAAGGGTTTGTCGCCTTCTGATCGCGACGCCTTGACATGTCACGATCGCTCACCTTATCGCGACGGGTCGACCTGTCGCGACCTTGTCGCGACGGCAGGGTTTGCTGCCTTCACAGGCGAAAACCCTAATCTGGATCCTTTCTTCGGATCTACCATGCAAACCACCCAAAACAGTAAACCAACCCGATTTTCATGCTTAATTCACCTCCTAGACATGGTATCTATGGTTTGTAAAGCAATAAACAAGCTAACATGCAATTTGCATCACAAAGCAAGGTAGAACTCCCTACCTTCGCGAAGAACACGCAAACTGCGCACGACACGACGTCTCCCCTGCTCCACGCGACGTCCTCGCGGCGAGAGCGTGTCAAAAACTCCTCCAAAACGCCAAATCACCCGAGAGAGCTCCGCAGCAGCTCCTCCTGGTCGAGCAAAGCTTGTGGGAGCTCTGTTCGTCCAAAACTTCTTAAAAAACACCCAACAGTTGGGATCGCGACGTACCAGGTCGCGACGGACTAGGACGTCGCCTTCCCACTGTCGACGTCAATTGACTACCCAGCGCGCGACACGCGGCAGCCATGCAGACGAAGACCGCCAAACCGCGATAATAAGAACGCAACCGCCAGGGCTGTCGTGACCTGAACGCGACGCAACCCATTGTCGCGTTCACATGCATAAAACTTGTGAGTACTTTGGGCCCAACTACCGGCCCACGAAGGCTCACAACACGCGCTAACACCTGAAACACGAACTAATGGGCCACTCATTGGTCACCAAACCCACTAAACATGGATCCGCGAAGATCCGAAAAAATGCGCGACGTTACATATAATCTCACCCTAACGCGTTTCAAAAAACTATCCGGGGAGCATCATTCCATATGATGGCTGTCCCTTAAAACTTCAGTTCGATTTAAGGGGGACCTTTTATATGGGTTAGTGGACTACTTGTGGCACTTTTTGGTGAGCTCGAATGACCTGTCACCTATTAGACTTGGCCAAATTGGGTCATTATTGGGCTTTTATTTGTAATAGGCTAAAGTTTAAGATTACTTTCTCCACCCCTCAAAGGCTAACACCACTAAAGATTAGTAGAATATTCTATTGAACATACAAAACTTTAAGATGGGATGTGTAAGATGGTTTAAAAGACTCTTAAGATGTCGTGTGTGTGTGTGTGTGTATATATATATATATATATATATGAATAAGTGTGAAGAGAATTAGCATGATAAGAATTAAAAATCAATAAGATGTCGTGTATATATATATGAAGAGGGGGAAAATCACAGCCCAATAAATCTTTTATCAAAAGCCTCATCAGACACTTCCAGCATGGTAGATGATAGCCTAATACATCACCGCCCACGTGGAGGGTGATGAACATGTTACATGAAAATAGGGAATTAATGAACCAATCACTTAAATTTATATGTAATACATTCGACCAATTTAAATAGTTTAAGTTTTAGTGATACTAAAATTAAATAGCATGATTAAGTGGATTACAAGTTAAATATGACAACAAAAGTAAATGCATATTATTTAGAAGTAAGTAGCTAGAAAATCAACTCTTAATTATAGAATCATGTCTCACTCCTAGTTAGGAAATCTAGTAATAGATATAGTTTGAAATCAAGTCTTAGACACAATAAAAAATAGATTAAAAAAATCAAGTTTTAGACTCAATCAGAAATCAAATCATAGAAATTTAGTCTAAGACAACGTTTGGGAATGCGGTGTGGGAGATTTTTGAGTGCAGAATCTCTAACAAAATCACAAGCATTCCCAAACGGTTGCCCTTGGTTATAGCGCGACGATGATTTTACAGGGAGGACAGAGACAGAGAGAAGAAAATGTCTCTATTTGATTTTTCAAAAGTGGCTTCCAAGCCGCTTTTTGCACTTCTCATGGGTGATGAGGCGGCTTGTGTTTGGGCGATGACATGCCATTTTTTTTTGCCGTGTTTGCGCATTGACACAGACGATGAGGTGGGAAAGCTCGTCCGTACCAACGCATGCAGGCGATATCAACTTTTGCCAATTTTCACTTCTTCGGATGCGTTCCCAAATAGTGCCTTATACCCAATGAAAAATCAACTTTTAGACTCGATGGAAAAGCTACTCTTTGAAAGAATCGAATCTTCAGAAGAAATCAAGTTTTAAATACATTGAAAGAATCGAGTCACTAATACAATGAAAGAATCAACGAAAGAATCGAGTCTTCAGAAAAAGTTGAGTCTTAGACGCATTGAAAGATTCGAGTCTCAAATACAATGAAAAATCGAATCTCTAATCGATACAATGAAAGAATCTGAGTCTTTAGAAAAAAATCTAATCTTAAATACAGTGAAAGAATCGAGACTTAAATTGAGTCTTAAGATAAAAAAAAATCGAGTCTTAAGAGAGAATTAACTCTTCAATTATATTTAAGGAATTGACTCTCCTGAGTCAATGAAATCGACTTCTTGAGTAAAAAATTGACTTGAGTTAAATCGACTCTCTGAGTCAAGAATTGACATAAATAACAGAGACAGCTTAACTTTTAAAGCATCTCTCTATATGAATTTAAGTGGATTCCATGTTTTGGGCCCGTCAAAGGAGGACCGCTATTATCTTATCTCCTCCGGAACACGATAAAGTTGGCATATCATATGCACGCATGCAAAGCTGGAAAGATTGAAGCCACGTGCCATTTTGGGCCGGTCTCCGACTCTGATCTGTGTTGTTGACCCCCGGGCGAATGTGGAACGTGGAAAACGAGGTGTCTTTTCGTCGTGCGGGCCCGCGCGCCAGCTATTACGTCACGTGGCATGCAGACTCATAATTCGCTCCCGGCAGCAAACCGTACACGTGGGGGCCGGTGGGACGTCCGTAGAACGTCATCTTCTCGAGTCTGACCTGGCATCCGTGACCAAGATCCGGCGCGTTGGTTGGATGGCGCTCTGGCTTGGTTTTCACGCGTTTTTAATTTTTGTGTATTTATTTTTTAGTTTTTAATTATTTTTTAGTTTTATCTTTAATAATATTTTATTTTATTTATAATATATATATATATATTAAAATTTTAGATTAAAAATTTAATTTATCTTTAATTTATAAATAAAATCTAATTAACTTGTTTGTCGTAGTATTTATTATGTTTATTTTTTTACCACTACTTTTAATATTACATACATCTATTATTTAATCGTACTAAATATTTTTGATTATTTTTATTTTAATCTATTTTAATTTTATTATAAAAATAAATACAAAAAATATTATTTTCGATTCCGATTTCAACTCGGTGGCAGCCCTAATGATGCCTCTCTCTCTCTCTCTCCTTACCTGCATAATAAATATTTATTTTTTCTTTAAGCTTCTAATTTGAAATTAAATTTTATTTTGTTTGAATTAGGCCGATATAGTACGCTTTGTACTATACCGTTTTGTGAGAATCGGATTCGATATGATAATGGTTTGGCCAACTATAATTTGATCAAACATCCTTTCTAGAACTGTAGTCTTTGTAAATGTTATGATCTTGAAGAAAAGCCTCACAACGTGAGTATTTGTTCTTTTATTCAATAAACAAATTAAAATCTTCTAATCCACCACTAGACGTACACTTGGTAATCCTAGACATGGTCAGTCCTTTAAGATAATTTTTAATTTCATTATTGTAATTAAATGCGAACTAGAGATTTAGATCGATACAATCTGAATCATATTGGTATCTAAAGAATCCGATCCGATTCACCGATTTGGCCCACCAAATCACAACTATTATCTTTCCCCCCCTTATAAATTGACTAGAATTTAGAAATCATATGTTATTAGAAATGGGTCATCCTTGAAACACATCTTTTTTTCCTTTTTTTGGGGGTACTAAATTTTTAAAGGGTCCACTTCTGTCATTTTATAATAGGTAAGTTAATTAGAAATTCTTATCAAATATTTGATTTATTTTCTAGTATCTGATAGTGCTGTAACTCATTACAATAAGTGTTGTCTTCTGTTACAGTATATTTTAAATCCTGTTACAGTAAGAACCTCTCATGTTACAGTTAGAAATTATTAAATAAAAATTTTCTTTTATAATTTTAACTTCTCTTATTTGTTTTGCAATATTTTTTAGAAGGTGGGTACGCTGTGGATCTTTTTTTATAATTAATTATTTTAGAAAAATCTCAACCCACACCACGAGAGGCGGTGTGCGTGAACACCCCCTCTTGGTATGCCCTATGCTCTTTTCTTGTTATTATACACCTACAATTTGACCCTACACCCCTCTATCTTTATCTAATATACCATAAAACCCTCAAAATCTCTTAAATAGAGTTGCATGGGATTCATAATTATTGGTGCTTATTCTGTGAATATTTTAGGGGCATTAGAAGAATTTAGGAGAATAGGATCTATTTTGATTTTAAGAAGTTTTCTTTTAAGTTTTAATTTTTATAATGTTTTTTGGTTATTTTTTAGCCTCCTAAATTCTTTTATGATTTTAAGACCAACACGATGACGAGTAAGACAAAGGCGTCTTTGTCCGTGTAGTCGATGAGAATGTAGGAATTTGAGGTGGCACTGCCACCTCCACCATTAACGTCGACACAAGGGATGGGAGGGATCAATTAAACTATATACTGCAGAGGGGGGCCAACCATAAACAACCACGTAGCTCACCTTTGTTTGGCTTAGGTATTGTTTGATAACATGTTTAGAGATTTCATTTTTTTTTAAATCTCAAATCTCCTAAAAAACTCCCTTACACCAGCTTTTAAAACTCAAAATCTAACGCATTATCATTACGTTTTTTCTCCCTATCTATCTCATCTCTCTTAAAATTTACTTTTACATAATCTAAAATCTATTTTACTTGTTTGATAATTAGAGGAAAAAAAAGAATTTTTCAATCATTAAATGATTAAAATTTATACTTCAAAAGTGTTACCAAACAATGTCTTAGATTGTCGAATGCATACGTAATCCGTACCGTACGTGCTGATTTGGCATGATTTTTCCGATTCAATAAACCTCGGATAAATATACTACTTATTCGAAGGAAGAGATGTTAAACTTAACCACATAATAAGAGAAATTGGTTGTCAGCTGGGTTAAGGATGTGATAAGTAATTCGAGTAAAAAGGAGAAAATTTTGTGGTCTCGTAATCTTGTAGCTACATCATAAATATTAATTTGTTACAAGATCTATAACATGAATTGCAAAAGAATAATTTTGTGGTCGGAGAGAAAAGAAAATTAAAGTCTATTTTTACTTACTTTTGACAAATAAAATTATTGTTTTCTGTAATTTATATCATCATTATTACAAAATTAATCTTATAATAAATACATAGCTCATCAATGTTTCCCCTTTTTTTCGGTGGCTAATTTTTTTTTCTTCATCCAATGCATCTTGCCCTTTATGTCTGTCTCTTTGAACGGTCAAAGTATTGAGACAACTTGTGTCCGTAGTTGCTTGTTTGATTGAACTAGTGATGAAAGAGATTAAACATATATTTTATTTCCACTTTCTTATTCGAGAGACTTCAATTGTGTATCTGATCAAAGTCTATGTATAGTTTTTGGGGACGAAGAGAAAAGTTTTGCTACCCGTCACGAGTGTCCATTTTGCACTTGCTTTAGGCATAAGTAGAGTGGATTCTGCAATATTTTAAATATTACGAGACCCACCTTCTTATACTTCGGATAAGTATAGGGTAGACAACTCCAAATATGAGACGATGTGTCTTTAAGGTCATGGGGGTAGAGTTTTGTATTAATGGACTCAAATCGACTAAAGGAATCGACCTCAAACTTAATTAAGATTGAGCTAGATATGGTTGGTGTCGAAGAGGGATAAGTGTCTAGATTCATAGGCCTAGCAATATTGCTTGTCAATTTTTAAGAACTTCTTAAATTGTTGACGGAGGAAAATTGGGTTAGGACTTGCAACTAAGAGAAAGTAGGTGAGTCTAAGAAATTGTGAGGAACAAGAGTAGCCAGTTGTAGAGAAGGGAGTCCGGTGTTCTTGTGTATAGGTGTCGAAGTCGTAGAAATGACTTACCTCCTTTGATCTCTATCGTTCTCTCTTGTAAATATGAGTCGAGGTTCTCTTTACTTCTGCCATCTCTTTGCCTCCCTATATTATCTGATGTTGTGAGTAGTTAGAGGTTCATGCAAGAACAAAGTGATTTTGGATATGGGTTGACATGCTTTCTGCCTAGTTTACCATGTGTAGTTGTCGTTACCAAGCTCACCAAAGCTGCGAGGGCGTGTTGAACAGTAGATGGTACCATGTCTTGTCATGATAGGAATGTGTCTAACCACTGGTGTATCCATATTTTGATGTTGTTTCGACCAAGTCGACCTTTTAGTTGTGTGATTCTTAGAACTCATCCTTTGACGACGATGCATCTTTCGGAGGTTACGGGCCCAATGGGGGTGCTCTTGCTTGTTTTGGTCTGAGTCTTCAAGAGCCTCGTGGGTCTAACGAATTACATTCTAGCACCACAAGAATTTGCGGGATTATCGACGGATAATTTCCCGTCGATAATTCCGACGGATTTTCAGACTGTATAAATCAGTCGAAAAATACGTCGGAACTTCCGACTGAAATATTTCCGTCGGAAATATCCGTCGGTACTGAAATATTACCGACGAATATTTCGACGAAAATATTCCCGTCGGAAGTTCCGTCGGTAAAAACCGCTATTCCTCCCCCCGCGAAACCCCCCTCTCTTTCCCTCTCCGCGCGCCTCTCTCTCTCTCTCTCTCTCTCTCTCTCTCGCTGCCAGTCGCCGCCGCCGCTCGCCGCTGCGCCGGTCGCTGCCACCGCTCGCCGCTGCCCTGCTTGCCGCGCTCGCCGCCGCTGCCCCGCTTGCCGCCGCTCGCCGCCGGCCGCCCTCTCCCGGTGCGTTCTACCTCCCCCTCTCTCCCCACCCCCGCCACCTTCCTCCGGCCCCCCTCCCCTTCCCACCCCCCCACGCCCCCCCCCCCCCCCCCCCCCCCCCCACCGGCCCCTGCACGATGCCCCCCTCGCCCCCCATGCGGCCCCCCTCCCCTTCCCACCCGGCCCCCCTGCACGATGCCCCCCTCCCCCCCCACCACCCCCCCCCCTCCCCTTCCCACCCGGCCCCCTGCACACCCCCCCCCCCCCCACCCGGCCCCCCTCCCCTTCCCACCCGGCCCCTGCACACCCCCCCCCCCCCCCACCCGGCCCCCCTCCCCTTCCCACCCGGCCCCCTGCACACCCCCCCCCCCCCCACCTGGCCCCCCTCCCCTTCCCACCCCCCCACCTGCACAATGCCCCCCTCCCCACATGCTTGCTTCAGTCTATCAGTGAGTGCTTTTTATTATCTTGTACTATGCCATTACTTTGTTCTGTGTTATGGCATTCATTAAGATTCTATCATCCATTGTTTTCACTATACAGCATCCATTGAGGCTAATAGGTCTAAATCCCATCTATCCCTATGTCTTTTTTGTGATTTTCAGTAACTGAGCTCCTTTGAATTGCCTTAATGTGGTACATATAGTTTTTCTTATCACTTAAAAACTACTTGTTATTTACTGGCTATTTCTCTGAAAATGAGGCCAATGAAAAATTACAGGAAGGATCCCAATCCTCAATTACTAACATGACATCCTCTTTTGAGCTATTACAGATGAGGTTAGAAAGCATCTGGATGTTCCATACTTGAAATTCTCTTTCCATTATCAATTCATGACTAGATATTATCTCTAAAAGCAGTATACTACATCTATGGTTCATAACCGTCCTTGGGACTTTGATATTGTGATGAGTTCATATCTTGATTTTAACATTTTCCTATTTGAAACATAAGAAGTTGGCCTCTCCTTTGCAAATGTCGATACAAAATGTCCAGATGTTCCTTTTTTTCCCCTCCTTTTCTGAGACCATGTTTTATACTTTATTGCTTCCAGTTCATTGCTTCATCTAGAAGAAGCTATCTGGGATGTGAGATGTCTCATTTGCTTTATTTGTTTAGCAATTTTTAGCCTACTGTGTCTAATATGCTGCCCCAATACAATTCTTAGGTCCATATGGAAGGATGGGATTAGGAAGGGTGATTAGCAAGTGGAAGGACAATTGCTCCAAGGAAATAGGGAATAGCCTGTTGTTCCTGACAACATGGCTCATTTGCTTAATGTTTGTCAAAAAGGTGTGGTCTTTCGATCTGAAGCTGCTGATTGGAGTTATGGAGAAAAGAACTAGGAAGGGTATCGAAGAGAACATGCTGAACAAAATCTTCTTCATGTAGTTTGATTTATATCAAAAAAATCACATGAATTTAATGAAACCATGTGCCATGACCATGCTGGTAGTTTTTCCAAGGAATAGCCTAGTGCTGTTGAGCAACATAATTTGGTTTATGTATTTGACAGAATTCAAGCTCTGACTCCAAGCTGGAGTTACCTTGCTGATCTTTCACGAGCAGTGACTAGTGTACTATACTATAACTTGCTCTGACAATGTCCCAGCCCCGTTGTGCACTAATACTTCATTTAGTTTAGTGATTAGTATTGCATTTCATACTTTAATGCAATTCATCTACATGTATGTATGAATTTGGTTTGTTATTGCACTTGTTCACATGTATGATTTTGTTTCCATATTCCTTTCATATTTATTTGGGTTTTAAATTTGATCAATGGATGTATAGCATTATTTCACTACACACACCTCACGAGAGCGTGTTAAGCCCGTGTCAATGAACCTTCCCGTTCAAGACTTTGAGATTGATGTGCACGAGTCTTATTTTCAATGATGAGAACGTGTATATCTAACTCAAAGTCTTGAATTGTCCGGTTTTGAATAGTCTGTGAATGTTTGATCGCAGTTAGGTGGTCATTTATTATGTTGGCCAGTATTCCTAACACCGTATAACCTTCCGCCAGGCATGTGCATGAAGCGTGAGAATCTGTTCCTTTCATTGCTGATTCCGGGTCCAAAAAGTCCAGGAAAAAATATAGACATATATCTTAGACCGTTGATTGATGAGCTGAAATTGTTATGGTCAGATGGGGTTCTCTCTTATGATGTATCCAGAAAACAGAATTGTAATTTGAAGGCTGCATTAATGTGGACAATAAGTGACTTTCCAGCGTACGGCATGTTATCTGGCTGGAGCACACATGGGAGGTTGGCATGTCCTTATTGCATGGAGGATTCTAAATCATTTGTGTTGAAATCTGAGGAAAAATCATGTTGGTTCGATTGTCATCATCGGTTTCTACCGATTGACCATCCTTTCCGAAAGCAAAAGGATTCTTTTATGAAAAATACAATTGTGATGGAGGAGGTAGATATTGAACGGGTGTCTGGTGGAAACATGGCGAGGCGGGTCCAGAACTTACCGACTGTAACACAACTAGCTGGTAGTACCCGACAAATCCCTGGCTTTGGGAAGGATCACAATTGGGTGAAGCAAAGCATCTTTTGGGAATTGCCTTATTGGTCAACACTTTTGATACGACATAACCTAGACGTCATGCATATAGAGAAGAATGTTTTTGATAATGTGTTCAACACAGTTATGGATGTTAAAGGCAAAACGAAGGATAACGTCAAGGCACGTTTGGATTTGAAAGTACTTTGCAGACGTCCAGAACTAGAGCTGCAGCATGTTAGTGGAAAAGTGGTGCAACCTAAAGCTGCATATATGCTTGGGGCCAGACAGATTAAGGAAGTGTTGCAATGGTTGAATCAATTGAGATTTCCGGATGGATATGTCTCGAATATTGCCCGTAGTGTAAATGTCAACGAGGGAAAAATATACGGAATGAAGAGTCATGACTGCCATGTTTTCATGCAAAGACTGATGCCACTTGCTTTTCGTGAGTTGTTGCCGAAGCAAATATGTGGAGCAATGACTGAGCTGAGTCAATTCTTCAGGATTTTATCTGCATGAGAAGTCAGACTTCATGACTTGCAAAATATGGAGCAAAATATAATACAGACAGTCTGTAAATTAGAGAAGATATTTCCTCCAGCATTCTTTGATTCAATGGAGCACCTGATCATCCATTTGCCATATGAGGCTAGGGTCGGAGGACCAGTACAATTTCGATGGATGTATTCGTTTGAGAGGTATATTTCTATATCTCAATTTATTCACACTACGACGATCTTTTATATTTTATATATATGCATTTGAATTATTGTCGTAGGTGCATGCACGATCTTAAGATGAAAGTCCGCAACAAAGCACAAGTTGAGGGCTCCATTACCCAGGCGTACCTCATTGAGGAGATATCAAACTTCTGTTCGATGTACTTTGACACGGAAATACGAACCCGACGCACTCAACCTCCACGTAATGATGATGGTGGAGATTCTAATGTGTCGGATCGACTCTCTGTATTCAAGTGTCCCGGACGGGCGTTCGGATATTCTTCTACTCGCGCACTGGAAGACAGAGAGTTGGTAGCTGCGGAGATCTACATCTTCATGAATTGCGCAGAACTAGACCCCTACATTGAGTAAGCTCTCAACACTTATGATGTACATCATTTGATTGCAATGCTGCAGAACTGAAAGGTTGTGTGACATTTACATTGCAGAGAGTTTGACTCGGTCATACTGCAATGGAATTCACGTCTAACTGACGTGCAAGTTGAAAAGGAACGGGAGAAGTCTTTTCCTACTTGGTTAAGATCTCGAGTATGTGTCTAAATATTTTGAAACATAAGTGTTATGTTCTTATGCATATTTAGTTGTTGTAATTTGTCAGTGTCTATCTATTTTTTTGATAATAGGTTGAACAAGGTTTTATTACCGATTCAAGAGTACAAGAGATCAGTTATGGCCCCTCGAAGATTGTACGTGTTTATCCAGGCTACATTGTGAATGGATACAGATTTCACACGAGAGATTATGGACGGAATAAGTCTACGATGAACATCGGCGTATGTGTGAAGGTAAGTGCCTACAATGAAAATGAAATAGACTATTATGGCATTCTCGAAGAAGTCATTGAACTGCAATTTTTGGGACAAGACAACAATGTATTTCTCTTCAAGTGTCATTGGTTTGATCCGACATCTATTCGTCATGACACAACATATGAATTGTCGATGTCAAGCATAAGTCGAAGTTGAGTACATATGAGCCATTCATTCTGGCGGCACAAGCCCAACAAGTTTATTATTCAAATTATTCATTCCTCAAATTAAGAGATTGGTGGGCTACATGTAGAGTGAAATCAAGGCTATTCCCTGAGTATGAGCTTCTCCCAGCTGATGATGAGCTCGAAGGTGTTAATGACAATTTTTTCCAATCAGATCGGAGTGACACACGAGAGTTGGCAGCTTCTACGCAATTCAATGTTCATGATATAAATGAAACAATTTGCTTACATAAGGGTAACGAACAGGAAGAAGTTGACCCACGAGACCTTGAGCGGAGGGTGGAGTCTGATGTGGAGGAAGACTCCCGGGATGATGAGGATGAATTCGAGGATGATGACGAAGATGATGCTGAATTAAACATGTCTTCAGTATCTGATGATGAATATAGATAATGTACCCTATATTTTGTAAGAACTTCCTATTGTTGCTAATTATATGTTCATATTAAATTGCTACTTCAAATTTGAGTGTTAATGATATGTTATATCTTTATTTATCTCAATAGAGATATGGTACGTGGAGGACGGA
Organism: Colocasia esculenta; assembly: GCA_014218235.1. Classification (NCBI taxonomy): domain Eukaryota; kingdom Viridiplantae; phylum Streptophyta; class Magnoliopsida; order Alismatales; family Araceae; genus Colocasia; species Colocasia esculenta. Next base: position 180,246,088 of record CM024755.1, on the reverse strand, counting down.
GTCGGACGGTTTCCACATCCGTTGGCCGAGGGTCCGCGACCCCGTCCACGACAGGTATATGTATATGTAAACACAAAACTCTATATATTATTGTTTATATTAAATTCACTAGATCTAACGTACATATAATTTCTCAGGGTCTGCCTCCCCGTCCACGCTGGTCGTCCCAGCGACAGGTATATACATATGTACACAAAGAACCAGATGGATATCATTGTTCATATTAAATTCAAGAGATCTAACGTACATACAATTTTGTAGGGACTGCCTCCCCGTCCACGCCGGTCGTCCATGCGACAGGTATACGTATATATTGTTGTTCAATTTAAATTCATATTTTCTAATGTGTATATAATTTTGCAGGGACCGCCTCCCCGCCGAGCACGCGAGCAGTGCCACCTTTCCCTTCTTCCTCACCACTAGGTACATGTATGTTTCCATAGATTAATATGTTTGTTTTCTTGTAATTTATACAATAATAGTGTACTAAATTATTTTCAACAGAGGTGGAGAGCCAGCATCCAGTAGCTGAGGAGGGGCCTCAGCTACCGGGACGGCAGCCACGCTGGATCTCAGGGTAAAGTTGATCACTTCATAGTTACTGTATTTGTTATTTATGTAATACATTTCATGTACACAATTAATGTGCAATTACAGGGGGAAGATAGATCCTGGTTCTGCTTCCCGTTATATTACGACGCTGGTCCACGCACATATTCCAGGACCAATGGATGCATGGAGAGAGTTCCCGGTGCCCGTCCGAGATTTGTTATTTGACATGTTCACGGTATTTTTAATGTTTACATGAGTTGAAATCATTTATTTAATTACTATCTCTGTTAGTGCAGAAAGTTGAGTAATTTTATTTCTTTACAGCGGAGGTTCGCGTTCACGAGACCCGAGGATCTCCCTCGAGCTCGCGCCGTCTGGGAGTCTACTGCCCAGACTAATTTAAGAAAGTTGATGTGGGAGGCCCGGAACAAGGCAATGAAGACCACAGGCAACCGGGATCCTATGGCTTGGCTAGATTACGGCCCTGTTTGGCTGAGGAGAGACTATTGGGAGTCCCTTTGTGAGCGTTGGGCTGCTGGACCATGGCAGCAGCGGTCACAGGCGGCAATACGCAACCGATCAACTCATCCGGAGAAGAATGTGCATACTAGTGGGTCCGTATCTTATGCGACCCATAGTCAAAAATTGGTAAGCATATTATTGTTCAATTGCTTAATACATTGATTATTATTGTGAAACTAACTAATTTTTTTGAATTGTAAGCATCACGAGTTCGAGCGTGCCCCTACATTTCGCGAGTTATTTGATCGAACTCATAAGCGGAAGGGGACTGATGACTATGTTAGAGAGAGTGTCCGTACGATCGCTGTAAGTCAAGCTATAAATTATGAATTCAATTAAGATATTCAAATAATTTATGGACAATAATTTAATTTTAATTTGTTCTGCAGGAGACCTATGACAGGACGATGGCGGAGAGCTATGCAGAGGGCACTCCCCAGCCAGACTTGGATCCTGAGGCTTGGGTCGACGCAGCGGGAGGGCCGAGGAAGGGTCGAGTGTACGGCTTTGGGGACAGCCTGGATACTCATCCAGTGTTGTCCTCATATGCGAGTTCGATCGCTTCTCCGGCATACGCGAGTTCATCTACTGCACCCCCGTCAGTGGTGTAGAGGAGATTAGAGGCCTCATTCGGGAAGAGCTACGGGCACATCTACAGACACAGCAGACAGAGCTACAGACGCAGTTCGACGATATGGTTCAGCAGTTGATCTCAGCCATGCAGGGAGTACGCCCCACACAGCCAGCACCTCAGGTCAGTATTAGTATTAATTTCATATACTTTGGATGAGATGAAACCACTAAAGAATGTCAACAGGGAAAAAAAAGAAATCTAAATTAATTAACCTAACATAAGTGTAAAGGGCGTTCAATTGACGGATCTTAAAAAAACTTAAGTCTAAAGGATCAAAATACACAACCCGGGGGTCCAAAATCCCAAATAGGGATTGGATCGGCGTGTCGTTTTCTCCGACACGACCGGGTGGGTTAAAGTGACGTGTGGGAACTGCCGGAATCCAATTTGGATCTCCGGATTGGGTTGTGCATTGAAATGACGGATCTAAAAAACAGCCAAGTATATATAAATGGTCAAAACACACAACCCGGGGGTCCAAAATCCTAAATAGGGATCGGATTGGCGTGCCGCTTTCTCCGACACGACCGGGTGGGTTAAAGTGACGTGTGGGAACTGACGGAATCCAATTTGGATCTCCGGATTGGGTTGGGCATTGAAATGACGGATCTAAAAAACAGACAAGTATATATAAAGGGTCAAAACACACAATCCGGGGGTCCAAAATCCCAAATAGGGATCGGATTGGCGTGCCGTTTTCTCCGACACGACCGGGTGTGTTAAAGTGACGTGTGGGAACTGACGGAATCCAATTTGGATCTCCGGATTGGGTTGGGCATTGAAATGACAGATCTAAAAAACAGTGAAGTATATATAAATGGTCAAAACACACAACCCGGGGGTCCAAAATCCCAAATAGGGATTGGATCGACGTGCCGTTTTCTCCGACACGACCGGGTGGGCTAAAGTGACGTGTGGGAACTGACGAAATCCAATTTGGATCTCCGGATTGGGTTGGGCAATGGAATGACGGATCTAAAAAACAGCCAAGTATATATAAAGGGTCAAAACACACACCCCGGGGGTCCAAAATCCCAAATAGGGATCGGATCGGCGTGCCGTTTTCTCCGACACGATCGGGTGTGTTAAAGTGACGTGTGGGAACTGACGGAATCCAATTTGGATCTCCGGATTGGGTTGGGCATTGAAATGACGGATTTAAAAAACAGTCAAGTATATATAAAGCGTCAAAACACACAACCCGGGGGTCCAAAATCCCAAATAGGGATCGGATCGGCGTGCCGTTTTCTCCGATACGACCGGGTGTGTTAAAGTGATGTGTGGGAACTGACGGAATCCAATTTGGATCTCCGGATTGGGTTGGGTATTGAAATGGCGGATCTAAAAAACAGCCAAGTATATATAAATGGTCAAAATACACAACCCGGAGGTCCAAAATCCCAAATAGGGATCGGATCGGCGTGCCGTTTTCTCCGACACGACCGGGTGGGTTAAAGTGACGTGTGGGAACTGACGGAAACCAATTTGGATCTCCGGATTGGGTTGGGCATTGAAATGACGGATCTAAAAAATAGACAAGTATATATAAAGGGTCAAAACACACAATCCGGGGGTCCAAAATCCCAAATAGGGATCGGATCGGCGTGTCATTTTCTCCGACACGACCGGGTGTGTTAAAGTGACGTGTGGGAACTGACGGAATCCAATTTGGATCTCCGGATTGGGTTGGGCATTGAAATGACGGATCTAAAAAACAGCTAAGTATATATAAAGGGTCAAAACACACAACCCGGGGGTCCAAAATCCCAAATAGGGATCGGATCGGCGTGCCGCTTTCTCCGACACGACCGGGTGTGTTAAAGTGACGTGTGAGAACTGACGGAATCCAATTTGGATCTCCGGATTGGGTTGGACATTGAAATGACGGATCTAAAAAACAGCCAAGTATATATAAATGGTCAAAACACACAACCCGGGGGTCGAAAATCCCAAATAAGGATCGGATTGGCGTGCCGTTTTCTCCGACACGACCGGGTGGGTTTAAGTGACGTGTGGAAACTGACGGAATCCAATTTGGATCTCTAGATTGGGTTGGGCATTGAAATGACTGATCTAAAAAATACCAAAGAAACGATGGATCTAAAAATAGTATCTAATTAAACTTGAGAAATAATCACATATTTTAAATTTAATTTTTGCAAATAATATATGTCTTTTAATTATTAATAATATTTCTCATATTAATTTTTTTTAATATAGGATCCACCTCCGGCACCTGACGATGACGAGGCAGGGACAGCAGACGATCCAACAGATCTGTCTTGATTTTTTATATTTATTATTTTGTATGATTTTATATTTATTGTATTTTATGATTTTATGTTGATCGTGAGTATTTGTGAAATTTATGAATATTGTAGCAGGTTTGAAAAATCTTTTTTATTTGTCAATTTAAAAAAATATATATACTGCACATTCCGACGGATCAATTTCCGTCGGAAATTCTAAATTACCGACGGAAAACATCGGTCGGTAATTCCGTCTATAGTTCTGACGGCCGTTTCCGACGGGTTTACTGTTGTCTGTCGGTAAATACTGACGGTATTTCTGACGATATTGCCGACGGATTCGTCCGTCGGCGTTTTCCGACCGATTGCCGACGGAATTCTCTTCCGTCGGTAATTTCTGACCAACAATTTCCGACGAGCTTCGGACGAAAATCTGTCGGAAGGATCATGTTCCGACGGAATTCCGTCGGATTTCCGACGGATTCTTTCCGTCGAAAAACCCGCATTTTCTTGTAGTGTAGTGGGGTAGATCCATGCTCTTTGACCTGCTATAGGGAATCGAGCGTCAATAAACTACTGCCACTATTCTCCCTTCTTGATAAGACTAAATAAATAAGTTCTGTTGAGCTAAGACCATCTTCCCCATGCTCACATAGTATTCAGCCATGAGTTTAGTCTCATATGGAAAACGATTTTGGGGGTTGGGGAGTTCAAGTCCTATCTAAACTTTTCCAAACTCATTAATCTTCTTTCTTTAGAATATGTGAGCTCGGGTAGCTTGCATGCTTCTTTGTTCTAGTCGACTACTAATTTAGGTGTTAAAGCCTACTCCCTAGATTCACATAACTTGAGAAATTTTTTTTTTCTACATTATGGGTATAGATCCGATCCGATTCGATCCGATCCAAATCCATAGAAGAGGTGGAGCTTCATCTCGTGGCATCCACAAGCCACCATCCTATACCATCCTTTTCCTTACTCCTCAAAAGGAATTGAGAGATGCTGCGCGCCCGGTCGCTCGGGCGTGCGATTTATCCGAACGATCGAGTTGGTGCTGCCCCATTGAGCAGCTCCCCTACTGCGGGTCCCACACAGCAGGACGTTACCCAACGAGACAGCGTCAGCTCGACTACCCAGACAAATCATTTACCTGGGCGACCGAGCATTAAACATTTCTCAAAGAGATTAACACTTCTCATTCCATATCACAAGTCAATTATCGATCGAGACATTCAACTAATCAAGACTAATTCTAACGTTTGTCCTATCTTTCTTGTTAAGAGGAGGAGAGTGATTAACTACACATCCATGACATATAGATACTCGTACGTCATCCACCTTCACATGATGGATATTTTATCAACATATTATGGCCAGGTGAGTCCCGCACGAATAGTACCTACCCTTTGCGATATCCATTGTTTTTAAATTAATATTTCTTATATATCTAGAAGATATATCTCTCCTTCTCTTCTTTCGAAGTCCTCCTCTCCTTCTCAAGATGTACATATATATATACGACAAATAAGAGAAGAAAGTTGACGTGCAAAGCTACCAAAACGAGAGAGGCCCTTACGCCACTAAATTCCGAGTCCATTGGTCTAAAGTCTAAATTATACACACGTCACATCACTCTATGCATGCAGCAATTAACAGTACCAAAGAAACTATATACAAACACACCAGTTGGAGACAGATTAATGGAACAATTGAAACCTCTTCTTCCTTCTTCCGTGGTGGGTTATGAGTCTCCATTCCATCCGAGGACTTTTCCTCTCTTGTCAAACATGATAAATATCTGGGAGAATGATCGATCATTTTTTTTTTATTTTTGAGAGATTCATTTTTAGGTAATTCCTAACTTACGTATTTTTCTAACCATACAACCACATAATTTTTTAAAGGAACTAAGGCAACGTTTGTTACAGCGTTTCAAAAAGATAAAATTGGTGAAAGCCAATTTTGCATCTTGCGTCGCACGGCGATGAGATTTTCATCTCATTATCTGTCCCGGCCAGTAAAACGGTATTGCCATAAAACAAAAACAAACAAACAAACCCCAACTTCCCACGCGAGATTTACCATACTGCCCCTATTTAAATTTTGCAATGTGAGGCGCCGCGGGGTAAAACTGCCATTTTCCTTTCAAAATCGATACACTGCCGCAGAAAGCGGCCTCCCACCCGCTTTGCAGCAAAAGAGAGAGAAATAAGCGGCTCTCTCTATCTCTCTCTTCTTTTCAAAATTGCGCAAGCTCAAAAGCCTAGGCTGATCGATCATGTTTGGAAACGATCAAAGTGTTGTCAATGATTTTCCCCCTCAAAATCTCCTCCAAAGCATTAACAAACGTTGCCTAATAACTTAAAAATAAATTTCTTAATGATTGATAAATTTTCTTAAATATTTTTTACTCGGATGATCTAGTAGAAAAATTTATCTGACCTACTCAAATTAGTTAGATGTCGAACTCTATTTTTTGTAAGATCTGATGTCCGATCAATCTGAACAAGTGTCGAGTAGAGCCACTAGAGGTCTTTCTACACGATTTCACGGGTAGAAAATATTTCTTATCAGACATATCAATTTATCATCCAAGTATGAATTATATATACATATAAATTAGACCATGCTGGAAATTAGGAGGAAGCAGACAAACCAATTAGTGCTACCCCTCTTAAAACACAACAGTTAAACAATCACATGCAAAGTCTGCAGTGTTGTCCTTATTAGATCATAGAAGAAGGGAACTGACCACCACACTAGATGGAATCTAGGTAGCAACCTTGCAACACAAGTAACCACCCTATCTACTCTTTGCCCTCATTCATCTGTTAGAATAATAACACTGCAGGATATGTGAAGGGGGAGTTCAGGATCCCCATGCTCCCTTGCAGCCCCCCCTCCTCATGTTAATAATGGAATTCCCCTGTGTGGGGTTTTGGTTTTTGTTCAACCCATGTCTTGAAACACCCATGCTACCTGCAGCTTCCAAGCAATTGCTGGTGATCTCTCTGGTGGGTGTGTGTTTGGGTTTGTTTATTAATCTTTGAGCTGATGCTTCCCTTGGATTCCTCCATGATGCATCTGTGGGTGCTTTTCTTTCTGATGGAGCCCCTGGACTGGGCCCAAAGCAATTTTATTGGGCCCGGTTCATATCGGCCCATTTAACATACGGGAGAAGGAGAGATAAGAGATCTTCAAATGAGAACTTAATCCCATATCGGAATACTTCTTTTACCCAAAGCCACCTTAAAAAGGGCACTAACAATCCTAGGTGAAGGAGAGGACAAGTGTCAACATGATACATAATCCTACTAGACAAATTCTCTCTCATCTTAACTCTCTTTTCCAATTAGTTTCTTCCTTTTACTGATTTGATTGTTGGATGGTCATCTTCAAAATCCTCATCCCCGAGATTGATTGTCTTGCAAGTTAAGGGGGCGGCCGAGAGTGGGCTAGATATTTGCTTTCTCTTTTCGTCTTAGCCTCCCGAGATTTAAATTCGGGTCCATAGTGGTCGCCCCCACTGAGATCTGAGAGTGAGATCGGGCCGATCATATCACTTTATATTTCAATTAAGATTGTCATGTCATGTCTAGTTGATGGGTAAGACTTACTACCCACTCTTGGATGGACACAAGCATAAGTGGGGTCGACCTTGCATAAAAATATTATGAGACCTATTTATCCAATCTCATTTTTGTTTTAAAAATCAGATGAATTAACTTTTGAATTATGTTATACCAGGTTAACCTACTTATGAATTGCTCAACCCTCAATCAAAGCAACTCAAAAGCATAAGATATTAGGGTCTATACTACAGAAGTAGTTTTATTTGTAGTCTAAGTTATCGGACTTTTTTTTTTTGGGTAAGTACCAAACAAGTTTAAGATTTATAATGTACGTAATTGGCTTCGGTGCGAGGGTTAACTTAACACGGAGTTAAAAAACTAACCTAATTAAAAAGGGGGGGGGGTAAGAGAAGGGTTAAGGCACCCCACTTTTTTTTGAGGAATTAAATTTAACAATTTTTAACTCCTACCCCCAATTTTTGGTGTCAAACTATTTTCATATGAAAAATAGGTTAAGCAAATTTCGGTTAAAATAATCAGAGATTACTTATCCCCACAACAAAATATCATGGTGACTATCTGCGCATTAAAGCAACTACATAGATTTGGATAATCGAACTTGGTTACTGTATATTTATTTGATCATTAGTCACATTACAATATTATCTATGTTGTTAATATGTGATCATCTACATTGGATAAGAGTTGGATAAGAGTTTTAGTACAATCTTGAGATGTTACGTCTGGAATTGGTAGATGACTTTAATACCCAAACTATGTCGATAAGTATGATCCTTCCGCTTTCATATCAGGAAAAGATAGAATATAGTCAAACTAGAGATAAACATATAAAAGTGTGTTTGGATTGTACTGATGTGTAGACCAGGTAGGGAGGAATCAGAGAAGTCTCTTAAGAGGGATATGTTGAGTATGGATAGGAGAACAATTTATTGTATGCCGCGGATTGTCGATATAAAAAAGTGGGTCCCACAACATTTAAAATGTTATGAGATTCATCTTACTTGTACTTAAGATGTACGGGATGGACACTCCCGACGTGCAAAAAAAAAAATCGTGGTTGATAGATGTAAAGGGTAGACATGCCTCCACATAAGTGTCTTTTTTGTTTGGTTATTTATCCTATTTTTCATTAAGTGAGACAAATAATGAGATAAATGAGATAATTAAATTTTTATGAGAAAATAAATTAAGTGAGAATTAAATGCACTATGGACTTATGGAGTCGCGCGGCCTCATGCCCTTCTTACGGACATGTAGCAAATATTTTTCTTCAAAAAAATACTGATTGACTTAAGGTGTAAAAACTTGGGGTTTTTTTTATTATGAATTATTATTGTTAAAATGAATATAATTACCAGTCTATGAGATATGATTAGTTTGTAACGATCAAACTTCTACATTAGTCGGAACAATGTCGATAACAATCAAAATGATGATCCTACTCCGCATAATTTGAATAAGCTAATTTATTCACACATCATAGGTCGATTCTTCATGAATAAGAACAACCTTGTTCCCTCTATTGTGTATGTCTGAATACACTCATGGCATCTTAAAATCACCAACTTGCCTAAAGTTAGATAAGACCATGTTCCGATCCTACCACATGATATACATGAAAATACTATAAGAATTGGAATAAGATAAATAATAATTATTAATTATGTTTTGGTAATATATATGTATTATAGGGATATATACAAAGTAAGCTAGTGCACTTGACAAGGGTCAGATAGTTATAATGAGCACCCAACACTGTTCTTCCCTAATACACAAGCATGAGACCAGAGATAGAATGAAGGGTTTAATTATGGTAGAATTTTGGAGAAAGAGGTCTTTTCAAAGACCATAGATGATGATACCAGGATAGATGGATGGTCCACCTTCTTCCACTTCTCTAATTTGTTTGTTTGTTTAAGAAATACTTCTATGTTTCGTCCTAAATATATGTGGATAAGAGTCATCGATCATCATATCAACTATGGGTGTCCCTCACACATTATAACTACAGTGGATAATATCCGTCAATTTTAACGTACGTAAGAAGTCTTTCTCTTGTTTGTGTCTTCGTGCCTTTGTTTGCGTCCTATCCGAGTCCGTGTTTGTTTGCTTGCGTTGGTTCGTACGTCGAGTTGAGACCCTAACATGTTGATTGATTGGTGCGTGACTCAAAGACTCTTGCAATGTAATGACTTTCCACATGCACCGACACACATATATATATCGGTACGATATTTACATATTTCACTCATATGACGAGTAAATATAATTGTACGTGTAGAAAATATTTCTCTTCGTATTACACACGGTGATGACGCCACCGTCGCTTGTCATCATCATCCGTGGACGAAGAGTGTTGTAAACATGAGACCAGAGACATAATTAAGGGTTTAATTAAGGTAGAACTTTGGAGAAAGGGGTCTTTTCAAAGACCATAGATGACGAGACCAGGATAGATGGATGGTCCATCCTGGCCAGCTAGCTTAGCCAATAGTAGTAGTTGTTTCCTTCCTTCTTCCACTTCTCTAATTTGTTTGTTTGAGAAATACTTTTGCGTTTCGGCCCAAACATGTGGTAGGAGCCGTCGATCGTCATATCAACTATGGGTCTCCCTCACATATTATAGATGCAGCGGATAATATCCATCAATTTTAACGTACGTAAAAAGTCTCTCTTGTTTGTGTCTTCGTGTCTTTGTTTGGATCCTACTCGACTCCGTGTTTGTTTGCTTGCTTGCGTAGGTCCGTACATTGAGTTGAGACCCTAACTCATAGATTGATTGGTGAGTGACTCAAAACACTCTTACAATGTAATAACTTTCCACACACGCATCTGACACACATGTATATTGATACGATGTTTACACATTCCACTCATAAGATGAGTAAGTATAATTAATAATACGTGTAGAAAATATTTCTCTTCGTATTACACACGGTGATGACGTCACCATCGCTTGTCGTCGTCATCCGTGGAGGGACTGTTGTAAGCTCTTTCACATCCGACACAGCCGATGGCCAAATTCCACACGGAGTCTCTCGTCTCCCTCCATTGGCAAGAAAAGAAAGCAACATGGAGGAGAAAGGTGAGCTCACTCTGAGTGCTAAGTAGCTGGCAGGGAAGGAGACTGATGCATATCTATAGAAATGTTTATTACAATAGTAAGGTTATGATAAACATATGGGGTGTAAGATTAACAATTTTATTAGTTGAGAAAGAGAGAGGAGAAAAAAAAATTGAAACTAATGGGGTTGCTAGTCTTACAATTCACATCAATTTTATTGTTAGATTATTTTTATAATAAATATTTCTCATATATATATATATCCATGAACAAAGTTGCTGTCATAGAGAGAGAGAGAGAGAGAGAGAGAGAGAGAGAGAGAGTTTTCATTGCACGGATAGACACAGGTATAAAATTTTCTAAGACTTTCTATTATTTTTTGAAAAATGTTTAATGTCTTCTAAAAAGGAAAATAAAAGTAATTAATGTGGATTGATATTTAAATAATCCTATTAGTTGAAAAAGAGAGAGAAAAATCTTATCATAGTTTCAATCAATAAAATTACTTAGAAAATAATCTACATTATTATTATTGCCCTCCTAAAAGGTACTTAGTATTTCTCTTATTTTATTTGTTTCTATATTCTTAGAAATTTCATTACTTCATTCAACGTTGATATTTCGGCGTTATTGGAGCAATGGACCTAAAATATTCGACAAAATTTTTTGAGTATACAAGTAATTTTCCCGGTATATATATGGAGCTAGTATGATGCTAGATACTTACTTGGGATTCGCAGACATAGGAGAAATACTTAAAAATTATTCAAAAGGTACTCGTCCGATACTCTCACATGGCATGATTAAATCTATTAATATTTATATATTGAAAATGAGAATAAAAATTAAAAATATGTATATTTATATGTAAACTTGTTCATATAATTATTCTTTAATACCCATAATATGTATATTATATAAATTTTACTATAATTATATTTAAAAATACTTTATTCAATTTATAAAGTTAAATTCGGTTTCACAATGTGTGAAATCGAATTGAACCGAATTAAGATCTAAATCGAACCGAATCAACTAATTCAATTTGATCCGGTTCAATTTTCAATTTGAATCGAAATATAAACATCCTTATATATATTATTTATTTATTTAAGAGAGAGAGTGTGTGTGCGTGTGCGCCGTTTTGTATAGTTTGAACTTTTACCATATATAATAGGGTTATTTTCATTTAATGGGGTTTTATATTGTTCGAACGATATGCATATATGGAAAATTGTAAAAAAAAAATGGAAGTGGCAATTATACTAGGATTCATATAATTTTCTCAAAATTTCCTAAACTTCATGTCATGCCCACTTCAGTTTGAGGTCACAACCCAACAGCCCTAGAGCAATCACCAATAAGTTGGACTCTTGACATGGACTACATGCCCTTTGAAAGTATTTGTTTATTCATTTATTTTTACTCACTAAATTTCATCTGTCTCATAAAAATCAATGAAAAAAAGAGAGGAAAACTTGGTGTGGAAGTTTATTAATTGGATGCATTATTTAGTTGACACAATTAAGTGCCCAATTCTTCTCCTGAAATTGGGCTAGGCCCAAACTTTTAGGTGCAAATTCATTTTCAAAGGAGAAAGACTTTGCACCCGCTTTGACGTGGGACCCACCCTAGACACGTGCCGATGAGATCCACATCGATGTAATATCCATAGACCCTGCCCATATATGTTTAGGATGTGCACTATCTGCTAACCCTAGAGTGGGCAGTTAGCTTTTCTCTTCTCAAAGATGGCTGACATACCAAGAGAGGAACCACACACAGCTATTGGACTTCGGAGCATCACAACTTGGGCCGGCCCAGTTGTGTTGAATCGGACCAACTGGGCCAGTCTTCTTGGTCAAGAGGGCCGAGTTCAGCTTTGCGCCCGTATTCTTCGGCCCATTAAGGACGATGTCCGATGGGGGATGGTCCAGTCTGCCGCCCAAATCCCCCCCCCCCCCCCCCCATGCTGAGGCCACGTCTTGGATCTCACAAGCCTGCGGAGAAGCAGGTTGGGCCCACTACCATGTTCTGACATATGAAGTGCTACTTTGTACTCGGCGGCCGGACAACTATATTGTTCGGTCATAGACACAACTCTAGAAGGCCCCGCACCATGATGACGTTGTGGACCCCCCACCTCCCCAAAGTTGTGTCTGAGTTGTAGTTGCTCAATCGTCGGATAACTATTTTTTTTCTCCGAAAATAATCATTTGCACATCTATTTTTGTCTTTCTGTTTAGGATAATATATAAGTTTAATTTATATACTCTTAAATTCTTGTTAACAGTGAAGAGTTAGTAGGGATGTCAACTGGGTCGGACTGGTCTAATTTTATACGGATTTGGGACGCATATTTTAATATCTTTTAAATTTTGAGTTCGGCCCGGCCCGATCTGGAGTAAGATTGGGTCGGACTCAGGTTTGGATCGGCCCAGCTCGGGCGGCCTGGTAATTATTTTTGAAAAAATAAGTGATACGGTGATAATTCTAATATTCTAAAAATTTGGATTGAAAATTATGTTGTGAAACTATGTTTAATGACTTAATATTTATTTCATGTTTGTAACAACTAGAAATAAATTTATCTAGATTAGACTAATGTTTATTTTATGTTGTTTTGATTCGATGAACATCAATTTTATTTAAAAATAAATAATAATAATAATAATAATAATAATAATACTTTAAAAAAGATAAAACCAGGTCGGGCCAGACCTGGGCCGGGCCTTACATAATGTCCCGAGCCGAGTCGGATTTCTAAAAGTCGGGCCTCTCCTCGGGCCGGGCCGGACCCGAGCCGGTCAGTTAGAGACCGAGTTAGACTTGGGCCAACGTAGATTGCCACCCCTAGGAGCTGGAGGGTGAGTTTCTTGACGACTCCTCAACCTACAATGGAATCTAACTCATTTGCCTCTCTCCTAAAATTGTATACATCTATTATCACCAAAGTCGCCTCCTTTACCACTAGTCTCTAACGTCATCCGCACTCACTATCATATTATAGTTGATGTTTTCGTTTTCTTTCTTCCTCTATCCATATTTTTTATAGAAAAATAGATGTGAAATTTATTATTTTAATTTCCAACTCCGACCCATTAACATCCCTCCTCTACTTAGGGGTGTACAACGGTATGGGTCGATTCGATTTGAGAGAAATGTTCTTAAACCGAATTGACCCGAATAGGTTCATAAACAGAACCAAATCAAACTGTTTTCGATTCAGTGCAAATTGAAAATTTAAAGTTTATTATATATATTTTTAAAAATTAATAATATATATAATATTCATATATATAATTGATTTTGAAATATATAAAATTATATAAAATTGATATTTCAATTTATTCGATTTCACAATATGTGAAATCGAACCAAACCGATTAAGATTCGAATCGATCCGAACTATACACACCTCTATTTTACTTATGTGCTTACCCCATCAAAGATGCGCGACATCAACATCTTTCCAACTTTTGAGATGATCCCATGGCTAGCACTCACGTACGCATCTTAACTAAACTTTCTTGTTGTTATTATCTTTGCTAATGTTAAGGTTTAGTCCCACGTCAAACAATGTCATTTGTCGAACCTTCCTTATTTAGTTATACGAACTTCTTTAACGACGTAATGTTCAGGTCTTTATGTTTGAGTTCAAATTTTCTAAACATGGTATTAGAGCTAGGCTTATTTATAATTGGGTTGTTCAACCAAGGTTGGTCAAACCGATTTATCAGATAAAATTAGATTTTTCATGAGATGATACGGTACGTGGCAGTAGTCTAGTGACGGACCCGACAATTCATCTAGTGGAATCTTCTAACCAAATCAATTTAATGGAAAGTTTTTACCCATATTAATAGGATTTTACAATGTCAGTGGGGGTCACGTGACCCCACCACTTCTAAGTTGGATCCGCCTATGCCTGGCACATCGTACCATACTTATCCGTATGGCTTTCAAGAGAAAGACTTTGTGCACTTTCAAAAGTACACAAAATGCAAGCCACATGGGCAAATTGCCCATGTGACACCAGTCTTTCTCGGCTTTCAAATATGAAGAGAGTATCCAGAGGAGAAGACCCACATACCACAAAAGGTCCTCACCAAGAAAACTTAGACAACACTCAAAAGTGTTGAGTCTTTCACATTTGTTTCTGATGATTATAAAACTAACTCATTTAATGATATAACTTAGTTGCTAAGTATGTTTAGGAGTGGATGATTATAGGTTCTAAGTTGTTGCTTTGAAGGGAATCAAGAAACTCAGAAAATAGCTCTTGGTATATTATGATGGTTGTACACCAAAATGGTAGACAACACCTATGGCACATGTTGAGATCTTATTTCCAAATCATAATTTTCTAATTTCATGCTGCACCCGAGCAAGGAAGGCTATCTTTAGAATGGATGTAAAAAGAAGATGGGTGGCTTCTTAAGGTTTGAGAGCCTCCATCAACAAGAAAAAAAAATCCAGAAAATCAAGTTGTTGTAGGCAGGGTTTGACGCATCAGATCGAATCGGTCCGATTTGGGCGAATCGGATCGAATCAGGAGAAACCCGATTCGCCCGATTCCCATCGAATCGGACCGATTCCTATCCGATTCTCATGTGAATCGGCCCGATTCAGGCGAATCGGGGCGGATCAGGAAAATCCCGATTCGCCCCGATTCCCCGATGCGTCGAACCTTGGTTGTAGGTGAGTATATTGAACAGGCTAGATGTTCCCAAGAACTCAATGATCTTTCAACCTTTGCTCGTGGGAAGATGAAGGAAGCATCCTCCACTTATTCTCCATCAGATTTGCTCTCTAGAAACTATGTTCTTGTTGTATTTTGTGTGTTCTTTATATGGGATCACTAGTTGAGATATGCTTTGAGTCGTCTTATTATAAGGGAGATGAACATGATTATTTGATATTTATGATTTGTGGTTGTAACAAGCGAACTAGCGCCTTGGTGTCTAGTGGTTTAGTTTGTTGTCCAAGGAGATCTTGGGAAGTGAATGTATTGACAAGCTCACATTAAGGTTGTCGCCGAATCACTTTAAATCGTGTACCTATTTATGCGATTGTCAATGTCTCTCACCTCATTTCTCCACGAATAGCTCGGTTTGTCATTTAAACTTTGCAAGATTGATTCATCCGCAAGTTGTTCTAAAAATCCAATTCACCCTCCTCTTAGATTCTTATTCTTGGTAATTTTTCTTTCATCAAGTTTGCTGACTAATTGAGAGTTCTTTCTGGGATTATGAAACATCCTAACAAAAAGCAATTACATGCTGCAGCCTTACATCCGAAATGGAAGTTTGTTGTAGTTGGTCCCTCCACAAGTCACTCTTTCACTATATTAGAATAGTTAACATTCATGTAGTATCTTCTACTCTTCGGCAATCATAGATCTCTTACTTGGGGTTTTGTCTATACTGCATCTCTTGAGGAGTTGGATTAAGGTTAACTAAATATACAACCCTAGTGTCCTTGAAGAAACTCTGTTTCCCCATTCTAGAGGATTCCTGATGCAGTTCTAAACAACTTTCTTAAAGTTGGAAAAATGAACTGGGCATGTCAAGGTTTCAGTTCCATGAATTGCAACCCATTTCTTCTCATGGATGATATACTACAGGAGACAGACAAAGAAAATGAGGGCAAATTCAGTGCTAGAGAAACCACCACTATCTTATCACCTCCTCAGGGAACCACTGAAATCCATAAGCCTTGAGAAATTACCAAGAGTCTCAAATTCCACACCCATCTTGAGAGATTACCAAGAGTTTCAAATTCCACACCCATCTTGAGAGATTACCAAGAGTTTCAAATTCCACACCCATCCTTTTCCAAGATCAGAACTATTTGTCTACCCATTGAAAGGGGGAAAGAGGGGGAGGGGTGTTCTGTATATGTGTACATCAAAGGGATGTGCCAGTGTTGAGTATATATCAGAACTATTTGTCTGCCCATTGAAAGGGGGAAAGAGGGGGAGGGGTGTTCTGTATATGTGTACATCAAAGGGATGTGCCAGTGTTGAGTATAGAAAATCCAATCAACCATCAGTAGACTGCTAGTTCTGATTGAAAGATTTTGAAACAAATTGGAGAAGCATTAACATATACATCATAGTGTTAGAACTACTTTTGACCCCAATTAACTTAGAGTCATCTAGCATTTCAGAATCACAGGAGTATAGCATGTGGCAAATATAATCTTTTGTAGGAGGAAAAGTGTTTCTTGATGTTGCAGAGACAAAATTAAGCCAGAGGAATCCAAATTGCGCTTTTTGTTTTTGCCAGTATCAAACAGGAATCACCAGCTAAATACTTTTAATTACAGAATGGAATGCTGCCAGTGGAGGGTAGTGGTGGCGGTAATGGAAGACAACCCACAGGAAACAACAGCAGAGGAGGAGGAGGAGAAACTGGGAGAGAAAGGGTGGGAGGGAAGCAATGGGCAATGGGGTTCAGGTGGTGGGGAGGACCTTCTTGACGATCTCGTCGCTGAGGGCGGCGATCTGGGAGTCGAGGGCCTTGATGGTCTCCTCCTTCTGGCGCTCCAGGTTGCCCAGCGCCTCCGCCAGCTCCGCCTCCACCCGCTTCCGGCCCTCCGCCAGCTTCTGCTCTAGCTCCGCCGTCGTCTCCTTCTTCATCTGGTTCAGTGCCGCCGAGATCTCCGCCCGCGCCGCCTTAATCACCGCCGCCGCCTGGTCCTCCAGCTGCTTCACGTCCGAGGAGGTGTCCTTCACGTCCGACAGCTTCGCCCGGATGGCCGCGTCCCGGTCGTCCATGAACTTCCCCAGCGGCGTGAAGTAGACCTTGTCCAGCGCCACCATCAGCAGCAGGAACTCCGCCGCGATCGCCGGCAGCGTCAGGTTGAAATCGAAAAGCGCCGCCTTTTCTATCTCCGCCGCCAGCGCCGCCATCGGCGCCGCCCCCCACGCCGTCGCCGCCAGCAGCCCCGCCGCCGCCACGGCCCTTCCCTCCCGAAGCGGCTGGACGGCGAGCTGCTTCAGCTGCTGGAAAGAAGGCCTGTTGGGGACCGGCTGCTGCGCCTGCTGCTTCGGGACCCTACTGCCGCCAGCAGAGGCGACGAGGAGGGCTCTCGACGGGGTCTTGGTGGAGGCCATGACCGTGCTCGACATGGGTTCTGGCAGCTCCTCCTCCTCCTCCTGCTCTGCCGCCGCCGCCGCTGCTCTTTGCTCCTCGTCCTTCCTTCTCCAACGGGTGGTGGATGGTGGTCGAAGAGGGGAGATAGAGAGAGAGAGAGAGAGAGAGAGAGAAATAACGATAATATCGCGTTTGGAGGTTGTAGCGACGAAAACCGCAAACCCCTTATCCTGCTCCGTTGCCACAAAAAAAAAAAAATAGAGCCACAAGAGGCCCACCATGTTAAAATAACAACACCATATTAAATTAAGTTGATCTGATCTCCCCAAATATAGAACTATGCTTTGATCTTTGTCAAATTATATATTTGTGCTCGTGATCACTTTAGACTCGTCTAATATAACTGCAGAGAACATGGGTGTGAAATGTGTTTGACTTTTAGCATGTCACAAATGTCAATCCACTTGGAGTTGACTACTTTTCTAGACATATTTTGCTAAATAATATGACTAATGTTCTTAGATAACGTACTAAAATAGCAACATCAAGCGTCCATTTCATGATATATATAGACTTAGTACATAGCCTCAAAGGATACGACCAATGAATTGTTGGATTAAACAGACTCAGACAATAATGAAGTGGGGATCTATTCTATCACTCCTTTGATGGTCAACAACTAGCACATACAATATGATTTGTATGCTATGATGGAGATCTGTATGGACTTGTCACACTCGAACATCATATGAATATAAACTCATCACTCCCACAAACACTCGTCATTCACATCGTAAATATATTTGGCCTTGTCAGGTTCACACGAAAATAAATAATTCTATGTTTGATTGATCACTTTCAATCTCATCTTAGTCATAAGCTAAGACGACTATTTTTTACCCTTCCACTGGATGTAAAACATCCACAAGTATGTCTTATTATGATTGCTCTTATAATGACATGGTGATCGTCTCTGCGTGAGGACTGATCGTAAGCCTGATGACATTTAATAATCACATTCACATACATAATACACTAATTTAAACAATAATCCAAAAATACTCATATTTTATTGCATAAAAATAGTGTGCAAAATAAGATTACAAAAAAATCAGATCCTCCTCAAACCTAAACTTTTGACACGCTTTAGAAACAAATCTTTAATAAGATGCTTGATAAAAGGATCAACAATCAACTTCACTAGTAGAGATGTGTTTACCAAGCCTTAGATATTGATACCTCAAATGAAATGATACCTGGTGTCAATATACTTAGACTTTCTAATAGTTAGGATTCTTTGACTACTCAATTATGACTGCGTTGTCACAATGGATTGTAACAATATCTTCAACATATGCTGTAACATCTAATGTGATGCCTTGGATTTTCGTATGTAATTTTACATGAATTCTTTTTACCTTCTATCGGCATCACCATACTCATCGATTCAGGATTTTCATTGCTGCGGTAAAATTGTACGTATCTTGCCATAATATATTTAATTAACTTCTATTTTTTTTAGAAAAAAGTATATATGTAAATACTAAGAAAGCATAAATGTAATAATTATGTCTATCTATAATAGAAAAGGTATGAACATAATTACAAAAGTTAGGGTTTAAGTAATCATTGATCAATTTCATAGGGTCTTAGCTTAAATTTTATAAGTTCCCAAAATTACTGTCAGATCCTTAATTGGAGGCCATTTTGGGAATTATCCTCATATGGGATGGAATGGGTATATATACATACAAATTGAGCATGTGAGTAATTAATTTTTAAGGAAGGTTTAATGGCTTATTGGATAAAAGGGTGAATGAGAGGGTGACAAGTGTAGAGGTGAGGTGGCTTCTAGAATAAGGAGAGGTGTCTTCATAGGATAGGCAAGATGTGGACGGCTAGGGTGTTGACGACAAGTGTGGGGTTGATTGCCTCTTGGATATGCATGGAGGAGATGGTGACAAGTGTCACCATCTTGGCCATTGGAAGGTGACGAGGTGGCACCATCCTAGGGGCTCTAGAGGCCTATAAATAGGAGGGGGGTTCTCTCCTCTCTTCCCACCATTCCACCGCTCCATGATAAGGGAGGGAGAGAGAGAGGGGGGCGGCCAAGATCTAGAGAGGGAGAGCATGATCGGTTTTCCTCTTCATACTAAGGAGGAGGTTCTGCTTGTAGGAACCGCACTTTGGAGGCATTCGTCGAGGCATATCATGGTGATCTAATAGAAGAAGCGCATTGTATCAAAGGCGGGGTTCAGCTTAATTTGTTATTGGTTTGACATACAAGAAGCAAGTGATTAGATTTTTTGATTTACAATCATATTTTCTATTTTATTGACTTTTATGAGTTTTTGAACCCATTTATGTGATAGTTAATAAAAGTAATTCTGGCCTACCAATTCTGTTAACGCATTTGTTACCGTTACCGTCTACAATCACCGTTACCGTTATTGTTACCTTCATTGCTACTATTATCGTTTACCATCACCGTTACCATTTCTATTACTGATACCGTTATTGCCATCATTGTTGTTGTTAGCCAAATAGACACTGCTATCATAGGGGTTCTACTGGAGCCGTACTATAGAAATGCTCATATGGGAAAGCTCATATTGTTTACTGACTTCCTACTATGGTTTGGGCACTGTGTCTGGTTTAAAACAGGCACTATCGTCATAGGAAGTGACTGAAAGTATCGTACTGTAGAAATGCCCCTACACGAAGTTCACTACTGTATATGTACAAGGCCCCGTGGGCAACGGGGTGAAATTTTGGAGATGGACAAGTACCACTGGTATATGGTCGAGAGGGCTTCTCCCGATTCTGCACAGTAACCAAGACCTATCACTCATTTGTATAGGTGATAGGGCAATGTGTCTGGCTTAACACTACTACTGCTACTGACACTGCCACTACGACTGCTACTGTCACTGTTACTACCACTGCCACTTCCATTGCCACTATCATTGCTAATGCTATTGCCACTGCTACTGCTACTGACATTGCCACTACTATCGCCAATACCATTTGTAACGTCGCGTGTATTTCGGATCCATGCGGATCGTGTGTATTGTGATTGTGGTGGCCGTTGTGAGGCCAGTGTGAGTCGGTTGTGTGGAATGCTTGGTGTGAATGTGTGGTTTGAGCAGGTGAAGAGCAGGGTTGGTTCTGAAATGAAACAGGACCTGCTGCTATTCAGTTGAAGTTGGCGGCCAGGGGTGGTCGTTAACTTTTGGCGTCCATCTTAGTGGACGTTTACTGCATGAATTTGGCGGCAGTAGATGTGGACGCAGAGGGTGGCGGTTGCTGTTGGCGGCATGGGGGTTGACGCCAACATGAGAATGGTGCAGGTTATAGGCTCACCCGAGGGCAGTTCTCTCAGCTCTCACTCATTCCCTCTTGCCCCAGCTTGCTGCCCCCGAGTCTTTGAAGCTTCCAACAGGTACCGAGGAGTAGTTGGACGATCGTAGAACGCGTGGCGTCGCTTAATTGTGCGAGGAAACGTCGCGGCGTGGTGCAATTTGCGTGGGAGCTCGCGGAGGGCTTGGCGTGAACCGGGGGATTGCAGGAGATTCTAACGTGTTCTGAGGTAGGGGACGAACCCGTTTAGCTCCGTAGAAATATTAAAACACATCATAACCACTTGAACCAGCATGATAATGCATGTTTGGATAGAGTTGCACCATACGTGGATAATGGGTGGTTTGAGTAGTTTAACGTACGAAGCATGTTATAATGGGTTGTATTGGGTACTGGTATGCTAAAGGAACTACATTTTTATGTTTTTCTGTAGTTAGAACAGTTAGAAAACCCGCAGAGCCGGATTAGGGTTTCTGCAGGGTTTATGGCCGAAGAACTTGGCGTCAAGATCGCTTGTCGCCAAGATCCTCAGCCAGGAGGTTAACGGCCAGGACCCTTGCCGTTGACTCCCTGTAAGCGGCAGTCGATGTGGCCGCCTACCTCTATATGAGCAGAAATGACTAAGTACAGTATTTATCGTTATTGCATGTGTGTTGACACATGAGGTGCACTGAGTGCACACGGTTCTCGTGTTTAGCATACAAAGTATACAGTTAGCTATCTACTTTAGTGACTGCGTGTTATTTACGTGAGTCAGTTGGGTTCACGTGGAGTGGACCATGGTTACTTGTAGTTTACGTGAGGTTTCACGTGGTTTGTGTGTGACGTGCACGTGGTTCTGTGTATGTGGCGAGTAGTACGACGCCTACCGTGGTTACCTCTCCAGTTGGGTGCCCCAGGTTCTTTGTGAGCCAGGCTATTAGCTCGGGGCTGTGTCCCGGTACTTGTGTTGTACCGTCGAGGTCTGTGTCGTCTGACCTGGACACCCTCACTCCTGTGTTGAGTTGTACGTCCGGCTGAGGGAAAGACGACAGTGGGACAGTGACACTTGTGTTTGTTTTTAGTCACTTGTAGCGCGTTCGTAGTTGGGGGTACGGACACCAGTAGACGTACTGGACCCCAGCTAGTCCTTTTCCAGTGCCTCACTCTAGCGAGCCCAGGCCAGGGTCTCTAGAGGTGCCAAGCATGGGCCTGTGACCGTGTGGTCTGCAGGTGGTGGTGTTTAGTTGGTCTCCACAGTTGCTTGACCTTTTTACGTGGAGCGGCAGCTGGACCTTTCGTCCGTGGCTGCGAGACTGAGAGGTAGACCTGTGTTAGTTGTCCGAGTCAGTTTCTGGTGTCGCGAACCAGTTCACGTGGCTCGTGTTGGCTGTCTCTACTTTAGCTTGTACACCTGTACTGGTTTGCCGTTTAATTATTACTGTTGTTTCTCGTAGTCGGCAGACGGTGAGTACTTTTACAGCTTTACTTACCTGCTTAGCTGTTATATTAATTGTTGGTGCTGTTTACTATTCGTACTCGTGGTGTTTGTTTCGCTCGGTTTTGGGGGAGTTCCCTACTGAGCCAGTGACTAGAGAGGCTCACCCCTACCCCCACAGGTGAGAGCGAGGAGGACGTCTCTCGTCCAACGTCCAGTTCCGGGCCGCGTCGTAGCGGTGCAGGGTCAGCACCTCCAGCAGAGTAGCTCTAGCAGTGTAGTTTTGTAGTTGTTTACTTTCTTCAGTTGTACCTTGGGTATGCCCCAGGCTCTTGTACTTCTTTTTAGTTTTTGTGGAAATTTGGCTATGTAAACTTGTGAAATATATATGAAATGTGGTGTGTTCCTTTATGTTTACACGGACTGTAGTTTGGTATCCCTTGCGAGGCTTCGGCCCGTTCGCGGGAGGCGGACTCGGATCAAGTACGTTATCGGTTTAATGGGCTTGGCCGAGGCGATCCGTCACAGTTGGTATCAGAGCAAGGTCCGTGTTAATATAAGGGAATTAGAAAGATACATAGCCTTATTTCGGTCATTATACACTGCTGGTAGGAACCCTGGTTTTTGATCATTTGTGATTTGATTTTTGTCTGGTGTTTTGTGTATGTAGAAATTTCTGAAATGGCTGATAGGAGAGATTGGGGTGGTGGAGGAGATGATCTGGAGGAAAGCACCCAGCGTATGATAGAAAGAGTTTGGGAGAGCCTCACGGATATTCGGGCGAGAATGGATCAGCAGGCGCCAGTACCACCGATTGCAGTGCCACCTGGGGATGGAGAGGCAATACCTGTTGCTCCAGTTCCGCCAAGAGTGGAGGTGCCTTTTGTAGCACCTGTGCCACCACCACCACCAATATTGATAACAGAAGAACCAGTGATGCAGGTGGAGAAGTTTCTGAGATTGCAGCCGCCTACTTAATCAGGAGGGCCGAATCCAGATACAGCTGAGCATTGGGTTCATGAAATTGAGAGAGTTTTTGCGACTATGAGGTGTCCGACAGCGGATAGAGTGGTGTTAGCTGCTTACCAGTTGAGAGGTTTTGCCTTGGAATGGTGGCGATTGAAAATGCAAACCACTTTTGCAGGCAGGACGGAAGAAGCTATCACTTGGCCGGAGTTTCTTGATGTATTTAACGATACATTCTTTCCGATCCAAGTGCAGCAAGTAAAAAGAGAGCAATTCCGAACTCTTCAGCAAGGTAACTCCTTAGTCTTAGAGTACCAGATGAGATTTATGGCACTTAGTCGTTATGCGCCATATGTGGTTTCAGATAATAACATGATGGTTGAGTACTTTATCAGAGGATTGAGAGTGGAATTGCAGGATGCGATAGTACCTCTCATGTGTAAGACAGTGGAAGAAGCAGCGCAGAGGGCAGCTATCATGGAGAGGTCTATTCGGACTCGTCAGGTGGGCGAGTCAGGTTCAAGTAGTTTCCGGCTACCGCAGCAGACAGTAGGTGCAAGCAAGGGCAAGGCACCAGCAGGACCTTCTTCATCTGGTTTCGGGAAATGGGGCCAGAAATTAAAGCAAGCATTTAAAGGCAAAGGAAGAGGATGGGGAGGTCGTCCGCAGTTCCAGCAAGGCCGTGGTAGGCCTGAGGTGGAGGAGTCGCAGCAGAGCACTGCCAGGCAACCTATTGTTCCTCCAGGGTATAGATGTTATAATTGCAATCAGCCGAGACATTTGATCCGCAACTGTCCATATGCAAGAGAGTATGGGTATGGCAGAGGTGTGCAGCAGCAGCAGCAGCCTCAGCAGTTCCAGCAGCCACAGGCAGGTCGTGGCAGAGGAGCACCGCAGCAGCGAGGGAGAGGCCGGGTTATGGCTATCACCCGAGCCCAGGCAGAGGCGTCAAATATGATAGAAGGTACTTTACCTCTTTATGAATATTCAGCAAGAGTCTTATTTGATTCGGGTGCCTCTCATTCTTTTATTTCTGAAGAATTTCTGGATTGCATAGCTCATCCTTTAGAAGAGAAGTCTTGTGAGTTAGTGGTGGAGGTTCCTTCAGGTGAGCGTAGACGCGAGATTTGGCCCATCTCCCGCAAGGCTATTTGGCCCATTAAGCCTCGTTTGACCATGTGTTGACCAGCCTCGGATCCCATATAGATGGCAGCATCGATGGCCGCCGACTACAGGTTGGCGGCAATCACCCTGGACGTTGACCAAAGTTAGCGTCCACCTCTCTGGACGCCTGCATGAGGTTGGCGGCCTGATCCCTGGACGTCAATAGGGTTTACCAGGTCTGCGCAACTAACCCGAGATTCCAGCCCACTTGCCCCATTGTCTCGCCCATGCAGCGCATGTGGCCGTTCCCAACGGGTATATGGGCCACCTAGGCAGTCCTTTGACCCAGTAAAAATCCTACATGGCCTCTACCCATTGGTTGGAGCATTTAGCCATGGATTGCCAAGTGTGTAAGTGTGTTTCTTCACACTTAGCATCCTAGGCACTCCAACCCCAAGCTCCACTGCCTATTTAACACCCCCTTGAGCCCTCTGAACCAGGGGGAGAGAGGCTGGACGTCCTTATGCTGAAGCTTTGAGAGAGGAGAGAGAAAATCTCACCCTACCTTCCATCACTCATCCTCTTCACTCTCTCCACATTCTGGACGTTCAGGA
The DNA here is from genome assembly GCA_014218235.1 of Colocasia esculenta. Classification (NCBI taxonomy): domain Eukaryota; kingdom Viridiplantae; phylum Streptophyta; class Magnoliopsida; order Alismatales; family Araceae; genus Colocasia; species Colocasia esculenta. The sequence continues at coordinate 180,220,913 of CM024755.1, read as the reverse complement.
GGCTTACTTTGGAGCTGGAGGAGCCCTTGCAAGGAGCCACAACACCAACAACGAGGATCTACATCTCCTTCCCTCTCTCTTCTCTTACTTATCTTTTAGCTAGCTTGCATGTTGCACACACCTTCCCACTCACACTAGGCACGTAGGTTATCTTCCTACACACCTAGAAAGGGGTTTCCCAACCAAAAACGGAGGGAAGAAGGGTGGTCATAGCATTTGGCCACCCCTCTTCTCAAGTCCGCAACCGGTACGGGACTCGCCTTTTGGGCTTTCCTTTCTTTCTCCTGAACATTTTCTACACTGCATTTAGTCTAATAGAGGTTTGTTTGTGGCAGGAACATTATGAACGTGACCGTGGAGCTCTCCTCCTTTGGCCGGCCAAAGAAGGAGAAGTTGGAGCCCCATCTCCGCCCGCTGCGTGAGGCCACTGCACCGACGTGATCATAGAAACTCCTTGGGCACAGGTAAGGCCCTGGCGATCACAACTCTCCTCTTTCATCTCTGGTTTTCTTTGTTTCCTCCTCAGTCAACCTAGTCAACCGGGGAGTCAACCAAGTCAGCCAACAATCCATCGTCGCCAACGAGAGACCAGTGACGTTCGCGAGCACCCAGAGGACATCCACCGTCGACAACGGGGACACGGTCGGGAGGCGAAACAGATCGTCTACAGCCTCTTTTCTGGCGATCACGGTGGGACAACAGTGCTGCCACAGTTTCTGTGCATCCAGGTAGGCGGCCAGTGATCTTGCCGCCTATCCAGGTAAGCGTCCATATTTCCTACCGTTTAGTGTGTGTCAGCGTCCACATAGCTTGTCATTTATTACCTGTCCGCGTCCGTCGATCCTGCCGCCTATCATTTCATCATGAATTCTGCGTCCACCCTATTGACGTTGAGTGTCACAGTAGCATGCTTTTCCCTGTTTTTCTGATTGTTTTATTGTGATTTTGTTTTTTGCTTGCTTACTGATTGTCACTGACGGTCCTTAGTCATTAGGGGGTCATCTTCTCACCTCTTCTAGCCTCCCCTCACATTTCTAGGATCACCTTTCTTCGGTTTTTGACCTTTTACTCGGGGATTCCCTCTCGGGTAAATCGGGTTGACTCCGGAGAAAACTCTATAAGTCCCTAAATTCCGTGGATTCCCTCACGGTACTGGACAGGAGAACCTCTACCCATCCTACTTAGTTCACCTATTCATCCGGGTTTGAGTAAGATTTGAGAGAACCGTCCAAATCAAGTCAAGTCGAAGTAATACACAACCTTGATTTTTTAAAACTTTTGGGGCGTTGTTTGATAACATTGATTGGTAGAAATTCACACTTCTGCTGAAAACAGTGTAATCACTTCAACTTAAACCATTCTAAAATCCATAGGTTGTGTGCTAATGGACACTTGGTTGGACCCTGTTGACATGTCTAATAAACCGGCATTTGAATATGATGATAACATCAATGATGAAATTGTCGATATGATAAACACCGATGTTCAACCTGAAGAGTCGGTTCAGTCATCTTCTCAAGCCGACAATGAGGAGGTTAGCTTGAGGGTCAACCCCACTCATGCCCATAACACCCAAGAAGACCCCGAGTTTTCCAAACTCATGTCCCGCTACTCGCCCGACGATATCATTTCTATGCTTTCCAGGCATACCATTCGGGCAGTAGTTTCTCCCTCCCCTCCGTCCCATTCTCCCTTCCATGCCTCCTCATCTAGGCCCGCTCCTAGGCCTCTCACCCCTTCTCGGACTCCTATATCCCCCATCCCTATCTCCACTCCAGTTCCTCCCACTCCTCTACCTACTTCTACCCCGATTCCTCCACCCATCTACCCATCCCATGTCCATACCGCTCCTCCCATTCAATCCGAATCCCTGTCCCGGTCTGAGACGGAGGGTCTTATTCGGAAGCTCTTGGCCGAATCTCTGTCCCTTTCCAAGCCTCACTCACTCCAAAACTACTGCAAACTTCCCAATGCTTACTTCCCTCCGGGCTTCAAGGCCCCGAAGTATCGCAAGTACGACGGGACCTCCGATCCCCAATATCATCTTGCTGGCTTCACCATGGACTCCCATCGGTGGCTGTACGATCAGGTCCTCTTAGTCCACCTCTTCCAACAATCGTTAGAAGGGGAGGCTTTGAGGTGGTTTACCTCTTTGCCCGCATCGGATCTTGTCAACTTTGACATAGTCTCCGAACGCTTCATCTCCCATTTCTCCTACATGGCCACTCAAGTCCCTACACTCCCCGACTTGGTGGCGGAAAAGATGAAAGCGAACGAAGACTTTGTCACTTATGCCAACCGGTGGAGGTCCATGGCTTCGAGAGCTGACATTCCCATCCCAGAGTCCCAAGCTATAATCTTGTTGGTCACCAACACCACCCCTGTGCTCCGTTCCATTCTAATGCTAAGTGAGTTTCCTTCCTTCTCACATCTCTACAACCGAGCCAGGGTGATCGAAAATCAAATCAAGGACTCCTCTCTCCCACATTTCTTCGAAGGGAAGCCGAAGGCACGCAAGACTCCCGCGGCACCCACCACCGAGGGGGTGACCATCAATGAGTCTGTCAGTGCCTGCAGCCAGCCTTTGAGGCCTCCCAACAAATCCTCCCATCCTCCTTCCAACCCCTCCAATTCTTCTTCCAACCCTCACCAATTCCCATCTCACCCTTCTAAGCCTTACTCTGCTGTTCCCCCTCCTTCCGGATACACCCGACCTGGCCCCAAAAGGTCACACTACCCTCCTCTCCCTGAGACTCTCGAGGACGTGTTCTTCGCTCTCATGTCCTGCGATGCGATTCAACTCCCCCCACAAAGGGAGAACATCAATCCGAGGGTCGACACCTCCAAATACTGCCCATATCATAGGGCCCATGGTCACTTCATCTACAACTGCTTTACCTTCCGTGACTGGGTCTATGATATGAATGACCAAGGTAGGATCAACTGGGATGACGTTAAGGTGGCCATAGCCAAGTCTAGGTACACCAAAAGGGACCTTGGCATTTTTAGTAACCCTCTCCCCACTCATCAAATCAACAACCCCTCCTCATCCAAAACCCATGAGAATGTGCATACCATGGTACACTTAGGACCCCGGGTTGTGAGGAGAGAGCAACAGTGGGGGGTGGAAGGTTTTGAAGAATGGTACCCGTGTCCCACCTCAGAGTCTCAGGAGCCCTCCGCATCGGTAGATGCCATCTTAGAGGAAAGACCCTTGGTGCTCATCCGACCTCCTCAAGATGCCTACCCTACCATCCTCACTCCCCTTGCCTGTGAGTCGTCCACCAGACCTCTCCAGCTCCTTCGCCCTCAGTCTCAGGAGGCCGTGCATGTCACACTTCGAAACCGAATCATTCCTCCACATCCACAGCCATCCCAAGCTAAGGAAGATGATGGTCCTCCGCCCCCGGCTGGCACCGAATATGATATTCTCCAACATCTTGATAAGACGCCCGCAAGGGTGTCTATTTTAGAATTGATTCGGAGGTCGCCGTCACATCAATCCACTCTTCACCAATTCCTCCAGAAAATCATGGTTAACGATGATCTCCCTCCTAGTGGGGTCACTGGCGCCATTCTCTCCCTCACCCAAGGACCCTCAATCTCTTTTTCGGACAAGGATCTCGCCACCCCCGAGTGTCGTTCTCTCCCTCTTTGTCTCACCATCAACCTCAATGGGGTTTCGGTGGACTCTACTCTTATCGACACCGGGGCTTCTATCAATGTTTGTCCGATGAAGACCCTTAAGCAATTGGGTTTAGGGGAGGATAATCTGGAGAAGAGTTGCTCCACTATAGCCGCCTATGACAATTCCAAAAGAGTTGCCAAAGGCAAGATTGCTCTCAAACTAGAAGTCGGACCTGTCACCATGTCTACCGAGTTTCTAGTCCTTGATGTCGACCCGGCCTACAAGGCCATTCTCGGTCGTCCTTGGCTAGAACAAACCCTAGGGGTCCCTTCTACCGCCCACCAATGTTTCAAATTCCCTTTCAATGGGCGGGTAATCAAGATCAAGAGCATTCCTATTCTGGAGACCCTCAATGCGGTCACCACTGAACAAATGCCGCACCTTTTCATTCCGGATAAGGGGAAGAAGCCAGTCATGTCTCTCTTGGACTTCCCCACACCCTCTGAGCTTAGCCAACCTCCCCGGCCTATTGTAGAACCCCAGGCCCCATGTCTCCCGGGAAAAGGTTGGGAAGTGATGGCCAACATCGACTATGTTCATGGCCGCGGGTTAGGTACGAATGAAAAAGGAGAGACCCAGAGCATCCAAGCAATTAGGAGGTTGTTACCTAAGGCCGGTCTAGGTTTTCACCCAGACCCGGTCCATCCCGACCCGTTCATACCATATCAACCCCTTATCTGGACTCTAAGGGAGCATTTTGTTCAGGGGCCGACCCAGATGGGGACCAGGGAGCCCGTAATTGAAGAAATACCTTGCTCTGAGAGTGAGGATGAAGAAGAGGAAGAAGATGCCCAAATAGAAGACATTTCCGATGATTTTGGCCTCCTCTCCCTCTTTGCTTCTGATTTCCCTTCTCCCCCATCTTCTCCTCCACCTTCTTCATCTCCATCTCCTTCTATTTCTGCGTCTAATCTCCTTCTTTCCCCTCCTGTTCTCTCTCCATCCCTCATCTCGCCAGTCGAGGCTACCTTGAGTCAGCAACTCATGGTTCTTGGCCTTGACTCCAAAAAAAAAAACACCAATTTTGAAAATTGGAAATCCGAGGTCTCCATTGAGCACCCCTCCTCTCTGGAACCTCTTCCGCTCGGCCAGGGGCCGACGCTTTCCGGCCTAAGCTCCTCTTCCTCTTGCCCCTCTAGGGGCACTTCCCCTGTACATAGTTGTGTACATAGTAGTCCTGTAAATAGTGGTCTAGATTCTAGCTTAGAGTCAGGTCTAGAGGTTAGTCTAGAGTCTGGTTTAAGTCTAGGAGAGTCTAGTTCCTCTCAGCCATGTGTACGCAAGGAGAAGGGTAGGCAAGTTCCTCCCCGTTTTGTTATGGCCTTGGCTGAGAGATGTGCTAAGTTAAGTCAGGTGCCAGAATTTCTTGAGGATCCTGCTCTTGTAGAATCAGATTTTGAAGAAGGTGACTCCGAAGATGACGGTCTAGGTGTCTATCTGCTAGATTTTAATGAGGAGGGTGAGTCAGGAGATCCTGGGTTAGGAGAAGAGGACCCAGTGAGCTCCTATGTGGATGGCACAAAGAGGTTCGATGAGCCAACCATGGCTGCTGACGAGCCTACTAAAGAGGTCAACCTTGGCACTGAAGAATCCCCGAAGACAGTTTTGATTAGTGCCAACTTGAGTGCTGAAGAAGAAGAAGCTTTGGTATCCATTCTCAAAGAATTTTCCGACGGATTTGCTTGGTCTTACGAGGACATGCCGGGACTCGACACCTCTCTGGTTGAGCACCGTTTAGTCCTAAAAGCCGACGTAAAGGCCGTCAAACAAAAGTTGAGAAGGCTACATCCTAAGCTGGCACTCAAGATCAAAGAGGAGGTTGACAAGTTGCACAAAGCCAAATTCATTAGAGTTGTGCTATATCCACAGTGGGTAGCTAATATCGTCCCCGTAATGAAGAAGGACGGTAAGGTTAGGATCTGTATAGATTTCCGTGACCTTAATCGTGCTTGCCCAAAGGACGATTTCCCTCTCCCACACATAGATGTCCTAGTGGACAATACTGCCGGCTTCGAGCTGTTGTCGTTTATGGATGGTTTCTCTGGGTACAACCATATTCGCTTGGCGGAGGAAGACCAGGAGAAAACTTCATTTACAACGCCCTGGGGGACTTACTGTTACGTCGTCATGCCCTTCGGATTAAAGAATGCGGGAGCAACCTATCAAAGGGCAATGATGGCAATTTTTCATGACATGATGCATGTGCACATGGAGGTCTATGTGGACGATGTCTTGGTAAAATCAAAGACTCGACATGGCCATGCTGAGGTCCTCCGGGCAGTTCTCCAAAGGTCTAGAGAGCACAATCTTAAGATGAACCCCAAGAAGTGTGTCTTTGGTGTCTCTTCGGGGAAATTGCTCGGGTTCATAGTCAGTAAGCGGGGAATTGAAATTGATCCTAACAAGGCCAAAGCAATAATCGACATGCCTCCTCCTAGGAATATCAGAGAAGTTAGAGGGCTAATTGGCAGACTCCAGTTCATTCGGAGATTTATCTCCCAGCATTCAATCCGCTGTAAGCCCTTCTACGAGATGCTTAGAGGAGAGGCGAAGTTTAATTGGGACGATAAATGTCAGAAGGCCTTTGATGAATTGAAGAGCTATCTTTTTAATCCCCCTGTTCTCGCTCCTCCGGTCCCAGGTCGGCCTTTACTGCTCTATGTGTCAACCACTGAAGATTCAACTGGAGCAGTTTTGGCTCAATACGACGACGAGAAGAAGGAGAGAGCGGTATACTATTTATCCAAGTTGTTCAATGAGGCTGAAAAGAAGTACACCTCCATGGAAAGAACGTGCGCGGCCGTCATCTGGGTTGCCCAGAAGTTGAAGCACTATTTCTTGGCTCATGAAGTGAAACTTCTGGCGCGTATGGACCCCATTCGGTACTTGCTCGAGAAGCCCGTCCTGACTGAGCGGTTGATGAGGTGGCAAAGCTTCCTTAACCAGTTTGATATCACCTATGTCAACCAAAAGTCAATCAAGGGGCACGCCATAGCTGAGCATTTGGCCCACCACCCCTTACCTTTATATTCTCCCGTTGATGAAAGTTTTCCCGATGAAGAGTTAGGAGCCATTATTGATGGTGAACCTTCGTGGGTGCTTTACTTCGATGGGGCACTCAATTCCAAAGGGTGTGGGATAGGGGCAGTCCTCCTCTCTCCGGAAGGGATAGTCATTCCGCACGCCTATCAGTTAACCTTCCGAGCCACGAACAATGTGGCTGAGTACGAGGCTCTCCTAGTCGGGTTGAAAATGGCTTTATTGCTCGGAGTCAAGGAGTTAAGGATTATTGGAGATTCGCAGTTGATACTCCGGCAATCTCTTAGCAAGTACCAGACCCGGGACCCCAAGCTGAAACCATACCAAGAGTTGGTAGGAAAAGTAGTCCGGCAGTTTAGGAAGCTCACCCTAGTTCACACTCCTAGGGCCCAAAATATCCTAGCAGATTCCCTCGCTTCCCTCGCGTCTTCCATTCCCATTCCTTTGGGAAAGTCGTCTGAAACCGTCTCTGTTCAGAGGTTAAGAGTCCCTTCCCATGTCGATCCGTGGTTCTCTCAGCTTGTGCATCCTTCTCCATCCCTTCGGGTCCATGTGCTTTCCAAAGAGCCAGAAGTTGACCTTGAAGATGGCCATCCCTGGTATTTTGACATTGAAAACTTTCTCAAAGATGGATCCTTCCCTGACTATGCCACCTCTGCCGATAGACGGGCAATTCGCCGCGTCTCGGAGCGTTACAAGATCATAGGTGGCATTTTGTTCAAAAAGTCTCTCAGCGGGGTCTATCTCCGTTGCCTTGATGAAATCGAATCTCAAGATGTTGTTGAAGCCGCTCACTCTAGTGAATGTGGTGGCCATGTTAATGGTAGAGCAATTGCCCAGAAATTGCTAAGACACTATTATTGGCCCACCATGGAAGAGGACTGTCGCCATTTCGTCCGTCACTGTGCTAAATGCCAATTACACGGTGACAAAATTCATGCTCCTTCCTCTTCTCTTCACCCTCTCATCGCACCATGGCCTTTCGCCATGTGGGCATTCGATGTGGTCGGTCCTCTTGCGGACAGAACCGGAGAAGTCCGGAAGAAGTCCTTCATTTTGACCGCCACGGAGTATTTCACAAAGTGGGCTGAAGCAGAAGCATTCATAGAAGTCAAAGCTTCAACAGTCGTCAAGTTCATCAAGCGCAACATCCTTGCAAGATTTGGCGTGCCTCGGGACATCGTCACCGACAACGGACCGCAATTCACTTCACAGGAGCTTCGCGACATGTGTGGTAAATATGGTATTAACTTGCATCATTCATCACCATATTATCCACAAGGTAATGGACAAGCTGAAGCTACTAACAAAACTCTCATTAAAATCATAAAGAAAACATGCAAATCCACAACAATGCTGATGGCCAGATCGCTTGGTTGAAGCTCTTTGGGCTTATCGCACCTCGTCCGAACACCTACGGGGCAAACCCCTTATGCCTTGACGTACGGATCAGATGCGATACTCCCATATGAGATCTTCGTCCCTTCACTTAGAGTTCAATTGGATTCCGAACTTGATCCTGATCAACGTCGGGAAGCCTTGTTGGCACAACTTGAACTCTTAGATGAAAGGCGAATGATAGCGGCTGACCATGCACAGGTCTATCGTCAGAGAATTGCACGTTTTTATGCCAAAAGAGTTCTTGAGAGAAAATTCGAAGTGGGTGAAATGGTCCTTAAGCGTAAAATCTTAAAAGCACCAGGTCCCAGGAGCAAATTGCAAGAAAATTGGGAGGGTCCTTTTGTTGTCAAAGAAGCATACTCAGGGAACGCTTATAGGCTAGTGGATGCCGAAGGAGTTGAGCTAACACACCCTTGGAATGCGGTCTACCTCAAGAAGTTCTACCCTTAGTCAGTCAGTCAGTCCGTCAAGTCGGTCATTCATCACTTGTTAAGGTGTGGGTCTACTCTCTTTACTCTTCCACGTGGCCACTAGTCAGGTAGGGCTTATTCACACACCACACGATGTTAAGATATTACCCCTTGGCTAGAAAATCACTAGTACACTCGGGCGGTCTCATCCGGTCAATGTGTTTCCCCTATTCTTTTCCCACTCGGTCGTGTCTAGAAGCGGAACAAACTACGAGTAGGGGACCACCCACTCTCTTTTAAAAAGACAAGGTCACCATAAAACAGGGGCAACTAATGAAAGCAAGGGGCAAAATGTCAAATCAAGCTTCAATGGGGAAAAGAAAAGCCAAAAGGTCAAAAAAGGGTAGCAAAAAGTACGTACCCGGAAAAAGGTTGACCAACTCAAGGAGGTAGCAAAAAGTACGTGCCTCCACCCCAGAAATCAGAAATAAAATGAAAAATCCCCCCTGAAAACAATGGTTGACCAAGTCTGCTTGATATGAGATGTCGGTTTGGAAACAAAAAGTAGTTTGAACCAAAGTCCTACATGATTTTCTATACATTTCTTCCGATTTCTCCCACTAGGGGCAATTTGATTGTATAAGATCCCCCGTAGTGGAAAATGTCAAGAAGGCTAGGGGCAATGTCCAACATCAAGGAATTCATACACGTCCCTCCTCACTCTTGGCCTCTGTGGTTAAGTAGATCGTGTAAACCCTACACTGCAACATGTGATGAATATGTGTCTTAGAGTCTAAAAAAAAAAAAAAAATGCAAAAATGAAAAAAAACAACAAAAAGAGAGTCTTTTGATGTACATATTTCACGTTGTACATATTTTTTTTCCAAATTTTCTCCCTTATTTTCAAAAGCCAAAAAAAAAAAAAAATCCAAAATCCAAAAAAATTAGTGGTACCATATATATATGCTAACATTCTCCTTATTTTCTTATCAAAAAAAAAAAATCAATCAAGAAAACAACAAAACACAAAAAAAATGCATGTGCATATCTCCCTTCGGTTATTACATTCTTATCTTTGATTAGAAATTAGCCCCTTGACCAGATCTCAAGAAAGGTATATCGTAGGCAAGGGGCTAAAAACAGATCTACACTAACATGTTTCCTTTAAGTGTTGTGGATACAGGATGCAGGAACCAAAGAACAAGAAGCAAACCATTCAAGCACACAAGTCACAAAAATCCACAATATTCCACTATGATAATCAAGTCTGTGTACATATCATGACAGGGGCATACCCCTGGTGGTACAAAAACTCACTCATCTCTCTGCTCCCCCTCTGTAGGCCTCTGCCTACGGGAGCTGCTCACCTCCTCCTCCTCCCTCTCCCGACGCCGGTCTGGGAGAGGAGGTCTAGAAGCCGTGGACGCCTCGGGTCTCTGCAGCCCTCCTCGCACCACGGAGGGGTCCCCTAGCGACACGATGTCGTCAAGGGAGGCGAACGGTGATCCAGTCCTCGCCGGCGTCGCCTGCTGGGCCTGCCGCTGCTGCTCCCGGCGCTTCTTCAGCACCCGGTCCTTTAGGATCTCGTAATCCGCGGCGATCCGCGCCCGAGCCGTCTCGGCCTCCCTCTCCCGCTCTCGAGCCTCGAGCAGGCGACCCCTCATGGTGGCCCGGTCGTCCCTCAACTCCTCCATGGCTGTCACCATGGTCCGCCGCTGCGCATCAAAAGCAAAAGAGGATCAGTCTCGAACATGTGCAAGAAGGAGAAGAAGGAAGGAAGTGCCTTACCTCGGCCTTTAGAATGGAAATCCTCGCCTCTAGCTCCAGTCGCAAACTCTCCATCTGTGCCTGGAGAGTAGCCACATCTCCTCCCTGACGCTGCATGTCAAGGGGCAAACATGTTAGAACATTCAATAGACATTGAAAGAAAGTGCAAGTTTGATGTCTTACCTCAGCCCCAATCTCTCGAGCCTGCTCCTCAAGCTCCCGGACCCTCGCCTCCGCTCGGTCCAGCGCCCTCTGCAAACGGACCGCCAGATCCCCTCCGGCTGGCTGGGCAGACGAGCTTGCCCCTGCGTCCCGGCTCGCCTGCGCTCTCAATAGCTCTCCTCTCTGCATTCACAAAATCCTTGTCAGCAATCAAATCAATGACAATGTCAATTTCAAGATAGGTTGAGATGTTACTTACCAGTGTCCGAACCTCGGCCCAGAGCCTCGTCAGCTCCACCTCCTGCTCGGCCAATCGCCCCTCTAAGAGGCGGATGGCCTGTGACTCCGGCATCTGTCATGCACTTCAAGGTTAGAATCAATTCAAATTCAGATCCACCAATCAAGGCTTAGAGTTGCAAATTCACTCACCACTCGCCGGTCGAGCCGGAGTCGCCCGGCATACCGTGCCTGGAAGTCCTCCATGTAAGCCGAGCTGTCCTGGAGGTCCCTCTACTGGATCACCTGCTCACCTCCCTCGCGCCAGTACGCGACTGTGCTGCCGTGGTCTGCACCCCAGTCGCGGTCCTCGGCGAAGAATCGCCGGCGCGAGTGTCCCTCTCTCCCGAGGGAGGGCACCTCGATGGCCGGCTGGTGCCAGCCCAGTGTCCGCACCACCAACTCCAAATATAGTACCTCGCATGTCTCGAGGCACAGTAAGAGGAGGTGGCGGTCGAACAAGGGGCGACCTGCCGCCACCGCCGGGTGCGAGGCGTCCGCCTCCCCCGCGTATGGGGTCCACACCACCTGAGAAAAACAAGAAGACACTGGTCAGTAACATCAAATGCAGCAATAATTGAAAGAATGCAAGAGGTAGTTAAGAGTTTCATACCTGCTTGTGCGGGTAGTGGTCGAGCGCGACCCGCATGTCTCCGGCCCTCCTGTCAGTGACCCTGGGGTCCGGGGCCACCTCCCACCTCGTCATGAGAGGCACCATCATCTGGCGCCCCTCTACCTGTGTCCCGCGTCCCATGGGGAAGCGGGTGTAACCCCAGATCTGCAAGGCAGCAAAAAGAATGGTCAGTAAGGCAGTTAATCAGTAAAAAAAAATCAATGATGAGCTTTAAGGGAAAATTGCGTACCTGAAGGAAGGGGGTGAAGCCCCCAGTGCTCTGTGAACGCTGCGAGCTACTGGGTAGAAGTGAAAACAGATGTCCTAGCATCGCAGCGCCCCAAGCATACCTCCCCGCCTACGCCAGATCTCGAAGAAGCAGCACGAACTTGCAGTTCATCTGTGATGACTGCGTCGCGAACAGCAGGCGTCCGAAGAGGTAGCTAACAAAAATCCGCACCGAGCGCTCCTCGCTCCAGTCTCCTAAGTCGAGCGCCCCCCGCACCCTGGCGGAGAACTCCTCCAACGTCTCCAGGGGCCTCTCCGCCCTCCTCTCAATCCAACTGCCTCCGACAGCGATCCGAGTAGGATGCTCCGGATCGGTCTTCTCCTCCCCGCCACAAACTCTGGCCCCAACAGCTCTACTATGTCGTCATGATAGTCCCTCCTCTCCAGTCCGACTACCGGCTCCCCCTGAACCGACAGTCCCGTCAGATACGCCACATCCTCCAATGTGGGTATCATATGACCCCAAGGCATGATGAATGCCTTGCAGTCCTCCTTCCATCTCTCCCTCAACGCCTCTAGGTACGGTACATCTAAATGGAAAGGGCGTACCGATAGGAGATGTCCGAACCCCATCCTCGCTATCTGGGCCTGCTGGGTCTCCGGAAGTGCCCTGTACCACGCCCAGCACAGGTCCCAAGTCACCCTGCTCCTCATTCGGCCCTTACCCTGCAGAAAACACAGAAAGATTAACGTCAGTATCGATTTCCGTTCATTAACAATTGGCGTCAAGGGGTGGCCGCTTACTCACAGTCGGCGTCCAGTGGTCACCGTCAAGTTCCATTGTCGACGTCCGGACCATTGTCGTCAAGTTCACCTTGGTGGAAAGGGGTTGAACGCCAGAAGGAACTCGACGGCAACCGATGTTGCCGTCAAGTTCCTGTCTGACCCGACGGAACTTCCCCTGTTTTCCCCTCTTTTCACCAAATCAAAATGCATCCACTGAGGTTTTAGGGTACTCACCCGGGGTCGTCGAGGTGCTTCCGCCTCCGTCTCGTCTCCTCCTTCGGTCTCGTCCCCCTCCGGTACATCCTCCACCGCCACTTCTTCTTCTTCCTCCGTCGTAGCCATCTCCACCTCTTCTTCTTCCTCCTCCGATTGGCGACAGCCCCGGATGATGCCTCTCTTTTCCCTCGTCCTCATCGTGGTCGTGAGCAAGGTATGGGTTCGGTTTTTTCTTCTCCAGGTGCTTGGGAAGATGGAATGGCGCCGGGAGAAGGCTTCGGTTCAAAAAAAAGGCAGTTTTCTGGTTTAACGTCAACCTCTGGCCGTCTAACTTTATCTGGTGTCAACCGCAGGCCGCGAACGTACACTTGGCGGCTAGGGTGTGGACGTCAATGGCCCTTCAATGTCAGGCCTCGAAGTCTGGTCAGCGACCATGTTTGGCCGTCTAAGTTGAATGTCGACGGCCATGGATGTGGACGTCAATCCTTAGTTTCTTTGGTTGGCGACCGGTGTCTGGACGTTTACCAGAGGTTGGCGGCCATCGATGTTGACGCCAAATACTTCGCGCTCAGTCCTCACAGCACAGTCTTTTGAACATCTTTGAGGTCATTTTATCACATTCCATTCCACACGTCAATCAATTCAAGTCAATTGAACACAAATGCAAAAAAAAAAAACCATCCTTATTCATCTAATTGTGTTACACTTATTCAGATCTGAAAAGTACATCACTTTGCCCTGCAGGCCATGAAATAGCCACAAGCAACGGGAAGAATGCTATAATTGTATTCCTCATACTTCCGGATCTCTTCCTGATTCTCCTGAACAGCCAAACCCACTTTCCTGCTCACTGTATGTCTCGTCCAAACCTTCATCGCTTTCTTCATCAGCCTCTCATTTCTTCCGGTGACTATCATGTCGATGCCGTTGAATGAAATGGGAATTCCCCGTGGAATCCCAAGCTGACAGTGGCACCGATGTGGCTGGTACACCACCATTCGATATGCTCCAATCAACCATAAATCTTTGTCTTCCCTGGTCCGCGCTCTGAACTCAATAGTCCTCATGAACAGTGGCCTCACGATGAACTCATCCATGCCCAGATATGCTAAGTGATCTCTCCAAGCGTCTCGGCCCTTCAAGTGCGCGGTCACACACTTGATCTCATCCTCTGGCTCGTACCATGCCCTGCTACAATGCACTGAACTCCGAAGGAAGACTCTGGAGGGGGTAGGTTGTGCATCAGCAAAATCAAACTTTAGATGAGTTTCCATCCATACCTGGAGCAGAAACAAACTCCCGCACGTGCGTCCGCCTAGGCTCATGGTGGTGAGCGAACTGTATAGGTGGGCCAGCACTGCAGGGGCAAGTGACTGCCCGCGTCACAGCAGATACAGTACTCCGACATGCTCGTAGAGGATGAAATCGCCACTCGTGGGGAACAGGAAAACTCCAGCCAGGCAGAGTGTCAATCCCCGGGTCGCCCTCTCTCCGCCACTTTCCCTCGCATGCTGGATCAACCACCAGGCCAGCCGGTCTAGGAAGATCCCGTTCTTGTTCGTCATCCGCAACACCTCCTTCTTGTCTCGTACAATGTCCGCGAGGATCTCTTCCCACGGGGGGAGAGGAGTCGCTGCATCGTACTCCAGGCACCGCTGCCACCCCAGGAACAGTTCCACCTCCTCCAGCAACACGCTCGCCTCGAAGCCCTGGAACACGAATGTGTGCGTGTGCGGGTGCCACCTCTCCACTAACGCCCCCAGGGCGTCAAATCCCCACCACACATCCTTCATGTTCTTCGCCAAAACCACCATGAAATTCAAATGCCACATTCCGATGAAGCTCCGCATGTCCAGTGTGATAGCGTTCACCAGGTTCACAAGACAGAAAAAGGCTCGTACCTGGCCTTGGCTTGGGAATGCGGGGATCTCCTGCATGAAGGCGGGGTTTTGTAAGAGTGCTGTTTGGGGCGTTTTCAGCCCAGGAAAGAGTAGAATCAATCATTGCTTACCTCCCCGTTGGCTAGACGTGTGCTCAGGTGTCCCGGAACTTCGCTCAGACTTCCGGGGTTCGCGCCTGCGGATCGTCCGGTTGATGAAGAGGCCATCTTGCTATGCTTTTCTGTCTCTCTGCTCTCTGGTTCACAGCAGGAGCAGGGAGGGACGGAGGTAGAAGATGGTAGAGTCCCTATGGACTCCCATCACCTACATTTTCGGTCTGATCCGCTGTCAGGTCGGCGTCCAGATCGGTGGACGTCAGTTCCATGTTGGCGGCCACACCTGTGGACGTTAATAAGTGTACTGGCGGCCATCGATGTGGACATTTACTGACCGGAAGTTTTTAATTCTTAATCTTTATATGGCCATTATCCTTTATCTTGTGCTTCGAGCTGTTTGCAGATATCTTAAGCACAGGCCGCGCTTCAACTTCGGAACGCTCATGCGACCTTGAGCGTTACAGGTATGTCTAACATAGGACCCCACCAGAGGCGAATAACTTGGCGACCGTGAACCCTGAGTTCCCCTTCACCAAAAACCATGATGGGTTTGCGATCTCTCAGTTATTCGTATGGCCTTTAGAATTTTCCTCTGGTGCTAACTTGCATTTTAGATAGGCAACCCACACCAGCATACATCTTCACTGCTAACATTCTCTTATTAACACTCCAAAAAAAAAAATGGTGATTTTCCTCGATTATATGATTGCTCCATGCCTCCCAGCTCAGGTAGCCTACTGGGTCCGCTCTTCATGACTATCCAGGTTGATATCGGGTTTTTGCTGCCCCCCTTCTCTACTTGTCCCACCGTGCTTTTCACAAATGATCATTCCAGCCTTATTGAGTTTACTTGAGCCTTCGCCAGCCGCGAGCTTAATTTCGGACTTCAGGCTTTCCAAGCATGTGATTCCAGTTAGAATCTTTTGATAATTCTTTGAGAGATCAACCAACTCCTTGTCTTTGTGACCTCCTAAATTCGGGACCGACGTCCTGATTAGGCTAGCGAGCCCGCGAGCTCCGGTTACGAGACCCTCCTGATTCAACCGTCATATTACAACTCCTTTGACTCAGACACGCCGGAAACTAGTCAAAGTCCGACACGGCCATGCCAGGGACCCTGCCATTGGGTCGCAGTTGTAGTTACACGGGTAGATCATCCTTTTCATACCCCTATTTGTCTCTCAGACGATTCGTCATTTGTTTCTAGCTTGTCTCTTTCGTTTGGTTCGCTAGAATTCCTATCCTCGGAGATGGCCCTTCTATTAAATCTCCGCGTCTTTTGTTTACCGAGACACCAACCTTTCAGTCCGCTCTGCTCCCTTGCAAGACCGGACGTCTCGGAGGGGCATTTGTAGACGCGAGATTTGGCCCATCTCCCGCAAGGCTATTTGGCCCATTAAGCCTCGTTTGACCATGTGTTGACCAGCCTCGGATCCCATATAGATGGCAGCATCGATGGCCGCCGACTACAGGTTGGCGGCAATCACCCTGGACGTTGACCAAGTTAGCGTCCACCTCTCTGGACGCCTGCATGAGGTTGGCGGCCTGATCCCTGGACGTCAATAGGTTTACCAGGTCTGCGCAACTAACCCGAGATTCCAGCCCACTTGCCCATTGTCTCGCCCATGCAGCGCATGTGGCCGTTCCCAACGGGTATATGGGCCACCTAGGCAGTCCTTTGACCCAGTAAAATCCTACATGGCCTCTACCCATTGGTTGGAGCATTTAGCCATGGATTGCCAAGTGTGTAAGTGTGTTTCTTCACACTTAGCATCCTAGGCACTCCAACCCCGAGCTCCACTGCCTATTTAACACCCCCTTGAGCCCTCTGAACCAAGGGAGAGAGGCTGGACGTCCTTATGCTGAAGCTTTGAGAGAGGAGAGAGAAAATCTCACCCTACCTTCCATCACTCATCCTCTTCACTCTCTCCACATTCTGGACGTTCAGGAGGCTTACTTTGGAGCTGGAGGAGCCCTTGCAAGGAGCCACAACACCAACAACAAGGATCTACATCTCCTTCCCTCTCTCTTCTCTTACTTATCTTTTAGCTAGCTTGCATGTTGCACACACCTTCCCACTCACACTAGGCACGTAGGTTATCTTCCTACACACCTAGAAAGGGGTTTCCCAACCAAAAACGGAGGGAAGAAGGGTGGTCATAGCATTTGGCCACCCCTCTTCTCAAGTCCGCAACCGGTACGGGACTCGCCTTTTGGGCTTTCCTTTCTTTCTCCTGAACATTTTCTACACTGCATTTAGTCTAATAGAGGTTTGTTTGTGGCAGGAACATTATGAACGTGACCGTGGAGCTCTCCTCCTTTGGCCGGCCGAAGAAGGAGAAGTTGGAGCCCCATCTCCGCCCGCTGCGTGAGGCCACTGCACCGACGTGATCATAGAAACTCCTTGGGCACAGGTAAGGCCCTGGCGATCACAAATCTCCTCTTTCATCTCTGGTTTTCTTTGTTTCCTCCTCAGTCAACCTAGTCAACCGGGGAGTCAACCAAGTCAACCAACAATCCATTGTCGCCAACGAGAGACCAGTGACGTTCGCGAGCACCCGGAGGACATCCACCGTCGACAACGGGGACACGGACGGGAGGCGAAACGGATCATCTACAGTGAGTTCTTACTCACTTCGAGCTATATAGATGAAGCTCCTGTTATGATTGAAGGGAACCAGATGCCGGGTCGGTTGTATGCCCTGCAGTTGTCAGATTATGATATCATTCTGGGTATGGATTGGCTTGAGATGTATGGAGCAATGTTAGATTGCAGAAAGAAAAGGATCAGATTTTGTCATCCTAATGGTGCAGTGTTTGAATTTCAAGGTATGCCTTTTTATACCTCCAAGTTTCTAATTTCTGCAATTAAGCTAGAAAGTTGATTAATGATGGGTGTGTGGCTTATTTAGCCTCAGTAAGTTTGGTAGAAGCCAGTCAGCCAATGGAAGCAGTTCCCGTGGTTAGGGAATTTGCTGATGTTTTTCCGGAAGATTTGCCTGGTTTAGCTCCACACAGAGAGGTGGACTTTTCTATTGAGTTGCTTCCAGGTACCATGCCGATTTCTAAAGCCCCATATCGGATGGCACCAGCAGAACTTAAAGAATTGAAAAAGCAATTAGAAGAATTGTTGCAGAAGGGTTTTATTAGACTGAGTCATTCCCCGTGGGGAGCGCCGGTTTTATTTGTGAAAAAGAAAGATGGAAGTTTTCGGATGTGCATTGATTATAGAAAATTGAATGATGTGACCATCAAGAATAAGTACCCGTTGCCGAAGATAGATGATTTATTTGATCAGTTGCAATCAGCTAAGGTGTTTTCTAAGATTGATTTAAGGTCCGGGTACCATCAGTTGAGAATCAAAGAGGAGGATATAGATAAGACAGCGTTCAGAACCAGATATGGTCACTATGAGTTTGTGGTAATGCCTTTGGGTTGACTAATGCTCCTGCAGGTTTTATGGATCTGATGAATAGAATTTTTCATCCATATTTAGATCAATTTATTGTGGTCTTTATTGATGATATTCTAATTTATTCAGCATTTGAAGAGGAGCATGCAGCTCATTTGAGGTTTACCTTGCAGTTGTTAAGAGATAACCAGCTGTTTGCTAAATTTAGTAAGTGTGAATTCTGGTTAAGGAAATTCAGTTTTTGGGTCATGTTATTTCAGCCAAAGGAGTAGCAGTAGACCCGAGTAAAGTGGAAGCTGTGTCTAGGTGGGAAGTGCCTAAGTCAATAACCGAGATTAGAAGTTTTCTGGGGTTGGCAGGTTATTATAGGCGCTTTATTCAGATTTTTCTAAGATTGCAGCACCTATGACTAGATTGACCAGAAAGGGTGTGCCTTTTGTGTGGTCCGGTGAATGTCAGAGAAGTTTTATGGAATTGAAGAAAAGACTCACATCAGCACCTATATTGACATTACCAGCAGGGAGTGGTGGTTTTGTGTTGTATACTGATGCGTCAAGGAGAGGTCTTGGCGCAGTGCTTATGTAGCATGGTAAAGTGATAGCCTATGCATCCAGCAACTGAAGCCAGCAGAAGAAAATTACCCCACTCATGATTTAGAATTAGCTGCAGTTGTGTTTGCTTTGAAAATGTGGAGACATTATCTGTATGGCGAGAGATTTGAAATTTTTACAGATCATAAAAGCTTGAAGTATATCTTCTCGCAGAAAGATTTGAATCTTCGTCAACGCAGATGGGTTGAATATTTGAAGGATTATGATTTCAGTTTGGCTTACCATCCGGGTAAGGCCAATGTTGTAGCTGATGCCTTGAGCAGAAAGGCATATATGAATCTGATGATGATTAAAGAATGGAAGTTATATGAAGAGGTAGCAGAGAATTCCTTGTATGTGCCCAGCAGTCAGCGACGGGCAATTCTAGCTGCTAGTGCAGTAGAGCCGTCTTTGTATTGGCAAATTATTGAGGCTCAGAGAGCAGATGTAGGTCTACCTGAAATTGTAAAAATGGAAGGAGTTTCTATTGATGATAATTGTGTGGTCAGGCTTAGGGGCAGGTTGTTTGTTCCTGCAGAGAGAGAGGTGAAGCAGCGAGTTCTGGAAGAGGCTCATAAATCTAGGTACACTATTCATCCGGGTAGTACTAAAATGTACCATGATTTAAGAAAGCATTTTTGGTGGCCTCATATGAAGAAAGAAATAGCAGAATTTGTGGCAAGATGTGCTATCTGTCAACAGATTAAAGCAGAGCATCAGAAGCCTGGAGGTCTATTGCAACCGTTGCCTATTCCACAGTGGAAATGGGATGATATCGCAATGGACTTTGTGGCAGGTTTACCAAGGTCGAGTTCAGGGCATAATGGAATATGGGTGTTTGTTGACAGATTGACTAAGGTGTGCAGATTAGTGGCAGTGAGTATGTCTTGGACAGTGGACAGGTTGGCAAATATTTATGTTGAAAGAATTGTTCCACTGCATGGTATTCCGAAGACTATTGTATCTGATAGAGATCCAAGATTTACTTCTGGTTTTTAGAGAAGTCTGCAGAAAGTAATTGGTTCTGAATTGAGATATAGCTCCGCTTATCATCCCCAGACAGATGGTCAGACAGAGAGGACTATTCAGACAATTGAAGATATGTTGCGGGCTTGTTGTTTAGTTTGGGGAGGTAGTTGGGAGCATCATTTGGGAATAGTTGAGTTTGCCTACAATAATAGTTATCATACCAGTCTTGGGATGGCACCGTATGAAGCTTTATATGGAAGGCCATGTAGAACCCCATTGAATTGGCATGAAGTGGGAGAAAGGCAATTAGTGGGTCCTGAATTGATTCAGCAAACCACTGAAGTAGTGAAGCTTATTAAAGAAAAATTGCAGGCAGCTCAAAGTAGGCAGAAAAGTTATGCAGATGTGCGGAGGAGACCACTTCAGTTTGAGGTGGGAGATTTTGTTTTTCTGAGAGTTTCCCCGAGTAAAGGTATTATGAGATTTGGCAAGTCTGGGAAGTTGAGTCCAAGATATGTGGGACCTTTCCATGTGATTGAAAGAATTGGGGAAGTAGCTTATAGGCTGGATTTGCCAGCTGATTTTACAGATGTGCATGATATTTTCCATGTCTCCATGTTGAGAAAATGTATTGAAGATCCAGCTCAAATAATTAGATATCAAGGTGGTGACCTGAGGCCGGACATGACTATGCCAGAGTATCCGGTGTAGATCACAGATCGAAAGATAAAGAAGCTGAGGAATAAAGAAATTGAGCTAGTTAAAGTGAGATGGGAAAATAGATTAGGTGGTGAGGATACATGGGAGTTGGCCGCGGAAATGGCTAAAAGGTATCCCTATCTGTTTGAATAAGCTTGTGTATTTTCTTTTTAGATGATAGTACTTGTAAAAGTGTGTTGGTATGAGTTGTTTAACTTCGAATTGTGTTATGAATTTCAAGGTCGAAATTTTCTTTTTAGATGATAGTAATGTAACGTCGCGTGTATTTCGGATCCATGCAGATCGTGTGTATTGTGATTGTGGCGGCCGTTGTGAGGCCAGTGTGAGTCGGTTGTGTGGAATGCTTGGTGTGAATGTGTGGTTTGAGCAGGTGAAGAGTAGGGTTGGTCCTGAAATGAAACAGGACCTGCTGCTGTTCAGTTGAAGTTGGCGGCCAGGGGTGGTCGTTAACTTTTGGCGTCCATCTTAGTGGACGTTTACTGCATGAATTTGGCGGCAGTAGATGTGGACGCAGAGGGTGGCGGTTGCTTTTGGCGGCATGGGGGTTGATGCCAACCTGAGAATGGTGCAGGTTATAGGCTCACCCGAGGGCAGTTCTCTCAGCTCTCACTCATTCCCTCTTGCCCCAGCTTGCTGCCCCCGAGTCTTTGAAGCTTCCAACAGGTACCGAGGAGTAGTTGGACGATCGTAGAACGCGTGGCGTCGCTTAATTGCGCGAGGAAACGTCGCGGCGTGGTGCAATTCGCGTGGGAGCTCGCGGAGGACTCGGCGTGAACCGGGGGATTGCAGGAGATTCTAACGCGTTCTGAGGTAGGGGACGAACCCGTTTAGCTCCGTAGAAACATTAAAACACATCATAACCACTTGAACCAGCATGATAATGCATGTTTGGATAGAGTTGCACCATACGGGGATAATGGGTGGTTTGAGTAGTTTAACGTACGAAGCATGTTATAATGGGTTGTATTGGGTACTGGTATGCTAAAGGAACTACATTTTTATGTTTTTCTGTAGTTAGAACAGTTAGAAAACCCGCAGAGCCGGATTAGGGTTTCTGCAGGGTTTATGGCCGAAGAACTTGGCTTCAAGATCGCTTGTCGCCAAGATCCTCAGCCAGGAGGTTAACGGCCAGGACCCTTGCCGTTGACTCCCTGTAAGCGGCAGTCGATGTGGCCGCCTACCTCTATATGAGCAGAAATGACTAAGTATAGTATTTATCGTTATTGCATGTGTGTTGACACATGAGGTGCACTGAGTGCACACGGTTCTCGTGTTTAGCATACAAAGTATACAGTTAGCTATCTACTTTAGTGACTGCGTGTTGTTTACGTGAGTCAGTTGGGTTCACGTGGAGTGGACCATGGTTACTTGTAGTTTACGTGAGGTTTCACGTAGTTTGTGTGTGACGTGCACGTGGTTCTGTGTATGTGGCGAGTAGTACGACGCCTACCGTGGTTACCTCTCCAGTTGGGTACCCCAGGTTCTTTGTGAGCCAGGCTGTTAGCTCGGGGCTTTGTCCTGGTACTTGTGTTGTACCGTCGAGGTCTGTGTCGTCTGACCTGGACACCATCACTCATGTGTTGAGTTGTACGTCAGGCTGAGGGAAAGACGACAGTGGGACAGTGACACTTGTGTTTGTTTTTAGTCACTTGTAGCGCGCTCGTAGTTGGGGGTACGGACACCAGTAGACGTACTGGACCCCAACTAGTCCTTTTCCAGTGCCTCACTCTAGCGAGCCCAGGCCAGGGTCTCTGGAGGTGCCAGGCATGGGCCTGTGACCGTGTGGTCTGCAGGTGGTGGTGTTTAGTTGGTCTCCACAGTTGCTTGACCTTTTTACGTGGAGCGGCAGCTGGACCTTTCGTTCGTGGCTGCGAGACTGAGAGGTAGACCTGTGTTAGTTGTCCGAGTCAGTTTCTGGTGTCGCGAACCAGTTCACGTGGCTCGTGTTGGCTGTCTCTACTTTAGCTTGTACACCTGTACTGGTTTGCCGTTTAATTATTACTGTTGTTTCTCGTAGTCGGCAGACAGTGAGTACTTTTACAGCTTTACTTACCTGCTTAGCTGTTATATTAATTGTTGGTGCTGTTTACTATTCGTACTCGTGGTGTTTGTTTCGCTCGGTTTTGGGGGAGTTCCCTACTGAGCCAGTGACTAGAGAGGCTCACCCCTACCCCCACAGGTGAGAGCGAGGAGGACGTCTCTCGTCCGACGTCCAGTTCCGGGCCGCGTCGTAGCGGTGCAGGGTCAGCACCTCCAGCAGAGTAGCTCTAGCAGTGTAGTTTTGTAGTTGTTTACTTTCTTCAGTTGTACCTCGGGGTATGCCCCAGGCTCTTGTACTTCTTTTTAGTTTTTTGGAAATTTGGCTATGTAAACTTGTGAAATATATATGAAATGTGGTGTGTTCCTTTATGTTTACACGGACTGTGGTTTGGTTTCCCTTGCGAGGCTTCGGCCCGTTCGCGGGAGGCGGACTCGGATCAAGTACGTTATTGGTTTAACGGGCTTGGCCGAGGCGATCCGTCACACCATTGCTTCTATCACTATTACAATTACCATTACTGTTACCACCGTTATTTCTACTCCTACCATTATTATAGTTTCCTACCATTGATTCTACCACCATTTTGGAGTCAGAAACGACATCTTATCACGTACTGCAATAAGGGGCGACGAGCGCCTCTGAGTGCCGATTTCGAATTGGGGTCTTATAAGCGATTCCAACAACCGAGTAGAAAGTTATGCCCGTTTGACCAAAGGGGTGTCGTATTCGATCGCATCGGGAGGCTAGGATCAGGCTCCCGAAGCGAAATTTGGGCATCGAAGAGGAAATCTCCGAATCCGACCAAGTGCTGTCTGTGTCGATGTACTGATTCCGAATTTGGGTCTCGCATCCGGTTCCGGTCGTCGGGCGAAGGAATATCCGTATCTTACTGAAGGGGTGCGATAATCGGTGTACTAGTACACACGCTCCGCAGTGGAATTTTTGGCTCGGATTGGAATTCCATGAAACCAGCCTCTTGTCGACCGTCTCGGAGTGCCGATTCCGAATTGTGGTCACATAGGTGATTCCGATAACCGAACGGAAAGTTATGCCCAGTTCTATCACTGAAGGGATGAGAATAATCCTAAATGGGTGAATATATTGGCGATGTTCGTGCAGCCATATTTGTGACCTGGGGAGGAGTTCTCGCACCGAGATGAGCACAACTTCCGATCGTCGTGATAGGCTAACTCTGATTTGCGGCCTCTCAAGTGATTCGTGTGATCGAGGGAAATGTTACTGCCAGAAAATCTTGGAAACAGGGAGTTCGTTGGCAGAATCACAATTTGGAGTGGAAAACAAAGGATTTTTGAGTTGGAAAGGACACCTAATCGCCAATGACAATAAGGGGCGACGAGCGCCTCTGAGTGGCGATTCCGAATTGAGATTTTATAAGTGATTCCGATAATCGAGCGGAAAGTTATGCTCGTTCGACTGAAGGGGTATCGTATTTGATTGCATTGGGAGGCTACGATCTGGCTCTCGGAGCGGAATTTGGGCGTCGGAGTGGAAATCTCCAAATCCGATCTAATGCCATTTGGGTCGATGTACCGATTTTGAATTGGGGACTCGCAGATGGTTTGGGGTCGCTGGGCGAAGAAATATCTACGTCTTACTGACGGAGTGTGATAATCGGTGTACTAGTAGACAAGCTCGGCGGTGGAATTTCTGGCTCGAAATGTAATTTTGTGAAACTAGCCTCTTGTCGACCGTCTCGGAGTGCCGATTTCGAATTGTGGTCACATAAGCAATTCCGATACCCGGACGAAAAGTTATGTCCAATTCTTTAACTAAAGGGGTGTGAATAATCCAGAAGGGATGAATATATTGGCGATGTTCGTACACCATATTTGTGACCTGGGGAGGAGTTTCTCACACAGAGATGAGCACAACTTCTGATCGTCGTGATAGGACGACTCTGAGTTGTGGCCCCACAAGTGATTCGCGTGATTGAGGGAAACGTTACTGTTAGAAAACATTGGAAACGGGGAGATCGTCAGCTGGAATCGCAATTTTGGAGTGGGAAACGATGGAGTTTTGAGTCAGAAATGTCATCTTATCGCCAACAGCAGTAAGGGGCAACGACCTGCTCTTAGTGCCGATTCCGACTTAGGGTCTTATAAGCGATTCCGATAACTGACGGAAAGTTATGCCCGTTTGACCGAAGGGGTGTCGTATTCGATTGCATCGAGAGGTTGCGATAGGCTCTCGGAGCGAAATTTGGGCGCCAGAGCGCAAATCTCCAAATCCAACCTTGTGTCATCCGGGTAGAAGTGTCGATTCCGAATTGGGGCCTCGCGGGTAGTTCCTGTCTCCAGGCGAGGAAATATTCGCATCTTACCGAAGGGGCGCGATAGTCGGTGTACTAGTACACATGCTCTGCGGTGAAATTTTCAGATCACAATGGAATTCCGTGAAACCACCCTCTTGTCGATCGTCTCGAAAAGTCAATTCCGAATTGGGGTCACATAAGTGATTCCGATACCCGAGCGGATAGTTATGCCCAGTTCTTTCACTGAAGGGTGAGAATATTCCTAAATGGG
This sequence comes from Colocasia esculenta, assembly GCA_014218235.1. Classification (NCBI taxonomy): domain Eukaryota; kingdom Viridiplantae; phylum Streptophyta; class Magnoliopsida; order Alismatales; family Araceae; genus Colocasia; species Colocasia esculenta. Next base: position 180,196,056 of record CM024755.1, on the reverse strand, counting down.
TGAATATATAGACTATGCTCGTGCAGCCATATTTGCGACTTGGGGAGGAGATGTCACAATGATATGAGCACAACTTCCAATCGTCGTGATTGGCCGACTCTGAGTTGCGGCTCAACAGTGATTCGCATGATCGAGGGAAATGTTACTGCAAGAAAATCTTGGAAACGAGGAGATCGTCGGTTGGAATCGTAATTTTGGAGTGGAAAACGAAGGATTTTCGAGTCGGAAATGATGTCTTATCGGCAACGGCAAAAGGAGCGACGAGTGCCTCTGAGTGCCAATTCTGAATTGGGGTCTTATGTATGATTCCGATAACCGCGCAAAAGTTGTGCCCGTTTGACCGAAGGGGTGCTATATTCGATTACATCAGGAGGCTGCGATCAACCTCCCGGAGCAGAATTTGGGGGCCGGAGCCGAAATCTTTGAATAAAACCTAGTGTCGTCTGATTCGAAGTGTCGATTCTGAATTGGGGACTCGCGGGCGGTTCTGGTCGCCAGGCGAAGAAATATCCGCGTCTTACCAATGGGGTGCGATAATTGGTGTGCTAGTACATATGCTCTGCGGGGAAATTTTTTGGCTCGGAATGGAATTCCTTAAAATAGCCTCTTTTCGACCATCTCGGAGTGCTGATTTCAAATTGTGGTCACATAAGCGATTCTGATACCCGATCGGAAAGTTTTACCCAATTCTTTAACTGAAGGGTGAGAATAATCCGGAAGGGGTGAATATATCGGCGATGTTTGTGCAGCCATAATTGCGACCTGGGGAGCAGTTGTTGTGTCGAGATGCGCAACACTTCCAATTGTTGTGATAGACCTACTCTGAGTTGCGGCCCCACAAGTGATTCGCGTGATCGAGGGAAACGATACTGCTAGAAAACCTTGGAAACGGGGTGATCGTCGGTTGGAATCGTAAATTTGGAGTGGGAAACGAAGGATTTTCAAGTCGAAAATGACATTTTATCACCAATGGCCATAAGGGACGACGAGCGACTCTAAGTGCCGATTCCGAATTGGGGTCTTATAAGAGATCCCTATAACCGAGCGTAAAGTTTTGCCTGTTTGACCGAAGGGGTGTCATATTCGATCACATCGGGAGGCTGCGATCAGGCTCCCAGAGCGGAATTTGGGCGCCGGAGCGGAAATCTCTGAATCTGACCTAGTGTTGTCCAGGTCGAAGTGCTGATTCTAAATTGGGGCCTAGCAAGTGGTTCTGGTCGCCGGGCGAGAAAATATCTGCATCTTACCGAAGGGGTGCGATAATCGGTGTACTAGTACACACGCTCTGCAGTAGAATTTTTGGCTCAGAAAAGAATTATACGAAACTGGCCTCTTATCGATTGTCTCAGAGTGTCGATTCTGAATTGTGGTCAAATAAGTGATTCTGATACCCAGGTGGATAGTTATGTCCAGTTCATTCACTGAAGATTTGCATGATCGAGAGAAACGTTACTGCTAGAAAACCTTTGAAATAGAGAGATAGTTGGCTGGAATCGTAATTTTGAAGTGGGAAACGAAGAATTTTCGAGTTGGAAATGGCGTCTTATCGCCAACGGAGATAAGGGGCGACGAGCGCCTCTAAGTGCCGATTCCAAATTACGGTCTTCTAAGAGATTCCTATAACCGAGCAGAAAATTATACCCATTTGACCAAAGGGGTGTCGTATTTGATCACATCGGGAGGCTGCGATCAGGCTCTCGGAGCGGAATTTGGGCGCCGGAGCAGAAATCTTTGAATCTGACCTAGTACCATTTGGGTCGAAGTGTCGATTCCGAATTGGGGCCTCACGAGCGGTTCCAGTCACCGGACGAGGAAATATTCGTGTCTTATCGAATGGGTGCGATAATCAGTGTACTAATACACACGCTCCGCAGTGGAATTTTTGTCTCAGAACGGAATTTCGTGAAACTAGCCTCTTTTAGACCGTCTCGGAGTGTCGATTCCAAATTATGGTCATATAAGCGATTCTGATACCCGGGCTGAAAGTTATGCCCAGTTCTTATACTGAAGGAGTGAGAATAATCTGAAAGGGGGGAATATATCGGTGATGTTCGTGCAGCCATATTTGCGACCTGGGGAGGTGTTCTCGCGTCGAGATGAGCACAACTTCCGATTGTCGTGATAGACCGACTCTGAGTTGTGGCCCCACAAGTGAGTTGTGTGATCGAGGGAAACGTTATTGCCAAAAAACCTTGGAAACGAGGAGATCGTCGGCTGGAATCGCAATTTTGGAGTGGGAAATAAAGAATTTTCAAGTCGGAAATGGCGTCTTATCTCCAACGGCAATAAGGGTCAACGAGTACCTCTGAGTGCCGATTCCAAATAGCGATTCTGATAACCGAGTGGAAAGTTATGTCCGTTTGAACGAAGGGGTGTCGTATTTGATCACATATCGGGGGGCTGCGATCAGGCTCCCGGAGCGGAATTTGAGTGCAGAAGCAGAAATCTCCGAATCCGACCTAGTGTCGTTCGGGTGTCGATTCCAAATTTGCGCCTCATGAGCGGTTCCAATTGTCGGGCAAGAAAATATATGCATCTTACCGAATGAGTGCGATAATCGGTGTACTAGTACACACGCTCCGCAGTGGAATTTCTGGCTCGAAATGAAGTTATGCAAAACTAGCCTCTTGTCGACCGTCTCGTAGTGCCGATTTCGAATTGTGGTCACATAAGCGATTCCGATACCCGGGCAGAAAGTTATGCCCAGTTCTTTCACTGAAGGGGTGAGAATCATCCGGAAGTGGTGAATATATCGGCGATGTTTGTGCATCCATTTTTGCGACCTATGGAGGAGTTGTCATGCCGAGATGAGCAACACTTCTGATCGTCGTGATAGGCCTACTATGAGTTGCGGCCCCACAAGTGATTCGCGTGATCGAGGAAAATGTTACTGCTAGAAAATCTTGGAAACAAGGAGATTGTTGGCTGGAATCACAATTTTGGAGTGGGAAATGTTGGATTTTTGAGTCGGAAATGACCTCTTATCACCAATGGTAATAAGGAACAATGACCGCCTTTGAGTGCCGGTTTCGAATTGGGGTCTTATAAGCGATTTCAATAACCGAGCGGAAAGTTATGCCCATTTGACCGAATGGGTGTCGTATTCGATCGCATCGGGAGGCTGCGATCAGGCTCCCGGAGTAGAATTTGGCACCGGAGCGGAAATCTCTGAATCTGACCTAGTGTCGTCCAGGTCGAAGTGCTGATTCTGGATTGGGGCCTCACAAACTATTCTGGTCACTGGGCGAGGAAATATTTGTGTCTTACCGAAGGGGTGCGATAATTGGTGTACTAGTACACACGCTCCATGGTGGAATTTTTGACTCGGAATGGAATTCTGCTAGACCAGCCTCTTGTTGACTGTCTCGGAGTGCCGATTCCGAATTGTGGTCACATAAGCGATTCTGATATCCGGGCAGAAAGATATGTCCAGTTCTTTCACTGAAGGGGTGAGAATAATTCGGAAGGGGTGAATATATCAGTGATGTTTGTGTAGCCATATTTGCGACTTGGGGAGGAGTTGTCGCGCCGAGATGAGCAACACTTCCTATCGTCATGATAGGCCTACTATGAGTTGCGGCCCCCCAAGTGATTCACGTGATTGAGGGAAACGTTACTGCCAGAAAACCTTGGGAACAGATAGATCGTGGGCTGCAATCATAATTTTAGAGTGGGAAACGAAGGAGTTTCGAGTCGAAAATGACGTCTTATCACCTACGGCAATACGGAATGACGAGCGCTTCTCAGTGCCGATTTCGAATTGGGGTCTTATAAGCGATTCCGATGACCAAGCGGAAAGTTATGGTCGTTTGACTGAAGGGGTGTCGTATTCGATCGCATCGGGAGGCTGCGATCAGGCTTCTGAAGCGTAATTTGGGCGCCAGAGCGGAAATCCTTGAATCCGACCTAGTGTCGTTCTGGTCGAAGTGTTGAGAAACTATCTTGTAAATGTTTAAGAAAATTGTTGTACAATTATCTTTTACAAATGCTTGATAATTATTTTATTTTGATCATGACAAAAGCCTTTTAGTTAAACACATTTAATCATTATACCACACTTTATTTTGCGTGAAAATTAATGTGTTCAGTAAAGGTATACATGTATTATGTTGTATAACCTTTTGTCAAATTTATGTCAACACACAGGACCTAAGTGTCGACACTGTCACACACCTGATAATTTTTTTTTTGTAAGTCCACAGCGTATACATATACCTTATACTGACTCCGACTCTTTGAAAGTCGAAGTGGGCTATCGATTTTGTGAACTGCTGGCTTCACTCCGACTCTTGAAAAGTCAAAGTAATCTAGCTTCACTCCGACTCTTGAAAAGTCGAAGTGATCTAGCCTCACTCGGACTCCTTAAAAGTCAAAGTATGATATTGATTGATGAACAAACTTGTTTGTCGCCAACTCTTCTACAGTCGAAGTTGTACATCGATCGTCAGTTTCACATCGATTGTCTTTTGTTTAAACATTGATTGTCTGTTACGTCACACATCGATTCTGTTATTTAAACATCGATTGTTTGAATTGATTGTTTGTCACTTCGACTCTTTGAAAGTCGAAGTATAACATCAACTTCTGTGTTTAACCATACTTTGATATTTTTTTTCTTTTACAGAACCTAATGTTTTATTCATCTTGATTATTTCAATAGATTCTCTTTATCCCTATGGGATATTTTAAAGAATAATAGTCTCATATATGACTTACAATATGATGTCTTCTCTGCTATCAAATTCAAATATTTTTTAGGCGGGAAAATTTATATTTAAAATGCTCATATTTGAAACCTGTGACGGATCAGAATATTTATGTCCACTAAGGCTCCATATTCAGATCCGCCTCCCGCGAACGGACCGAAGTCTCGCAAGGGATCTCACACACGTGTCCAGTAAGAATATAAAAGATAATTACATAGTATAAAACACAAGAAAGTACATGTGCTCATATCTGCATATAACAATTTACAACTGTCTCATTACATAATTACATACCCAATTAAAAAGTACAACTACTTGGGACATACCCCGAGGGAGCACAAGCTCACACAAACCAACTACTACACTACTGCTGGTGGTACAAGTCTGCCACAACGCCGTTGCAATCCAAACACACGGCAAACCCTGAAAAGAACTGTAGGGAAGTGAGCCTCAACAAGTCACAGGCTCAGTAGGGGCTACCCAAAACAACAACAAAACTACGAACACCTCAACCCTAGAGGGGTCTCATTGGTAACACCAATAGCCAAACCATTTCATGCTCACAATAATTCAATTTAAACTACAATTAAATATAAACACCTTAATCAAATATAACCTCGGAAGGTAAGAAGAAACAACAGGACTAGTTTCGCATTGCTAGTCCACACAACAACTGAAACGCCTAAGCCTTAAGCCTCACCGGCAAACCATAATAACAACTGGTCGCCTACACTTTAAGCCACACAGGCAAGTCACTGCCTAGGCTGCAAGCTTCTTAAGCGAACCTCAACCTCGTGAGTAATAGGACAACCAACCAAGTGCTGGTCCATTAAATCCCAAACCACGATATATCAAAAGCTACACACACCAGGTAACATGATCGGCTACAGCGGGCCAATCCATCACATACTAAAACCATACTCGAAACCTTATCTAAAGAAAGGTAAAACACAACAAGTGGAAGGTCCCATCATACGACTTCCACGGAGCACAGCTCTACCAAACCACAGTACGCCTAGGCCACAAGCCTCATCAGCAAATTACTCACAATGGGTAACAGGATTGGCAACCACAAGCCAATCCATTTCACAATAAACCACAAACAAAGATTTACTTAAAATGAATAGGATACAATAAGTGGTAGGTCAAACCACAAGACCTCCACAACACACGAGTACCTGAAAGGTTGGTACACATTGTACCACCACAAAACTGCAAAGCAACCCACGAAGGGTATAGGTACCTGCTATCTCAAGGCACTACAACACAAACACCCTTAAGAAGGGTACAAGTAGGTGATTAACATCACACAAAACCATAACTTTACTGTGCCATCACTTAGGCACAACATTACATGTGAAACCTCAACCCGCAAGTCACACAAGCCACAACTAAAGCCGACAAAGCACGAGTCGGAAAGGAACGTCGCCACCACACGAGAACAAACTACTGGCTGATCAGGCCAGTATCCAACCTGGACAACACAACATAAGAACAACCTCTCAGTCTCACAGTCACGGATGAAAGGTCCAACTGCCGCTCCACGAGAACAAGTAAAACAACTGTGGAGACCAACCAACACCACACCTGCAGACATACATCTGCAGGTCCATGCCTGGCACCTCTAGGGTCTCTGGCCGGAGCACCCTAAAGTGAGGCACTGGAAAACAAGACTAGCTGGGGACCAGTGTCGACTACTGGTGTCCGAACCCCCAACTACGAGCACGCTACAAGCGACTGCACACCCACAAACACAAGCCGCTGCCCTACTGTCGTCTTTCCCTCAGCCGGATGTACAACTCAAACACAGAAGTGAGGGTGTCCAGGAAGACGACACAGACCTCAACGGTACACATAGTACCGGGACAAACCCCGAGCACAACAAACACACGTGCCTTGCTCACAAAGAACCTGGGGTACCCGACTAGAGAGGCATTCCGGAATAGGCGCCGGACTACCACACTCGGCTAGCACACAAACCACGATATCTAATGTATAATCTCTATTGCAAACCACGGTGCAAATATGAGGAATAGCTTGACCTGGTCACTCCGTGACCCACAAGCTAACCTACACAAATATTCACACATAAATCACCTTAACCATTCATATATGGCCCATCATTGGTCATTTCATGACCTCCATAGCCTCAATAAACTCAACACCCAACCATCATAAACTAAATACATACTTCACTATCTAAATCACCTTAATAACTTATTAACGATGTTAGAAACCCAAGGCTAGGTTCACACTGGAACCTCACTGCCCAACTATCACAACGCACTACAAAAGTCACACCACAATCGAGTGTGCACCATGCATACTCCCATGCTACACCACATACCACCACCATGACTAAGTAAACCACACGTTAATAACACGGTGATATGCTCAAAGAGCGCTATAGGCGCCAATGCACCACTTACTAAAGCCATACACCTCAAATATCAGTAATCGAATAATCAAATCATTAAAAACATGCATAACCAGACCTCTCTGCTGAGGTCGCGACATGGGGCTGTGTCGCCTTCAGAACGCGACGGCCCGACCTTTCGCAATAGGAAACGCTATGGCGACGGGTCGGCTTGTCGCGACCTTGTCGCGACGGCAGGGTTTGTCCCCTTCACAGGTGCAAACCCTAATCCGGGAGGAACTCCACGGATCACCATTCCAGACCATTCAAACCATGATTAATTCTCATTTTTCATGCTTTAATGGATACCCTAGCATGGTATCCACTGTTTTCATAGCAGTAAACAAACTAACATGCAATCCACAACACGGAACAAGGTAGAACACCCTACCTTCACGAAGAACGTGAAAACCGGAGATCTCTCGGCGTTTCCCCCGCTCCACGCTACGTCCTCGCGGCGAGAACACGCCCCACGCACCTCCAGAACCTCGAATCGCCCGGAGAAACCCCGCAGCAGCTCCTCTTGGTCGAGCAGAGCTTGCCCCAGCTCTGTCTGGCCAAAACTCTCTTAAAAATGCACAGCGGTTGGGATCGCGACGTGCACCCCCGTCACGACCTGATCGCGACTTAGGTGACCGTCGCCTTCCCAAGGCCGATGTCAACTGACTGCCCGACGAGTGACACGCGGCAGCCATGCAGACGACGTCCGCCAAACAGCGGTAACAGGAACGCGATCCCAAGGGCCGTCGTGTTCAGATCACAACGCAAGCCTCCGTCGCGTTCACAGCCATAAGACCTGTGAGCACTTTAGGCCCAACGGCCGACCCACCAAGCTTCACAACTTGCACGAATGCCTGAAACACGAGCTAATGGGCCACACATTGGCCACCAAACCCGCTAAACCTGGATCCACGGGGATCCAGAAAACGTGCGACATTACATTATTATCACCTAAAAAGAAATGTCATCCTCGACATACAAAGCAAATCACAACAAACTGAATTATCACCTAAAAATAAACAAAACCGTATATAGAGCAAGTAGGATACGCTTCCTTTGTATCTTTCTCTTTAATCATCTGCAATGACTGATTCATCTGTTCATTCCCATGTTTGTTCTGACTTTCCTTTCTTTTCAATTTATTCCACAACTGCCTTATTTTGTAATTTCAATCTTTTATTTCCTTACCTTTTATCCGTAGGTAATTCTACCTTGCTGGTGGCGCTTTATCTCCTTGGACTGAACCTACTTTCACATTTTTCCGGCTGTGTTTGCAACATTTCTTTCGGGACCGCTTTACCTTTCTCGAGTATCTTACACTGTAATACTTTAACATGCTATAATCTTTCCAAATTTTTGATTTTTCGGTGCCATTTTTCTTTTTCTATTTATCATTGCTTACTGCTACCCTACCTTATCTGTATTTACATTCGCAACTGTTATTTTTTTTTCAAAGAAAACCAATCACCATCTTTGAATTTCCTGCCCTTTTTATATTATTCTGCCCATACCGTTTTAAATCATTTCTGACAAAAAAACCATAATAACCTCTGTTCCTTTATTCTCTACACAAAACTTTATACTTTCTCCTTATTCAAGCAAACCTTGAACAATATGTAAATAATAAATTTTTCTTGCTTCCGCTGCGCTACTCTGATCACACTGAACACTTTTGTAAAATATTCCACAATTTATGTTCTCATTATGACTTTCAATTACTTTCTTCTGGATTCAACTGTATTCATTTCTAACTTTAACTATTTCTCAAATCATCTTATTCAATTAATTCGTGCTGAAAATATTAATGCAATTTCTGACCTGCCAAACCGCTATTGACATGTTGTACTCTTCATATATCTTTCTTGCTTTACTGACATTCTCTGGATAATCTCATAATTTTGTTGCATAACCTTTCCAAATATTCTTTAATTAGTCTGTTCCTTCTCCTGCATGAAACTCTGGAATATCTTAATAACAGTCCATTTCTGCTCTATTGAATCATTTCTTTGCACCGATATACAAACTCTAACTGACATTTCCTGACTCATCTAATTTTATTCACTTCATCATTTTCTAAATTCTTCCTTTCTCTGGCCAAGTTGAACACAACTCCGGTCGTCGTGAATGGGCGAAGCTGTGTGGCAACCCCGCCACCGATTCGCGTAATCGAGGGAGACACTACTGCCATAAAACCTTGAAAACAGGGTGATCGTCAGCTAGAAATGTAATTTTGGAGTGCGAAACGAAGGTTTTTCGACCCCGAAACGATGTCTTATTACCTAAGGCCATAAGGAGGCGACGGGCGCCTTTGAGTGCGGATTCTGAATTAGGGTCTTATAAGCGATTCTGATAACCGAGCGGAAAGTTATGCCCGTTTGAGCGAAGGGGTGTCCGTATGCGATCGCATCCACAGCCCGCGACCACGCTCCCGAAGAGGAATTTGGGCGCCGGATCGGAAATCTCCAAATGCGACCTTGTGCCGACCAGGTCGAAGTGCTGATTCTGAATTGGGGCCTCGCGGGCCGTTTCGATCGCCGTGCGAACAAAAATCCGCGTCCTACCCAGGGGGTACGACAATCGGTGTACTTGTACACATGCTCTACGACGGAATATTGGGCCCAGAATAGAGTTCTGCGAAACTGGTGCCCTCTCGACCGTCTCAAGTGCCGATTCCGAATTGTGGTCACATGAGCGATTCTGATACCCTGGCGGAAAGTTATGCCCAGTTCTTTCGCTGAAGGGGTGGGAATAAATAGGAAGGGGTGACTATGTCGGCGATGTTTGTGCACCCATATCTACGTCCTGGGGACGAGTTCTCGCACCGAGTTGAATGCAACTTCCGGTCGCCGTGAATGGGCGTATCTGTGTGGCAGCGCCGCCAGCGATTCGCATAATCGAGGGAGACGCTACTGCCATAAAACCTTGAAATAGGGTGATCGTCGGCTAGAAATGCAATTTTGGAGTGCAAAACGAAGGTTTTTCGACCCCGAAACGACGTCTTATCGCCTGAGACAATAAGGGGGCGATGGGCGCCTCAGAGTGCCGATTCTGAATTGGGGTCTTATAAGCGATTCCGATAACCGAGCGGAAAGTTTTGCCCATTTAAGCGAAGGGGTGTCCATATGCGATCGCATCGGCAGCCCGCGACCACGCTCCCAGAGAGGAATTTGGGCGCCGGACTGGAAATCTCCGAATGCGACCTTGTGCCGACCGGGTCTAAGTGTCGATTCTGAATTGGGGCCTCGTTGGCCGTTTCGATCGCTGTGCGAACAAAAATCCGCTTCCTATGTTTGTGCACCCATATCTACGTCCTGGAGACGTACTGCCATAAAACCTTGAAAATGGGGTGATTGTTGGCTAGAAATGTAATTTTGGAGTGTGAAACGAAGGTTTTTCGACTCTGAAATGATGTCTTATCGCCTGAGGCAATAATGGGCTACTAGTGCCTCTTAGTGCCGATTCTGAATTGGGGTCTTATAAGTGATTTCGATAACCGAGCGGAAAGTTCTGCCCATTTGAGCGAAGGGGTGTCCGTATGCGATCGCATCGGCAGCCCGCGACCATGCTCCCGTAGAAGAATTTGGACACCGGACCGGAAATCTCCGAATGTCCGGGTCGAAGTGGCGATTCCGAATTGGGGCCTCGCGGGCCGTTCCGATCACCGTGCGAATAAAAGTCCGCGTCCTACCCAAGGGGTACGACAATCGGTGTACTAGTACAGCTCCGTGGCGGAATTTTGGTCCCGAAACGGAATTCTGTGAAACTGGCACCCTCTCGATCGTCTCGGAGTGCCGATTCTGAATTGTGGTCACATGAGTGATTCCGATATCCGGGCGGAAAGTTAAGCCCAGTTCTTTTGCTAAAGGGGTGAGAATAAACCGGAAGGGGTGACTATATTAGTGATGTTTGTGCACCCATATCTACGAACTGGGGATGAGTTCTCACGTCGAGTTGAACACAACTTCCGGTCGTCGTGAATGGGCGTATCTGTGTGGCAGCCCCGCCAGTGATTCGCGTAATCGAGAGAGATGCTACTGCCATAAAATCTTTGAAACAGAGTGATCATCGGCTAGAAATGCAAGTTTGGAGTGCAAAATGAAGATTTTTTGACCACGAAACAACGTCTTATATCCTGAGGCAATAATGGGTCGACGGGGCGCCTCTGAGTGCCGATTCCGAATTGGGGTCTTATAAGAGATTCCGATAACCGAGCGGAAAGTTATGTCCGTTTGAGCGAAGGGGTGTCCATATGCGATTGCATCGGCAGCCCGCGATCACGCTCCCAGAGAGGAATTTGGGCACCGGACTGGAAATCTCCAAATGCGACCTTGTGCCGACCGGGTCGAAGTGCCGATTCTGAATTGGGGTGTGAGGGACCGGGTTATTTATGCCCATTAAGGCTCCATATCAAGATCCGCCTCCCGCGAACGGACCGAAGTCTCGCAAGGGATATCTCACACACGTGTCCAGTAAGAGTATAAAAGACAAACCACAATAATATAAGACACAAGAAAGTACATGTGCTCATATCTGTTCACAAATTTGTACAACTGTCCCATTACATTAATACATGTCCAATTAAAAGAGTACAACTACCTGGGGCATACCCCGAGGGAGCACAAGCTCACACAACACTAACTACAACTCAACTGCTGGTGGTACAAGTCTGACACAACGTCACTGCAAGCCAAACACACGGCAAGCCCTGGAAAGAACTGTAGGGGAGTGAGCCTCAACAAGTCACAGGCTCAGTAGGGAGGGCCTAAAACAACACAAGAAACTCAAGAGACCTCAACCCAGAGGGTCTCACAGGCAATACCAATAGCCAAACCATTTCATGCTCACATCATAACAATAAATAACAATTAAACATAATCATGATAATAAACATAAAGTCCTCAGAAGGAAAGTGAGACTACATGACTAATATAATATCATTAGTCAGCCCAACAACTAAAGTGCCTAAACCACAGTCTCACTGGCACACTATTACAACAAACGGTTGCCTAAGCTATGAGCCACATAGGCAAGTCACTGCCCAGGCTATAAGCTTCACAGGCGAACCTCAAACACTTGAGTAACATGACTGCTAACCAGAAGCTAGTCCCTTATACCCCAAACCACACAACGTCGAGAGCTACACATAAAGTGGTAGGACTGGCTACAGCTAGCTAGTTCATCACACAGAAACACCATAATCGGAACTATACCCAAGAAGGGTAAAACACAACAAAGTGGAAGGTCTCACACGGCCTCCACGGAGCACAAATCCACCAAACCACAACACGCCTAGGCCATAAGCCTCATCGGCAAATTACCCACAAATGTAACATAATTAATTATCACAAACTAATCCACAATAAATTATAAACAAAGATCTACTTAAAACGGATAAGATACAACGAGTGACAGCTCAAACCACAAGACCTGCACAACACACGAGAGTCTAAAAAGGTTGGTACACAATGTACCACCACAAAACTACAAAGTAACCCATGAAGGGTATAGGTACCTGCTACTCTGAGGTGATAAACACCATACCGAACCACAATTATATTATACCTTTATTTAGGCACAATATTACAAGTAAAACCTCAACCGGAAAGTTACACAAACCACAACTTAGTCACAACTGTGCCAACACCAGGGCAAACCTCGAAAAGGTCAAACCTCGACCACGAGTCACAAACTCACGAACCACGACAAGTAGCAAAGCACGAGTCGGAAGGGAACAACGCCACCACATGGGAACGGACTACTAGCTGATCAGGCCAGTATCCAACCCGGACAACACAACACAAGAACAACCTCTCAGCCTCGCAGTCACGGACGAAAGGTCCAACTGCCGCTCCACAAGAAAGAAGTCAAACAACTGTGGAGACCAACCAACACCACACCTGCAGACACACAGCTACAGGCCCATGCCTGGCACCTCTAGAGTCTCTGGCCGGAGCACTCTAAAGTGAGGCACTGGAAAACAGGACTAGCTGGGGACCAGTGACGTCTACTGGTGTCCGTACCCCCAACTACGAGCGCGCTACAAGCGACAAAAGAACAAACTCTGGGAAGTCACTGCCCCACTACCGTCTTTCCCTCAGCCGGACGTACAACTCAAGCACAGGAGTGAGGGTGTCCAGGAAGACGACACAGACCTCAACAGTACAATACAAGTACCGGGACAAAACCCCGAGCACAACAAACACACATGCCTGGCTCACAAAGAACCTGGGGTACCCAACTAGAGAGGCATTCCGGAATAGGCGCCGGACCACCACACTCGGCTAGCTCAAACCACGATACTTACACATATAGCCTTTACTTATAATACACAATATACAAGTGTTAGGATTAGCTTAACATCGGTCACCGTGTGACCCCAAAGCTATCCCACACCAACACATAACTGAACCACAAACTTGCCTATCATTGGTCACCTCATGACCTCCGTGGCAACACACACACACACCACTTAATACATAAATCAATATAATATTATTTGAAAGACAACAACGAACCAGGGCTAGGTCGGTGTGGACCTTCACTGCCCAAACACTACAAAGACATGGCTAGGCTCACACAGGAACCTCACTGCCTAATTACTACAACAAATCATAAGAATTACATTACGACAAAATGTGTAGTATGCACACACCCAAACCACGTAGACAACACGTGTATAAAACACCCTAGTTGATGTACCACACGTCAGTCACGAAACCTCATGTCCAACACATGGACAATATACTCACATATTTAAATCACTACGTACATCATACCTCATTCACGTAAAACATGCCCATTACATGAGCAGTATGCTCCAAGAGCATAACAAGTGCACTGGCTCACACCGGTCATCGCCATGCACACACAAACACGCAATATTCATAACCGGAAGAGCTACGTAAACCACTCTGCATGGATACATGCACAAGTTGGCGGCAACATCGACTGCCGCTTATAAGAAATAGAAGGCAATCGATCTAGCCGTCTATATCTTGGCTGATGAACTTGGCGACAAGAGATGTTGACGCCAAGCTCTTCAGCTCTCAGATACACAGACCGGCCCAAAGCCAGTCATACGGGCAACTTAGCCCCACAACCAGTAAAAACACAAGGGGATACATTTACCCACACACTACATACCATAATTAAATCAGAGAAACAAGATCAACACTTGGATCAATCAAACCACCCAATTTCCCAACATGGAAAACCCTTTTTCCCAAAAACACAATTTAACATGCGATTTATATAAACAACCATAACCAATCAATCACAAGGAATCCAAGGGTCCAGTCCCTACCTCAGAAACACAATTAAACCTCCGAAGAACCTTGAATCACGCCAAAACCCGAGGAACGCCCCACGAACACCGCGCTCCAATCCGCCATTCCCCGCCCGATCTGCTGCTACCACGCGCACCACAGCCTTCCCACGAGCTCCCGCCGACCGCCAGAACCCGCAGAGAAGCACAAAGGTGAAGGTGGGCGAAGAGGAAGGGAGAAAGAGGAGAAAGAACAGGGCTCGGGTCAGCCCTAAAGACACAGCCGCCTCAGGTTAACGTCCACCCTTGGGCCGTTTAACCAGACCGCCACAACTCGACGTCCACAACGCTAGCCGCCCAGTTCATCAAACTCGACGTCCACATCGATGGACGCTAACACCATGTTAACAGCACACCATTGCCGCCAACACACAGTCGACGTCACCCACCTAGACGCCAACCCACCGTTGATGTCCAGCGTACTGAACACCAACACAGACCCATAACCAAACCCGGTAAGGATCTAATAAGAAACACACAACACTAATGGGCCTCACATTGGCCACCAAACCCACTAAACTGGATCCATAGGGATCCGAAAAATGCGCGATGTTACATGGGGCCTCGTGGGCCGTTCCGATCGCTGTGCGAACAAAAATCCGCTTCCTACCCAAGGGGTACGACAATCGGTGTACTAGTACACATGCTCTGCGATGAAATTTTGGGCCTGGAACGAAATTCTACGAAACAGGTGCCCTTTCGACCGTCTCGGAGTGTCGATTCTGAATTGTGGTCACATGAGTGATTCCGATACCCGGGCGGAAAGTTATGCCCAGTTCTTTCGCTGAAGGGGTGGGAATAAATCGGAAGGTGTGACTATAACGGCGATGTTTGTGCACCTATATCTACGTCCTGGGGATGAGTTCTCGTGCAGAGTTGAACACAACTTCCGGTTGCCGTGAATGGGCGAATCCGTGTGGCAGCCTCGCCACCGATTCGCGTAATCGAGGGAGACACTACTGCCATAAAACTTTGAAAATAGGGTGATCGTCGGCTAGAAATGTAATTTTGGAGTGCGGAATGAAGATTTTTTGACCACGAAATGACGTCTTATATCTTGAGGCAATAAGGGGTCGACGGGGCGCCTCTGAGTGCCGATTCCGAATTGGGGTCTTATAAGCGATTCCGATAACCGAGCCAAAAGTTATGCCCGTTTGAGCGAAGGGGTGTCCGTATGCGATCACATCGGCACCCCGCGACCACGCTCCCGGAGAGGAATTTGGGAACCGGACCGGAAATCTTCGAATGCGACATTGTGCTGACCGGGTCGAAGTGCCGATTCTGGATTGGGGTCTCGCAAGCCGTTCCGATTGCTGTGCGAACAAAAATCAGCGTCCTACCCAAGGGGTACGATAATCGGTGCACTAGTACACACGCTCCGCGGAGGAATTTTGGGCCCGAAATAGAATTCTGCGAAACTGGTGCCCTCTCGACTGTCTCGGAGTGTCGATTCTGAATTGTGGTCACATGAGCGATTCCGATACCCTGGCGGAAAGTTATGCCCAGTTCTTTCGCTGAAGGGGTGGGAATAAATCGGAAGGGGTGACTATAACAGTGATGTTTGTGCACCCATATCTACGTCCTGGGGATGAGTTCTCGTGCCGAGTTGAACACAACTTCCGGTCGCCGTGAATGGGCGAAGCCGTGTGGCAGCCCTGCCACCGATTCGCGTAATCGAGGGAGACGCTACTGCCATAAAACCTTGAAAACGGGGTGATCGTCGGCTAGAAATGTAATTTTGGAGTGCGGAATGAAGGTTTTTTGACACCGAAACGACGTCTTATCGCCTGAGGCCATAAGGGGGCGACGGACGCCTCAGACAACCGATTCCGAATTGGGGTCTTATAAGTGATTCCGATAACCGAGCAGAAAGTTATGCTTGTTTGAGCGAAGGGGTGTCCGTATGTGATCGCATCGGCAGCCCGCGACCACGCTCCCATAGAGGAATTTGGGCGCCGGGCCGGAAATCTCCGAATGCGACCTTGTGCCGACCGGGTCGAAGTGTCGATTCTGAGTTAGGGTGTGACGGAACGCCTCGTCCAAGCCCGTTAAACCAGTAATGTGCTTGACCCGAGTCCGTCTCCCGCGAACGGGCCGAAGCCTCGCGAGGGATACCACACACTAGTCCGTGAAAACACAAAGGAACACACCATTGCATTTATAATATACAAGGTTTTACATAGCCAACTTCAAAAGAAATAAAGGAAAGTACACAAGCCTGGGGCATACCCCGAGGTACAACTGAAGAAAGAAAAGCTACACTGCTGGAGGCACTGGGCCAACACCGCTACGTCACGGCTCCGAACTGGACGACGGTAGAGAAACCTCCTCCTCGCCCTCGCCTGTGGGGAGTAGGGGTGAGCCTCGCTAGTCACTGGCTCAGTAGGGAACTCCCCCAACACCGAGCAAACCAAACATAAGTGCAAAAGCAGTAAACTATGCTAGCAATTTATAGCACAACTACACAGGATATTAAAGCTATAAACAAACTCACCGCTAGCCGACTGCGTAAAATATTTGTAATAAATAAATGACAAAACTCCAACACGTGTACGAGCTACGGTAGAGACCGCCACACTCGAGCCACGTAGACTGGTTCGCAACACCAGCAACAGACTTAGACAAACTAACACATGTCTACCTCTCAGTCTCGCAGCCACGGACGAAAGGTCCAGTTGCCGCTCCACGTGAAAAAGACAAGCAACTGTGGAGACCAACTAAACACCACCACCTGCGGACCACACGGTCGCAGGCCCATGCCTGACACCTCTAGAGACCCTGGCCTGGGCTCGCTAGAGTGAGGCACTGGAAAAGGACTAGTCGGGGACCAGTGTCGACAACTGGTATCCGTACCCCCAACTAAGAGCGCGCTACAAGTGACTAAAAACAAACTCAAGAGTCACTATCCCACTGTCGTCTTTCCCTCAACCGAACGTACAACTCAAACAAAGGAGTGAGCGTGTCCAGGTCAGACGACACAGACCTCAACGGTACCACACAAGTACTGGGACAAGGCCCCGAGCTAACAGCCTGGCTCACAGAGAACCTGGGGCACCCAACTGGAGAGGTAACCATGGTAGGCGTCTACTACCTGACACGCACAAAGAAACCACGTGCGCACCGCACAAACCACGTGAAACCTTATGTAAACCTCGTGTACTGACGGTCCACAACACATGAACCCCACCTGCCTCGTGTGAATACTATGTCCACAGGCAAACTACTAGCTACCTATGTAACCTGTGAGCTAGCCTCGTAAACCACACGTTTCCCAAAGCGCCACAAGTGCCAATGCACTGCTCACTAACACTGAGCGTACCGATAACGATAATCGGATAATCACATACATAAACCATGCACAAACAGGGCCTCTCGGGCCACGTCGCGACAACCCATTGGGTCGCCTTCAGAAGGTGTCGCCACGACATGTCGCCTTCAGATCCAGAACGCGACCTACTTACATGTCGCCTCCTGATCCTTAACGCGACACATCGCTGTGTTGCGTTCAAGACGCGACATAGGGATCCGTCGCCTTATCAGGCGGGAACCCTAATCCGAGCTCTCTCCATGACAGCCCATTCCACACCATTCAAACCTCCCTTAATTATCCATTTTCATGCTTTTGTGAATACCTAAGCATGCTATCTATTGTTAGAAATGCATTAAACTGATTGGAATCCTATCCCATGTGATTTACATCCTAAAAACGGGAAGAGTTCACCTACCTTCGTGAAGAACGCGTTATGCAGCGATCTCCCGGCGTTTCCCCTGCTTCTCCCGGACTCCCTGCAGCGAGGACACGCCGAAGACGCCAAAACCCAGCAAAAATCGCCACAGCTCCTCCCCCTGGCCCCGAGCAGAACCCTTGTGCGTTCTGCTTGGCTGGGGTTATTTAAAAACCTATTGCGGTTCGGAACGCGACGCATCGCGGCATCGCGATCAGGTCGCGACAGACCTGAGCGTCGCCTTCCCAACGCCCACTGCCCTGAGCGCTACACGTGGCGCACATGCAGACGCTCAATGCACCAAGGCGGCCACATGAATGCGACGGTTACCTCTGTCGCGTTAAGAACGCGACACACCTTCCTGTCACGATGACAGGCTGAGGGATCTAGGGTACTGCAGGCCCAAAACGTTGGCCCAGTAAGCCCCATAAACACACGCACACACACAGCACACAAGCCACATTGGCCTCACATTGGCCACCACAAGCGCTAAACACACGATCCACGAGGATCCGAAAAATGCGCGACGTTACATTACTATCATCTAAAAAGAAATTTCGACCTCAAAATTCATAACATAATTTCACCACACAATATACACATACATTTTTGAATACTATCATCTAAAAAGATTTAAAACATTACTCGAACAAGTAAGGATATCCTTTAGCCATTTCGTCGGCTAACTCCCAGGTATCCTCACCACCCAGTCTATTCTCCCATCTAACTTTAACTAACTCAATTTCTTTATTTCGCAACTTTTTCATCTTGCGACCAGTAATTTGTACAGGATATTCTGGCATGGACATGTCCGGTCTCAAATCACTTCCTTGATAACTGATTATTTGTGCTGGGTCCTCAATACACTTCTTTAACATGGAGATATGAAAGATATCATGAACATCTGCAAAATCTACTGGCAAATCTAGTCTATAAGCTGTCTCCCCAATTCTTTCCAACACCTGGAAGGGACCTACATATCTCGGACTCAGTTTTCCCTTCTTACTGAACCTTACTATACCTTTGCTAGGAGAAATTTTCAGAAAAACATGATCTCCAACTTCAAATTGAAGTGGCCTTCTCCGATTATTAGCATAACTTTTCTGTCTACTTTGAGCTGTTTGCAATTTTTCCTTAATAAACTTTACCGACTCTGAAGTTTGCTGAACTAACTCAAGGCCCACTAACTGCCTTTCTCCTACTTCATGCCAATTTAAAGGTGTTCTACATGGTCTTCCATATAAATCTTCATACGGTGCCATCCCAAGGCTGGTATGGTAACTATTATTATAAGCAAACTCCACCATACCCAAATGATGCTCCCAGCTACCACCCCAAACTAAACAACAAGCTCGCAACATATCTTCAATTATCTGGATAGTTCTCTCTGTTTGACCATCCGTCTGCGGGTGGTAAGCTGAGCTATACCTCAACTCAGTGCCTACAACTCTCTGCAAGCTCCTCCAAAAAACCTGGGATCTCTATCAGATACAATTGACTTTGAAATACCATGAAGTGGAATAATTCTATCAGCATACACTTTTGCTAATTTATCCACTGGCCAAGACATACTTACTGGCACTAATATGCATACTTTAGTCAATCTATCCACAAACACCCATATTCCATTATGACCTGATACTGTTCTCGGTAGGCCTGCCACGAAGTCCATAGTAATATCATCCCACTTCCACTGCAGAATGGGTAGCAGTTGCAATAGACCTCCAGGCTTCTGATGCTCTGCCATAATTTGCTGACACACAGCACATCTTGAAACAAATTCAGCTATTTCCTTTTTCATATGAGGCCACCAGAAATACTTTCTCAGATCCTGGTACATCTTAGTACTGCCTGGATGGATAGTGTACCGGGATTTATGAGCCTCTTCTAACACTCTCTGCTTCACCTCTCTTTCTACTGGTACAAATAACCTGCCTCTGAGCCTAACCACACAATTATCATCAAGGGTAACTCCTTCCATTTTCACAATTTCGGCTAAATTTGCATCTGCTTTCTGAGCTTTAACAATCTGCCAATACAAAGACGGCTCTACAGTATTACTGGCTAATACTGCCCGTCGCTGACTACTCGGCACGTACAAGGAGTTTTCTGCTATCTCTTCATACAACTTCCATTCTTTAATCATCATGTGACTTGCATAAGCTTTCCTGCTTAAGGCATCAGCAACAACATTGGCCTTGCCCGGATGATAAGCCAAACTAAAATCATAATCCTTCAAATATTCCACCCATCTACGTTGGCGAAGATTTAAATCCTTCTGAGAAAAGATATACTTTAAACTTTTATGATATGTAAAAATTTCAAATCTTTCACCATATAAGTAATGCCTCCACATTTTCAAAGCAAATACAACTGCTGCCAATTCTAAATCATGGGTGGGATAATTCTCTTCTGCTGGCTTCAATTGCCTGGACGCATAGGCTATCACTTTGCCATGCTGCATTAACACTGCGCCCAACCCTCTTCTAGATGCATATGTATACATAATAAATCCACCACTTCCTGCCGGTAGTGTCAATATTGGTGCTGCAGTAAGCCTCTTCTTTAATTCCATAAAACTTCTCTGACACTCCCCGGACCACACAAATGGCACACCCTTTCCAGTCAATCTAGTCATGGGTGCCGCAATCTTAGAAAAATCTTGTATGAAGCGCCTATAATAACCTGCCAGCCCTAAGAAGCTTCTAATCTCTGTAATTGTCTTAGGCACTTCCCATTTCATCACAGATTCCACTTTACTTGGATCGACTGCCACTCCATCTGCCGAGATGACGTGACCCAAAAACTGAATTTCCTTCAACCAGAACTCACACTTACTAAATTTAGTAAACAACTAATTATCTCTTAATAACTAAAGAGTAAACCTCAAATGAGCAGCATGCTCCTCTTCAGAAGCTGAATAAATCAGAATATCATCTATAAAGACCACAATGAATTGGTCCAAGTACGGATGAAAAATTCTGTTCATCAGATCCATAAAAGCTGCAAGAGCATTGGTCAGCCCAAACGGCATAACCACAAATTCATAGTGACCATATCTAGTCCTGAAAGCTGTCATCTATTCTTGGCAACATGTACTTATTTTTAATGGTCACATCATTCAACTTTCTATAATCAATACACATTCGAAAGCTTCCATCCTTCTTTTTCACAAATAACACGGGTGCTCCCCACAGGGAGTGACTCGGCCTAATAAACCCTTTTTCTAGCAATTCTTCCAATTGCTTTTTCAACTCTTTGAGCTCTGCCGGTGCCATCCGATAGGGTGCTTTAGAAATCGGCATGGTACCCGGCAACAACTCAACAGTAAAGTCCACCTCTCTGTGTGGAGCTAAACCAGGCAACTCATCTGGAAACACATCTGCAAATTCCCTAACCACGGGAACTGCCTCAACTGACTTACTAGTTTCTACCAAACTTACAGAAGCTAAGTAAGCCACACACCCCGCATTAATCAATCTTCTAGCTCTAATTGCAGAAATTATAAACTTGGAAGCATAGAAAGACATACCTTGATATTCAAATACAGAACCATTGGGGTGACAAAATCTGATCCTTTTCTTCTTGCAATCTAGCATAGCTCCATAAGCCTCAAGCCAGTCCATACCCAAAATAATATCATAATCAGTCAACTGTAAAGCATATAACTGACCTGGCATTTGGTTCCCTTCAAACACAACAGGAGCCTCATCTATATAACACAAGGTGAGCATAAACTCACCAGAGGGAACCTCTACTACTAATTCACACGATTTTTCTTCTAAAGGATGAGCCATACTATCCAGGAATTCTTCAGAAATGAATGAATGCGAGGCACCTGAATTAAATAAAACTTTTGCTGAATATTTATAAATGGGGATAGTACCTTCTATCATATTCGATGCCTCTGCCTGGGCACGGGTGATAGCCATAACCCGGCCCCTACCTCTCTGTTGTGGTGCTTCTCTGCCAAGACCTGCCGGTGGTTGCTGAGACTGCTGCGACTGCTGAACACCTTTACCATAACCATATTTCGTTTGGCAGCCCCGCAACCGATTCGCGTAATCGAGGGAGACGCTACTGCCATAAAACCTTGAAAACGAGGTGATCGTCGGCTAGAAATGCAATTTTGGAGTGCGAAACGAAGGTTTTTCGACACCGAAACGACGTCTTAACGCCTGAGGCCATACAGGGGCGACGGGCGCCTCAGACTGCCGATTCTGAATTGGGGTCTTATAAGCGATTCCGATAACCGAGCGGAAAGTTATGCTTGTTTGAGCGAAGGGGTGTCCGTATGTGATCTCATCGGCAGCCCACGAGAACTCTCCCAGAGAGGAATTTGGGTGCCGGACCGGAAATCACCGAATGCGACTTTGTGCCGACCGGGTCAAAGTGTCGATTCTGAGTTGGGGCCTCGCGGGCCGTTCCGATCGCCGTGCGAACAAAAATCTGTGTCCTACCCAAGGGGTACGACAATCGGTGTACTAGTACACACGCTCTGCGGCGGAATTTTGGGTCCAAAACAGAATTCTGCGAAACGGGCACCCTCTCGACCGTCTCGGAGTGCCGATTCCGAATTGTGGTCACATGAGCGATTCCGATACCCGGGCGGAAGGTTATGTCCAGTTCTTTCGCTGAAGGGGTGGGAATAAATCGAAAGGGGTGACTATAACGGTGATGTTTGTGCACCCATATCTACGTCCTGGGGACGAGTTCTCGTGTTGAGTTGAACACAACTTCCGGTCGTCGTGAATGGGCGAATCCGTGTGGCAGCCCCGCCACCAATTTGCGTAATCGAGGGAGACGCTACTACCATAAAACCTTGAAAATGGGGTGAACGTCGGCTAGAAATGCAATTTTGGAGTGCGAAACGAAGGTTTTTCGACCCCGAAATGACGTCTTATCGCCTGAGGAAATAAGGGGGCAACGGGCGCCTCTGAGTGCCAATTCCGAATTGGGGTCTTATAAGTGATTCCGATAACCGAGAGGAAAGTTATGCCTATTTGAGCGAAGGGGTGTCCGTATGCGATCACATCGGCAGCCCGCGACCACGCTCCCGGAGAGGAATTTGGGCGCCAAACTGGAAATCTCCGAATGCGACCTTTTGGCAACCGGGTCGAAGTGCCGATTCCGAATTGGGGCCTCGTGGGCCGTTCCGATCGCCGTGCGAACAAACAATTCGCGTCCTACCCAAGGGGTACGACAATCAGTGTACTAGTACACACGCTCCGCGGCGGAATTTTGGGCCCGGAATGGAATTCTGCGAAACTGGCTCCCTCTCGACCGTCTTGGAGTGCCGATTCCGAATTGTGGTCACATGAGTGATTCCGATTCCCGGGCGGAATGTTTTGCCCAGTTCTTTCGCTGTAGGGGAGAGAATAAAGCAGAAGGGGTAACTATATCGGCGATGTTTGTGCACCCATATCTACGTTCTGGGGACGAGTTCTCATACCGAGTTGAACACAACTTCCGGTCGCCGTGAATGGGCGTATCCGTGTGGCAACCCCGCCAGCGATTCAGGTAATCGAGGGAGACGCTACTGCCATAAAACCTTGGAAATGTGGTGATTTTCGGCTAGAAATGCAATTTTGGAGTGCAAAATGAAAGTTTTTTGACCCCGAAACAACGTCTTATCATCTGAGGCAATAATGGGGCGACGGGCGCCTCAGAGTGCCAATTCCGAATTGGGGTCTTATAAGCGATTCCATTAACCGAGCGGAAAGTTATGACCGTTTGAGCGAATGGGTGTCCATATGCGATCGCATCGGCAGCCAGCGACCACGCTCCCGGAGAGGAATTTGGGCGTTGGACCGGAAATCTCCGAATGCGACCTTGTGCCGACCGGGTCGAAGTGCCGATTCCAAATTGGGGCCTCGCATGCTGTTCCGATCGCCGTGCGAACGAAAATCTGCATCCTACCCAAGGCGTACAACAATCGGTGTACTAGTACACACGCTCCACGGCGGAATTTTGGTCCCAGAACGGAATTCTACTAAACTGGCGCCCTCTCGACTGTCTAGGAGTGCCGATTCCGAATTGTGGTCACATGAGCGATTTCGATACCGTAGAGGAAAGCTATGCCCAGTTCTTTCGCCGAAGGGGTGAGAATAAATCGTAAGGGGTGACTATATCGGAGATGTTTGTGCACCCATATCTACGTCGTGGGGATGAGTTCTCGTGCCAAGTTAAACACAACTTCCGGTCTTCGTGAATAGGTGATTCCGTGTGGCAGCCCCGTCAGTGATTTGCGTAATCGAGGGAGACGCTACTGCCATAAAATCTTGAAAACGGGGTGATCGTTGACTAGAAATGCAACTTTGGTGTGCTAAACGAAGGTTTTTCGACCCTGAAACAACGTCTTCTCGCCTGAGGCATAAGGGGTCGATGGGCGCCTCAGAGTGCCGATTCCGAATTGGGGTCTTATAAGTAATTCCGATAATCGAGCGGAAAGTTATGCCCGTTTGAGCGAAGGGGTGTCCGTATGCGATCGCATCAGCAGCCCGCGACCACACTCCCGGAGAGGAATTTGGGCGCCGGATCGGAAATCTCCAAATGCGACCTTGTGCCTACCAGGTCGAAGTGCGGATTCCAAATTGGGGCCTGACGGGCCTTTCTGATCGCCGTGCGAACGAAAATCCGCGCGGTGAAATTTTGGTCTTGGAACGGAATTCTGCTAAACTAGCGCCCTCTCGACCGTCTCAGAGTGCCGATTCCGAATTGTGGTCACATGAGCGATTCCGATACCTAGGCGGAAAGTTATGCCCAGTTCTTTCGCTGAAGGGTGGGAATAAATTGGAAGGGGTGACTATATCGGCGATGTTTGTGCACCCATATCTACGTCCTGGGGACGAGTTCTCGTGCCGAGTTGAACACAACTTCCGGTCGCTATGACACGTCGAATCCGTGGGGCAGCCCCGCCACCGATTCGCGTAATCAAGGGAGACGCTACTGCCATAAAACCTTGAAAACAGGGTGATCGTTGGCTATAAATGCAATTTTAGAGTGCAAAACGAAGGTTTTTAGACCCTGAAACGACGTCTTATCACCTGAGGCAATAAGAGGTTGACGGGCGCCTCTGAGTGCCGATTCTGAATTGGGGTCTTATAAGTGATTCCGATAATCGAGCAGAAAGTTATGCCCGTTTGAGAGAAGGGGTGTCCGTATGCGATCGCAGCGGCAGCCCGCAACCACGCTCCCAGAGACGAATTTGGGCGCCGGACCGAAAATCTCCAAATGTGACCTTGTGCCGACCGGGTAGAAGTGCCGATTCCGAGTTGGGGCCTCGCGGGCCGTTCCGATCGCCGTGCGAACGAAAATCTGCGTCCTACCCAAAGGGTACGACAATCGGTGTATTAGTACACACGCTCCGCGGTAGAATTTTGGGCCCATAATGGAATTCTACAAAACTGGCGCCCTCTCGACCGTCTCGGAGTGCCGATTCTGAATTGTGGTTACATGAGCGATTCCGATACCCGGGTGGAAAGTTATGCCCAGTTCTTTCGCTTAAGGGTGGGAAAAATTCGGAAGGGGTGACTATATCGGCGATGTTTGTGCACCCATATCTACGTCCTGGGGACGAGTTCTCGTGCCGAGTTGAACACAACTTTCGGTCGTCGTGACAGGGCGAATCCGTGTGGTAGCCCCTCCATCGATTCGCGTAATCGAGGGCGACGCTACTACCATAAAACCTTGAAAACGGGCTGATCGTCGGCTAGAAATGTAATTTTAGAGTGCGAAATGAAGGTTTTTTGACCCTGAAACGACGTCTTATCGCCTGAGGCTATAAGGGGGCGACGTGCGCCTCTAAGTGTCGATTCTGAATTGGGGTCTTATTGTTGGGTTGAGTGTGTTTTGGAATTTCCTAAAGTTGTATTTTAATGATGACTAATGAACATCACTCATCCTTGATTTTGATGATGACATATTGTGATTTTGATGATGATATGTTAAACATGTTATACATTCTATACATATCACAATAATGCTTAAACAACATGTTTTTTATGATTAATATCTCATAGTTTAATGATAATATCTTGTACTAATGATTTATGTGTTAAATTTGCAGGTGTATACAGATTTTGTCATGGTAGTGTCATCACACCCTTTGATGGTGTCGACACTGGGTCAGAATCCCTAAGGCAAAATGATGAAGAAAAGATCAAGTGTGTCGACACAGCCTCAAGTGGTGTCGACACTTGACCCAGTTCCCAGAGAACCCTGTTGACAGGTTTATATAGTGTGTCGACACAGCCTCAAGTGGTGTCGACACTAGATCCAGTTCTCAGAGGACCTGTTTGCCTGACTGGGACTGTGTGTCGACACAGTCTAGGTGTGTGTCGACACTAGTGACCTTTCCCAGAGAACCAATTCTGCCAGTTTGGGACAGTGTGTCGACACACTCCTTGAACAGGTCGACACACTCCGGCTGAAACTTAAAATCATGAATTCATCTGGACACGTGGCCGCCTAGGGTTCAAGGGGATCTGCCTAGGTTTTTGTGCCCACGTACCCTCAGGCTTCTTATGGATATATGGGGCTATAAATACCCATGTCCTTGGCACTCCAAAGTATCCCATGCAAGACAAGAGCCAAGAGCTTTCTGGAAAAGGGGAAGCAGAGCGGGAAAAAGGCAGCTGCATCCAGAGGAGCAGTGCAGCGCCGCCAAGGGAAGAAGAAGGAGAAGAAGAAGGAGAAGAAGAGGAGGAGCTCGTGATTGCAGCAGTGCTGGTTCAGAAGGAGATCCAGCCGAGTCTGCACTTGGTTAGAGTGTGTATTTTTCTGGGGAATATGTGTATGTGTTCTACACAGATCTCCCAATTCTATTTGTCTCTACCATTTCTATTGTATTTAGATAGATCGTGCTAGAGGATCTATTCTCTAAGTGCGCTTGGTCTAGCAGAACTTGGATCGATTGTGATCCAGAGGTTTCAGTACTTTGTACTCCGGTTTGGAGCCGTTGTGCTCTGGTGCTTGAGCCGTGGTGCTCAAGGGCTTGTGAATTTGCTGAATTCACAAGTGGTCTGTGGAGTAGGTTGTCGTGCCTATCTCCTGGGTTTCTTTGAGTTGTTGAACTCAAAGAGGTTAGAGTCGTCGTACTCTAGTTTGTACTGCACTTGTTCTAGTGGTTCCTCCGTTGTGAGGAGGTGGACGTAGGAGACACAAGTTGTGTTCTCCGAACCACCTTAAAATCTTCAGTGCAGTGTGGTTTGTTGTGTGGTTTGCTGTTCCTACTCACTATACTCACACACCACACTTGGATCTGATCGAATTGTGTGTTTTACTTATTTTAATTATGTTGCCATACACACAATTTCTTAGTTCTTTTACCAAAGTCACCTATCTGATATCCAACACTTATAAGCGATTCCGATAACCGAGCGGAAAGTTATGCCCGTTTGAGCGAAAGGGTGTCCGTATGCAATCGCATCGGCAGCCCGCGACCACGCTCCCGGAGAGGAATTTGGGCGCCGGACCGGAAATCTCCGAATACGACCTTGTGCCGACCGGGTCGAAGTGCCGATTCCGAATTGGGGCCTCGTGAGCCGTTACGAACGCCGTGCGAACAAAAATCCACGTCCTACCCAAGGGGTACGACAATCGGTGTACTAGTACACACGCTCCGCGGCGGAATTTTGGGCCCGGAACGAAATTCTGCGACACTGGCACCCTCTCGACCGTCTCAAAGTGCCCATTCCAAATTGGGGTCACATGAGCGATTCCGATACCCGGGCGGAAAGTTATGCCCAGTTCTTTCGCTGAAGGGGTGGAAATAAATCAGAAGGGTGACTATATCGGCGATGTTTGTGCACCCATATCTACGTCCTGAGAACGAGTTCTCGTGCCGAGTTGAACACAACTTACGGTCGCCGTGACAGGGCGAATCCGTGTGGCAGCCCCGCCAGCGATTCGCATAATCGAGGGAGTTGCTACTGCCATAAAACCTTGAAAATGGGGTGATCATCGGCAAGAAATGTAATTTTGGAGTGCGAAACGAAGGTTTTTCGACCCCGAAATGACGTCATATCCCCTGAAGCAATAAGGGGACGACGAGCGCCTTTGAGTGCCGATTCCTAATTGGGGACTTATAAGCGATTCCGATAACCGAGAGAAAAGTTATGCCCATCTGAGAGAAGGGTGTCCGTATGCGATCGCATCGGCAGCCTGCGACCACACTCCCGGAGGGGACTTTGGGCGCCGGATTGGAAATCTCTGAATGCGACCTTGTGCCGACCGGGTCGAAGTGTCGATTCCGAATTGGGGCCTCGCGGGCCGTTCCGATCGCCGTGCGAACGAAAATCCACATCCTACCCAAGGGGTACGACAATCGGTGTACTACTCCACGGTCGAATTTTGGGCCCGGAACAGAATTCTGCGAAACTGGCGCCCTCTCCATCGTCTCAGAGTGCCGATTCCGAATTGTGGTCACAAGAGCGATTCCGATACCCGGGCGGAAAGTTATGCCCAGTTCTTTCGCTGAAGGGGTGGGAATAAATCGGAAGGGGTGACTATATCGGCGATGTTTGTGCACCCATATCTACGTCCTGGGGATGCGTTCTCGTGCCGAGTTGAACACAACTTTCGGTCGTCATGACAGGGCGAATCTGTGTGGCAGCTCTGCCAGCGAATCGCGTAATCGAGGGAGACGCTACTGCCATAAAACCTTGAAAACGGGGTGATCATCGGCTAAAAATGCAATTTTAGAGTGCTAAACGAAGGTTTTTCGACCCCGAAATGACGTCTTATCGCCTGAGGCAATAGAAAGGAAACGAGCGCCTCTGAGTGCCGATTCTGAATTGGGGTCTTATAAGTGATTCCGATAACCGACCGGAATGTTATGCCCATTTGAGCGAAGGGGTGTCCGTATGCGATCACATCGGCACCTCGCGACCACGCTCCCGGAGGGGAATTTGTGTGCCGGACCGGAAATCTCTGATTGCGACCTTGTGGCGACCAGGTCGAAGTGCCGATTCTGAATTGGGGCCTCGCGGGCCGTTTCGATCGTCGTGCGAACAAAAATCCGCGTCCTACCCATGGGGTACGACAATCAGTGTACTAGTACACACGCTCTGCGGTGGAATTTTGGGCCCGAAACGAAATTCTGCGAAACTGGCGCCCTCTCGACCGTCTCGGAGTGCTGATTCCGAATTGTGGTCACAAGAGCGATTCCGATACTCGGGCAGAAAGTTATGCCAAATTCTTTCGCTGTCGGGGTGAGAATAAACTAGAAGGGGTGACTATATCGGCGATGATTGTGCACCCATATCTACATCATGGGGACGAGTTCTCGCGCCGAGTTGAACACAACTTCCGGTCGCCGTGAATGGGCGTATCCGTG
Organism: Colocasia esculenta; assembly: GCA_014218235.1. Lineage (NCBI taxonomy): Eukaryota > Viridiplantae > Streptophyta > Magnoliopsida > Alismatales > Araceae > Colocasia > Colocasia esculenta. Next base: position 180,166,547 of record CM024755.1, on the reverse strand, counting down.
TGGCAGCCCTGCCAGTGATTTGCGTAATCGAGAGAGACGCTACAGTCATAAAACCTTGAAAACGGGGTGATCGTCGGCTAGAAATGCAATTTTGGAGTGCGAAATGAAGGTTTTTCGACCTTGAAACGACATCTTATCGCCTGAGGCAATAAGGGGGTGACGGGCGCCTCAGAGTGCCAATTCCTAATTGGGGTCTTATAAGTAATTCCAATAACCGAGAGGAATGTTATGCCGGTTTGAGCGAAGGGGTGTCCGTATGCGATCGCATCGGCAACCCGCGACCACGCTCCCGGAGAGGAATTTGGGTGCCGGACCGGAAATCTCCGAATGCGACCTTGTGCCGACCGGGTCAAAGTGCCGATTCCGAATTAGGGCCTTGCGGGCCGTTCCGATCACCGTGCGAACAAAATCCTCATCCTACCAAGGGGTACGACAATCGGTGTACTAGTACACACTGTCCGCAGCGAAATTTTGGGCACGGAACGGAATTCTGCGAAACTGGCGCCCTTTCGACATTCTCCGAGTGCAGATTCCAAATTGTGGTCACATGAGCGATTCCGATACTCGGGAAGGGGTGACTATATCGACGATATTTGTGCACCCATATCTACGTCCTGGGGATGAGTTCTCGCGCTGAGTTGAACATAACTTTCGGTCGCCGTGAATGGGCATATCCGTGTGGCAGCCCCGACACCGATTCGCGTAATCGAGGGAGATGCTACTGCCATAAAACCTTAGAAACGGGGTGATCGTCAGCTAGAAATGCAAATTTGGAGTGCAAAACGAAGATTTTTCGACCCCGAAACGACGTCTTATCGCCTTAAGCAATAAGGGGGCGACGGGCGCCTCTGACTTCCGATTCCGAATTGGGGTCTTATAAGCGATTCCGATAACCGAGCTCATCGGCAGCCCGCGACCACGCTCCCAGGTAGGAATTTGGGCGGCGGACCGAAAATCTCCGAATGCGACCTTGTGCCGACCGGGTCAAAGTGCCGATTCAGAATTGGGGCCTCGCGGGCCATTCTGATCGTCGTGCGAACACAAATCCACATCCTACCCAAGGGGTACGACAATCGGTGTACTAGTACACACGCTCCGTGGTAGAATTTTGGGCCCGAAACGGAATTCTGCGAAATTGGCGCCCTCTCGACCGTCTTGGAGTGCCGTTTCCGAATTGTGGTCACATGAGCGATTCCGATACCCGGGCGAAAAGTTATGCCCAGTTCTTTCACTGAAGGGGTGAGAATAAACCGGAAGGGGTGACTATATCGGCGATGTTTATGCACCCATATCTACGTCCTGGGGACGAGTTCTCGCGCCAAGTTGAACACAACTTCTGGTCGCCGTGAATGGGCGTATTCATGTGGCAGCCCCGCCAGCGATTTGCATAATCTAGGCAGATGCTACTGCCATAAAACCTTGGAAACGGGGTGATAGTCAGCTAGAAATGCAATTTTGGAGTGCGAAACGAAGGTTTTTGGACCCCGAAATGACGTCTTATCGCCTGAGGCTAGAAGGGGGCGATGGGCGCCTCATAGTGCGGATTCCGAATTGGGGTCTTATAAGAGATTCTGATAACCGAGCGGAAAGTTATGCCCGTTTGAGCGAAGGGGTGTCCGTATGCGATCGCATCGGCACCCCGCGACACGCTACCGGAGAGAAATTTGGGCGCCGGACCGGAAATCTCCGAATGCGACATTGTGCCGATCTGGTCGAAGTGCCGATTCCGAATTGGGGCCGCGTAGGACGTTTCGATCGTCATGCGACCAAAAATCTGCGTCCTACCCAGGGGGTACGACAATCGGAGTACTAGTACACATGCTCCGCGGCGGAATATTGGACCCGAAATGGAATTTTGCGAAACTGGTGCCCTCTCGACCGTCTCGGAGTGCCAATTCCGAATTGTGGTCACATGAGTGATTTTGATACCCTTGCGGAAAGTTATACCCAGTTCTTTCGCTGAAGGGGTGGGAATAAATCGGAAGGGGTGACTATAACGGCGATGTTTGTGCACCCATATCTACGTTCTGGGGACGAGTTCTCGTGCCGCGTTGAACACAACTTTCGGTCACCGTGAATGGGCGTATCCGTGTGGCAGCCCCGACACCAATTCAGGTAATCGAGGGAGACGCTACTTCCATAAAACCTTGAAAACAGGGTGATCGTCGGCTAGAAATGCAATTTTGGAGTGCGAAACGAAGGTTTTTCGACCCCGAAACGACGTCTTATCGCCGGAGGCAATAAGGGGGCGATGGGCGTCTCTGAGTGCCGATTCTGAATTGGAGTCTTATAAGCGATTCCGATAACCGAGCGGAAAGTTATGCCCGTTTGAGCGAAGGGGTGTCCGTATGCGATCGCATCGGCAGCCCGCGACCACGCTCCCATAGAGGAATTTGGGCGCCGGACTGGAAATCTCTGAATACGACCTTGTGCCGACCAGGTCAAAGTGTCGATTCCGAATTGGGGCCTCGCGGGCCATTACGATCGTCGTGCGAACAAAAATCCACGTCCTACCGAAGGGGTATGACAATCGGTGTACTAGTACACACACTCCGCGGTGGAATTCTGGGCCCGAAATGGAATTCTGCGACACTGGCGTCCTCTTGACCGTCTCAGAGTGCCCATTCCGAATTGGGGTCACATGAGCGATTCCGATACCCGGGCGGAAAGTTATGCCCAGTTCTTTCACTGAAGGGGTGGGAATAAATCAGAAGGGGTGACTATATCGGCGATGCTTGTGCACCCATATCTACATCCTGGGGATGAGTTATCGTGCCGAGTTGAACACAACTTCCGGTCGCCGTGATAGGGTGAATCTGTATGGCAGCCCCGCCACCGATTCGCGTAATCGAGGGAGACGCTACTGCCAAAACCTTGGAAATCGGGTGATCGTTGGCAAGAAATATAATTTTGGAGTGCAAAATGAAAGTTTTTCAACCCCGAAATGACATGTTATCGCCTGAGGCAATAATGGGGCAACGAGCACCTCTGAGTGTCGATTCCGAATTGGGGTCTTATAAGCGATTCCGATAAACGAGCGAAAAGTTATGCCCGTTTGAGCAAAGGGGTGTCCGTATGCGATCGCATCGGCAGCCCGCGACCAAGCTCCCGGAGAGAAATTTGAGCGCCGGACCAGAAACCTCGGAATGCGACCTTGTGCCGACCGGGTCGAAGTGCCGATTCCGAATTGGGGCCTCGCGGGCCGTTCCGATCGCCGTGCGAACAAAAATCCACGTCCTACCCAAGGGGTACGACAATCAGCGTACTAGTACACACACTCCGCGGCGGAATTTTTGGCCTGGAATGGAATTCCACGAAACTGGCGCCCTCTCGACCGTCTCGGAGTGCCGATTCCGAATTGTGGTCACATAAGCGATTCCGATACCTGGGCGGAAAGTTATGCCCAGTTCTTTCGCTGATGGGGTAGGAATAAATCATAAGGGGTGATTATATCGGTGATGTTTTTGCACCCATATCTACGTCCTGGGACGAGTTCTCGTGCCTAGTTGAACACAACTTCCGGTAGCTGTGAATGGGCGAATCTGTGTGGTAGCCCCGCCACCGATTCGGGCAATCGAGGGAGACGCTACTGCCATAAAACCTTTGAAACAGGGTGATTGTCAGCTAGAAATGCAATTTTAGAGTGCAAAATGAAGGTTTTTTTTCCCCGAAACGACGTTTTATCGTCTGAGGCAATAATAGGGAACCGGGCGCCTCTTAGTGCCGATTCCGAACTGGGGTCTTATAAGCGATTATGATAACCGAGCGGAAAGTTATGCCCGTTTGAGCGAAGGGGTGTCAATATGCGATCGCATCGGCAGCCCGCGACCAAGCTCCCGGAGAGGAATTTGGGCGCCAGACCGGAAATCTTCGAATGCAACCTTGTGCCGACCGGGTCGAAGTGCCGATTCTGAATTGGGGCCTCGCGGGCAGTTCTGATCGCCGTGCGAACAAAAATCAGCGTCCTACCCACGGGGTACGACAATCTGTGTGCTAGTACACACGCTCCGCGATGGAATTTTAGGCCCAGAATGGAATTCTGTGATACTGGCGCCCTCTCGACCGTCTCGGAGTGCCGATTCCGAATTGTGGTCACATGAGCGAATCCGATACCTGGGCGGAAAGTTATACCCAGTTCTTTCGCTGAATGGGTGAGAATAAACCGGAAGGGTTGACTATATCGGCGATATTTGGGCACCCATATCTACGTCCCGAGGATGAGTTCTCGCGCCGAGTTAAACACAACTTCCAGTCACCGTGAATGGGCGTATTCGTGTTGCAGCCCCGCCAGTGATTCGCGTAATCGAGGGAGACGCTACTGCCATAAAACCTTAGAAACAGGGTGATCGTCAGCTAGAAATGCAATTTTGGCGTGCAAAATGAAGATTTTTTGACCACGAAATGACATCTTATCGCATGAGGCAATATGGGGGTGACGGGCGCCTCTGAGTGCAAATTCCGAATGGGGGTCTTATAAGCGATTCCGATAACCGAGCGGAAAGTTATGCCCGTTTGAGCGAAGGGGTGTCCATATGCGATCGCATCGGCAGCCCAAGACCACGCTCCGGGAGAGGAATTTGGGCGCCGGACCGGAAATCGTCGAATGCGACCTTGTACCGACCGGGTCGAAGTGCCGATTCTGAATTGGGGCCTCCCGGTCCGTTCCGATCTCCGTGCGAATAGAAATCCACGTCCTACCCAAGGGATACGACAATCGGTGTACTAGTACGCACGCTCTGCGGTGCAATTTTGGGCCCAGAACGGAATTCTGCAAAACTGGCGCCCTCTCGACCGTCTCGAAGTGCCGATTCTGAATTGTGGTCACGTGAGCGATTCCGATACCCGGGCAGAAAGTTATGCTCAGTTCTTTCGCTGAAGGGGTGAGAATAAACCAGAAGGGGTGACTATATCATCGATGTTTTTGCACCCATATCTACGTCCTGGGGACGAGTTCTCGCACCGAGTTGAACACAACTTCCAGTCGCCGTGAATGGATGTATCCGTGTGGCAGCCCCGCCAGTGATTCGCATAATCGAGGGAGACGCTACTGCCATAAAACCTTGGAAACTGGGTGATCGTTGGCTAGAAATGCAATTTTGGAGTGCAAATCGAAGATTGTTTAACCACGATACGACGTCCTTTGCTCCGCGATGGAGTTTTAGACCCGAAACGGAATTCTGTAAAACTGGTGCCCTCTCGACCGTCTCGGAGTGCCGATTCCGAATTGTGGTCACATGAGCGATTCTGATACCCGGGCAGAAACTTATGCCCAGTTCTTTCGCTGAAGGGGTGGGAATAAATCGGAAGGGGTGACTATAACGACGATGTTTGTGCACTCATATCTACGCCCTGGGGACGAGTTCTCGTGCCTTGAACACAACTTTCGGCTGCCTTGAACGGGCAAATCTGTGTGACAGCCCCGCCACCGTTTCGCGTAATCGAGGGAGACGCTACTGCCATAAAACCTTGAAAACGGGGTGATCGTCGGCTAAAAATGCAATTTTGGAGTGCGAAACGAAGGTTTTTCGACCCCGAAATGACGTCTTATCGCCTGAGGCCATAAAGGGGCGACGGGCGCCTCAGACTACCGATTTCGAATTGGGGTCTTATAAGCGATTCCAATAACCGAGCGGAAAGTTATGCCCGTTTGAGCGAAGGGGTGTCTGTATGCGATCGTATCGGCAACCCGCGACCATGCTCCCGGAGAGGAATTTGGGCGCCGGACCAAAAATCTCCAAATGCGACCTTGTGCCAACCGGGTCGAAGTGCCGATTCAGAATTGGGGCCTCGCGGGCTGTTCCGATTGCCGTGCGAACAAAAATTTGCGTCCTACCCAACGGGTACGACAATCGGTGTACTAGTACACACGCTCTGCGGTGGAATTTTATGCCCGGAACAAAATTTTGCAAAACTAGCGCTCTCTCGACCGTCTCGAAGTGCCGATTCTGAATTGTGGTCACATGAGCGATTCCGATACCCGGGCGGAAAGTTATGCCCAGTTCTTTCGCTGAAGGGGTGAGAATAAATCGGAAGGGGTGACTATATCGGCGATGTTTGTGCACCCATATTACGTCCTGGGGACGAGTTCTCGTGCCGAGTTGAACACAACTTCTGGTCGTCATGAATGGGCGTATCCGTGCGGCAGCCCCGCCAGTGATTCGCGTAATCGAGGGAGACGCTCCTGCCATAAAACCTTGAAAACGGTGTGATCATCGGCTAGATATGCAATTTTGGAGTGCAAAATGAAGATTGTTTTACCATGAAACGATGTCTTATCGCATGAGGCAATAAGGGGGCAACGGGCGCCTCTGAGTGTCGATTCCGAATTGAAGTTTTATAAGCGATTCTGATAACCGAGCGGAAAGTTATGTTCGTTTGAGTGAAGGGGTGTCCGTATGCGATTGCATCGACAGCCCGCGACCACGCTCCCGGAGAGGAATTTGGGCGCCGGACCGAAAATCTCCGAATGCGACCTTGTGCTAACCAGGTCGAAGGGCCGATTCCGAATTGGGGGATCGAGGGCCATTTCGATCGTCGTGCGAACAAATATCTGCATCCTACCCAAGGGGTACGACAAATCAGTGTACTAGTACACACGCTCCGCGGCCAAATTTTGGACCCGGAACAAAATTCTGCGAAACTGACGCCCACTCGACCGTCTCGGAGTGCCGATTCCGAATTGTGATCACATGAGTGATTCCGATACCCGGGGTGAAAAGTTATGCCCAGTTCTTTCACTGAAGGGGTGGGAATAAATCAGAAGGGGTGACTATAACGGCGATGTTTGTGCACCCACATCTACGTCCTAGGGACGAGTTCTCATGCCGAGTTGAATACAACTTCCGGTCGCCGTGAATGGGTGAATCCGAGTGACAGCCCCGTCACCGATTCGCATAATCGAGGGAGACGCTACTGCCATAAAACCTTGGAAACGAGGTGATCGTCGGCTAGAAATGTAATTTTGGAGTGCGAAACGAAGGTTTTTGACCCCGAAACGACGTCTTATCGCCGGAGGCTATTAGGAGGCGATGGGCGCCTCTGAGTGCCGATTCTGAATTGGGGTCTTATAAGCAATTCCGATAACCGAGCGGAAGGTTATGCCCGTTTGAGCGAAGGGGTGTCCGTATGCGATCGCAACGGCAACCCGCGACCACGCTTCTGTAGAGGAATTTGTGTGCCGGACCGGAAATCTCCAAATGCGACCTTGTGCCGACCGCGTCGAAGTGTCGATTCCGAATTGGGGCCTCGCGGGCCGTTCCGATCACTGTGCTAACAAAAATCCACATACTACCCAAGGGGTACGACAATCGGTGTCCTACCCTGGGGGTACGACAATAAGTGTGCGAACGGGCGCCTCAGAGTGCCGATTCTGAATTTGGGTCTTATAAGCGATTCCGATAACCGAGCGGAAAGTTATGCCCGTTTGAGCGAAGGGGTGTCCGTATGCGATTGCATTAGCAGCCCACGACCACACTCCCGGAGAGGAATTTGGGCGCCGGACCGGAAATCTCCGAATGCGAACTTGTGTCGAACGGTTCGAAGTGCCGATTCCAAATTCGGGCCTCGTGGGCCGTTTCGATCGTCATGTGAACAAAAATCCGTGTCCTACGACAATCGGTGTACTAGTACACACGCTCCACGGCGGAATTTTGGGTCCGAAACAGAATTCTGCGAAACTGGCGCCCTCTCGACCATCTCGGAGTGCCGATTCCGAATTGTGGTCACATGAGCAATTCCGATATCCGGGCGGAAAGTATGCCCAGTTCTTTCGTTGAAGGGATGGGAATAAATCTGAAGGGGTGACTGTATCGTTGATGTTTGCGCACCCATATCTACGTTCTGAGGATGAGTTCTCGTGCCGAGTTGAACAGCACTTCCGGTCGCCGTGAATGGGCGAATCCGTGTGGCAGCCCCGCCACCGATTCGCGTAATCATCGGCTAGAAAAGAAATTTTAGAGTGCAAAACGAAGATTTTTCGACCATGAAATGACGTCTTATCGCCTGCGGCAATAAGGGGGCAACGGGCGCCTCTGAGTGCCGATTCCGAATTGGGGTCTTATAAGCGATTCTGATAACCGAGCGAAAAGTTATGCCCATTTGAGCGAAGGGGTGTCCGTATGCGATCTCATCGGCACCCCGCGACCACGCTCCCGGAGAAGAATTTGGGCGCCGGACCCAAAATCTCCGAATGCATCCTTGTGCCGACCGGGTCGAGGTGTCGATTCCAAATTGAAGCCTCGTGGGCCGTTTTGATCGCCATGCTAACAAAAATCTGCGTCCTGCCCAAGGGGTACGACAATCGGTGTACTAGTACACAAATCAGCGGCAGTATTTTAGGCCCGGAATGAAATTATGCGACACTGGCCCCCTCTCGACCGTTTCAGAGTGCCGATTCCGAATTGTGGTCACATGAGCGATTCCGATACCCGGGCTGAAGGGGTGGGAATAAATAGGAAGGGGTGACTATATCGGCGATGTTTGTCCACCCATATCTACGTTGTAGGGATGATTGCTTGTGCCGACTTGAACACAACTTCCGGTCGCCGTGACAGGGTGAATCCGTGTGGCAGCCCCGCCACCGATTCGCGTAATCGAGGGAGACGCTACTGCCATAAAACCATGGAAACGGGGTGATCGTCAGCTAGAAATGTAATTTTGGAGTGCGAAACGAACGTTTTTCTACCCCGAAATGACGTCTTATCGCCTGAGACAATAAGGGAACGACGGGCACCTCTTAGTGCCGATTACGAGTTGGGGTCTTATAAGAGATTCTGATAACCGAGCGGAAAGTTATACCCGTTTGAGCGAAGGGGTGTCCGTATGCGATCGCATCGGCAGCCCGCGACCACACTCCCGGAGAGGAATTTGGGCGCCGGACCAGAAATCTCCGAATGCGACCTTGTGCCGACCGGGTCGAAGTGCCGATTCTGAATTGGGGCCTCGCGGGCCATTCCGAACGCCGTGCGAACAAAAATCCGCGTCCTACCCAAGGGGTACGACAATCAGTGTACTAGTACACACGCTCCGCGGAGGAATTTTGGGCCCGGAATGGAATTATGTGAAACTGGTGCCCTCTCGACCGTCTCGGAATGCCGATTCCGAATTGTGGTTACTTGAGCGATTCCGATACCCGGGTGGAAGGTTATGCCCAGTTCTTTCGCTGAAGGGGTGAGAATAAATCGGAAGGGGTGACTATATCGACGATATTTGTCCACCCATATCTACCTTCTGGGGATGAGTTATTGCGCCGAGTTGAACAAAACTTCCGGTCGCCTTGAATGAGCGTATCCGTGTGGCAGCCCCACCAGCGATTCGCATAATCGAGGGAGACGTTACTACCATAAAACCTTGAAAATGGGGTGATCGTCGGCTAGAAATGCCATTTTGGAGTGCAAAACGAAGGTTTTTCGACTCCGAAACGACGTATATCGCCTGAGGCCATAAGGGGACGACGGGTGCCTTTGAGTGCCAATTTCGAATTGGGGTTTTATAAACGATTCTGATAACCTAACGGAAAGTTATGCCCATTTGAGCGAAGGGGTGTCCGTATGCGATCGCATTGGCACCCCGCGACCACTCTCCCGGAGAGGAATTTGGGCGCCGGACTGAAAATCTCCGAATGCGAACTTATGCCGACCGGGTCAAAGTGCCGATTCCGAATTGGGGCCTCGCGGGCTGTTCCGATCGCCGTGCGAACACAAATTTGCGTCCTACCCAAGGGGTACGACAATCGGTGTACCATTACACACGCTCCGTGGTGGAATTTCAGGCCCAGAATGGAATTCTGCATAACTGGCGCCCTCTCGATCGTCTCGGAGTGCCGATTCCGAATTGTGGTCACATGAGCTATTCCGATACCCAGGCGGAAAGTTATGCCCAGTTCTTTCCCTGAAGGGTTGAGAATAAACTGGATGGGGTGACTATATCGGCGATGTTTGTGCACCCATATCTACGTCCTGGGGGCGAGTTCTCGCGCCGAGTTGAACACAACTTCCGGTCTCCGTGAATGGGCGAATCTGTGTGGCAGCCCCGCCACCGATTAACGTAATCGAGGGAGACGCTACTACCATAAAACCTTGGAAATGGGGTAATCGTCGGCTAGAATTGCAATTTTGTAGTGCAAAACGAAGATTGTTCGACCACGAAATGACGTCTTATCGCCTGAGGCAATAAGGGGGCGACGGGCGCCTTTGAGTGCCGATTCCGAATTGGGGTCTTATAAGCGATTCCGATAATTGAGCGGAAAGTTATGCCCATTTGAGCAAAGTGGTGTCCGTATGCGATCACATCGGCACCCCGCGACCACGCTCCCGGAGAATAATTTGGGCGCCGGACGAAAAATCTCCGATGCGACCTTGTGCCAACCGGGTCGAAGTGTCGATTCCGAATTGGGGCCTCGCGGGACGTTCCGATTGCTGTGCGAACAAAAATCTGCGTCGTACCCATGGGGAACGACAAGCGGTGTACTAGTACACATGCTCCGCTGCGGAATTTTAGGCCCAGAAAGGAATTCTGCGACACTGGCGCCTTCTCGACCGTCTCGGAGTGCCGATTCCGAATTGTGGTCACATGAGCGATTCCGATACCCGGGCGGAAAGTTATGCCCAGTTCTTTCGTTGAAGGGGTGGGAATAAATCGGAAGGGGTGACTATATTGGCGATGTTTGTGCACCCATATCTAGGTCCTGGGGATGAGTTCTCGTGCCAGTTGAACACAACTTCTGGTCGCCGTGATAGGGCGAATCTGTGTGGCAGCCCCGCCACCGATCCGCATAATCTAGGGAGACGCTACTGCCATAAAACCTTGAAAACGGGGCGATCGTCGGCTAGAAATGCAATTTTGGAGTGCGAAACGAAGGCTGTTCGACCCCGAAATGATGTCTTATCGCCTGTGGAAATAAGGGAGCGACGGGCGCCTCTGAGTGTCGATTCCGAATTGGGGTCTTATAAGCGATTCCGAGAACCGAGCGGAAAGTTATGCCCGTTTGAGCGAAGGGGTGTTCGTATGTGATCACATCGGCAGCACGCGACCACGCTCCCAGAGAGAAATTTGGGCGCCAGACCGGAAATCTCTGAATGCGACCTTGCACCGACCGCATCGAAGTGCCGATTCCGAATTGGGGCCTTGCGGGATGTTCCGATCTCCGTGCGAACAAAAATCCGTGTCCTACCCTGGGGGTACGACAATCAGTGTACTAGTACACACGCTCCGCGGTGGAATTTTGGGCCCGGAATGAAACTGGCGCCCTCTCGACCGTCTCGGAGTGTCGATTCCGAATTGTGGTCACATGAGCGATTCTGATACCCGGGCGGAAAGTTATGCCCAGTTCTTTCGCTGAAGGCATGAGAATAAACCAGAAGGGGTGACTATATCGGCGATGTTTGTGCGCCCATATCTACGTCCTGGGGATGAGTTCTCGCGCCGAGTTGAACACAACTTCCGGTCGCCGTGAATGGGCTTATCCGTGTGGCAGCCCCGCTAGCGATTCGCGTAATCGAGGGAGACGCTACTGCCATGAAACCTTGGAAACGGGGTAATCGTCGACTAGAAATAAAATTTCGGAGTGCGTCACAAAGGTTTTTCGACCTCGAAAAGAGGTCTTATCGCCTGAGGCAATAAGGGGGCGATGGGCGCCTCAGAGTGCCGATTTCGAATTGGGTCTTATAAACGATTCCGATAACCGAGCGGAAAGTTATGTTCGTTTGTGCGAAGGGGTGTCCGTATGCGATCGCATGGGCACCCCGCGACCACGCTCCCGAAGAGGAATTTGGGCGCCGGACCGGAAATCTCCGAATGCAAACTTGTGCCGACCGGGTCGAAGTGCCAATTCCGAATTGGGGACTCGCGGGCCGTTTCGATCGTCGTACGAACAAAAATCCGCGTCCTACCGAATTGCTACGACAATCGGTGTACTAGTACACACGCTCCGTGGCAGAATTTTGGGCCTGAAACAGAATTTTGCGAAACTGGCGCCCTCTCGACCGTCTCGGAGTGACGATTCCGAATTATGGTCAATGAGTGATTCTGATATCTGTACGGAAAGTTATGCCCACTTCTTTCGCTGAAGGGGTGAGAATAAACCGGAAGGGGTGACGATATCAGCGATGTTTATGAACCGATATCTACGTTCTGGGGACGAGTTCTGGCACCGAGTTGAACACAACTTCCGGTCATCGTGAATGGGTGTATCCGTGTGGCAGCCCCGCCAGCGATTCGCGTAATCGAGGGAGACGCTACTGCCATATAATCTTGGAAACGGGGTGATCGTCGGCTAGAAATGCAATTTTAGAGTGCGAAATGAAGGTTTTTTGACCCCGAAACAACGTCTTATTGCTTGAGGCAAAAAGGGAGCGACGGGCACCTCTGAGTGCCGATTCCGAATTGTGGTCTTATAAGCGATTCCGATAATCGAGCGAAAAGTTATGCTCGTTTGAGCGAAGGGGTATCCGTATGCGATCGCATCGGCAGCCCACGACCACGCTCTCGGAGAGGAATTTGGGCGCCAGACCGGAAATCTCCGAATGCGACCTTGTTCCGACTGGGTCGAAGTGCCGATTCTGAATTGGGGGCTCGCGGGACGTTTCGATCGTCGTGCGAACAAAAATCCCCGTCCTACCGAAGGGGTTTGACAATCGGTGTACTAGTACACACGCTCCGTGGCAGAATTTTGGGCCCAAAACGGAATTCTGCGAACTGGCGCCCACTCGACCGTCTCGGAGTGTCGATTCCGAATTGTGGTCACATGAGCGATTCCCATACCCGGGCAGAAAGTTATGCCCAGTTCTTTCGCTGAAATGGTGGGAATAGATCGGAAGGGGTGACTATAACGGCGATGTTTGTGCACCCATATCTACATCCTGGGGATGAGTTCTCGTGTCAAGTTGAACACAACTTCCAGTCACCGTGAATGGGGGAATCCGTGTGGCAGCCCCGCCACTGATTCACGTAATCGAGGGAGATGCTACTGCCATTAAACTTGAAAATGGGGTGATCGTCAGCTGCAAATGCAAATTTCGAGTGCGAAACGAATGTTTTTCGACCCCAAAATGACGTCTTATCGCCTAAGGCAATAAGGGGGCGACAGCGCCTCTCAGTGCCGATTCCGAATTGGGGTCTTATAAGCGATTACGATAACCGAGCGGAAAGTTATGTCCGTTTGATCGAAGGGGTATCCATATGAGGTCGCATCGGCAGCCCGCGACCACGCTCCGGATAGGAATTTGGGCGCCGGACCGGAAATCTCCGAATGCGACCTTGTGCCGACCGGGTCGAAGTGCCGATTTCGAATTGGGGGCTCACGGGCCGTTTCGATCGTTGGGCGAACAAAAATCTGCGTCCTACCAAAGGGGTACGACAAGCGGTGTACTAGTACACACGCTCCGTGGCGGAATTTTGGCCCCAGAACCGAATTCTGCGAAACTGGCGCCCTCTCGACTGTCTCGGCGTGCCAATTCCGAATTGTGGTCACATGAGCGATTCCGATATCCAGGCGGAAAGTTATGCCCACTTCTTTCGCTAAAGGAGTGAGAATAAACCAGAAGGGGTGACTATATCGGCGCTATTTGTGCACCCATATCTACGTCCTGGGGACGAGTTCTCGTGCCGAGTTGAACACAACTTCCGATCGCCGTGAATGGGCGTATCCGTGTGGCAGCACCGCCATCAATTCGCGTAATCAAGGGATACGCTACTGCCATAAAACCTTGGAAACAGAGTGATCGTCGGCTAGAAATGCAAGTTTAGAGTGCAAAATGAAGGTTTTTCGACCATGAAACGACGTCTTATAGCCTGAGGCAATAAGGGGTGACGGGCGCCTCTGAGTGCCGATTCTAAATTGGGGTCTTATAAGCGATTCCGATAACCGAGCGGAAAGTTATGCCCGTTAGAGCAAAGGGGTGTCCGTATGCGATCGCATCGGCACCCCGCGACCACGCTCCCGGAGAGGAATTTGGGCGCCGGACCGGAAATCTCCGAATGCGACCTTGTGCCGACCGGGTCAAAGTGTCGATTCTGAATTGGGGCCTCGCAGGCCATTTCGATCGTCGTGCGAACAAAAATCTGCGTCCTACCCAACCGGTACGACAATCGGTGTACTAGTACACACGCTCCGCGGTGGAATTTTGGGCCCAGAACGGAATTCTGCGAAACTGGTGCCCTCTCGACCGTCTCGGAGTGCCGATTCTGAATTATGGTCACATGAGTGATTCTGATACCCGGGTGGAAAGTTATGCCCAGTTCTTTCGCTGAAGGGGTGGGAATAAATCGGAAGGGGTGACTATGACGACTATATTTGTGCACCAATATCTACGTTCTGGGGACGAGTTCTCGTGCCGAGTTGAACACAACTTCTGGTCGCCGTGAATGGGCGAAGCCAGGTGGTAGACCCGCCACAGATTCGCGTAATCGAGGGAGACGCTACTGCCATAAAACCATGAAAATAGGGTGATCGTCGGCTAGAAATACGATTTTGGAGTGCGAAACGAAGGTTTTTCGACCCCGAAACGACGTCTTATCGCCTGAGGCCATAAGGGGGCGACGGGCGCCTTAGACTGCCGATTCCGAATTGGGGTCTTATAAGCGATTTCGATAACCGAGCGGAAAGTTATGCACATTTGAGCGAAGGGGTGTCTGTATGCATCGCAACGGCACCCCGCGACCATGCTCCCGGAGAGGAAATTGGGCGCCGGACTGAAAATCTCCGAATGTGACGTTGTGCCGACCGGGTCGAACTGCCGATTCTGAATTGGGGCCTCGCGGGCCATTCCGATCACCGTGCGAACAAAAATCCGCGTGCTACCCAAGGGGTACGACAATCGGTGTACTAGTACACACGCTCCGCAGTGGAATTTTGGGCACGGAACGGAATTCTGCGAAACTGGCGCCCTCTCGACCGTCACGGAGTGCCGATTCCGAATTGTGGTCACATGAGCGATTCCGATACCCGGGCGGAAAGTTATGCCCAGTTCTTTCGCTGAACAGGTGGGAATAAATCGAAAGGGGTGACTATAATGGTGATGTTTGTGCGCCCATATCTACGTCCTGAGGATGAGTTCTCATGCCGAGTTGAACACAACTTACAGTCGCCGTGAATGGGCGAAGCCGTGTGGCATCCCCTCCAGCGATTCGTGTAATCGAGGGAGACGCTACTGCCATAAAACCTTGGAAACGTGGTGATCGTCGGCTAGAAATGCAATTTTGGAGTGCGAAACGAAGGTTTTTCGACCCCGAGACGACGTCTTATCGCCTGAGGCAATTAGGGAGCGATGGGCTTCTCACAGTGCCGATTCTGAATTGGGGTCTTATAAGCGATTCTGATAATCGATCGGAAAGTTATGCCCGTTTGAGCGAAGGGGTGTCCGTATGTGATCGCATAAGTAGCCCGCGACCACGCTCCCGGAGAGGAATTTGGGAGCCGGACCAGAAATCTCCGAATGCGACCTTGTGCCGACTGGGTCGAAGTGCTGATTCTGAATTGGGGCCTCGCGGGCCGTTCCGATCGCCGTGCGAACAAAAATCCTCGTCCTACCCAAGGTGTACGACAATCGGTGTACTAGTACACATGGTCTGCGGTGAAATTTTTGGCCCGGAATGGAATTCGGCAAAACCAGCTCCCTTTCGACCGTCTCGGAGTGCCGATTCCAAATTGTGGTCACATAAGCGATGCCTATACCCGGGTGGAAAGTTATGCCCATTTCTTTTGCTGAAGGGGTGGGAATAAATCGGAAGGGGTGACTATAACGGTGATGTTTGTGCACCCATATCTACGTCCTGGGGACGAGTTCTCGTGCCAAGTTGAACACAACTTCCAGTCACCGTGAATGGGCGAATCCATGTGGCAGACCCACCACCGATTCGCATAATCGAGGGAGATGCTACTACCATTAAACTTAAAATCGGGGTGATCATCGGCTAGAAATGCAATTTTGGAGTGCGAAATGAAGGTTTTTCGACCCCGAAATGAAGTCTTATCACCTGAGGCAATAAGGAGGCGACGGGCGCCTCTCAGTGCCGATAACCGAGCGGAAAGTTATGTCCGTTTGATCGAAGGGGTATCCATTGAGGTCGCATCGGCAACCCGCGACCACGCTCCGGATAGGAATTTGGGCGCCGGACCGGAAATCTCCGAATGCGACCTTGTGCAGACCGGGTCGAAGTGCCGATTCCAAATTGGGGCCTTGTGGGCCGTTCCGATCGCCGTGCGAACAAAAATCGGTGTCCTACCCATGGGGTACGACAATCGGTGTACTAGTACACACGCTCCGCGGCGGAATTTTGGGCCCGATACAGAATTCTTTAAAATTGGCACCCTCTCGACCGTCTCGGAGTGCCGATTCTGAATTGTGGTCACATTAGCGATTCCGATATCCGGGCGGAAAGTTATTCCCAGTTCTTTCACTGAAGGGGTGAGAATAAACCGGAAGGGGTGACTATATCGGCGATGTTTGTGCACCCATATCTACATCCTGGGGATGAGTTCTCGCGCTGAGTCGAACACAACTTCCAGTCGTCGTGAATGGGCGTATCCATGTGGTAGCACCGCCTGTGATTCGCGTAATCGAGGGAGACGCTACTGCCATAAAACCTTGAAAACGGTGTGATCGTCGGCTAGAAATGTAATTTTGGAGTATGAAATGAAGGTTTTTAGACCCCGAAACGATGTCTTATCGTTGGAGGCAATATGGGGGCGACGGGTGCCTCAGAGTGCCGATTCTGAATTGGGGTCTTATAAGCGATTCCGATAATCGAGCGGAAAGTTATGTCCGTTTGAGCGAAGGGGTATCCGTATGCGATCGCATCGGCAGCCCGCGGCCACGCTCCCGGAGAGGAATTTGGGCGCCGGATCGGAAATCTCCGAATGCGACCTATTGCTGACCGGGTCGAAGTGCTGATTCTGAATTGGGGCCTCGCGGGCCGTTCCGATCACCGTGCGAACAAAAATCCACGACCTACCCAAGGGGTATGAAACTCGGTGTACTAGTAAACACGCTCTGCGGCGAATTTTGGGCCCGGAACGGAATTCTGCGAAACTGGCGCCCTTTCGACCCTCTCGGAGTGTCGATTGCGAATTGTGGTCACATGAGCGATTCTGATACCCGGGCGGAAAGTTATGCCCAGTTCTTTCACTGAAGGGGTGAGAATAAACCGGAAGGGGTGACTATATCGGCGATGTTTGTGCACCCATATCTACATGTTGGGGATGAGTTCTCATGCCGAGTTGAACACAACTTCCGGTCACCGTAAATGGGCGAAGCCGTGTGGCAACCCCGCCACCGATTTGCGTAATCGAGGGAGACGCTACTGCCATAAAACCATGAAAATGGGGTGATCGTCGGCTACAAATGCAAATTTGGAGTGCGAAACGAAGGTTTTTCGACCCCGAAACAACGTCTTATCGCGTGAGCCCATAAATGGGCAACGGGGGTCTCAGACTGTCGATTCCAAATTGGGGTCCTATAAACGATTCCGATAACCGAGCGGAATGTTATGTCCATTTGACCGAAGGGGTGTCCGTATGCGATCGCATCGGCAGCCCGCGATGACACTCCCAGAGAGGAATTTTGGTGCCGGACTGGAAATCTCCTATTGCAACCTTGTGCCGACCGGATCGAAGTGCCGATTCCGAATTGGGGACTCGTGGGCCGTTCCGATCGCCGTGCGAACAAAAATCCGCGTCCTACCCAAGGGGTTTGACAATCGGTGTACTAGTACACATGCTCCGCAGCGGAATTTTGGGCCCGAAACGGAATTCTGCAAAACTGGCGCCCTCTCGACCGTCTCGGAGTGCCGATTCCGAATTGTTGTCACATGAGCGATTCCGATACCCGGGCGGAAAGTTATGCCCAGTTCTTTCGCTGAAGGGGTGGAAATAAATCGGAAGGGGTGACTATAACGGCGATGTTTGTGCACCCATATCCACGTCCTGGGGACGAGTTCTCGTGCCAAGTTGAACACAACATCCGGTCGCCGTGAATGGGTGAATCTGTGTGGCAGCCCCACCACCGATTCGCGTAATCAAGGGAGACACTACTGCCATAAAACCTTGAAAATGGGGTGATCGTCGGATAGAAATGCAATTTTGGAGTGCAAAATGAAGGTTTTTCGACACTGAAACGACGTCTTATCGCCTAAGGCCATAAGGGGGCGACGGGAGCCTCAGACTGCCGATTCCAAATTGGGGTCTTATAAGCGATTCCGATAACCGAGCGAAAAGTTATGCCTGTTTGAGCGAAGGGGTGTCCGTATGTGATCTCATCCGCAGCCTGCGACCACTCTCCCAGAGAGGAATTTGGGCGCCGGAACGGAAATCTTCGAATTCGACCTTGTGTCGACCAGGTCGAAGTGCCGATTCTGAGTTGGGGCCTCGTGGGCCGTTCCGATCGCCGTGCGAACAAAAATCTGCATCCTACCCAAGGGGTACGACAATCGGATTACTAGTACACACGCTCTGCGGCGGAATTTTGGGCCCAGAACGGAATTCTGCGAAATTGGCGCCCTCTCGACCGTCTCAGAGTGTCGATTCCGAATTGTGGTCTCATGAGCGATTCCGAATTGTGGCCCCATGGCGGAAAGTTATGCCCAGTTCTTTCGCTGAAGGGGTGGGAATAAATCGGAAGGGGTGACTATATCGGCGATGTTTGTGCACCCATATCTACGTCCTAGGGACGAGTTCTCATGCCGAGTAGAACACAACTTCCGGTCGCCGTGAATGGGTGAATCCGTGTGGCAGACCTGACACCGATTCGCGTAATCGAGGGAGATGCTACTGCCATAAATCCTTGAAAATGGGGTGATCATTGGCTAGAAATGCAATTTTGGAGTGCGAAATGAAGGTTTTTCGACCCCGAAACGATGTCTTATCGATTGTTGCAATTAGGGGGCGACGGGCGCCTCTGAGTGCCGATTCCGAATTGGGGTCTTATAAGCGATTCCGATAACCGAGTGGAATGTTATGCCCGTTTGAGCGAAGGAGTGTCCATATGCGATCGCATCGGTAGCCCGTGACCACGCTCCCGGAGAGGAATTTTGGCGCCGGACCGTAAATCTCTGAATGAGACCTTGTGCCAACCAGGTCAAAGTGCCGATTCTGAATTGAAGCCTCGTTGGCCGTTCCGATCGCCGTGCGAACAAAAATCTGCGTCCTACCCAAGGGGTACGCTAATCGGTGTACTAGTACACACGCTCCGTGGCGGAATTTTGGGCCTGAAACGGAATTCTGCAAAACTAGCACCCTCTCGACCGTCTCGGAGTGCCGATTTCGAATTGTGATCACATGAGCGATTCCAATATCCGGGCGGAAAGTTATGCCCAGTTCTTTCACTGAAGGGGTGAAAATAAACCGGACGGGGTGACTATATCGGCGATGATTGTGCACCCATATCTACGTCCTGGGAACGAGTTCTCGCGCCGAGTTGAACACAACTTCCGATCGCCGTGAATGAGAGTATCTGTGTGGCAGCCCCGCCAGCGATTCGCGTAATCGAGGGAGATGCTACTTCCATAAAACCTTGGAAACAGGGTGTTTGCTGGCTAGAAATGCAATTTTGGAGTGCAAAATGAAGATTTTTTTACCAGGAAACGACGTCTTATCACATAAGGCAATAAGGGGGCGACGGGCGCCTCTGAGTGCACAATCCGAATTGGGGTCTTATAAGCTATTCTGATAATCGAGCGGAAGGTTATGCCTGTTTGAGCGAAGGGGTATCCGTATGCGATCGCATCAGCATCCCGCGACCACACTCCCGGAGAGGAATTTGGGCACCGGACCGGAAATCTCCGAATGCGACCTTGTGCCGACCGGGTCGAAGTGTCGATTTCGAAATTGGGGATCGCGGGTAGTTTCGATCGTCGTGCGAACAAAAATCCACTACCCAAGGGGTACGACAATCGGTGTACTAGTACACACGCTCCGCGGCCGAATTTTGGGTCCTGAACGGAATTCTGTGAAACTGCCGCACACTCGACCATCTCGGAGTTCCAATTCCGAATTGTGGTCACATGAGCGAGTCCGATACCCTGGCGGAATGTTATGCCCACTTCTTTTGCTGAAGGGGTGGGAATAAATCAGAAGGGGTGACTATATCAGAGATGCTTGTGCACCCACATCAACGTCTTAGGGACGAGTTCTCGTGCCGAGTTGAACACAACTTTCGGTCGCCATGAATGGGCGAATCTGTGTGGCAGCCTCGACACCGATTCGCGTAATCGAGGGAGACGCTACTTCCATAAAACCTTGAAAATGGGGTGATCATCGGCTAGAAATGCAATTTTGGAGTGTGAAATTAAGGTTTTTCGACCCCGAAACGACATCTTATCGCTTGTGGCAATAATGGGGCGATGGGCGCCCCTAAGTACCGATTCCGAATTGGGGACTTATAAGCGATTTCAATAACCGAGTGGAATGTTATGCCCATTTGAGCGAAGGAGTGTCCGTATGTGATTGCATCGCAGCCCGCGACCACGCTCCCGGAGAGGAATTTGGGCACCGTACCGTAAATCTCTGAATACGACCTTATGCCGACCGGGTCGAAGTGCCGATTCTGAATTAGCGGCTCGTGGGCTGTTTCGATCGTCATGCAAAAAAAAATCCACGTCCTACCCAAGGGGTATGACAATCGGTGCACTAGTACACACGCTCCACGGCGGAATTTTGGGCCCGGAACGGAATTCTGCGAAACTGGCGCCCTCTCGACCGTCTCAGAGTGTCGATTCTGAATTGTGGTCCCATGAGCGATTCCGATACCCCGGGCGGAAAGTTATGCCCAGTTTTTTCGCTGAAGGGGTTGGAATAAATCGGAAGGGGTGACTATAATGGTGATGGTTGTGCACCCATATCTACGTCCTGGGGACGAGTTCTCATGCCGAGTTAAACACAACATCTAGTCTCCGTGAATTGGCAAATCCTTGTGGCAGCCCTGCCACCGATTCGCGTAATTGAGGGAGTCGCTACTGCCATAAAACCTTCAAAATAGGGTGATCGTCGGATAGAGTGCGAAACGAAGGTTTTTCGACACCGAAACGACCTCTTATCGCCTGAGGCCATAACGGGGCGACGGGCGCCTCAGACTGCCGATTTCGAATTGGGGTCTTATAAGCGATTCCGATAACTGAGCGGAAAGTTATGCCTGTTTGAGCGAAGGGGTGTCCGTATGAGATCGCATCGGCAGCCCGCGACCACACTCCCGGAGAGGAATTTGGGCACCGGATCGGAAATCTCCGAATGCGACCTTGTGCCGACCGGATCGAAGTGCCGATTCTGAATTGGGGCGTCGCGGGCCGATCGGATCGTCGTGCGAACAAAAATCCGCGTCCTACCCAAGGGGTACGACAATTGGTGTACAAGTACTCACGCTCCGTGGCAGAATTTCGGGCCCGAAACGGAATTCTGCGAAACTAGCGCCCACTCGACCGTCTCAGAGTGCCGATTCCGAATTGTGGTCACATGAGGGATTCCGATATGCGGGCGGAAAGTTATGCCCAGTTCTTTCTCTGAAGGGGTGGGAATAAATCGGAAGGGGTGACTATAATGGCGATGTTTATGCACCCATATCTACGTCCTGGGGATGAGTTCTCGTGCCGAGTTGAACATAACATCTGGTCGCCGTGAGTGGGCAAATCCGTGTGGCAGCCCCGCCACTGATTCGCGTAATCGAGGGAGACGCTACTGCCATAAAACCTTGAAAACGGGGTGATCGTCGGCTAGAAATGTAATTTTGGAGTGCAAAACGAAGGTTTATCGACACCGAAATGACACCTTATCGCCTGAGGCCATAAGGGGGCGACGGGCGCATCAGACTGCTGATTCCGAATTGGGTCTTATAAGCGATTCTGATAACCGAGCGGAAATTTATGCCTGTTTGAGCGAAGGGGTGTCTGTATGTGATCGCATCGGCAGCCCGCGAACACGCTCCCAGAGAGGAATTTGGGCGCTGGACCGGAAATCTCCGAATGCAACCTTGTGTCGACCCGGTCGAAGTGCCGATTCTGAGTTGGGGCCTCGCGGGTCTTTCCGATCGCCGTGCGAACAAAAATCCGTGTAGCACCCCGAAAATTTTAATTACATAAAAATTCGAATAAATAGAAATAAGTAATTTCCATAATATCAGAGTATTTAAAACATACGTATCTTTATCGTATGTGCTAAACCACATCGGAAAATTCCGTAAAGATTATAAATCAACCCCAAACATTATTACTAAATGTTTCATAAAGAAATTTGTTTCAAGAAAAATCGGATTACTCAAGTTTAAAGTGTTTTGCGACTTATTATCGTAATTCATGAATAAGTCGAAAAATCATTATCACACGTACTTGGATGAGTCAAAAAATTAAATAAAAATCATATACGTACTTCAAATAATATCCTCTAATGACCCATCAAGGAATTTAGGTCAATAAAACTCATTTGGACTTGGTTTAAGAGTTATTGTAACGGATTATCTAAATTAGGAAACAAGTCGGAAAATCATTAACACGGAAATACGACGCAACCAAAAATTCAAATAAAAATGTTGGAGAGACTTCAAACATTATATATTAATGACCCAATATCATAATTGAGCCAATGGACCACATATGGCCCAAAAATCAAATGAAGCAAGAAAATGCATGGAAATTCGTAACCATAAATATGCTAATATTGGAAAGTGGTAATTAGGGTTTAATTGGGATGCAATCATGCACTCTTGGCAACCCAAATTCGTGCCTACCCACCCATGGAGGTTGCTTGATGGCCAAGACTCTCTAATGGAGGGAGAGATCTTCAAATTATGGAAAGACACAAGCCAATCTAGCAACCCTTCTTTCCTAGTTACAATAGGACTCCTAAATACCTTGGTTGCTTAAATACTCTTCACCCCAAACCCTAGGGACGAGTTTACAACTTTCTGGGGTCGTGTGGAGGAGCTCTTGGTGGCTGGGGAGCTGTGGATCGACCACAAGAAGGACATCTTCTTCCCCCGTTCATCTGATGCGACCTGCACAAACCGTCCACTTAAAGTCGACCAAAGGTAGGCCAAACCTAAACCAAACCTTGCAAGGCCTATACCCATGGAAATAGGGTCAAGTCTACGTTCTAACCCAAGTGGAATGCCCAAATTCCATGCAGTATACATGGAGTATTAAGCGTTATTCAAACAGTGGTCTGAACACTGGTTTTCTGAAAAAATGTGACTTCATCAACCCAAAAGGTAGGTTTTCTTGGGCCAAACCTTAACATAACCTATACCAATGTGTAGAGCATCAAGTTAACTTTCGTTTCCCACTAGTTTCATCGAATTTCAATGAGTAGATTTTGAATTATAAGCATTTTGCCAAAGTCATGCACTGTTAGGGCTTTTCCCATTCTTTATATGTTGCATGCGATTTGAGACCAAATTAGAGCAAACCCACAACATGAAAGTTCTTCTACTAATTGTTCTCGTCATGTATTGTGTTGAACGTTTTGTCTAAATGTCATTGGTTAGAGAGTTATAAGTGTGGTAAGAGGGTCACTGCATGATACTATATTTTCAGGTTGCACTTGGCTTTTACGTTTGTGTTTGACTTGATTAAAGCCTATTGAAACCATCATTGTTTTCTAATTCCGATTTACTGGAAGCACCCTTGCATGTCTAGGTTGGTTTAAAACTAGTTTTGTTATTTTTCATGCACTGTACAATTTGTTCTTAATTTTAGAACAACCCTGTGTCAAAATAGGGAAAGTCTGGTCCGCAATCCAAAGCACTGTCCTTTCTCTGTCGGACGTAGGCCAAGGACTTAAGAACACGATGGATCGATAGGCCGCGTTCTCAGGCAGATCGCGATAAGAATTTCGTCGCGATCTGATCGCGACAGAACCGCCGTCGCGACCTGACCTCCGGGTCTGACAGCCATGTCGCCTTCTTCATATGAACCCGTCGCGAACTGCCTGCCTGATCAGACAAGCATGTCGCGATCCTTACAAGGCACTGCCGCGTTCTGATCTGACTCCGTCGCGACCCTTACCAGGGTCCGTCGCGACCTCAGGATTTTGCATGAAACCCCACTTATTTTCTTGCAAATCTAACCGCTATACCCGAGGTCTGATTAATATGATATTTAATGTGTAAAGTGCATGTCTGGGGTCTGATCATTACATGATGGTTATATAATGGCTTAAAAGTGGTTAACCCATTTAAAAGTTTTAATTACATGAAGGTTATTCTAATTGCTCCTTAAATGATATGATCCATTCATGCAACTTGTGATTTAATCTTCCCATTATTCTACCATGTTTTAAATGATAATTATTATTCTTAAAATCTTGCAAACCCATCTGTAGTTAAATGCATTGTTCATCTCGTACCATCATGTTAAGTGCTTTCCGCGAGTTTGAAACCGATGGTTTTTGAATTGAGACACGCGTACATCACTACACACTTACACGTCTAGGCAGCCCTTTCTTGGGAATTTGAAAGCTCTCTATCGGTCGTTCCGAATTGGTAGACTAGTGACCTGTTCGCCAAGGCCTCCGTAAATCTCCTCTGACCATGGATTCCCACATGGCCGACGAGTTGGTTGTACCATTGAAGTTCACTGGAGATAGCGTGCACTTCCTCTCTCATCTTGTTCTCGTGAGTGTGATTTACAAACTAGACTTGTCACGTCCTAATAAAAGTTTATTTATCGAGAAATGACAGAAAACAGGCACAAAGTAAAAACATTAACGTTTATTTATTATAACGCAGTCTGCGGAAGTCTTATTACATAAAGCTCCTCATTACACACTAAGTGAGGAGTAAGGATGAGTAACTACTACTCATAACATTTACAAGTACACAACTAAAATAGTAAACGGTTGGTTGACTCGTCATCAGTGTCCACTCTGCACACAACCCATCTTATACTTCTTCCCCATCTTGGTTACCTGAAAAGGGAAGGATGGGTGAGCTAACTAGCTCAGTAGAATTCAAATCCTTAAATCAAAGGATTAGGAACACATGATAATTTAGGTAAGAACAGGAATGGTATCAAGAACAGGGTCAGATAACCAACATAACATGTCAGTGAATGTATAACAGTAGTATAAAATCACAGGCATACTCAGAAATTCATATTAAGACTCAAGTTCGGAATCATATAATTATTCACACAGGACAGGTAATAGGATGATCATAATCAGGAGATAGTGATGCAATGCCAAACATCTTGGTGTCCTTATCATTCTAAGACAAGGATAGAACAGACATCAAAGAGACAATACCAGATCTCAGAATAGTAGCTTGATACAGTGATAGTAAAACTCAGATCATGCTCAGGTATATAGCTCAAGAATTGGTTCATATATCAATTCACACAGTACAAGAAGTATGATGACCATAATCAGGAAATAGTGATGCAATGCCAAACATCCTGGTATCCTTATCACTCCCGTACGGCCCGTAATAAATTCGGGTGCTCCTCCCAGGACTAGACCAGCCCTATTTGCACAGGTATATCAGTCAGGTGGGGTCCAAGGACCCAATAAATGTCATCATCATAAGTTTATCATATCTCACAAGGTGTTCAAGCCTTTGAACTCTCAAGTCATCAAGTAATATGAACTTAGTTGTCGAATACAGAAGAATGGACTAAACGGAGTACCATTCGGAGTTGACGGTTTCAAGGATAATTCAATGATGAGTAAGGTATCCAAAGTGGGTGATCTTTATAGTAGAATGACAGTAAATATCAAAGTAAATATGAGGGTAACATGGTAGGCTAATAGGGTGAAGTTTAAGCAAGGATTTGCACATGAAAAAGTGCTGAAATTTGAATCAGGGTCATAGCTATCAACAGGTGAGAAGGGGCTGTCGACAGATGGCTACAGACAGAACTCAGGTTTTCTGGACTGTGTGTATCTGTCGACAGCAACTAGAGGCCTGTCGACAGCTACACACAGTCCCAGTTATCTGGGTTCTGGATAGCATGCGCCTGTCGACAGCTTTGGGCCGGCTGTCGACAGGTAGCTGCAGAACTTCTAGAAGTGCTTTGTAAATCTGTTCTAAAGGCCCTAATTATAAAACTTATAACCCAATACATGTTTAATATCAAATGGAAGAGTGTAATTATAGTTCTCATAGTGGTTTATAAACCGAACAAACAAGATGAAAGAAGAGGTTTGCAATTCAAACTTGACTTGCTTGAAACTAAGCATAGTTTAGTACTAGAAGTAGAGCCTTGATAGCAATGGTTTAATGGAAGATTCTTACAAGATGGACACTAAAACACAAGATATTTAATGTTCCAAATCAAAGCTTGGGGTACAGACATCTAAATGGGAAGAATCACAATGTTCTGAGATATCGAAATTTCTAGCAAAACTCTATAGCATAAACATGGATTATGGGTGGTATAAGAGGTTAGAAACCTACTGAAATTGTAATGGGAGTGAAGATGCCCCTTGATAACTATATGATTTCAAAGATAATTGAAGGGATCAAACAAAAGAATCTGAGGTTACAATCTCGTATACCAGCTTAACCGAGACTATTTAGCTGGCTCCAAGGCAATCCCGTATGAGGCTAAATTCTTTCAATCATGAATAGAGAATAGAAGTTCAAGGAAAGGATGAGAACCTACAAGATAAATACTAAAACTCAAAGTGTTTCATGGATTTAAATCAAGAAATGAAGTACCAAGCATCTGAACAGAAGTTAGTCACAAGTTCTAATGGTATTGTGACTTCTATCAAACTTCTATAACATATACAAGGATCAAAGGTGGAAGAAGAAGAAGAAGAGATGATCTGGAAGTAAAACAAGTATCTTTTCCTCCCTAACGTAAGAATATTCATCAAAACTAGACGAAAACTAGTAGGATTATAGTTATATCAACTTGGCTACTCAACACGAGTTATTTATCATGTGTGGAGAACATGATTAAGGAAAAGGAGATGAATCCTACCTTATTGAAGAATAAGCCTTCACGTTTTTTCTGACTAAAGAACCTATCCCAAGAATAGAAATGCTTCTCCCCAAAGGTGATGGAGTGCCAGTAATGTTTACACCGAGGTGAGAGCAACTACAGTAGTAAAACAAGAGCAGAAGTATATTGCAAGTGCGATGGAGCTTGCAACTTCCAGTAGCTCCTCCTACAGCAGACCCAGTAGCTTCTCCTACACTCTTCTAGCAGCAAGAAGCAATGGAAGAAAAGAACAAGGGTGCAAGAACAAGAGAAAAATAGCAGAATCTTGCGTTAGAAAGGTTTGAAAGCTGGTTACGGAGTGGTATTTATAGCTCCATGCCCTTTCCATGCGTGATGCCACGCAGGTGCACAGGTGTTGGGATAAAACCCCATTTAACCACCCATAGCCACCTATCTCTTGCACCACTCAAGAGTTACACATGGTACTAACGTGTAAGGATGTTAATTTAGCATGACATGGGCTTGCGTAGCTCATGCTACGTCAGCAAGACAAATTCCCAAAAATCCATCCCGAAATTAAGCCATAATTCAGCTGGCCCAATAATCTTTATGTAAATGTATTCAAACGACGTCCGTTTGTATTGAAATTTCAACCATAGACTAATGTGATGGTTTTACAAATTATGGTGATTTTATTTTACTTTTTGGAATTTATTTTACACTAGGTGAAAAATCACCCGAAAAATAGTCGCGTCGACTTAATCTCGAAATCCGTACGTCGAAAATTTTGGATATTTATATTTCTGATATCTCCACATTTTTATAGAAATTATGGTGTTCTCGGATTTTATTTTCGTTATAGTTTTTCAGTGTCGCCCTGTGGAAGCGCGCACGTCCGAGTACGACACTGGGATAATGTTCATTAGTGCTAATCCTTTCCAAATATCAATTATTTCATTCTAATAATAATGGTTAGGTCCAACAACCTTATTATTCATGTTTTTTAATAGATAAAATTTTTCCGAGGTGTTACAAGACTAAAGTCATTAATGCAAAGAATGAACTAAAGTATAAATCGTACCGTTATGCTGCCAAATTTATCTCTCGACCATTGTTTTCATGAAATCATGTTCAATTTACTTATTACTTGTTCTCATCATCATCATGAACATGACATTACTTATGCTTACTTATTGAAACTCTCATTGGCCATTATTAATGACTGTGGGTATCTACATTTAAAATTTAAGTGAGATGCTTACCGGGCACGGCGAGTGTCCAAGGGCTCCAGTCTAGCCCCAATGACGGAGAGTCATAAATATACTGTTAACCATGGGGTATAATGATTACTGGCGTTGCATCTGTGCTGAGAGTCGTGCGTGTCGTGTTGAATGATAGATACAATAACCACATACACGTGTCCTGATGTACATTCTTGATAGATCTTTTCTTGGTGTACATTAGTGTCTACGTGCCTGATTAGTGTTACATTATCGTGCTCATGCGTGCTTGCTTTCTTGCGTGATATGGCCATCCTACATTTATTGCAAATAGTGATATCATGCGTTCTTGACATCAAGTGAAATCTTGTGTGCTTGTACAAAGTGATCTATTGCTAGTTCTATCTTGTTGTATCGTTCCAGATCTTATTCTATCAAGATCACTCCATCTAGCTTGTTTCATGTATCATGTTTTAATGAGTTTATTCGCACATGCATATCATGACATTCATCGTGCTTACCTAGTTCTAAATTGTTAATCACTTATATCATTGCCCGCACATTGAGATATAAATCCTACTGGGCTAGTTTGCTCATCCCCTACTTTTACCCAATCTAGGTGACTATGATGTTCAAGAGGAGGAGCAAGTCGAGGATGGGAATACGCCCGAGTGATGAGCGTTCCAATTATGAGTCTATCTATAGTTAGTTTATTTTGAGTGTTAGATTCGTGTAGTAGGAAGTGAGGAATAAAATGTACTTTTTCTTTTTATTGAGTCTTACTCCTGTAATAGTTTCTATTTGGAATACAATGAGTTGAGATTTCAATACAATATTAGTTGAGTTCAACATTTGGGCCCTATGATGATGTATGTTGTTATACATTAGTGCGTGCTAGCTAGAGGCTTATTTGTCGACTGTTCACGTCTAGGGATATCGACTCGAATTATAATCCACATTATTAATATCCGTTGCATAATTCTAGTGACGTGACAATCCGCGTCCTACCCAAGGGGTACGACAATCGGTGTACTAGTACACAAGCTCTGCGGCGGAATTTTGGGCCCAGAACGGAATTCTGCGAAACTGGCGCCCTCTCGACCGTCTCGGAGTGCCGATTCCGAATTGTGGTCACATGAGCGATTTCGATACCCGGGCGGAAAGTTATGCATAGTTCTTTCGCTAAAGGGGAGGGAATAAATCGGAAGGGGTAACTATAACGATGATGTTTGTGCACCCATATATACGTCCTGGGGACGAGTTCTCGTGTCGAGTTGAACACAACTTCCGGTCGCCGTGAATGGGCAAATCCCTATTGCAGCCCCGCCACTGATTCGCGTAATCGAGGGAGACGCTACTGCCATAAAACCTTGAAAACGGGGTGATTGTCGGCTAGAAATGCAATTTTGGAGTGCGAAACGAAGGTTTTTTGACCCCGAAACGATGTCTTATCGTCTGAGGCAATAAGAGGGCGACGGGCGCCTCTGAGTGCCAATTTCGAATTGGGGTCTTATAAGCGATTCCGATAACCGAGCGGAAAGTTATACCCGTATGAGCGAAGGGGTATCCGTATGCGATCGCATCAGCAGTCCGCGACCACGCTCCCGGAGAGGAATTTGGGCGCCGGACCGGAAATCTTCGAATGTGACCTTGTGCCGACCGGGTCGAAGTGCCGATTCTGAATTGGAGGCTCGCGGGCCGATTAAATCGTCGTGCGAACAAAAATCCGCATCCTACCCAAGGGGTACGACAATCGGTGTACTAGTACACATGCTCCGCGGCCGAATTTTGGGACCGGAATGGAATTTTGTGAAACTGCCGCCCACTCGACCGTCTCGGAGTGCCAATTCCGAATTGTGGTCACATGAGCGATTCCGATACCCGGGCGGAAAGTTATGCCCAGTTCTTTCGCTGAAGGGGTGGGAATAAATCGGAAGGGGTGACTATATCGGCGATGTTTGTGCACCCATATCAACGTCCTGGGGACGAGTTCTAGTGCCGAGTTGAACACAACTTCAGGTCGCCATGAATGGGCGAATCTGTGTGGCAGCCCCGACACCGATTCGCGTAATCGAGGGAGATGCTACTGCCCTAAAACCTTAAAAACGGGGTGATCATCTGCTAGAAATGCAATTTTGGAGTGCGAAATGAAGGTTTTTCGACCCCGAGTCTAATCGCTTGTGGAAATTAGGGGGAAACATGCGCCTCTGAGTGTCGATTCCAAATTGGGGTCTTATAAGCGATTCCGATAACCGAGTGGAAAGTTATGCCCGTTTGAGCGAAGGAGTGTCCGTATGCGATCGCATCGGCAGCCCGCGACCACGCTCCCGGAGAGGAATTTGGGCGCCGGACCATAAATCTCCGAATGTGACCTTGTGCCGACCGGGTCGAAGTGCCGATTCCGAATTGGGGCCTCGCGGGCCGTTCCAATCGCCGTGCAAACAAAAATCTGCGTCCTACCGCAGGGGTACGCTAATCGGTGTACTAGTACACACGCTCCGCGGCGAAATTTTGGGCCCGAAATGGAATTCTACGAAACTGGCACCCTCTCGACCGTCTCGGAGTGTCGATTCTGAATTGTGGTCACATGAGCGATTCCGATACCCGAGCGGAAGGTTATGCCCAGTTCTTTCGCTGAAGGGGTGAAAATAAACCGAACGGGGTGACTATATCGGCGATGTTTGTGCACCCATATCTACATCTTGGGGACGAGTTCTCGCGCCGAGTTGAACACAACTTCCATTCGCCATGAATGAGCATATCCGTGTGGCAGCCCCGCCAGCGATTCACGTAATCGAGGGAGACGCTACTACCATAAAACCTTGGAAACGGAGTGTTCGACGGCTAGAAATGCAATTTTGGAGTGCAAAATGAAGATTTTTCGACCACGAAATGACGTCTTATTGCCTGAGGCAATAAGGGGGCGATGGGCGCCTCTGAGTGCCGATTCCGAATTGGGGTCTTGTAAGCGATTCTGATAACCGAGCGGAAAGTTATGCCCATTTGAGCGAAGGGGTATCCGTATGCGATCGCATCGGCAGTCCGCGACCACGCTCCCGGAGAGGAATTTGGGCGCCGGACCGGAAATCTCCGAGTGCGACCTTGTGCCGACCGGGTCGAAGTGCCGATTCTGAATTGGGGGTTCGCGGGCCGTTTCGATCGTCGTGCGAACAAAAATCTGCGTCCTACCTAAGGGGTACGACAATCGGTGTACTAGTACACACGCTCCACGGCTGAATTTTGGGCCCGAAATGGAATTCTACGAAACTGGCGCCCACTTGACCGTCTCGGAGTGCCAATTCCGAATTGTGGTCACATGAGCGATTCCGATACCCGGGCAGAAAGTTAAGCCCAGTTCTTTCGCTGAAGGGGTGGGAATAAATCAGAAGAGGTGACTATACCAGTGATGTTTATGCACCCATATCTATGTCTTAGGGACGAGTTCTAGTGCCGATATGAACACAACTTTCGGTCGCCGTGAATGGGCAAATCCGTGTGGCAGGCCCGACACCGATTTGCGTAATCGAGGGAGATGCTACTGCCCTAAAACCTTAAAAACGGGGTGATCATCTGCTAGAAATGCAATTTTGGAGTGCGAAATGTAGGTTTTTCGACCCCGAGTCTTATCGCTTGTGGCAATAAGGGGGCAACCGGCCCCTCTGAGTGTCGATTCCGAATTGGGGTCTTATAAGCTATTCCAATAACCGAGTGGAAACTTATGCCCGTTTGAGCGAAGGAGTGTCCATATGAGATCGCATCGGCAGCCCGCGACCACGCTCTCGAAGAGGAAATTGGGCGCCGGACTACAAATCTCCGAATGTGACCTTGTGCTGACCGGGTCGAAGTGCCGATTCCGAATTGGGGACTCGCGGGCCGTTTCGATCACCGTGCGAACAAAAATCTACGTCCTACCCAAGGGGTACGACAATCGGTGTACTATTACACACGCTCCGTGGCGGAATTTTTTGCCCGAAACGGAATTCTGCAAAACTAGCACCCTCTCGACCATCTCGGAGTGTCGATTCCGAATTGTGGTCACATGAGCGATTCCGATGTCCGGGTGGAAAGTTATGCCCAGTTCTTTCGCTGAAGGGGTGAAAATAAACCGGAAGGGGTGACTATATCGGCGATGTTTGTGCACCCATATCTACGTCCTGGGGACGACTTCTCGCACTGACTTGAACACAACTTTCGATCGCCATGAATGAGCGTATCCGTGTGGCGGCCCCGCCAGCGATTCGCGTAATCGAGGGAGATGCTACTGCCATAAAACCTTGGAAAATGGGGTGTTCGTCGGATAGAAATGCAATTTTGGAGTGCAAAACAAAAATTTTTCGACCAAAAAATGACGTCCTATCACCTGAGGCAATAAGGGGGCGACGGGCGCCTCTGAGTGCCAATTCTGAATTGGGGACTTATAAGCAATTCCGATAACCGAGCGGAAAGTTATGCCCGTTTGAGCGAAGGGGTGTTTGTATGCGATCGGATCGGCACCACGCGACCACGCTCCCGGAGAGGAATTTGTGCGCCGGACCGGAAATTTCCGAATGCGACCTTGTGCCGACCGGGTCGAAGTGTCGATTCCGAATTGGAGGCTCGTGGGCCGTTTTGATCGCCGTGCAAACAAAAATCCACGTCCTACCCAAGGGGTACGACAAGCGGTGTACAAGTACACACGCTCCGCAGCGGAATTTTAGGCCCGGAACGGAATTCTGCGAAACTGGCGTCCTCTCGACCGTCTCGGAGTGCCGATTCCGAATTGTGGTCACATGAGCGATTCCGATACCGGGGCGGAAACTTATGCCCAGTTCTTTCGCTGAAGGGGTGGGAATAAATCAGAAGGGGTGACTATATTGGCGATGTTTGTGCAGCCACATCTACGTCCTGGGGGCAAGTTCTCGTGCCGAGTTGAACGCAACTTTCGGTCGCCGTGACAAGGCGAATCTGTGTGGCAGCCCCGCCACCGATTAACATAATCGAGGGAGACGCTACTGCCATCAAACCATGAAAACGGGGTGATCGTCGGCCAGAAATGCAATTTTGGAGTGTGAAACGAAGGTTTTTCGACCGTGAAACGACGTCTTATCGCTTGAGGCAATAAGAGGGCGACGGGCGCCTCTGACTGCCGATTCCGAATTGAGGTCTTATAAGCGATTCCGATAACCGAGCGAAAGGTTATGCCCGTTTTAGCGAAGGGGTGTCCGTATACGATCGCATCGGAACCCCGCGACCACGCTCCCGGAGAGGAATTTGGGCGCCGGACCGCAAATCTCCGAATGCGACCTTGTGCCGACCGGGTTGAAGTGCCAATTCCGAATTGGGGACCCGCAGGCCGTTCCGATCGCCATGCGAACAAAAATCCGCGTCCTAACCAAGGGGTACGACAACCGGTGCACTAGTACACACTCTCCGCGGCGGAATTTTGGGCCCGGAACGGAATTCTATGAAAGTGGCGCCCTCTCGACCGTCTCAGAGTGCCGATTCCGAATTGTGGTCACATGAGCGATTCCGATACCCGGGCAGAAAGTTATGCCCAGTTCTTTCGCTGAAGGTGTGAGAATAAACCGGAAGGGGTGACTATATCGGTGATGTTTGTGCACCCATATCTATGTCCTTGGGATGAGTTCTCTCGCCAAGTTGAACACAACTTCGGTCGCCGTGAATGGGCGTATCCGTGTGGCAGCCTTGCCAGCGATTCGCCTTATCTAGGTAGATGCTACTGCCATAAAACCTTGGAAACGGGGTGATCGTCGGCTAGAAATGTAATTTTAGAGTGCGAAACGAAGGTTTTTCGACCCTGAAACGACGTCTTATCGCCTGAGACAATAAGGTGGCGACAAGCGCCTCCGAGTGCCGATTCCGAATTGGGGTCTTATAAGCGATTCCGATAATCGAGCGGAAAGTTAAGCCTGTTTGAGCGAAGGGGTGTCCGTATGCAATCGCATCGGCAGCCCGCGACCATGCTCCCGGAGTGGAATTTGGGTGCCGGATCTGAAATCTCTGAATGTGACCTTGTGCCGACCGGGTCTAAGTGCTGATTCCGAATTGGGGCCTCGAGGGCCGTTTCGATCGCCGTGCGAACAAAAATTCACGTCCTACCCAAGGGGTACGACAATCGGTCTACAAGTACACACGCTCCGCAGCCGAATTTTGGGCCCGAAACGGAATTTTGCGAAACTGGCGCCCTCTCGACCGTCTCGGAGTGCCTATTCCGAATTGTGGTCACATGAGCGATTCCGATACCCAGGCAGAAAGTTATGCCCAGTTCTTTCGCTGAAGGGGTCGGAATAAATCAGAAGGGGTGACTATATCGGTGATGTTTGTGCACTCATATCTACGTCCTGGGGATGAGTTCTCGTGCTGATTTGAACACAACTTCCAGTCGCCGTGAATGGGCGAATCCGTGTAGCAGCCCCGACACTGATTCATGTAATCGAGGGAGATGCTACTGCCATAAAACCTTGAAAACAAACTAATCGTCGGCAAGAAATGTAATTTTGGAGTGCAAAACGAAGGTTTTTCGACCCCGAAACGATGTCTAATCTCTTGAGGCGATAAGGGGGCGACGGGCACCTCTAAGTGCCGATTCCGAATTGGGGTCTTATAAGCGATTCCGATAACGGAGCGGAAAGTTATGCCCGTTTGAGCAAAGGGGTGTCCGTATGCGATCGCATCGGCACCCCGCGACCACGCTCCCGGAGAGGAATTTGGACGCCGGACCGGAAATCTCGGAATGTGACCTTGTGCCGACCCGGTCTAAGTGCCGATTCTGAACAAAAATTCGCGTCCTACCCAATGGGTACGACAATCGGTGTACTAGCACACACGCTCTGCGGCGGAATTCTTGGCCCGGAACTAAATTCTGTGAAACTGGCGCCCTCTCGACCGTCTCGAAGTGCCGATTCCGAATTGTGGTCACATAAGCGATTCTGATACCCGGGCGGAAAGTTATGCCCAATTCTTTCGCAGAAAGGGTAGGAATAAATTGGAAGGGGTGACTATATCAACGATGTTTGTGCACCCATATCTACGTCCTGGGGATGAGTTCTGGTGCCGAGTTGAACACAACTTCCAGTCGCGGTGACAGGGCGAATTCGTGTGGCAGCCTTTCCAATGATTTGCATCATCGAAGGAGACGCTACTGCCATAAAACCTTGAAAATGGGGTGATCGTCTGCTAGAAATGCAATTTTGGAGTGTGAAACGACGGTTTTTCGACCCCGAAACGACGTCTTATCGCCTGAGGCAATAAGGGGGCGACGGGCGCCTCTGAGTGCCGATTCCAAATTGGGGTCTTATAAGAGATTCCGATAATCGAGCGGAAAGCTATGCCCGTTTGAGCGAAGGGGTGTCCGTATGCGATCTCATCGGCAGCTCGCGACTACGCTCCCGGAGAGGAATTTGGGCGCCGGACCAGAAATCTCTGAATGCGACCTTGTGTCGACTGGGTCGAAGTGCCGATTCTGAATTGGGGCCTCGTGGGCCGTTCCGATCGCCGTGCGAACAAAAATTCACGTCCTACCCAAGGGGTAGGACAATCGGTGTACTAGTACACACGCTCCGCGGCGAAATTTTGGGCTCGGAATGGAATTCTGCAAAATTGGCCCCCTCTCGACCGTCTCGGAGTGTCGATTCCGTATTCTGGTCACATGAGCGATTCCGATACTCGGGCGGAAAGTTATGCCCAGTTCTTTCGCTGAAGTTGTGAGAATAAACTGGAAGGGGTGACTATATCGGCGATGTTTGTGTACCCATATCTACGTCCTGGGGACGAGTTCTCGCACCGAGTTGAACACAACTTCCAGTCGCTGTGAATGGGCATATCCGTGTGGCTGCCTAGCCAGCGATTCGTGTCATCGAGGGAGACGCTACTGCCATAAAACCTTGGAAACGAGGTGATCGTCGGCTAGAAATGCAATTTTGGAGTGCAAAACAATGATTTTTTCACCCTGAAATGACGTCTTACCGCCCGAGGCAATTAGGGGGCGACGAGCGCCTCAGAGTGTCAATTCTGAATTGGGGTCTTATAAGCGATTCCGATAACCAAGCGAAAAGTTATGACCATTTGAGCGAATGGGTGTCCGTTTGTGATCGCATCGGCAGCCCGCAACCACGCCCCCGGAGAGGAATTTGGACGCCGAACAAGAAATCTCTGAATGCGACCTTGTGCCGACCGAGTCGAAGTGCCAATTCTGAATTGGGGCCTCGCGGGCCGTTCTGATCGTCGTGCGAATAAAAATCTACGTCCTACCCAAGGGGTACGATAATCGATGTACTAGTACACACGCTCCGCGACGAAATTTTGGGACCAGAATGGAATTTTGCGAAACTGGAACCCTCTCGACCGTCTCAGAGTGTCGATTCCAAATTGTGGTCACATGAACGATTCCGAACCCGGGCGGAAAGTTATGCCCAGTTCTTTCGTTGAAGGGGTGGGAATAAATCGGAATGGGTGACTATATCGGCGATGTTTGTGCACCCATATCTACGTCCTGAGGATGAGTTCTCGTGCCGAGTTGAACACAACTTCCAGTCGCCGTGACAGGGTGAATCCGTGTGGTAGCCCCGCCACCGATTCGCGTAATCGAGGGAGACGCTACTGCCATAAAACCTTAGAAATGGGGTGATCGTCGGATAGAAATGCAATTTTGGAGTGCAAAATGCAGATTTTTCGACCATAAAATGATGTCTTATCGCCTGAGGCAATAAGGGGGCGACGGGCGCCTCTGAGTGCTGATTCCGAATTGGGGTCTTATAAGCGATTCCGATAACCGGGCGGAAAGTTATGTCCGTTTGAGCGAAGAGGTGTCCGTATGCGATCGCATCGGCAGCCCGCGAACACGCTCCCGAAGAGGAATTTGGGCGCCGGACCGGAAATCTCCAAATGCGACCTTGTGCCGACCGGGTCGAAGTGCCGATTCTGAATTTGACCCTGAAAAGATGTCTTATCGCCTGAGGCAATTAGAGGGCGACAGGCGCCTCTGAGTGCTGATTCCAAATTGGGGTCTTATAAGCGATTCCGATAACCGAGCGAAAAGTTATGCCCGTTTGAGCGAAGGGGTGTCCGTATGCGATCGCATCGGCAGCTTGAGACCACGCTCCTGGAGAGGAATTTGGGTGCCGGACCAGAAATCTCCGAATGCGACGTTGTGCCGACCGGATAGAAGTGCCGATTCTGAATTCGGGCGTCGCGGGCCGTTCCGATCATCGTGCGAACAAAAATCCGCGTCCTACCCAAGGGGTACGACAATCGGTGTACTAGTACTCACGCTCCGTGGTAGAATTTTGGGCCTGAAATGGAATTCTGCGAAACTAGCGCCCTCTCGACCGCCTCGGAGTGGCGATTCCGAATTGTGGTCACATGAGCGATTCCGATACATGGGCGGAAAGTTATGCCCAGTTCTTTCGCTGAAGGGGTGGGAATAAATCAGAAGGGGTGACTATAACGGCGATGTTTGTGCACCCATATCTACGTCCTGGGGACGAGTTCTCGTGCCGAGTTGAACACAACTTTCGGTCGTCGTGACAGGGTGAATCCGTGTGGCAGCCCCGCCACCGATTCTCGTAATCGAGGGAGACGCTACTGCCATAAAACCTTGAAAACGGGGTGATCGTCTGCTAGAAATGTAATTTTGGAGTGCAAAACGAAGGTTTTTCGGCCCCGAAACGACATCTTATCACCGGAGGCAATAAGGGGGTGACGGGCGCCTCAGAGTGCTAATTCCGAATTGGGGTCTTATAAGCGATTCTGATAACTGAGCGTAAAGTTACGCCCGTTTGAGCGAAGGGATGTGCGTATGCGATCGCATCAGCAGCCCGCGACCACGCTCCCGGAGTGGAATTTGGGTGCCGGACCGGAAATCTCCGAATGCGACCTTGTGCCGACCGGGTCGAAGTGCCGATTCTGAATTGGGGCCTCGCGGGCTGTTCTGATCGCTGTGCGAACAAAATTCCCCGTCCTACCCAAGGGGTACGATAATCGGTGTACTAGTACTCAAGCTCCGCGGCGGAATTTTGGGCCCGGAACGGAATTCTTCGAAACTGGCGCCCTATCAACCGGGCGGAAAGTTATGCCCAGTTCTATCGCTGAAGGGGTGTGAATAAATTGGAAGTGGTGACTATATCAGTGATGTTTGTGCACCCATATGTACGTCTTGGGGATGAGTTCTCGCGCCACGTTGAACACAACTTCCGGTCACCGTGAATGGGCGTATCTGTGTGGCA
Source organism: Colocasia esculenta (assembly GCA_014218235.1). Classification (NCBI taxonomy): domain Eukaryota; kingdom Viridiplantae; phylum Streptophyta; class Magnoliopsida; order Alismatales; family Araceae; genus Colocasia; species Colocasia esculenta. The sequence continues at coordinate 180,128,242 of CM024755.1, read as the reverse complement.
GCCCCGTCAGCGATTCGCGTAATCGAAGGAGACGCTACTGCCATAAAACCTTGGAAACGGGGTGATCGTCGGCTAGAAATGTAATTTTGGAGTGCGAAATGACGATTTTCGACCGCGAAACGACGTCTTATCGCCTAAGGCGATAAGGGGGAGACGGGCGCCTCTGAGTGCCGATTCGAATTGGGGTCTTATAAGCGATTCTGATAACCGAACGGAAAGTTATGCCCGTTTGAGCGAAGGGGTGTTCGTATGCGATCGCATCGGCAGCCCGCGAACACGCTCTCGGAGAGGAATTTGTGCGCCAGATCAGAAATCTTCGAATGCGACCTTGTGCCCACTGGGTCGAAGTGTCGATTCTGAATTGCGGCCTCGCGGGCCGTTCCGATCGCCGTGTGAACAAAAATCCGTGTCCTACCCAAGGGGTACGACAATGGGTGTACTAGTACACACACTCCACGATGGAATTTTTGGCCCGAAACGGAATTCTGCGAAACTGGCGCCCTCTCGACCGTCTCGGAGTGCCGATTCCGAATTGTGGTCACATGAGCGATTCTGATACCCGGGCGGAAAGTTATGCCCAGTTCTTTCACTGAAGTGGTGAGAATAATTTGGAAGGGGTGACAATATCAACGATGTTTGTGGACCCATATCTACGTCCTGGGGATGAGTTCCCGTGCATCGTCATTTGGAAATGCAATTTTGGAGAGCGAAACGAAGCTGGCTCCCTCTCGACTGTCTTGGAGTGCCGATTCTGAATTGTGGTCATATGAGCGATTCCGATACCCAGGCGGAAAGTTATGCCCAGTTCTTTAGCTGAAGGGGTGGGAATAAATCGGAATGGGTGACTATATTGGCGATGTTTGTGCACACATATCTACGTCCTAGGGATGAGTTCTCGTGACAAGTTGAACACAACTTTCGGTCGCCGTGACAGGGCGAATCCGTGTGGCAGCCCCGCCGCCGATTCGCGTAATCGAGGGAGACGCTACTGCCTTAAAACCTTGAAAACGAGTTTATCGTAGGCTAGATATGCAATTTTAGAGTGCGAAACGAATATTTTTCGACCTCGAAACGACGTCTTATCGCCTGAGGCAATAATGGGGCGACAGCCGCCTCTAAGTGCCGATTCTGAATTGGGGTTTTATAAGCGATTCCGATAACCGAGCGGAAAGTTATGTTCGTTTGAGCGAAGGGGTGTCCGTATGCGATCGCATCGGCATCTTGCGACCACGCTCCTGGAGAGGAATTTGGGCGCCGGACCGGAAATCTCCGAATGCGACGTTGTGCCGACCAGGTCAAAGTGCCGATTCCGAATTGGGGTCTCGCGGGCCGTTCCGATCGCTATGCGAATAAAAATCTGCATCCTACCCCAAGGGGTACGACAATCGGTGTACTAGTACACACGCTCCGCGGCGGAATTTTGGGCCCCGAATGCAATTCTGCGAAACTAGCGCCCTCTCGGCCGTCTCGGAGTGCCGATTCCGAATTGTGGTCACATGAGCGATTACGATACCCGGGCGGAAAGTTATGCCCAGTTCTTTCATTGAAGGGGTGGGAATAAATCGGAATGGTTGACTATATCGGCGATGTTTGTGCACCCATATCTACGTCCTAGGGACGAGTTCTCGTGTCGCGTTGAACACAACTTTCGGTCGCCGTGACAGGGCGAATCCGTGTGGCAGCCCCACCATCAATTCTCGTAATCGAGGCAGATGCTACTGCCATAAAACCTTGAAAATGGGGTGATCGTCGGCTAGAAATGTAATTTTGGAGTGCGAAAGGAAGGTTTTTCGGCCCCAAAACGACGTCTTATCGCCTGTGGCAATAAGGGGCTGACGGGTGCCTCATAGTGCTGATTCCGAATTGGGGTCGTATAAGCGATTCCGATAACTAAATGGAAAGTTACGCCCGTTTGAGCGAAGGGGTGTACGTATGCGATCGCATCGGCAGCCCGCGACCACGCTCCCGGAGAGGAATTTGGGTGCCAGACCGGAAATCTCCGAATGCGACCTTGTGCCGACCGGGTCGAAGTGCCGATTCCGAATTGGGGCCTCGCGTGCCATTCCGATCGCTGTGCGAACAAAATTTCGCATCCTACCCAAGGGGTACGACAATCGGTGTACTAGTACACACGTTTCGGGGCAGAATTTTGGGCCCGGAACAGAATTTTGCGAAACTGGCACCCTCTCGACCGCCTCGGAGTGCCGATTCCGAATTGTGGTCACATGAGTGATTCTGATACTCGGGCGGAAAGTTATGCCAAGTTCTATCGCTGAAGGGGTAGGAATAAATTGGAATGGGTGACTATATATATCGGTGATGTTTGTGCACCCATATGTACATCTTGGGGATGAGTTCTCGCGCCGCGTTGAACACAACTTCCGGTCACCGTTAATGGACGTATCCGTGTGGCAGCCCCGTCAGCGATTCGCGTAATCGAAGGAGACGCTACTGCCATAAAACCTTGGAAACAGGGTGATTGTCGGCTAGAAATGCAATTTTGGAGTGCGAAACGATGATTTTCGACTGCGAAACAACATCTTATCGCCTGAGGCGATAAGGGGGCGACGGGCGCCTCTGAGTGCCGATTCTGAATTGGGGTCTTATAAGCGATTCTGATAAATGAGCGGAAAGTTATGTTCGTTTGAGCGAAGGGGTGTTCGTATGTGATCGCATCGGCAGCCTGCGAACACGCTCCCGGAGAGAAATTTGGGGGCCGGATCGGAAATCTCCGAATGCAACCTTGTGCCGACCGGGTCGAAGTGTCGATTCCGAATTGGGACCTCGCGAGCCGGTCCGATCGCTGTGCGAACAAAAATCCGCGTCCTACCCAAGGGGTACGACAATTGGTGTACTCCTACACACACTCCGCGGTGAAATTTTGGGCCCCAAACGGAATTCTGCGAAACTTGAGTCCTCTCGACCGTCTCGGTGTGCCGATTCCGAATTGTGGTCATATGAGCGATTCCGATACCCGGGCGGAAATTTATGCCCAGTTCTTTCACTGAAGTGGTGAGAATAAACTGGAAGGGGTAACAATATCAGCGATGTTTGTGCACCCATATCTACGTCCCGAGGATGAGTTCTCGCACCGAGTTGAACACAACTTCCGGTCGCCGTGAATGGGTGTATCCGAGTGGCAGCCCCGCCAGCGATTCGCGTAATCGAGGGAGATGCTACTGCCATAAAACCTTGGAAACGGGCTGATCGTCAGCTAGAAATGCAATTTTGTAGTGCGAAATGACGATTTTTCGACCCCGAAACGACGTCTTATCGCCTTAGGCGATAAGGGGTCAACGGACGCCTCTGAGTGCGATTCCGAATTGGGGTCTTTTAAGCGATTCCGATAATCGAGCGAAAAGTTATGCCCGTTTGAGCGAAGGGGTGTCTGTATAGGATCGCATCGGCAGCCTGCGACCACCCTCCCGGAAAGGAATTTGGGCGCCGGATCGGAAATCTCCGAATGCGACCTTGTGCCAACCGGGTCGAAGTGCCGATTCCGAATTGGGACCTCGCGAGCCGGTCCGATCGCCGTGCGAATAAAAATCCGCGTCCTACCTAAGGGGTACGACAATCGGTGTACTAGTACACACACTCCGTGGTGGAATTTTGGGCCCCAAACGGAATTCTGTGAAACTTGCGACCTCTCGACCATCTCGGTGTGCCGATTCCGAATTGTGGTCATATGAGCGATTCCGATACCCGGGCGGAAAGTTATGCCCAGTTCTTTCACTGAAGTGGTGAGAATAAACTGAAAGGGGTAACAATATCAGCAATGTTTGTGCACCCATATCTACGTCCTGGGGATGAGTTCTCGCGCCGAGTTGAACACAACTTCCGGTCGCCGTGAATGGGTGTATCCGAGTGGCAGCCCCGCCAGCGATTCGCGTAATCGAGGGAGATGCTACTGCCATAAAACCTTGGAAACGGGCTGATCGTCAGCTAGAAATGCAATTTTGTAGTGCGAAATGACGATTTTTCGACCCTGAAACGACATGGCGATAAGGGGTCGACGGACGCCTCTGAGTGCCGATTCCGAATTAGAGTCTTTTAAGCGATTCCGATAATCGAGCGAAAAGTTATGCCCGTTTGAGCGAAGGGGTGTCTATATAGGATCGCATCGGCAGCCCGCGACCACCCTCCCGGAAAGGAATTTGGGCGCCAGATCGGAAATCTCCGAATGCGACCTTGTGCCGACCGGGTCGAAGTGCCGATTCTGAATTGGGGCCTCGCGAGCTGTTCCGATTGCCGTGCGAACAAAAATCCGCGTCCTACCCAAGGGGTACGACAATCGGTGTACTAGTACACACGCTCCACGGCGGAATTTTGGGCCCGAAACGGAATTCTGTGAAACTGGCGCCCTCTCGACCGTCTCGGAGTGCCGATTCCGAATTGTGGTCTCATGAGCGATTCCGATACCCGGGCGGAAAGTTATGCCCAGTTCTCTCGCTGAAGGGGTGGGAATAAATCAGACGGGGTGACTATAACGGCGATGTTTGTGCACCCATATCTACGTCCTGGGGACGAGTTCTCGTGCCGAGTTGAACAAAACTTCCAGTCGCCGTGATAGGGCGAATCCGTGTGGCATCCCCGCCACTGATTCGCGTAATCAAGGGGAGACGCTACTGCCAAAAAACCATGAAAATGGGGTGATCGTCGGCTAGAAATACAATTTTGGAGTTCGAAACGAAGGTTTTTCGACCCCAAAATGACGTCTTATCGCCTGAGGCCATAAGGGGGTGATGGGCGCCTCAGAGTGTTGATTCCGAATTGGAGTCTTGTAAGCAATTCCGATAATTGAGCGGAAAGTTATGCCCGTTTGAGCGAAGGGGTGTACGTATGCGATCGCATCGGCAACCCGCGACCACGCTCTCGGAGAGGAATTTGGGTGCCAGACCAAAAATCTCCGAATGTGACCTTGTGCCGACCGGGTAGAAGTGCCGATTTCGAATTGGGGTCTCATGGGCCTTTCCGATCGCCGTGCGAACAAAAATCCGCGTCCTACTCAAGGGGTATGACAATCGGTGTACTAGTACACACGCTCTGCGGCAGAATTTTGGGCCTGGAAAAGAATTCCGTGAAACTGGCTCCCTCTCGACCGTCTCGGAGTGCCGATTCCGAATTGTGGTCACATGAGCGATTTCGATACCCAAGCGGAAAATTATGCCCAGTTCTTCGCTGAAGGGGTGGGAATAAATCGGAAGGGGTGACTATATCGGCGATGTTTGTGCACCCATATCTAGGTCCTGGGGATGAGGTCTCGTGGCGAGTTGAACATAACTTCCGGTCGCCGAGAATGGGCGAATCCATGTGGCAGCCCCGACACCGATTCACGTAATCGAGCGAGATGCTACTGGTATAAAACCTTGGAAACGGGGTGATCGTCGGTTGGAAATGCAATTTTGGAGTGCGAAATGAAGGTATTTTGACTCCGAAATGATGTCTTATCGCCTGAGGCAATTAGAGGGCGATCGGCGACTCTGAGTGCCGATTCCAAATTGGGGTCTTATAAGCGATTCTGATAACCGAGTGGAAAGTTATGCTCGTTTGAGCGAAGGGGTGTCCGTATGTGATCGCATCGGCAGCCCGAGACCACGCTCCCGGAGAGGAATTTGGGCGTCGGACCGGAAATCTCCGAATGCGACCATGTGCTGACCCGGTCGGAGTGCCGATTCTAAATTGGGGCCTCGGGGGCCGTTCCGATCGCTGTGCGATTAAAAATCCGCGTCCTACCCAAGGGGTACGACAATCGGTGTACTAATACACACGCTCCGAGGTAGAATTTTGGGCCCATATTGGAATTCTGCGAAACTGGCACCCTCTCGACCGTCTCGGAGTGCCGATTCCGAATTCTGGTCACATGAGCGATTCCGATACCCGGGCGGAAAGTTATGCCCAATTCTATCACTGAAGGGGTGGGAATAAATCGGAAGGGGTGACTATATCGGCGATGTTTGTGCACCGTAATGTACGTCCTAGGGACGAGTTCTCATGCCGAGTTGAACACAACTTCCGGTCGCCGAGAATGGGCGAATTTGTGTGGCAGCCCCGACACTGATTCACGTAATGGAGGGAGACGCTACTGCCATAAATCCTTGGAAATGGGGTGATCATCGACTGGAAATGAATTTTTGTAGTGCAAAATGAAGGTTATTCGACCCCAAACCGATGTCTTATCGCCTAAGGCAATAAGAGGACGACAGGCACCTCTGAGTGCCGATTCCAAATTGGGGTCTTATAAGCGATTCTGATAACCGAGCGGAAAGTTATGCCCGTTTGAGCGAAGGGGTGTCCGTATGCGATCGCATCGGCAGCCAGCGACCACGCTCTCGGAGAGGAATTTGGGCGCCGGACCAGAAATCTCCGAATGCGACCTTGTGCCGACCGGATCGAAGTGCCGATTCTGAATTCGGGCCTCGCAGGCCGTTCCGATTGTCGTGCGAACAAAAATCTGCGTCCTCCCCAAGGGGTACGACAAATAGGTGTACTAGTACTCACGCTCCGTGGTAGAATTTTGGGCCTGAAATGGAATTTTGTGAAACAAGCACCCTCTCGACCATCTCGGATTGCCGATTCCGAATTGTGGTCACATGAGCGATTTCGATACCTGGGCGGAAAGTTATGCCCAGTTCTTTCGCTGAAGGGGTGGGAATAAATCGGAAGGGGTGACTATAACGGCGATGTTTGTGCACCCATATCTACGTCCTGGGGACGAGTTCTCGTGTCGAGTTGAACACAACTTCCAGTCATCGTGACAAGGCGAATCCGTGTGGTAGCCCCACCACAGATTCGCATAATTGAGGGGAGACGCTACTGCCATAAAACCTTTAAAACGGGTGATCGTCGGCTAGAAATGTAATTTTGGAGTGTGAAATGAAGGTTTTTCGACCCCGAAACGACATCTTATCGCCAGAGGCAATAAGGGGGTGATGGACGCCTCAGGGTGCTGATTCCGAATTGGGGTCTTATAAGCGATTCCGATAACTGAGCGGAAAATTATGCCCGTTTGAGAGAAGGGGTGTACGTATGCGATCGCATCGGCAGCCCGGGACCACGCTCCCGGAGAGGAATTTGGGTGCCGGACCGGAAATCTCCGAATGTGACCTTGTGCCGACCCCGTCGACGTGCCGATTCCGAATTGGGGCCTCGCGGGCCGTTCCGATCGTCGTGCAAACAAAAATCTGCGTCCTACCCAAGGGGTACGACAATCGGTGTACTCTAACACACGCTCCGCAGCGGAATTTTAGGCCCGGAATGCAATTCTGCGAAACTAGCATCCTCTCGGCCATCTCGGAGTGCCGATTCCGAATTGTGGTCACATGAGCAATTCCGATACCCGGGCGGAAAGTTATGTCCAGTTCTTTCGTTGAAGGGGTGGGAATAAATCGGAATGGGTAACTATGTCGGCGATGTTTGTGCACCCATATCTACGTCCTGGGGACGAGTTCTCGTGCCGAGTTGAACACAACTTCCGGTCGTCGTGACAGGGCGAATCCGTGTGGCAGCCCCGCCACCGATTCGTGTAATCGAGGGAGACGCGAATACCATAAAACCTTGAAAACGGGGTGATCGTCGGCTAGAAATGTAATTTTGGAGTGCGAAAGGAAGGTTTTTCGACCCCGAAACGACGTCTTATCGCCTGAGGCAATAAGGGGGCGACGGTCGCCTCTGAGTGCCGATTTTGAATTGGGGTCTTATAAACGATTCCGATAACCGAGTGGAAAGTTATGCCCGTTTGAGCGAAGGGGTGTCCGTATGAGATCGCATCGGCGGCCCGCGACCACACTCCCGGAGAGGAATTTGGGCACCGGATCGGAAATCTCTGAATGCGACCTTGTGCCGACCGGATCGAAGTGTCGATTCTGAATTGGGGCCTCGCGGGCCGATCCGATCGCCGTACGAACAAAAATCCGCGTCCTACCCAAGGGGTACGACAATCGGTGTACAAGTACTCACGCTCCATGGCAGAATTTTGGGCCTGAAATGGAATTCTGCGAAACTAGCGCCCTCTCGACCGTCTCAGAGTGCCGATTCCGAATTGTGGTCACATGAGGGATTCCGATACGTGGGCGGAAAGTTATGCCCAGTTCTTTCGCTGAAGGGGTGGGAATAAATCGGAAGGGGTGACTATAACGGCGATGTTTGTGCACCCATATCTACGTCCTGGGGACGAGTTCTCGTGCCGAGTTGAACACAACTTCCGGTCGCCGTGACAGGGCGAATCCGTGTGGCAGCCCCGCCACTGATTCGCATAATCGAGGGGAGATGCTACTGCCATAAAACCTTGAAAATGGGGTGATCGTCGGCTAGAAATGCAATTTTGGAGTGTGAAATGAAGGTTTTTCGACCCCAAAACGACGTCTTATCGCCAGAGGCAATTAGGGGGTGACGGGCGCCTCAGAGTACTGATTCCGAATTGGGGTCTTATAAGCGATTCCGATAACTGAGCGGAAAGTTATGCCCATTTGAGCGAGGGGGTGTACGTATGTGATCGCATCGGCAGCCCGCGACCACGCTCCCAGAGAGGAATTTGGGTGTCGGACCAGAAATCTCTGAATGCGATCTTGTGCTGACCGGGTCGAAGTGCCGATTCCGAATTGGGGCCTCGCGGGCCGTTCCGATCGCCGTGCGAACAAAAATCCGCATCCTACTCAAGGGGTACGACAATCGGTGTACTAGTACACATGCTCTACGGTGGAATTTTGGGCCTGGAACGGAATTCTACGAAGCTGGCTCCCTCTCGACTGTCTAGGAGTGTCGATTCCGAATTGTGGTCATATGAGCGATTTCGATACCCAGGCGGAAAGTTATGCCCAGTTCTTTACCTGAAGGTGTGGGAATAAATCAGAATGGGTGACTATATTGGCGATGTTTGTGCACCTAGATCTACGTTCTGGGGATGAGTTCTCGTGCCGAGTTGAACACAACTTCCAGTCGTCGTGACAGGGCGAATCCGTGTGGCAGCCCCGCCACCGATTCGCGTAATCGAGGGAGACGCTACTGCCATAAACCTTGGAAACGGGGTGATCATCGGCTAGAAATGCAATTTTGGAGTGCGAAACCAAGGTTTTTTGACCCCGAAATGACGTCTTATCGCCTGAGGCAATAAAGGGGCAACGGCCGCCTCTGAGTGCCTATTCCGAATTGGGGTCTTATAATAAGTGATTCCGATAACCGAGCGGAAAGTTATGCTCATTTGAGCGAAGGGGTGTCCGTATGCGATCGCATCGGCAGCCCGGGACCACGCTCCCGGAGAGGAATTTGGGTGCCGGACCAGAAATCTCCGAATGCGACCTTGTGCTGACTGGGTCGAAGTGCCGATTCCGAATTGGGGCCTCGCGGGCCGTTCTGATCGCCGTGCGAACAAAAATCCGCGTCCTACTCAAGGGGTACGACAATCAGTGTACTAGTACACACGCTCTGGGTGGAATTTTTGGCCCGGAACGGAATTCTACGAAGCTGGCTCCCTCTCGACTGTCTTGGAGTGCCGATTCCGAATTGTGGTCATATGAGTGATTCCGATACCCAGGCGGAAAGTTATGCCCAGTTCTTTAGCTGAAGGGGTGGGAATAAATCGAAATGTGTGACTATATTGGCGATGTTTATGCACCCATATCTACGTCCTGAGGATGAGTTCTCATGTCGAGTTGTACACAACTTCCGGTCGCCGTGACAGGGCGAATCCGTGTGGCAGCCCCGCCACCGATTCGCGTAATCGAGGGAGACGCTACTGCCACAAAACCTTGAAAATGAGGTTATCATCGGCTAGAAATGCAATTTTGGAGTGCGAAACGAAGGTTTTTCGACTCCGAAATGACATCTTATCGCCTGAGGCAATAAGGGGGCGACGACCGCCACTGAGTGCCGATTCTGAATTGGGGTCTTATAAGTGATTCTGATAACCGAGCGGAAAGTTATGCCCGTTTGAGCGAAGGGGTGTCCGTATGGGATCGCATCGGCAGCCCACGACCACGCTCCCGTAGAGGAATTTGGGTGCCAGACCGGAAATCTCCAAATGCGACCTTGTGCCGACCGGGTCGAAGTGCCGATTCTGAATTGGGGCCTCGTGGGCCGTTCCGATCGTCGTACGAACAAAAATCTATGTCCTACCCAAGGGGTACGACAATCAGTGTACTAGTACACACGCTCTGCGGCGGAATTTTGGGCCCCGAATGCAATTCTGCGAAACTGGCGTCCTCTCGGCCGTCTCGGAGTGTCGATTCCGAATTATGATCACATGAGCGATTCCGATACCCGGGCGGAAAGTTATGCCCAGTTCTTTCATTGAAGGGGTGGGAATAAATCAGAATGGTTGACTATATCGGCGATGTTTGTGCACCCATATCTACGTCCTGGGGACGAGTTCTCGTGCCTCGTTGAACACAACTTTCGGTCACTGTGACAGGTTGAATCTGTGTGGCAGCCCCGCCACCGATTCTCGTAATCGAGGGAGAGGCTACTGCCATAAAACGTTGAAAATGGGGTGATCGTCGGATAGAAATGTAATTTTGGAGTGCGAAAGGAAGGTTTTTCGGCCCCGAAACGACGTCTTATCGCCTGAGGCAATAAGGGGGTGACGGGCACCTCAGAGTGCTGATCCCGAATTCGGGTCTTATAAGAGATTCTGATAACTGAGCGGAAAGTTACGCCCGTTTGAGCGAAGGGGTGTACGTATGCGATCGCATCGGCCGCCCGCGACCACGCTCCCGGAGAGGAATTTGGGTGCTGGACCGGAAATCTCCGAATGCGACCTTGTGCCGACCGGGTCAAAGTGCCGATTCCGAATTGGGGCCTCGCGGGCCGTTCCGATCACTGTGCGAACAAAATTCCACATCCTAGCCAAGGGGTACGACAATCGGTGTACTAGTACACACGCTCCGCTGCGGAATTTTGGGCCCAGAACGAAATTCTGCGAAACTGGCGCCCTCTCAACCGTCTCGGAGTGCCGATTCCGAATTGTGGTCACATGAGCGATTTTGATACCCGGGCGAAAAGTTATGCCCAGTTCTATCGCTGAAGGGGTGCGAATAAATCGTAAGGGGTGACTATATCGGTGATGTTTGTGCACCCATATGTACGTCTTGGAGACGAGTTCTCGTGCCGAGTTGAACACAACTTCCGGTCGCCGAGAATGGGCGAATCTGTGTGGCAGCCCTGACACCGATTCGCGTAATCGAGGGAGACACTACTGCCATAAATCCTTGGAAACGGGTGATCGTCAGCTGGAAATGAAATTTTGGAGTGCAAAACGAAGGTTTTTCGACCCCGAACCGATGTCTTATCGCCTGAGGCAATAAGAGGGCGACGGGTGCCTCTGAGTGCCGATTCCGAATTGGGGTCTTATAAGCGATTCCGATAACTGAGCGGAAAGTTAAGCCCGTTTGAGTGAAGGGGTGTCTGTATGAGATCGCATCGGCAGCCCGCGACCACGCTCCTGGAGAGGAATTTGGGCGCTGGACCGGAAATCTCTAAATGCGACTTGTGCCGACAGGATCGAAGTGTCGAATCCGAATTGGGGCCTCGCGGGCCGTTCTGATCGCCGTGCGAATAAAAATCCGTGTCCTACCCAAGGGGTACGACAATCGATGTACTAGTACACACGCTCCACTGCGGAATTTTGGGCCCAGAATGGAATTCTGCGAAACTGGCGCCCTCTCGACTATCTCGGAGTGTCGATTCCGAATTGTGGTCAAATGAGCGATTCCGATACTCAGGCGGAAAGTTATGCCCAGTTCTTTCGCTGAAGGGGTGGGAATAAATCAGAAGGGGTGACTATATCGACGATGTTTACGCACCCATATCTACGTCCTGGGGACGAGTTCTATTGTCGAGTTGAACACATTTTCTGGTCGCCGTGACAGGGCGAATCCGTGTGGCAGCCCCGCCACCAATTCGTGTAATCGAGGGAGATGCTACTGCCATAAAACCTTGAAAACGGGGTTATCGTCGGCTAGAAATGCAATTTTGGAGTGCGAAACTGTCACGCCCCGACGCGGAATATCGGAGCGCGAAGGCAGTTGCAAGGAAAAGGTATAGAGCGTATACTGGACATCAAACCATTGCACATTGAATAATACTAAAGCAAATCTTTCTCATTAATACTTTTCAATGCCTAGTTACAACCACTAATATCAGAGCCATTCTATGGGGCCCAATTACATTGCAATAAAAAGGAAATAACTAACTACAACTCTAAGATAACATAACGACTCGAGGGTACTGCTGGCTTCACTCTTGGTCATCCCCTTCCTCGTGAGTGGCCTCGGTCTCACCTGAGAACACAACATCAAATAATGTAGGGTGAGCGGTAACGCCCAGTAGTACTTAAATCTCAGGCTCAAGCAGGCTTTAAATAATTAACACATTTAATGGCAGAGTATCTAAAGATAGCAGGTACAAGAGAGTCAAAATATAGCAAGATATAGCACACAGGTAATAGGATAGCACAATAGCACGAGATTGAGTATAGTTTCTAAAAATAGCATAAGTATCGAGTATAGCACGAATAGCAGGATGGCCATAGCACAACTAGCACAAGTATAATAATAGCACGACGAGTATAGCACTTGTTTGTCATTCTAGACATCGAGAGAGTATAGCACGTTTTGTGTTTTTATTGTCATATAGATAGTCGAGATAGATAGCACTTGAGTGTAATGCCAAACACTCTGATCATTTAACTCCCATGGGCACTAGCACTTTCGGGCGCACATCCCAGGACCAGATCGGGCCCTTTATATATTGCCAGGCATTGGTTATATTATTTATCTTTAGACAATCAGTCAATGGCCAATATAGAGTATCAAGAATAGTTAAGCGCACTAGATGAATAGACGAGATAGTAGAGAGAACGTGAATAGACGAGCGAGTAGAGTATATATGAGAGCTAATGGACATTGCACGTAATGCGACGAGTAAACAGGCGATAGTAACAGTTGCACAACACGCGCACTTGGTGTTGGCAGTCAGGTGGTACTCATGACCCTACCACTGGCCATGTTAAGCACAGGTCCAGAGGTCCGGCGTGATTTAAGATGAGAGTGAACTTCTAATAGCCGTCTGGATCATATCGATCCCTAAAGGTGTAATGGGTGTTAGGGTACAACCAGCTCGTCGACCATGTGGGAATCTATGATCAGAGGAGACTTATGGAGGCCTTGTGCAAGGGTTCACTAGTCCGGCGAAAGGAATATCTGACAGAGAGTACACCACAAGCCAAGTAAAGTGTGTTATAAAAACAGGTGCTCAACGTTCTAGAGGAATTCTAGAACAGTGGAGCGCCGATATCGGTATATAAACAACGCAAGAAACGAATACAAGTCCTTTAAAATAGGGCAATTAATATACTTTATTACAATAAATTCTCATATACATTATGAGATATTTTATGCCAGATTTCAGCCATATATGGATGGTTCATGTGTGTGCATGTGTAAGAGAAATCATAGATAAAAAAGAAGTGGTGAATATGTGATTTAAAGCATTCAATATGGCTCCATTTTAAAACAGGTGTTTTTACTACGTATGTGACTGTTAAAAAGGCGTGAAAGCGACATACCCAGTAAGGGTCGCGACAGGGGAAGGGCAAATCGTGACAGTGGCTTGTACAGGTCGCGACAGGCAGGTCGGTTCGGGCAGACAGGTCGCGACAGGGTTGCATGAGGGTCGCGACGGCCTGGTCAGCAGATCATGACGACAGGCGCTATCGCGATCAGATCGTGACAGGACGCTCTGTCGCGACAGCCTTGTGAACACGGCCTATCGGGCCGTCGCGTTCACAGGGTCTGTGCCTGAGCCTGACAGAGTTCTGCTCTGTCTTGGATTGCGGTCCAGGAATATCAGATTTGGATACATGGTTGTTCAGAAAATCATAACTATTTGTATACACGATGAAAAATCATGAAACTAGTTTTGAATTGATCTAGACATGCAAGGGTACTTCCAGTAATTAGGAATTTAAAAATAATCATGGTATCGACATAGTTTTACCAAGTTGAACAAGACACAACCCGATTCTAGGTGCAGCAGAGATGAATGACTTAATTCGAGCAACATGCTTGATAAAAACTAGGGCTTTTAGGGGCAAAAGATCCCTAACAGCAAGTAGTATCTATAGTAAAATTTTCGTAGCATGGAAACAAGTGTACATGGAGATCTGATTTAAACATGATGACTCGGGGTTATCATGTATGCAGAACTTCAAAAATCAAGAACAAAAGATTGGCTCGATGAAAAAATTATGAAACAAGAGGACTTTTGTTCCTGATGATTGGAACTACCTATAGATGGATTTGATTTAGTTTTGCTTGTGAGAATGCCTACCTTTGACTCGATTTATCTTCTAGGGCTTAGAACTCCAAGAACGAGGAAGAAGCTCCAAGAACTCCTTCTCCCCACGAGATCCTCTCCTCCTTGGCCTCTTCTCCACGTCCAACAACCTTTGGCAACGAGATAGGGTCGGCCAAGATGGTTTAAGAGATGTATTTATGCATGTATGGGTTCCTATTCCTACTTCTATTCTAATTGCTCTTTAATTACGAGATTTCCTAACTCCAACCTTCCTTTTCTTGCTTTCCAACCTCTATTTAGGTTAGGATGGGATCTAAATTCGTGCTAAATCATAAGGGGTAGGTTTAGGAATCCAATTCCAACTCAAACTTCTATTTTTAATACATTAAATACCTCTTTTCTATTTAGTAATATTTTAGTTACGAATTTTGAGTATTTCTCTATTATTCCCCTTTTTAAAATCTCTATTTTAGCCCACTAATTTCTAATGGGTCAATATAGCAAAGCCCATTACTCCTTTTCTTTTAATGGGTTTTATTTAATTCTCTCTTATTTGATTTCCTACATCTTCCTTTTATTTGATTTCCTAATTAAATAATATAAATATTTAAATTTTTATTTCCCCAAAAATTTAGGGTTGCTACAGAAACGAAGGTTTTTTGACCCCGAAACGACGTCTTATCGCCTGAGGCTATTAGGAGGCGATGGGCGCCTCTGAGTGCCGATTTCGAATTGGGGTCTTATAAGCGATTCCGATAACCGAGCGGAAAGTTATGCCCGTTTGAGCGAAGGGGTGTCCGTATACGATCGCATCGGCAGCCCGCGACCACGCTCCCGGAGAGGAATTTGAGTGCCGGACCGGAAATCTTCGAATGCGACCTTGTGCCGACCGGGTCGAAGTGCCGATTCCGAATTGGGGCCTCGCGGGCCGTTCCGATCGTCGTGCAAACAAAAATCTACGTCCTACCCAAGGGGTACGACAAACGATGTATTAGTACACACGCTCCGCGGTGTAATTTTGGGCCCGGAATGCAATTATGTGAAACTGGCACCCTCTCGGCCGTCTCGGAGTGCCGATTCCGAATTGTGGTCACATGAGCTATTCCGATACCCGGGCAGAAAGTTATGTCCAGTTCTTTCGTTGAAGGGGTGGGAATAAATCAGAATGGGTGACTATATCGGCGATGTTTGTGGACCCATATCTACGTCCTGGGGACGAGTTCTCGTACCGAGTTGAACACAACCTCCGGTCGCCGTGACAGGGTGAATCTGTGTGGTAGCCCCGCCACCGATTCGCGTAATTGAGGGAGACGCTACTGCCATAAAACCTTGAAAACGGGGTGATCGTCGGCTAGATATGTAATTTTGGAGTGCGAAACGAAGGTTTTTCGACCCCAAAATGACGTCTTATCGCCTGAGGCAATAAGGGGGCGACGGCCGCCTCTGAGTCCCGATTCCGAATTGGGGTCTTATAAGCGATTCTGATAACTGAGCGGAAAGTTATGCCCATTTGAGCGAAGGGATGTCCGTATGAGATCGCATCGGCAGCCCGCGACCACACTCCCGGAGAGGAATTTGGGCGTCGAACCGAAAATCTCTGAATGCGACCTTGTGCCGACCGGATCGAAGTGTCGATTCTGAATTGGGGCCTCACGGGCTGATCCGATCGCCATGCGAACAAAAATCCGCGTCCTACCCAAGGGGTACGACAATCGGTGTACTAGTACTCACACTCCGTGGCAGAATTTTGGGCCTGAAATGGAATTCTATGAAACTAGCGCCCTCTCGACCATCTCAGAGTGTCGATTTCGAATTGTGGTCACATGAGCGATTCCGATACGCGGGCGGAAAGTTATGCACAGTTCTTTCGCTGAATGGGTGGGAATAAATCGGAAGGGGTGACTATAACGGCGATGTTTGTTCACCCATATCTACGTCCTGGGGACGAGTTCTCGTGCCGAGTTGAACACAACTTCCGGTCGCCGTGACAGGGCGAATCTGTGTGGCAGCCCCACCACTGATTCGTATAATCGAGGGGAGATGCTACTGCCATAAAACCTTGAAAATAGGGTGATCGTCGGCTAGAAATGCAATTTTGTAGTGCAAAATGAATATTTTTCGACCCCGAAACGACGTCTTATCGCCGGAGACAATAAGGGGATGACGGGCGCCTCAGAGTGTTGATTCCAAATTGGGGTCTTATAAGCGATTCTGATAACTGAGCAGAAAGTTATCCCCGTTTGAGCGAAGGGGTGTACGTATGCGATCGCATCGGCAGCCCGCGACCACGCTCCCGGAGAGGAATTTGGGTGCCGGACCAGAAATCTCTGAATGCGACCTTGTGCTGACCGGGTCGAAGTGTCGATTCTGAATTGGGGCCTCACGTAATTTTGGAGTGGGAAATGAAGGATTTTCGAGTCGAAAATGACGTCTTATCGCCAGCGGCAATAAAGGGCGATGAGCGCCTCTAAGTGTCGATTCTGAATTGGGGTCTTATAAACGATTCCGATAACCGAGCGGAAAGTTATGCCTGTTTGACCGAAGGGGTGTCGTATTCGATCAAATCGGGAGGCTGCGATCAGGCTCCCAGAGCAGAATTTGGGCGCCGGAGCGGAAATCTCCAAATTTGACCTAGTGGTGTTCGGGTCGAATGTGTCGATTTTGAATTGGGCCTCGCAGGCGGTTCTGGTCGCCGGGCGAGGAAATATCCGCATCTTACCAAAGGGGTGCGATAATCGGTGTACTAATACACACGCTCCACGGTGGAATTTTTGGCTCGGAATGAAATTCTGCGAAGCCATCCTCTAGTTGATCGTCTGAGAGTGCTAATTCCGAATTGTGATCACATAAGTGATTTCGATACCCGGACGGAAAGGTATGCCCAGTTCTTTCACAGAAGGGGTGGGTGAAAGTTGTGCGGAATCACCTAAGACAGTAATCTAGAAGGGGGGGGGTTGAATAGATTGCTACCGATTAAAAACAATTTACCCTTCCTTTCGATGTTAACACTGACTTGAGAAAAGCTTAAACAGATATAGATCAAATTCTAGCTTTGGTGTGTGTGCTGATTGTGATTAGGAGATTAGAAATCTATCTAGCGTGTGAACAATCAAACGTGCCTACCAAACATCTATCGTAAAGACGTGCAAACCACAAGACACGGAGATTTAAGGTGGTTCGGAGTACACAACTCGTATATCCTACGTCCACCGTCCACACACACACACAGAACAACTGCTTATAGAAGCGAGTTCAACTCACAATCACACACACACGGTGTCTGAGGCAAACATGCACTCAGAACTACCACACACACGTGGATCAAGCACAAGGGACGCTTAAACCACTGTCACACACATAGAGTAATAGAAAACAAAGAAAAAGAAGAATTCTGAGATGAAAAACCAAATCCTATTATGAACTCTTCGATGTGGTTGTCCATAAAAACTTCAGGCTTCGTGTTGATGAAGATCAGATGATGTAAACGAATCTTGATTCATGGACAGACCAGCTTCAACTCCTCGTTCTCGAAGGATCTTCCTGGAGTAGCAGGAACGTTGAAGCAAAGCAGCAGAGAAAGACCTTTTTTCTTGGCCTTTGCTAGGGTTTTGATATGGAGGCTCCTTGCTGCGAAAATACCTCTATATAATCTATATATAGTGGTGTCCAAGTATGGAGAGTCGTGCTTAAAGGGAACACCTCAATATAGATCATATTCTTTTCACGTTTCTGACTTATCCCTGCATCTGTCGACAGGTGCTTCATAGCTGTCGACAGGTACTGCTGACATCTGGTTTCCAGAACCATGTTGTTGCTGGAAAACTGGATCTGTTGACAGGCGATTTGGTGTTGTCGACAGACAACCTATATCTGTCAACAGGTATACTTCAACTGTCGACACCTACTGCTTTATTTGTGTTTCCAGTAGCTTGTTTGTTCTGGCTTGGTCTATCTATCGACACATGTCTTGGGGTATGTCGACACATGACCACTTGATGTGCTTTTCAAGTTCTTTTGCACTTGAATTTGGTTGCTTGTCTTGTGTATTCATTCACACCTACATGAAAACCATTCCAAGCGAGATATAAAGAATACATAGATGGTTATACAAGCATTATTAATTTGTTCATTTCTTTTATGTCTTGACCATGTTTATCATGTTTACAACATTAATGCAATATCAATTAAGTCATTCATCATCAAAAACATTAAGCACAAACATCATACACATTTTAACTCATCATTCTCCCCCTTTTTGATGATGACAAAATTACAATTGATGTTTCTCCCCCTTTTGACACCATTCAAAAAGATAAATCATGCACACATGGATAAAAATAAGCAAATAACTGTGATTTCATTGATGTGAACGAGAATTACACACAGTTCAAAAAGTATTCAGTACATGACTCAAAAGGTAAAAAAAAAAAAGGAAAGAACATAAGTGACTAACCCATGACCCAAACTAATAAAAAGAACTACATGACTCCATATAAATCCTAGACATGCTAAGCATCGTCGTTCCCAGGAGCAGTGGGATGACGGAAGTCATGAAATTCCTTGGTGAGGTGATCAAGTTTCTGCTCAATGTTCGCTTGTGAATGAGCAAGGTTGTCCATCCTCATGTTGAGCTGATCAAAGAGAGAAGTAAACAGCTGTGTCATCTGCGCCAACTGATCTGCCATAAATGACTGAATATCCGGAGCAGCAACCTGAGGTGCGGGCGCATCCGGAACATCTGCATCTCCTCCCTGAGCATCCATTGGCTCAGCATGGGAGTCTTCATCACTACCCTCATATTCTGTTGACTCTTCTTCCACATCTGGCTCTTGACCCTTAAGAGTCCTGGTGACTCTCCCGTCAATCAACTTGTAGCCCATCCGATGAGCAGCTATGAGATCATAGGAGTTGCGGGATTTGAGACTAACAAGCTCTCCTTCAAGAATGTTGATGCCAATGAAGGTAAGGAGAGAAGTGATAGAGCAAGCATAAAGCATTGACCTCTTCGGATTGCGAAAGCATTGTTTGAGAAGGTCAAGCATTAGAACAGGCAGATTAATCTGCTGGCCCTTGAGGAAGAAGTAGAAAAGGGACTTGTAAACCTCGGTCACAAGCTCCCAACTGCCATCCTTTGGTGCAATGAGGGTGGTGAAGATGTGATGGATGAGGCGGTGAAGCGGAGGGAAGGAGTTGGCATTCAATTTAATATGATCCTTGGTAGAATCATATGGCTGCAGGGTGATCAAGGTATAGTATTCCGATGCAGAAGGGTGGTTGACAAGAACGTCAGCACCGGAGTTCGAAATTTATAGGGCACGGCTGAGGAGGTTGGGTGTGATTTGGAATGAAGTACCTTTCACTGTGGTATATAGCTCATCATGCACTGAGTTCCCCATATTGTTGAAGAACTCTGTCACAGCGATCGGAGAGTATCGCTTGTGGGAGTACAAGAAGACCATCCAGCCCTGGGTGTCGAAGAGGGGCTGCAGACCTTGGAACATGACTTCAAGGGAAACAAAATCCACGTAGCATGGCTGGACGAAGCGCTGGAAGGCTCCCCGCACCATGGTGAGATGGAGACCTTGGGGAACAATGAGTTCCGGTAGACGATCATCCCGATGCTTGCTCTGGCGCTCTGCAGGTGCCCTGGAACCCTCGCCGGCTTCGTTGGAAGCTTGGCGTTGACGAGTAGCACATAGCTTGTGTCTAGGTGCCATGGGAGAGGAAAGGGTCGGAGTGGGGATGAGCACAGAGGAGGGGAAAGACAGAAGGAGGAAGAGGAGACAAGAACAAAGAGAAAGTTGGAGATTGCGGTTTGGAAGAAAGAGGGGTTTTGGGGTTGAAATAAGGAAGGGCCACCTTTTGGAGGAAGGTGAAGGGGTGAAGGGGGCGTGGGATCCCTTTTAAAGAAGGTTAGAAAGAGTTTGAAATGAAAGGGTCCCACAAAATCCGGTCAAAAGATGAACCGGTTGGACTTCTGGACTTTCCAGATATCCGGCTGTCGACAGGCGATTTGTAGCTATCGACAGTTACTGGCCCGAAATGTGCTAGAAGGGAATTTTGACAGAAATCAATGCGGAATGAGTGTCCAAATGGGATTTTAAGGTTGAGAACTGGTTTATATCCATTACAAAATGTCATACCCACTAGTATTAAGACATATCAATGGTCTACAATGGTTAAGAGAAAATACATCGGGATTCTTAAGTTGTAGCATTTAGAAAACACCGCTCAAAAGCATATGAATGTAAGATAACCCCATTGAATAAAACCATTGTAGAAAAACATATTCCTTGGTGGGTGATGTTCAGTTGGTTAGTGAAGATAATGTTTTCATTTAGCAATTAACAATACACAACAAGTTGTCCTTGATTTTAAAAGGCATGGAGGCTTCACTCTATTTCTTGCATGTGAACTAACATTTTAAGTTGTTTTGGGAGAAGTGGTAATAAGGTTCACTTTCACCTTTTGATGTGAAGGTAGATATTTGTGATGCCCATATCCCCAATTACTCAGTATAGGTGACCATCATACCATTGTGCAGAGATGATAAAAGGATTTTTAACGCGAAGACAGACATTTGTGATGCCCATGTCCCCGGTTACTCAGTGATTCTTATCATTGCTCTGTCTTTTCCCATTTCAATTTTTTTTTTAATTTTCATGAATTTGGAAATAGGTAGCTTTTCTCCCTTTTATTTTTTGTTAAAATCAAGTTCAAAATGTTATCTAAGGTTAAAAGCCAATGAAAGACATTAATTTCAAAAACCTTCTTACTTGTCAATCCATTTTAGAAAAATGATTATCCACAAGGGAGTTATTCAAGTGAGTTAGATTAAAGCCATTAGATTTGTTCAATGTGTTCTAGATGATACAACCTAGACTCATGCATATAATATTATTTCAAAATCATTGTGACTAAGCCAATGTCTTTGGTACTATGTGACTATGAAAGGTTGCAATGGATATTAAGTCCCAATTCTCCCCTTGCACAAGGATAATGAACATACTCATGAAGAAATGCTAAGGAATGTTGAAGAATTTCCAGATTATAGTCATCTGTCGATAGCTGAAGAAGGGGCTATCGATAGCTACTATTGCACAGAAGAATTGTGGTTCTAGAAGAGGGGATCTGTCGACAGTTGGTGGTCTGGCTGTCGACAGGTACATGAAAAATCAGTGTTAAGGCATTGAATTGAGTGAGATATAAACCAAGAGTTTGAGAAATGATTACACAATGAATATGAAGAGTATCTCTCAAGTATTTCACTCAACCTACCTTGACCTACTCCCCCATAGTGTGTGCATGTGATGACTCAACATTCAAGCAATGTCACACATATTCATGCCAAGTATTTGCATGAAGAAGTAATATCCATGAGCATGTGAACATCAAAATTTCATTCTTTTACTGAGATAAATGTGCCAATTACAGTTGATGACCTCTATGTGCAAATAGACTATGGATACTTGGCGGAGAATTTTTTCTCACGCATAATGATAGTTTCCGAACAAGCCTGACTTGTTCTTCCACATTTCACCATTTGATATACCACATAGTCACCACACACGAAGATCATTGAATTTTACATAAGCCCATTTCTCTTCTCAATGTTGTAAACCTATTTTTAGACAATGGTTTTGTGAAGATATCAGCCAATTGTTTTTCAGTGGGAATGAAGCTAAGCTCCAAGGACTTGTTGGCTACATTACCTATGCCAATGATTTGGCCTTTATTGTTACCTCCAAACACAACTTGACCTCCGTCTTTTTCCACCAGCAAACAAAATTTATCTTTATCGCCCGTCATGTGCCTCGAGTAGCCACTGTCCATGTACCATTTGTTTTGATTTTGGGCTGCTAGGCATTCCTGCATAGATGGATCAGACAAGAGGTTTTGGTACCCAAATTACTTTGGGTCCCAATCTTTCATTCATGCCAATAAGTAAATGCTTTGGAATCCAAACTTGTTTGCACTTCAACTTATACAAATTATTCCAGAATTGAGTTTCAGTATGGCCAAATTTCTTACAACAGTTGCATGATGGTTTTTGAGTTTTTACAATTCTCTTACTGTTGTTTTTGACTTGTAATTGCTTTTGGCCTGTTTGATGCTTGTTTGGCATTCCTTTTTCTGCATATTTTTAGGCCTGTCGACAGGTCTCTTTGGGTCTATCGACAGTTTTCTTAATTTGTTGAACATATGAAGTCTTTTGTTTATTTTTCAATTCCTTGCTTTTAGTTGGAACTTGTTTACTTGTACTTGGACTGCAATCAACAAAAGATGTGATCAATTTTACTGCAAGTTTCTTTTGTTTTTCTAGTTGAAATCTAAGCCCATGCCTTGTTACATTTATTTTAACTCCCAACATTGGATCAACATTCTGCTTTCCTTTTACAAATCTTGAGAGATCTTCTGTTTTTCCTTTCAGTTCCTCTTTAGCTTTTTCCATCTCTTTTTGGACCTCTTGATTCTTATGTTGAAGAGTTTCTACATGTGAATTTAGGACTTGTTTTTCTTTTACATTTTCCTGGAGTTTTTCTTTAATGCAATCCATTTCAGCAAGATGGCTTTCCTTTTCAATTTTCAGTAGCTTAATTTCTTTAGTTAGGATTGCAATCTGTTCATCATTAGATGTGCTATGGACAAGTGAGGTGATTTTCTTCTTCAGTGCTTTATTTTCAGATTTATATTCACAGAATTTTTCAAACAGCAAAGTATAGACCTCTTCCCAATCATCAACAGTGTAATTTTCAAAGGAAGAGTTTACCTCATTGGAGTCCTCACTCCTTGCCATTAAGCACTGGATTTCTTCATCTTCAGAGCTTCCTTGTGCGTTATCGTCCTCATCTTCATCACTCCAAGTCGCCATCATGGCCTTGGCTTTCTTGAACGTGAACTTATCCTTCTTAAGCTTCTTCTTGAGCTCTGGAAATTCACCTCTCATGTGCCCTGGTTTATTGCACTCATAGCACACAATCATGTCATATTTTTTATTAGAATCAAACCTATTTGAGAAATCTCTTTTTGGAAGAGTTTTGAAGTTACCTGAGCCTTTCTTTTTGAACCTGAGGAATTTTTGAACTGTCTAGTGAGCATGGCCATTTCATCACTCTCACTATCACTAGACGGTTCAGATTCATCACTTTCCTGTTGAACCTCTTTCTTGGAACTTGAAGAACTTTTATTAGAGGCTTTTAAAGCAATTGATTTTCTAGGATTAACCTCAGTTTCTTTTCTTTTCAGATTAATTTCATAAGTCATCAGGGATCCAATTAGCTCATCCAATTTCATTGTGGAAAGGTCTTTAGAATCTTCAATGACAGTGGTCTTAGTATGTCAAGTGGATGGAAGAGACCGAAGTATCTTCCTTACTAAGTCACTCTCATTGTATTCTTTCTTAAGACCCTTCAAGCCATTTATTATGATCATAAATCTAGCAAACATATCTGAAATTGTTTCTTCATTTTTCATCTTCAACATTTCAGATTCAGATACTAACATGCTAGCTTTAGTTTCCCTTACCTCAGACGTTCCTTCGTAAATGAGCTCCAACTTGTCCCACATTTCCTTGATAGACTTGCATGTGGAGACCCTTGAATATTCCTTTGGATGAACGGTGCATTGCATCATGTTTAATGCGCTCCAGTTCAAGGTGCCTTTGCAGATTTGCTCTCTTGTCCAGATATCTTCATCAGCGGGCAGCTCATAAGGCCCCTTGGTGACGATCTTCCACAGCTCATAGTCTTGAGCTCTCAGAAAGACCTGCATACGATTTTTCCAATAAGTATAGTCAGTGCCATCAAAGTAGGGAGGCCTGGACACTGAGTGTCCTTCAACCATAAATCCCTTGTTGGTTTCCATTAAACAAGATCACTCCTGATCGTGAGATCAAGCTAGTAAAGCTGTAAACTGGAGAAACCTCACTCTGATACCAATTGAAAGGTGTCCGGAATCACCTAAGACAGTAATCTAGAAGGGGGGTTGAACAGATTACTACCGATTAAAAACAATTTACCCTTCCTTTCGATGTTAACACTGACTTGAGAAAAGCTTAAACAGATATAGATCAAATTCTAGCTTTGGTGTGTGTGCTGATTGTGATCAGGAGATTAGAAATCTATCTAGCGTGTGAACAACCAAATGTGCCTACCAAACATCTATCGTAAAGATGTGCAAACCACAAGACATGAAGATTTAAGGTGTTTCAGAGTACACAACTCGTGTATCCTACGTCCACCGTCCACACACACACAGAACAACTACTTATAGAAGCGAGTTCAACTCACAATCACACACGCACGGTGTCTGAAGCAAACACGCACTCAGAACTACCACACACACGTGGATCAATCACAAGGAACGCTTAAACCACTGCCACACACACAGAGTAATAGAAAACAGAGAAAAAGAAGAGTTCTGAGATGAAGAATCAAATCCTATGATGAACTCTTCGATGTGGTCGTCCAGAAGAACTTCAGGCTTCGGGTTGATGAAGATCAGATGATGTAGACAAAGCTTGATTTGTGGACAGACCAGCTTCAACTCCTCATTCTCGAAGGATCTTCCTGGAGTAGCAGGAGGGTTGAAGCAGAGCAGCAGAGAAACACCTTTCTTCTTGGCCTTTGCTAGGGTTTTGATATGGAGGCTCCTTGCTGCAAAAATACCTCTATATAATCTATATATAGTGGTGTCCAAGTATAGAAAGTCGTGCTTAAAAGGAACACCCCAATATAGATCATATTCTTTTCACGTTTCTGACTTATCCCTACGTCTGTCGACAGGTGCTTCATAGTTGTCGATAGGTACTGCTGACATCTGGTTTCCAGAACCATGTTGTTGCTGGAAAACTGGATCTGTTGACAGGCGATTTGGTGCTGTCGACAGGCAACCTATATCTGTCAACAAGTATACTTCAATTGTCGACACCTACTGCTTTATTTGTGTTTCCAATAGCTTGTTTGTTCTGGCTTGGTCTATCTATCGACACATGCCTTGGGGTCTGTCGACACATGACTACTTGATGTGCTTTTCAAGTTCTTTTGCACTTGAATTTGGTTGCTTGTCTTGTGTATTTATTCACACCTACATGAAAACCATTCCAAGTGAGATATAAAGAATACATAGATGGTTATACAAGCATTATTCATTTGTTCATTTCTTTTATGTCTTGGCCATGTTTATCATGTTTACAACATTAATGCAATATCAATTAAGTCATTCATCATCAAAAACATTAAGCACAAACATCATACACATTTTAACTCAATAGTGGGAATAATCCGTAAGGGGTGAATATATCAGCCATGTTCGTACATCTATATTTGTGACCTGGAGAGGTGTTCTCGCACTGAGGTGATCACAACTTACAATGGTCGTGATAGGCTGACTATGAGTTGTGGCCCCACACGTAATTCACGTCATCGAGGAAAATGTTACTGCCAGAAAATCTTGGAAACGGGAAAATCGTCTGCTGGAATTGCAATTTTGGAGTGGCAAACAAAGGATTTTTGAGTTGGAAACGACGCCTTATCACTGAAGGGGCGACGAGCGTCTCTGAGTGTCGATTCCGAATTTGGGACTTATAAGCGATTCTTATAACTGAGCGGAAAGGTATTCCTGTTTGACCGAAGGGATGTTGTATTCGATCGCATCGGGAGGCTGCGATCAGGCTCCCAAAGCGGAATTTGGGCGCCACAGCGAATATCTCCGAATCTTACCTTGTGTCGTCCGGGTTGAAGTGTCGATTCTGAATTAGGGACTCACGGGTGGTTCTGGTGGCCGGAAGAGAAAATATTTGTGTCTTACCGAACGGGTGCGATAATCGGTGTACTAGTACACACACTCTGTGGTGAAATTTTCTGCTCAAAATGAAATTAGGCGAAACCAATCTCTTGTCGACCATCTAGATGTGTCGATTCCGAATTGTGGTCACATAAGTGATTCTGATACCTGGGCGGAAAGTTTTGCCCAGTTCTTTCACTGAAAGGGTGAGAATAATCCGAAAGGGGTAAATATATCAGTGATGTTCGTGCAGTCATATTTGCGACCTGGGGAGGAGTTCCCACGTCGATATGAGCACAACTTTTGATCGTCGTGATAGGTCGACTCTGAGTTGCGGCCCCACAAGTGATTCAAGTGATCGAGGGAACCGTTACTGCCAGAAAATCTCGGAAATAGGTAGATCGTTGGCTGGAATCATAATTTTGGAGCGGGAAATGAAGAATTTTTTAGTCGAAAGCAACGTTTTATTGCCAATGGAAATAAGGGGAGATGAGTGCCTCTGAGTGTCAATTTCGAGTTGGGTCTAATAACCGACTCCAATAATCGAGCGAAAAGTTATGCCCGTTTGATCGAAGGGGTGTTGTATTCGATCGCATCGGGAGGCTGCAATTAGGCTCCCGGAGCGGAATCTGGGAGTCGGAGGGGAAATCTCCGAATCAGACCTAGTGTCGTCCAGTTCGAAGTGTCAATTCTGAATTGGGGCCTCGCAGGCGGTTCCGGTCGCCCGACGAGAAAATATTCGCATCTTACCAAAGGGGTGCGATAATTGGTGTACTAGTACACACGCTCCGCGATGGAATTTTGGGCTCGAAATGGAATTCTGTGAAACCAGCCTCTTGTCAACCATATAGGAGTGTCGATTCTGAATTGTGGTCACATATGCGATTCCAATACCCGGGCGGAAAGTTATGCCCACTTATTTCACTAAAGGGGTGAGAATAATTTTGAAGGGGTGAATATATCGGCGATGTTCGTGCAACCATATTTGCAACCTAGAGAGGAGTTCTCGCACCGAGATGAACACAACTTCCGATCATCGTGATAGGCTGACTATGAGTTACAGCCCCACAAGTGATTTGTATTATCGAGGGAAATGTTATTGCCAGAAAACCTTGGAAACAGAAAGATCGTCGGATGGAATCACAATTTTGGAGTGGGAAACGAAGGATTTTTTAGTCGGAAAAGAGAACTTGTCACCAACGGCAATAAGGGGTGACGAGCACCTCTGAGTGCCGATTCCGAATTGGGGTCTTATAAGTGATTCCGATAACCGAGAGGAATATTATGCCTGTTTGACCAAAGGGGCGTCGTATTCGATCGCATCACGAGGCTGTGATCAGGCTCCCATAGCGGAATTTGGGCGTCATAGTGGAAATCTTTGAATCCGACCTAGTACCGTCCGGGTCGAAGTGTCAATTCTGAATTGGGGCCTCGCGGACGGTTCTGGTCGCCGGGCGAGGAAATATCTACGTCTTACCGAAGGGGTGCGATAATCGTTGCACTAGTACACACGCTACGTAGGGGAATTTTCGGCTTGGAATAGAATTCCGCGAAACCAGCCTCTTGTCGACCGTCTCGGAGTGTCGATTCCAAATTGTGGTCACATAAGCGATTCTGATACCCAGGTAGAAATTTATGCTCAGTTCTTTCACTGAAGGGGTGAGAACAATCTGGAAGTAGTGAATATATTGGTGATGTTCGTACAGCCATATTTGTGACCTGGGGAGGAGTTCTCGCGCCGATATGCGCACAACTTCCAATCATCATGATAGGCCGACTCTGAGTTGCGGCTCCACAAGTGATTCGTGTGATCGAGGGAAATGTTACTACCAGAAAACCTTAGAAGCGGGGAGATCATCGGCTGAAATCACAATTTTGGAGTGGGAAACGAAGGATTTTCGAGTTGAAAACGACGTCTTATTGTAAACGACAATAAGGTGCGACGAGCACCTCTGAGTGCCGATTCTGAATTGTGGTCTTATAAGTGATTCTGATAACCGAGCAGAAAGTTATGCCCGTTTGACCGAAGGGGTGTCATATTCGATCGCATCGAGAGGCTGCGATCAGGCTCCCGGAGCGGAGTTTGGGTGCCGAAGCTAAAATCTCCGAATCTGACCTAGTGTCATCCGGGTCGAAGTGTCGATTTCGAATTGGGACCTCGCGGGCAGTTCCGGTCGCCGGGTAAGGAAATATCTGCGTCTTACCAAATGGGTGCGATAATCGATGTACTAGTACACACGCTCCGTGGTGGAATTTCCGGCTCGGAATGGAATTCCGTGAAACCAGCCTCTTGTCGGCCTTCTGAGAGTGTCGATTCCAAATTGTTGTCACATAAGCGATTTTGATACTCGAGTGGACAGTTATGCCTAGTTCTTTCACTGAAAGAGTGAGAATAATTCGGAAGGGGTGAATATATCGGCGATGTTTGTGCAGCCATATTTGCGACCTGGGGAGAAGTTCTCGCACTGAAATGATCACAACTTTCGGTCATCGTAATAGGCCGACTCTGAGTTGCGGCTTCACAAGTGATTCGCGTGATCAAGGGAAATGTTATTGCCAGAAAACTTTAGAAATGGGGAGATTGTCGACTGGAATCTCAATTTTTACAGTGGAAACAAAAGATTTTCGAGTCAGAAACGACGTCTTTTCGCCAACGGCATTAAAGGGAGATGAGCGCCTTTGAGTGTTGTTTCTGATTTGGGGTCTTACAAGTGATTCTGATTACTGAGTGAAAAGTTATGCCCGTTTGACCAAAGGGGTGTCGTATTCGATCGCATCAAGAGGCTGTGATCAGGCTCCCAGAGAGGAATTTAGGCGCCTGAGCGAAAATCCCTGAATCTAACCTAGTGCCATCCGGGTCGAACTATCGATTCCGAATTGGGGCCTTGCGAGCGGTTCCGGTCGTCGGGAGAGGAAATATTCGCGTCTTACCAAAGGGGTGCGATAATCGTTGTACTAGTACACACGCTTCGCGGTGGAATTTTTGGATCGGAATGGAATTCTGTGAAACCAGCCTCTTGTCGACTGTCTCGGAGTGTCGATTCTGAATTGTGGTCACATAAGCGATTTCAATATCCGAACGAAATGTTATGCCCAGTTCTTTCATTGAAGGGGTGAGAATAATTCAGAAGGGGTGAATATATCGGTGATGTTTATGCAGCCATATTTGCGACCTGGGGAGGAGTTCTCACGCTGAGATGAGCACAACTTCCGATCATCATAATAGTCCGACTCTGAGTTGCGGCCCCACAAGTGATTCACGTTGAAACACCATCCTCCGACATCACACAAACACATATGTAACCTTTGATCGGAAGAGGGGTTATGCTGACAAACTTTCGTTATGGGTAGATATATCTGTGCAATGCACAAAACTGGAAAATCATTCCACAAAGGTATCTTCGAACACATTATAATACACAAGGTGACAAAGTAGTAACACTCATTATTTACAAGAGCTAAGTTTCTCTCTTTAACTTAATACATCAACAACTCAAAATAAAACTACTAAACTATGCTATTTTTCTTCATCTCTTCATCGTTCGCAGCGGAAATGGGATTCACATGTAGCTGAGATTATACACACCTTCAATCTGAAAAGGGTTGGAGGAAACAAGGCATGAGTCGAAAGGACTCAGTAGGTATAAGTGAACATAGAGTAGAAGTTTCATTTGCAGAACTGAATGAAAATTCAAATAGTGCATATGTGGATCAAACATATTTGCTCATGAATTTCATACTTAACATAAACATATAGCCCAAATTAATTTCATGACGGACTCAAACGAATACCAGAACAAAGTCATATTTGTCTTTCAAAATTCATATCATAACTTGATTTCGGAGCAAACTTGACAGGCATCACTGCTCTCAAGAGGTTACTATATAGACGTAAATACATCCTCGGTGCCTAGGCGATTCCAGCACCTTAGATCTTGTTCATTGCGCAAGAACGGGGTATAATTATTTTATTACCCACCATCGTCGATTCCTTGACTTGGATTTACATACGTACAAACTGTCGCCCTCAGCTGATCACAAGTAGCGGGTGCTACTACAAGTGATCCTAAACCCTCTTTTGAAGAGAGCATTGTCTTCAGATCATAAACTTCTTTTCATGAGCATAACAGAAATGGGAAATCCAAAGGTAGTTTTGATTGAGAATCAATACAAATATCTTGGTGACAAAGTAGTTCATAGTTCAAGAAAATGAGAAAGATAATTGGTTGAGACAAGGTTATGACTCAAAGTCAATAACTTCAGAAGATTTAAATCACATAAGAACCCAAGAAAATGAGGGTCCACAATTGTCATCACAAGTATTCACATCTCATAAGGTGTTCAAACATATGAACTCTCAAGTGGTCAAGTTTTATAAACTTAGATACCGAATACTGAAGAATAAACTCAATCGGAGTACTATTCGTAATTGCTAACTTTAAGAATAACTTAAGGGAGATTAAGGTACATAATGTGGGTAAACTTTGAGGTAGTATGACAATAAATACCAAGGTAAATGAGAGGGTAACTTCCTTGGCTTTTAGGATGAAGTTCTAGCATGGATTTAGACATGAAAGAGTGCAGAAATTCAATTCAGGGTTGTACCTGTCGACAGCCAAGAAGGGCCTGTCGACAGATGGTTGTAGACAGAACTTTAGCTTGCTGGACTGTATGCATCTATCGACAGCAACAAGATGGCTATCGACAGATGTACACAGTCCCAGTTATCCAGAGTTCAGGAAAAACTGGTCTGTCGACAGCTATGTAGGGCTGTAAACGGATCGGATACGGAGCGGATATGACATTTCCGTTTTCGATCTGATTAGTTAATCGGATTATCCGTATTTGGTTCGTTTAAGATTCGGATACGGAGCGGATATTTTAATCGAATAATGTTCGGATACGGAGCGAATACGAATATTATTCGCTTCAGATTTATAAATTATAATAAATTTTTAAGTGATCTAAAAAATTAAAAAAAATTACAAATAATATCTAAATTAAACATTAACATTCATATGAACAAAATATAATCCTCCAAACCATCGTCAACTTCCTTCTTCTCGTGTTCTTCGGCCTTTGAAGGCCTGCTTCCACGCACACCATGATCTATTCTTGGGGAATCTTCTGTGAAAACCTGTTTCACAAGGTATGGTGGTCTCTCAATGAAACACAGATCACCAAGAGCGGGAGCAATCACCAAGAGCGGGAGCAAGCACAGATCCTTGGGACTGTAATGGGCTCTCTGCGAAGGCTTTCACCGCGAAGCCACCTTCAAATCTCTGGCTCTCCACGATGCCCCCATCGACAACTACAAGCGTGTGTCTTGCTGGGTCGCGGCTGGGCACCGGGGGCTTCCTGGCGGCAAGCCTGCCGTCATCACCTGGGCGGCGGGGAGGAAGCAGTCCATCATGAACTCCCCGACCTGGGCGTTCGTCGAGAAGCTTCCGGAAGGATCCCGAATGGCGATGCCGATGCCGATGGGAGATTAGGGCGGCCAGCAGGGGAGAGGGGTGGGGCAGCACCGGTGGGAGGGGGGGCGTCTGGCAGGGGCGAGGGGTGCGGTGCCAGTGGAAGGGCAAGGCGGCGCCGGGGCGACGGCGTTAGGGAGGCGAGGGCGACGCCGACGAGATCTACAGCGACCCCGCGAGCGATTGTGATGGGAGAACGGGGCGGCTAGCAGGGGAGACTGGAGAGGGATGAGGCGACGCTGGTGGGAGGGCGGGGAGGGGGCAGCTCCGGTGGGAGGGTGCCGGGGAGGCCTGCGATGGGGAGAGGGGTGGGCCAGCACCGGTGGGGGGGGCGTCCGGCAGGGGCGAGGGGTGTGGCGCCAGTGGAAGGGCAGGGCGGAGCCGGGGCGACGGCGTTAGGGAGGCGAGGGCGACGCCGACGAGATCTACAGCGACCCCGCGAGCGATGGCGATGGGAGAACGGGGCGGCTAGCAGGGGAGAGGGATGAGGTGGCGCTAGTGGGAGGGCGGGGAGGGGGCGGCGCCGGTGGGAGGGCGTCGGGGAGGCCTGCCATGGCGAGGGGCAGAGTCGCCGAGAGGCTAAGGGCAATCGAGTTTGGATTTGGGGAAGGGGAGTTAGGGTTTTTAGTGTAGGGTTATATATATATAACATATAAACCATTAGATCTATGATCCAATGGTCAGAATTAATTCAGTTTCGGATCGGATCTTAAACGGAGCGGATCTCCTATTTCCGCGTCCGCTCCGTTTATTATTCGGATAATATCCGTATCCGAATCCGCTCTGCCGGATATCTCTTAAATGAATACGGATATACTTAATCGGATACGAATCCGAATCGGATCCGGATATTATCTGGATCCATTTACAGCCCTACAGCTATGGGCTGCCTGTCGACAGCCGCCTGTTCCTCACTCATAAGTGACTTTGAATGCACTCTAAACATGTTGATCATGGAACCTATGAATCTAGGCATGATGTATATCAAATAGAAGAGTCTAATTATAGTTCTCACAGCGGTTTATAAACCGAACTAGCGAGATGAAACGAGAGGTTTGCAATTCAAGCTTGTCTAGCTAGAAACTAGACATAGTATATTGTTGGAAGTGTGGTCTTGATAGCAATGGATTATTGGGAGATTCTTACAATATGGACACTAAAACACAATATATTTAATGTTCCAAATAAAGGCTTGAGGTACAAACATCCGAATGGAAAGAAATCACAATATTCTAGAATATCGAAATTTCTAGCAAAACTCTATAACATAAACTTGGATCATGGGTGGAAGAAGAAGCTAGAAACCTACTTAATCTGTAAGAGGAGTGAAGATTCTTCTTTGGTAATTACATAGTTCCAAAGGTAGTTGGGAAAACCAAACCAAAGAATCTGAGGTTACAATCTTGTATATGAAGTTAACCGAGACTGGTTAGCAGGCTCCAAAAGCAACTCATATGAGGCTAAATTCTTTCAACATGAATAGCGAATAGAAGTTCAAGGAAAGGATAAGAACCTACTTAATCTGTAAGAGAACAAAAAGATCTTCTTCTTCTTCTTTTGATCGTAGAGATCAACACAGCAACAACAGGGCAATTGGAGTTGTCTGGACCCACTCCGGGCAAAGCAGTAGCAGCAACCACGACTAGCAACCGCCACAGCTCCCACAACAATAGCTCAGCAGGTCCAATTAGAATAACGACAGTAGTAGAAATAGGAGGAAAAGGTTTGTACAATGGATGAGGAGTGGGTTTTTATAACTCCTCCGGACAACATGCATGCCGGCACGTCGGCTCACAGGTGTTGAGGTAAAAACCTCATTTCACCACCCACAGCCACGTCTCTCATGCATACATCCTCTTGGTCACACGCAGATAACCTTAATGATAGCCCAA
The DNA here is from genome assembly GCA_014218235.1 of Colocasia esculenta. Classification (NCBI taxonomy): domain Eukaryota; kingdom Viridiplantae; phylum Streptophyta; class Magnoliopsida; order Alismatales; family Araceae; genus Colocasia; species Colocasia esculenta. The sequence goes on along the minus strand of CM024755.1, from coordinate 180,094,806 downwards.
CTTATGGATAAGCCTTATCCTAATGTGTGTTGGTCTTTCCTAAGCCTTACACGTAAGCATTTGAAATTCCCAGAAAAATCATTGCCGTAAGTAGCCCATAAATCAGCTGTGCCAAAGATCTTTATGTTTAGGTGTCCTAATGATATCCGTTTAACTTGAAATTTCAACCATAGCCTAATAGAAAGGTTTTACAAATTGTCATGATTTTTATTTAATTTTTAGAATTTATTTTCTACTGGGTGAAAAATTACCTAGAAAATAGTTGCGTCGACTTAATCTCAAAATCTGTGCGTCAAAAATTCCGAATAATTACATTTTTAATATCTCCACAATTTTATAAGAATTATGATATTCTCAGATTTTATTTTCGTTACAGTTTTCCAGTGTTGCCCTGTCGGGGTGCGCACGACCGAAATTGGTACCTGGGTATGATAAAGTGTCTTAAACATACCCTTAATCCTAAATATCACAATTTAAACCTAATCAGTTTGCATAAACAAGAATTTCTAAGCAAATCATGGTATTTAAAATTTGAGGGTATTACACGCGTGATCGAGGGAAACGTTACTGCTAGAAAACCTTGGAAACGAGGAAATCGTTGGCTGAAATCACAATTTTTAGAGTGTGAAATGAAAGATTTTTGAGTCGGAAATGACATCTTATCGCCAACGGCAATATGGGGTGACGAGCGCCACTGAGTGCCGATTCCAAATTGGGGTCTTATAAGCGATTTTGATAATCGAGCAGAAAGTTATGTTCGTTTGACCGAAGGGGTGTCGTATTCGATCGCATCGGAAGGCTGTGATTAGGCTCCCGGAGCAGAATTTGGGCGCCATAGCGAAAATCTTTGAATCTAACCTAGTGTCATCCGGGTCGAAGCGTCGATTCCGAATTGGAGCCTCGCAGGTTGTTTCGGTCGCCGGGCGAGGAAATATTTGTGACTTACCGATGCAGTGTGATAATCGTTGTACTAGTACACATGCTCCGTGGTGGAATTTTTGGATCGGAACGGAGTTCCGGAAAACCAGTCTCTTGTCACCGTCTCAGAGTGCCGATTTCGAATTTTGGTCACATAAGCGATTTTGATACCCGAGCGGAATGTTATGCCCAGTTCTTTCACTAAAGGGGTGAGAACAATCTAGAAGGGGTGAATATATCGACGATGTTCGTGCAGCCATATTTGCGATCTGGAGAGGAGTTCTCGCACCAAGATGAGCATAACTTCCGATCGTCGTGATAGGCCGACTCTGAGTTGTGGCCCCACAAGTGATTCGCGTGATCGAGGGAAACGTTACTACCAGAAAACCTTGAAACGGAGAGATTGTCGGCTAGAATCGCAATTTTGGAGTGGGAAACGAAGGATTTTCGAGTTAGAAATGACGTCTTATTGCCAACGGCAATAAAGGGCGATGAGCACCTCTGAGTGCCGATTCTGAATTAGGGTCTTATAAGCGATTCTAAACCGAGCAGAAAGTTATGCCCGTTTAATCGAATGGGTGTCGTATTCGATCGCATTGAGAGGCTGCGATCATGCTCTCGGAGCGGAATTTGGGCGCCGGAGTGGAAATCTCATAATTCAACCTAGTGTCGTCTGGGTTGAAGTGTCGATTCCGAATTGGGGCCTCGCGGGCAGTTCCGGTCGTCGGACGAAGAAATATCCGCGTCTTACCTGTGACGTCCTACTCATATACTATTTTCAGAGGTGACAGAATAATCGAGATAATACAAACAGGGACGGTCTTGCATATTCATACAGAGTTGCAGCAGAATAATAGATTACATGAACTGATAGTTTCACACTTAATAATACAACAACTTAGGTGGCAGTAAGGTTTGCTAATTTATGATTCACTCGGCGCACATTCCCTTAGGGAGTTAGTCCCATCTGAGATGCTTGAAAGGAAAGTAGGATTCATGAGCAATTATGTCCAGTAGGAAATTGCCATCAATAATAACAATAGGGTATGACAGTGGCATGAAAGAACAATATGTATACCGGTTAATGAGAGAATACAACTACCATACACAATGACACTGGAGTACAGTTCAATGAAGATATCATAATAGAGTTTGCCCGGAACCAAATAGTAATAAAATTCATGCCATAATATAGTTCATGGAAATGTAGACTAAATTTAGCAGTAGGTGGTGTTATGCCAAACACCCAGTAGATCCATTCTGGACGGGTACAATTTGAATAGACTGATTCAGTGGTCAAGTTCGGGTGCTCCTCCTGGGACTAGATCGACCCCATTGCACAGGCATTGGTCTGGTAGAGTCCGAAGACCTAAGGTATCACCATTTCCATTTATTAGTCTTTTAATATAGTTCGGGCAGATCTCGAAGTAACATTAATATTAAAGCAAGTTCAATGTGAGAGTACAGTGATAGCAAGACAAAGTAAGGCTAGCTAGTTAGGTTGGTCCAAGTTTAAATAATATAAAGCTATATAAGACATCTGGGAAAGAAGCAAGTTGGAACATCATGTATAAACTCAAGAGAAAATCGGTCGACTTGAAGGGTAGGGCATGTTTGACTTTTGTTTCAGTAGGAGAGGGACTCCTTGGAGAAGTCATATGCATGTTTATCATTTTTCGCCGAACCTTGAATTTGTAGCATTCTAGTAGGTTTATTTGAGCTATGAGACTTTCAGGTAGGCCAAATTATGAGAGATTAGAAAGACGCTATTTTGATGGAATCACCAAAATCGCGATTTTCTTCTTCAGTAGGAGAGTTGATTTTTTATTGGTAAGAGATATAATTTTTTTAATATTTTTATTGGATTCAAATGGAGGGTACCTCCTTATTTACATGTAATATCTTAAGTAAATGAAACAAAAAATTATAACTTTTAATGTAAATAAGGTATGAGTTTCAGTTTCGCAGGGTTTTTATTGACATTTCAGGAAGAATCAGTCCTGTCTGAAAAACACAAGGTCGGTCGGCCGAACAGAAGGAACCGGTCGATCGAAATAACCAAATCGGTCGACCAGACAGGAAAGATCGGTCGACCGACCTAGCCAGTACTGATTTCTGGGTTTTGACTGTAAAATCGGTCGACCGACCTAGCTGGCAGTTGGCGGTCAACCAGAATAACAAAGTCGGTCGACCGACCAAGCTAGTAATGGTTTCTGGGTTTGACTGTGGGATCGGCCGACCGAAATGACAAAGGCGTTTGACCGATTTCTAGTTTTGGTTGACCGATTCCGGTAAAAACCAAAATCGTACGGTCACAAATCGCACCACTTTTTCTGGCTTGGAAATGGAAATAAACAAGCAAGAATGCAATAGCAAAGACTATATTATAGTTGTACATGGTTTTCCAGGAAAGTGGGAGGCTATATGCCTCCTATCTCTCTTCTTTCTCTCTCTCGGGCAGGGAGAAAAGGAGGGGATCGGTCGACCGAAATGATCGGTCGGTCGACCGATTCTGGCGATTCTTACAAAATTGGGTTCTGCCTTTCAAAATGAGTGGGTTGAGGCTTCAAACGGAGGGTTGAGGGTATAATGTCAAGACTTTCTTTGACACTAGCAAGTGCTTAGAGCAGTGATGCTTGGGGAATAATAATCGGGAAGGGAAAAGAAGACAGAATTTCCTACCTTCTAGGAAGAAGAAAAGGGCAACGCAGAACTCTGGAGTCTTCTTCCTTTACCCAGCACTCAATCACCTTGCACCTGACCCGCCTCTTCCTCCTCAGACTTCAGTAAGAGTAGCAGTAGTAAGCAGATGAAGCAGGATAAGGATCACTGGGGGTATATGTAGAGCTTATCAATTGAGGCGTGAGAGAAATCGTGGACGGTGGCGATTCCTCCGATGGCCACAATCAGTAGATTTTTACCACGTAAGTTTGATCTCTCCCGCAGTTAACACATAAGTGTGGTTGTTACGTAACCCATATTACGTAGGGTGAACAGTGATTAACCTATGTAATCAATGTGCCATAATTCAAATATATACATATAATTACCATATATTTCTTTTACCATAATATAATTTTCTTTTTAATCTTTTTCTATTGATGAAATTTTATTTATTTAGGTTGTCCATTTATGCAACTCATGTGTGCTTATTTCCAAGGATTATTTTTAGAATTGGCGGAGTGCGTTATAATTAAACTAATCAGAACGTCATCATGTATTATACACAAATGGCCAATTATTTTTTTAAATAAAATCGAGGTGTTACATTACTGAAGGGGTGCGATAATCAGTGTATTAGTACACACGCTCCGTGGTGAAATTTTTGGCTCGGAATAGAATTTCGCCAAACCCGCCTCTTGTCGACCGTCTCAGAGTGTCGATTCCAAATTGTTGTCACATAAGCGATTCTGATACCCGGACGAAAAGTTATGCCAATTCTTTCACTGAAGGGTGAGAATAATCCGGAAGGGGTAAATATATCGACGATGTTCGTGCAGCCATATTTGCGACCTGGGGAGGAGTTCTCATGTTGAGATGAGCACAACTTCCGATCTTCGTGATAGGCCGACTTTGAGTTGCGGCCCCACAAGTTATTTGCGTGATTGAGGGAAACGTTACTGTCAAAATATCTTAGAAACGGAGAGATCGTCGGTTGGAATCACAATTTTAGAGTGGGAAACGAAAGATTTTCGAGTCAGAAACGACGTCTTATCGCCAACGGCTCTGAGTGCCGATTCTGAATTGGGGTCTTATAAGTGATTATGATAACTGAGTAGAAAGTTATGTCCGTTTGACCAAAGGAAAAATACTAATTCTGATTTAAAACATGAAATGAAACAAGTGAAAAAATGGTTAAAAGAAACATAACATAATAATGATCTTTTATGCGAAAACTTATAGAACAAGAATAATAAGATATCCGAATTGGAAAATAATACCAAAAATTATTAATAGGAAGAAAAACTAAATGTTCTAACTGAATAAAATGTGTATTTAAGAAAATTTGTCAAAATGTTAACCAAAAAATCATCTCTTGCTCTATGTTTAAAAGGTTCAAAGTCCGGTAATAACAAACAATGACTAGGATATAAGCCTCTTGAAAAGGAAGAACAAATTAAATATATAAATAAACATCTATTACCAAAATTTGTAAAAGAAACTAAAAATACTATGACTCTGAAGAAGAAGGCTCCTGAAAAACTTGTTTTAAACAAACATCGCAGGAACATTCAAGCCTAAAAAATAAATTATATTTGAACGTAGGACTTTCATTTGGGAAGTTTCGAATCAAGATAAATTATTTATGTTTTTTGTTTGTGATTGTTTCTACTCTCTACATCTTGCAATCAGTTTTCTGAAATTTTATAATATTTGTATTTAAATCAGAGAAGTTAATGCCTTTCCTAATAATATCGCACTATCTCATCTTAGACTTATCCCGAGCTCTTTATTTACTAGTATCTACTAAGATTTGGTTACATCTTTTGATTGACGTCGAATTAGAGCAATGATGCACGTGTCTAACCACTTGATTCTATTTTATCTCATTTTACTATTAATTAAAGTTATCACAAATTCTCACAGAAACGTTCATTCCTAATCTTATATTTCTTAATTTTACGACACATCTATCTCAACATCTTCATTTCTACTACACATATTCTGTTAATATATTTCTTTTGTACTGTATAACAAATTAGGCCTCACAACTATTTTATAATTTTTTAAAATTTCACAAGTGTATGACAGTCATAGAGGACTCATGATATATATATTTTAATCAGCTTGTCTTGAATCTTAATCTTATGTGCAGGTTGATGAAAATAGAGAAATATATAAAATACAAGAATATGAAATATAATATGAAGAATTCGGGGTTACCGCATCATATACGACATATTTCAGAGGTAAGATATAATTTTCCAATTATCTATACGTCTAATTATACATCTAATAACGGTGTTTCTGTGTATTTACCTGAAAGAAACCCTTTTTTCTTACACATATTACACCCGAGTGACGTCACGCGGCAACAGAGCCACGAGGAGCGGCCACACGCGCACACGTCGACACTGCGTGTCTGAAACCTTTTGACCAACAGCGCGAGCGGCCTCGTCTTCTTCCCCGTTCCCACCCCGGCACCAGACCAGTGCCTCCTTTTCCCCCGCCCGCCTGACACCATGTGTTCTCCTTGACCCTTACACACGGACGGGGGCCCCGAGAAGTCAAAAGCCGGAGGGCGTCAGTCTCCTCTCTCTCTCTCTCTCTTTCTCTTCACCCCCCCCCCTTCCTGCGCGGAAGTCGTCGTCTTTGCCGGATCCCGCTTGCAGGACGAACAACAGACAAAAACACAAACACATGGCTCCCTCTCCCCGTCCTCCATTTTCCCACGGCGCGGCACCGCCACAGGCGGCCGACCAGCTGCGGCCGGCCAGCCGTGAAATCTAGTCTGGCCGCGTGCTGGACTGGAGAGCCCTTCATCACGTTCAGACCCAGAACGGCATGCAGGAGGGAGGAAAGTTTGCTAGCTCACAGAAAGAGAGGGCCTCTGCCGAGGGGGGTCGGAAGAGAGACGAATGGGAAGGCGGTGACGGAGACCCACCACTTTTTGAAATTGGAGAAAAGTTTACTAAGCTGAACTCAAGATAATAACATTAATTTTAAATATATTTTAAAAAGTTTATTGATCCAATCTTATACAGTTTTCGTAGTATTATATTACCTTTTTACTATTTTAGAGTTTAATTTTTTATTTTGACGTCGAAATTCTTATCTTAACGTCTAATTATTGTATCAAAATAGAAAAAGTTGGATGTTGAAAATAACAATTTAAAAATTGAACTCTAAAATAAAAAATTAGACTCTAAATACATAAAATAGTTCAATATAAGATAATGAACCGTACGACCTAGATTAATAGACTTTTCCAAGTTTATTTAAAATTGATATTACTATGCTGAGATAGATCACAGTAAACTTTTCTCTTAATCTTGGGGGGTGCCTGGCCCCTTCTTAGTGGATGCCACTGGACTCTGCACCTACCGTGTGGAATGGTCGGCGCTGGTAAAGGGTACGTCGGCGCTGGTAAAGGGTATACGCTCTGAGACTTCAAACCCCATTAAAGAAAGGAGAAGGTAAGAATGGGTGTACGCCCTGTGCGGTGTGGAGTCGAAGAGCTGCTCACGAATGGAGAACGGGAGTTACCCCCTCGCCGCACAGATTCGTCCAAGTGTTCCATATATATCCCTCGCGTAGTGTGGTAGGCGAGGAAATGGAGAATAAGCTGGTGATCCCGGCGCCTGGTCAAACGCAGATTTCGGACGTCGTCGACAATGGAGTGCGCCGTACCGAACATGTTGGTGTATAAATCCCCGGCAGCGACCAGACCAGGGATGATACTACCGCAAGAACACAGAGAGAGAGAGAGAGAGAGTTGTGGGGAGAGAGAGAGAGAGAGAGGTGAGCCCAGAAATGGCTGCAACTGGAAGAGAGGCCGTGGCATGGAGAGGTGCAACCCTAGTTGTTCTACTGGTGCTGGCCCATCTGCAGTACTGCGCAGAGTCGAGGGCCCTCGGCCGGCCTCTGGCGGCGAGCGGCGGCAGCTGCGGCGGCGAGGTCGACGCCGTCGTCTTGGCGAGAAGGGTTCCGTCTCCGGCAGCCGTCGGCGGCGAGCGGGGGATGCCGCCGGCTCCTCCTGCGTTGGAGAACCTGCTCCACCTCCTGCGTTCAGGGCCGAGCCGGAGAGGCCCCGGCCACTGAACTGATCCAGCCTACGTACCCTTCCGATTCTTATCTCCCTGTAACCATCCATTATTACATTAATTTTGTATATCGCAACAAGGGTGTCTCAAATTAATCTTTGTACAACACGAAATTATAAGTCCGGGATATTAATTTATAGTTTTTTGTGTCTGCACAAGTGTATTGATCGTGTAGTATACTACCTCTCTTTGGATCTGCATAAGCATATGTAGTGGTGAAGGCTTTCGCCAGTGATTTGCATATGCATGTTAAGAGATGGAGAAATGTTCATTTGCCCAGAAGTATCTTAGAACTGCTGGGTGTTTCGACGCCCGCACAAATGATTTATCCGGACGTCCGAACTAACGTTGCCGCATTAGACAGCACCGCCATACATAAACAAATAATCATGTCATGCCAGAAAATTGTTGGAGACTCGGACAAATAATTTATCCAGATATCTGAGCTGGCGCTGCCGTATTAGACAGAGCCTTTGTGTGAACATGAGATATATAGCAACATCTACTGCGCGAGACTGTGAATCCAGACTGCTTATTAGGTGCTTTGCCACGCTTTTTAATTAGTTTCAGCTTAAATGGTCATCGCCAATATGGTGAAAATTAAACTCTTAATTGGTTCTATACATATATAGAGAGAGAGCAAAACGTCTTCAATGATGGGTACCTGATCTCTCAAGCGGTGCTAATTGCCATGATCACAAAATGCTGATATGGGTACCTGATCATAGAAATTAATGTCAATCTTTTTTTGCAAGGAGAAAAGCCGTCGTGCACTTACAAATTGTATTTTTTAGTGTATTTTTTATTTTTCATTAGATAGATACAATGCGCCTCTAATACATTGATTAATAGAAAAGTTAAAGTGTACGTGACAGTATAATTCTTAAGTACAATTAGTTTTTGAGAAAATTATATATATATAATTTTTTATATTCAGTTATATACCTCTCAATTTCAACTATTGAATTATACATACCTCTCAAATCAAAAGAAAGTATTGTATAGAATCCTCCAGTTTGATTCCATCTATTTAACTCAACCATATATAGTTGAGTTAATAGAGAGAAAGAATTAACTTGTCCTCTAAAAAAATTATTTTTTAATTATTTTTTCATCTGTAATCTCTTTCACTCATTCTCTCTTTCTACGGTTATTTTAGTCATATTATCTTTTTTTTTAACGGTTCTATTATTTGATAGTAAAATATTCCTTAGATTCTCCCGGCCAATTAACCCAAAGATATAACCGATAATATTTTTCAAATTGAAAGTAATATAATTTAATAGTTAGAATTGAAAGATATATAATTAAATATGAAAAATTTTAGAAGTATATACAAAATTTTTCCTAAAATTTGCTCTATCACGTTCGAGTGCACTAAATTTTTCTATTTACTTGAGAATTGCACTTTCTCTTGTAATTCTTATTTTTTATTGGATGGGCACAATACATCCATACATCCCTAATGTATTGATCAATAAAAAAAATTAAAATGCATAAGAAACTATAATTCTTACAATAAATTTGTATGATTGAGAATGGAGAAAAACTCGGTGATACCTAATATATATGCATGGTATTATGAGGAAGATACTTGATTTTGTCTCGATAATATTATTCATCACTTTTATTGTCTAATAAACTAATGATTGGATAGAGATGATGTGGTGTCCGTAGCATCATTTAACAAGACAACTAATAAAAGGTCAAATTTTCTTTTGGTTGTGCTTTGGAGCGTTTTAGCACCACACCCTGTTTGCTGGAATGGAGAGATGTTAATATGCACTTCAAGATTGTTTCCTCTAAGCAAGTAGGATTGTTAAAAAAAAAAAAAAAATGTTAACCACTCATCCTAAAATATCGTTTAATATGAGATTGGCTTTTTCAGGTGGTGCACAAGTCTTTATTATAGATAGTCTTAAATATACTTTTCATACCTTATAAAATGAATTATTACACTTAACAAATTATTTATTCCGCTTATTAAACTCTTTATTCTAATTTGTTCTACTTTGTTAAATAGAACAATTCAATTTATAAGAGTTTAAAAGTATTTAAGACTATTTTTTATTACTGATCATGCACTACTCGAAAGGGTCAATCCAAGACTAAAAGTTAATATTTCTTCTAAAAAAACTCAAAAGAAGGGCGAATGGGCCCACTTTAGGGGTAAGCAGCAATCAATATTGACTATTAAGTTTGACTTTCTATAATGTCCCATCTCATGCATGAAAGGGTAGATCTCGTGGTATATTGAAGGATGTGAGATCCACTCCATTTATGCCATTTATGTACTCTTGGGCGGGGCAGCAAGAGTTTCCTTTGTCTTTTATTTGGGATTCCAAATTGAGAAAAATTTAATGCACATTTTGGAGTGCACTTAGGGTTATCAATGCGTTGAGCTCGGGCCAAGCTAAGTCAAGTCCAACGCAAGTTTTGACACCATCTTTTCGAGGTCCAAATTTAGTCCAAACTCAAGTGGCATCGGGACGGGTCCAACTAATTTATCAAATTATAAGGTCCAACTTATGCTTAGTCTAACATGAAAATTTTATTAAAAATTTTATTAAAAATTATTAAAATATATATATATATGTAAGAGTATCAATATATCAAATACTTAATATCGGTCGACCAATTTAGAGTTTGGTCAACTTAAAGGTTAATATTGACCAGCCTATTTGGAGTCCCCTTGACCGAAAGTTTAATATTGGTTGACCGATTTGGAGTTAGGTCGACCAAAAACTCAATATCACGGATCTATCGGGCCTATTTGAGCCGAATAGAAAAATTTAAGCTCGACCCAAATTTTCAACGGATCAAACTCTTAGACCCACCCAAAAATTTATGGGCTCAAAAAAGCGTGGTGGCCCTGTCCAATATCGGGCCAAGTCTGTGAATTTGTTAGACCGATCTAATCTATTGACAGTTGTATGTGCATTAAGAATCTAATATGAGCACATCTAATAGAGGTGTGCCATCTCATTCATAGGGTTTAAAAAAATAGAGATGTAAAAGATATTTTAATGTCTACAATTTTATTTAACCTGTCAACTCTAGTACATATGAAAAAAAAAGTACATTAAATGAGAAAATTTTATTGCACTTTTTTATTGCACTTAAGTGTAATATGATTAGGCACAAAGTCTATGTGGCACCCCTCACATGAGGAGTGATAAAGTGGCAACTCAAATTGAGTGCCACATATTGAATTTTGTGCCTAATCATATTACACTTAAGTGCACTAAACCTTTCTCATTGAAGAGAAATGCTAACTACTCGGATACCCGAATAACCAGCATGACGTAGAATGGCGGCGCAGCTGACTTGATTGGTCGGCTGTGTGGACCCCACACCACCCCTCGTTGCGGTTTCGTGGGGCCCACACCGCGGCCGACCAATCAAGTCGACTGCACTGCCATTTCAGGTCGGCTAGTTATTCGGGCGCCCAAGTAACTAGCATTTCTCCTCATTAAATATATCAAAAGGTGGCACCTAATCACGAGAAGATGTGTGCAAGTGTGCACCATGTATCTCTCCAAAGAGAAAAGCTTAGTGCACTTTTGTATTGTATTTCAAGTGTAATATTGTATTTCAAGTGTAATATGACTAGGTAAGAATCTATGTGACACCACTCACATGGAGAGTGATAAAGTGGTAATCCAATTATGAGATGTCACATAAATTATTACCTACTCATATCAATATAAAAAAGTGCAATATAAAAGTGAGCCTTTCTCCTCTCCAAATTATGCCCCGGTGGCTGATGACCACCGCACCATAGTCGGACTTCGGATCAGGTGATCCACGTGTCCGCCACGTCACTCGCTGGCTCGGCGACAGCCACAGAGTGCTCTCTCTCTCTCTCTCTCTCTCTCTCTCTCTCTCTCTCTCTCTCTCTCTCTGCCGCTGCCTCTCCATCCTGGTCGGTGTTCAGTGCTGTTGGCACCAGCAATGGCGGCGGCGAGGGTTGTAGAGCTCGCCCTTTTCCCCCTCGCCCGATGGGAGCAGCAGCCCACTCTGCAACTCCATCGCCCAGATTCTCGCAGCATCAGAACATCGAGTATGTCTCCCCTCACTTCTTCTTCTTCTTCTTCTTCGTCGGCTGGGCACATTGGTTACAGTCGCCCTTTGATCTGTTTCCGGGATAGAGCTCCGTCGAAGTAGCGCTTGGAGGCCACGGCCCACGAGCGAGCCTCTCCAGTTGTGCCGCTGCTCAAGTGAGCCGTCCGCCCCGACGGAGTCGGATTCGGTCGCCCCTGACGTTGGCAGCCCGCCGGGCGGAGGTGCTTGCTGGGCTCATCTCTTGTGGCAGGTTAACACCTCTCCCTCTTTTTCCTTTTTCCCTTTCGCATTTTCTTGTCTCTACTGTTTGCTTTCTTCATCTCTCCCTCCTCATCTCCCGTTGGAAAATGAGCTCCAATTGTGCAAATTTCTAGGGTACCATCCTGTTCGTATAGTAAAGGAACCATTTTGAGAAGCTGCCTGAGAAAGAGGTGTCAGCGTGAGGTGGGGGCGAAAAATCATGTATCTAGGGGTATGAGACAACTGATAGCAGAATAGTCCATAGCTCGACATAAGAGTATGCATATCCTGAAAACAAACCTATACTCCACTGACCATGAACTCAAAGGTGACTCCAACGGTTAATTGGAGTTGTTGCATAGTCTCCTATTGCTGCAAGCCCTCCCCTGGAAACATTTTAGACAAACAAATGAGCCTCAACAGTGGACATGATAGGGATGATCTATTAATGCGCAAGGAGGAACATGTGGGTCAAGGCATACTGACTCAATTAGCAAAAAAACCTAAGTTAATGGCCTAACTCTCATGCCTAAAGGCAATTTGTTTAGAGCATCGCCCAAGGCATACACCTCAGTGCCTTGAGGTGCTGCCTTTTCAAAGAACTCTTCCTTTTCAAACAAAGCATGATATACTTAAGGTGCTAGAGCCGTCAAGTAGAATGCTGACATGTCCAGACTCCTTGCAGGCATATCAGTTATCAGTTTTTGATCTACTGCAGAGTTAAGCATAGTTTTTAGTTCATGTGATTGGTTGTCTGTTATGAAAAGTTTTATAACTTACGTGATTCTTTGTTTACTTTTACATGTACTGATTCTTTTTGCATTTTTATTAATAACCAGCTAGTGGCCTTTATGTTTCTGATATAGCTGGTGCCGTTTCAACGAGTAGAAGAGCTGTAAGTGACATTTATTTGCATTTTATTCTACTTCTTGGGTCTCCTTTATAATCCCTTTCTTTATATTTATCTCTTTATTTGCAGCTCAGGGGAGCAAAAATACCAGAAACTGATTATAAGACTCTTCCAAATGGTCTGAAGTTAGTAACATTTCTATCTCTATGTAGTGATCTAGTTACTCACATGATTCAAATTGTGTATATATTATGCTCTTTGTTGGATTGATTTTCTTTTTTTCATTCCAATTAGGATATTTTATTTTATTTTGCGAATGGAATATGATGACTTGGATATATTGTCATTTAATTCATGAGAAATGCATATCCAAATGCAAATGTATGTGAAATTTCCACATAATTTTATTTTTAGCAGGGTCATATATGTTTCTTTATCCTTGCTCTTGCATAGATTATATTGGCTCTTTAGTAGGGTATTTATACTTTTTAGTGTTGGTATCTCACAAGTTTGGCATGCATGTGTCTTTCTGTTTGTGTTACTGAGCTGAACCACCGACCCACAACTTAAAGTATTAGATGAAGAGTTCAAAACTAGTTGAGGCATGGAATGGTTCATAAATACATAGTATATTTTGTGGCTTTCACCAACATTCCCCTCACAATGAGACCTGGATTTAATACTCATTGGATGGGCTGCAACATGAAATGGGCTTGCTTCAACTAGTGTGGGCCAATCCACCCACCTAATTATCTATTAGGTTCAGTTGGTTGAGAAACTGTCAACCTGTGCTTGATCAAGTTGGAAAAGTTTTAACCTTCATGTCACCCAATGCAACCTGAGCATGCTTCACTTAATCCTTCAATATCTCGATCAGTTCTCTACCGGGGCTGACAATACACACCTTTGAGATCACCCAGGATTTGAGCTCCACACCCACCTTGCTTAACAACTCCAATCTCTGCCTGTAGCCTTCTGCTCCCTGTTATTCTCCATCTGCAAGCTGTATGATCCTATTCTTTCCTTCCTTCACCCTGCCTCTCCTTGGTGGTACCAGGTTTCCAACAAGCATGCCCCGCCTCTCCTTGTTGGTACCAGGTTTCCAACAAGCATGCAGACGATGACGGGTGATTAGGTAATAATATAAACAACACAATCCCAGCTGATGGTAGTATATGTACATTAAATCCAACAGCTGAGACATTGCTAAATCTCATGATTTCCTTTCTTCAATTTGGAAGGTTGTCGAATTATAACATACATGTGGCAGAAACTAATCTAATGCTGGCAAGATACTTCACATCCATCCTCACCCTGCTCATGTCCTTCATCGCACCCAATCTCAATCCTGAAGAGAAGACTCTTTCTTGTGCCCAATATTGTTACTTCATGAGATGCAACTCCATTTTCATGATCAGTAGTAGTATATGGGATTTCACTGCTTCTAAATTGGCGACCTCCATTGTGATCACCATCATCAACAGCAAGAAGTTCCCTCTTAAAACCAGTCAGACCTCTAAAAAGTTGCTTCACCTACTGTAACATGGAGATTCTCAATGAAAGAATTCACTGCTGGTCACCCTTTTGAACTTGAATGCAAAGGTAACATGCTTCAATTTTTGCTTCAATATTACCTTTCCTTTTGATCTTTCGTCAATATTTCATAGAAGTTCAACATGCTCACTACTTAAACAACCTCTATGTAATTGTTTACTCTGAACAGGCTACTCTTTCATTATCATCATGCTTGTGTGTGTTTCAACATTGATATCTCCTACATTTATTACTTAATTGCCTCATTCAGTAACTATTTGGATCCTTTGTTCTGTCCGCAAGCTAGTTCCTTTAGCTAGTTCCTTTTGCTCCTGATATTGTATACCATTGTGGGTACTTTAGCATTGTTGATCCCAACATCTAATCCAGGAATGCACCTATGCACCTTCATGACCTTCCCTTTCAGTTGTGCTCTTTGTGATGTGTTTAGTGTTTGATACATGCTAAAGTTCAGGAAGTCAAACCCCTTAGAAACACTGAATCTCTCTAGGCTATTTCATGGCAACTAACACCATAAGCATTTTATATGAGTTGGCTGGGTCAACAGATAATTTTATATTCCATTCTTTTCAACATCATACTCTTACCTATTTACATGCAAAATAACTTGGACTTCCCCCTCTGTTTCTGTCAGTAAAGAAGTCTCAAATTATTGGCCATGTGGACTTTGAAATATATCGTAACTTTGTAAAATTATGTCTATATGACTTTCCATGTCTTTTTTTTTCATTATCTTGTGCACTAGGTATTACGATTTGAAGGTTGGAGGTGGAACTAAAGCTGTGAAGGGGTCACGTGTTGCAGTATGATATCAAACTTTGATTCTCTTTGTGATTACAGCTTTTGTCATGCTGTTGATTGTTGCAGTAGAGTTCACCTCTTTCTGAAGGGGTCAACAGACTTTCCACCATGTATATATGTAGAACATTCCCTCAATTCAATGCCTAGGTTTTGGGTTAGAGTTTGGGCCTTCAACATGGTATCAAAACATTTACCCACTGGATCGTCTCTCCATATGTGGGCAGTTCTTCTTATCCGTGTTGCTCCCCTAACTGGTTGGTTCGGTCTGTTGTTGGTGGGGGGGGGGGGGGGGGGGTGTAGTTGTGATTTAGTCCCATATTGAAAATCTATTGGAGTTTCACTTCTATATTTGTAGACAATTCTCTCATTCAATGTCTAGATTTGGGTTAGAGTTCGGGCCTTTAACAATTATCATAGACTGAATTCCGTGGGGATGACACAGTGGTTGTAGTATCATCTGGGTAATGTCATGAGGATCACCATAAAGCATGGAATATCCTGTGGTTTTCCTTGAGCAAATGGTTACTCAAATGGATATAAACATAATACCAATCCTAAGTCTATTTCTTCTCCATTTTGCTTGTGTAATATCTGTAGAATGGCTTCAAGGTCAACATTATGTCTATCTTCAATACATGACCTCCTGCTTTGGTACACCACAGTGGAGACATAACTGAAACTAACACAGATCTTCATTCCTTTGAATCCTTTCTTCTACCAATCCTGAAAAATTATAGGAAAGTGTGGTTGACTATATTTCTTCATACTGAGCTGTAAAATCAACTGGAAACCTTTGATGTGGTTTCGTGCACCCAGAGTGGCTACAACGGAAGCAATAAGTCAGTGACATAAAGGTCTGACAGGTGCTGGTGAATGCACATATGGTGGAGGCTGAAAGCTATGCACCAAGTGCCACCAACGATAGTGATAGATAGCATTGAAGGCAATATCAACCTGTTTTCAATGATGATGGCATAGACCACAAGGACATCTAGGAATCAAATAGCTTAAAATAACAGAGATAATACAAGTCATTGGTGGTGATAGGAAAGAGGATGATAGCAATGCCCAACAGAAGGCTAGACTTCTCTTGGAACTACATTCACAGTGAAGGCAAGTGAGAGAGGTAAAAATTGGTTATGGAAATCTCATATAGAGAAATTAGCATCCTTTTATGCTGCAACCACGTTAGAACAGGAACTGGTAAGAACTCGAGCTTGATGATATCACTATTAGGGCATCAATCCATTGTATACGAGCATGAGTCCCAAGTCAGGGACATGTGAATCAAAAAGGTCGATGTACAACCCATGTTGAGATATGTAAAGCAACTTTTTAACTGGCACTACTGGGGAAAACATTTCTTTGGGTCATCTCTGTACACAATCTCTCTCATTGGATGGTACGAAATTTAGACAAACAATAATCTTGTTTTAATTGGATATGAATGGAAAGCATTTTCCAGTCAAAGCTCAGCAAAAGATCAGGAAAACCGCATTTTCTGGTTCTCTCATCTCGTTTACATCAAGTTAGAGATACTCATTAAAAAAAGGTTAGGGATGCCTTACTAGTTTGGAATTGTCAAAAGAATGATGGTACTGATTACATCATGTTATATAAGAGTGAAAACCAGAAAAAGAAAAGAAAGTAAATTAAATTAAATATTTCTCCTGTTCAATCTTTTCTTGATACTTATCTGCATAACTTTTGCATATAGCTGAATAACATGTAAAAGGAAATCTTTTGTATGACGGAAAGCAGAAAACGTGAAATGTAGGTCCTTGGTATGTCTGTTCATGGATACTGCTCGACATTTTTTAAAAGTTCTGCTGAAACATCTTTGCAAGAGAAGTTAGATTTGCAAAAATAGCTTCCTTGTTAGATTTGCAAAAATAGCTTCCTTTTCATCTTATGGCATTGCAGTCTTGAAATTATGTTTGTTTACTGAAATTTACATCAAAGCACTTTGATGAATTCTATCGTCCAGATTTAGTCTTCATAAATTTTACCATGCAATACATGATAAATGAAGCTAATCTCCTGATGTAGGTACACTATGTTGCAAAGTGGAGGGGCATAACTTTTATGACTAGCAGACAAGGTTTGGGTGTTGGTGGTGGAACGGTGAGATCTTAATATAAAATTATTGATTGCAGAATTGTTTCATTCGTAGATAGTACTGTTGTTTTTATGTGGAAATATGCATATCTAGATAATCACAGTTATCTCTTTGCTGGATAGTCTTATTATCTTTCTGTTGGTATATGTATTTCCACACGTTATTCTGTTATATTTCCTACTGTATGGTTGCTGATATTTTTATTTTCCTGAATTCTGTACATGGCTGCTGCCGAATTCTTGCATTCATTGAATATTTCAGATGATATTCCTGGTAGTCGAAGTTATTTGAATTGTGTTCTGATGAACTTCCACTAATCATCTGCAGCCCTATGGATTTGATGTTGGTCAATCAGAGAAAGGCAATGTCCTAAAAGGCTTAGATCTAGGGGTTCAAGGAATGAGGGTGGGAGGCCAGGTGAGAACTATATTACCTTTTAGTTCCTTAAAGGTTGTTCCATCCTTGAGTTCTTATTGTGCTTGACCAATTCATTTATTTGGTCAATTTCTGGGACTGTTCATATGAAAAATCAGAATATGAACAGAGTCACTTGAATTTCTCGAATCACCATATGCGGTATCACTTTCCTGTATTAAGTTTTCAGACATTTAAGTACATATTTCTAATCATGGCATTGGAGTTTAGATGATATTATTAGTTGTTGACAATCTGTGCAATTTGTTCTCCTTGGACCATTTCATAGTTGCAGTTCCAGGTTTTCACCAATATTCACATTTTATTTTCCAGTTTTAAGCATTAAGATCATAGTCTTCTCAATCACAAAGATACACACAATAAAGAAAAGAAAATTTATGTATCATAACTCTTCCTTCATCTAATTATCTTAGTACTGGATCACATGTTGTATGATTTACGTTAAAAGCCCAAATTCTATCCTAAAATGGTTTGAGTTGAGGGAATCCTCTACAAATGAAGGGGGAAGGTGTCGGTGGATTATTCATTGTGCATGTCCTCCACTGAACTGAAGTTTTCCAAGTCTTTTACCCTTTCTTTCATTTTTACTAGGGCCATGGCTTGTCTAGTGCTGGAAGTTTACAAGGATAATCAAATATGGACTCCCACAATTCATTTCAAGGGGAACTATTTCATCCTTTCATTCTATGGAGCAACATACCTTCTCTACCATACCGCAATGTACTCCTTTGAGCTCAAGACCTTCCAGATGCAAACCAATACCATCCTTCATTGCACTTGGTTGAAACTAGTTTCAAAATCAGTTGGATCATCTCTGTACTGCAAAAAAGTAGCTATTAATTTCATGCTTATTCTTAGCACTTAAATTTATTATGGCACCTTGTTTACCACTCTTGGCATCTAAAAAAATTTTAAGGATCAGCTTTTTCTATGATTTCAAGGAACATTTCACCCATGGTGGATTCCTAGGACTGCAATCCCCTTCTACAGAGTCAGCATCTTCCAGAGCACATCCTAAGAGTATCTGGGTTGTATGCGTTGGAATTTTTACCCTGTGAGGTGCTATTGGCCTCCACCTCCATTTAAGATCAAGATGATTGGGAGTACAAAAATTGTCAGACCTCATACCGGATTCCATTTTTTTCCCCCAACAATGAAAGTTCCCATTTGAACCATGTACCTGGAATCCATCATAACAGACAACGGCTTCAAATATGTGATGTTTTATCCAAAATGGATGACTTAGGACCTGTGGAAGCCCATTAAACACTTCCCATATGCACCTTTCCCCTTTTTTAATGCAAAATTGCTTTATATTTGCATATGATAAGTGATCTGCTAAGCTGGGTGAATGGCTTCACAGAGATTGTTGATAGTTCCTCCTGAATTAGCTTATGGAAGCAAAGGAGTGCAGGAAATCCCTCCCAATGCAACAATCGAGGTGAAATCTTGTCTTTCTGCCTTTTGCAAGCATCCTCTGTTATTTTGATGTTTTGGATAGAAATGACAAAATTGATTATTTTATTTCCTTGTCTTCAATGTCAGTTTTTCATTTAATGTTGATATTATATCCTTTAGCGGCAAACTTGAGGATGACATGATTTAATTGGTGTGCTGCTTCTTCCAATGTGTTGCTTGAAGTTATTGACCATACATTTTGTCTTCGCACCTGTTGGACCTTAAATTTTTCTAGAGCAAGAAAATAAGTGGTAGGCTTGAATCCCATTGTACGTGGGTGTGTGTGTGTGTGTGTGTGTGTGTGTGTGAGAGAGAGAGAGAGAGAGAGCCCACTGTATGTGGTGGGTTTGCATGTGGGCCCTACCAACTGTTATCAGTGTGGAGAGAGAGAGAGCCCACTGTATGTGGTGGGCTTGCATGTGGGCCCTACCAACTGTTATCAGTGTGGTGGGTGTGCAAGGCCTGTGCCAGCATGACTGGGTGTTTGTCATTGACCTTTTCTTTCCATTTATTTGGCACCTCCTTTAGGACTTCTATTGATTTCCATTGCAGAATTATCCTTAGTGATGTGATTAAACCCTTTCCTGTTCCACTTTTTCCTTTTTGGCATGCCTTCATCTTTCTATACACACCCTTGTTTCTAAACTACCTTATCTAATTCTCTTCCCATGTTTTCACAGCTGGATGTTGAGCTACTATCCATCAAGCAAAGTCCTTTTGGGTAATGCAATGAATCTTGTGACATCAATTATGGCTGCCCCCTGACACCTCTTACCACATTTTTTTTGTCAGTCTGACGATTTTGTTTCTGTCTATTTGTGCAGGACTTCTGTAAAGATTATTGAGGGGTGAATGCTACAGTATGCACAGCATCTGATACTCACACCCCAACACAATGCCAAGATTCTTCTCATGTATGGGAGCACTACAGTTGTATGCTCTCATCTTTATTTGAATGTACAGTTGATTGAAATGGTCTGATCTTGTGTTATTTCCTTATATTTATCTCTACTCATTGCAGCATGAAACAAAATGCATATATTCCTGTGCCCACAACTGTTTATGATACATAACCAAGAATGAGTGAGTTTCTATTTAGAATGTGTAAAATTCACAATAAAATCAAATTACATTTAATGTCTATTAATCATTCCTGAATGGGCATATCTGATTTTGAAAGCGAAAACAAACGCCTGATTGAAAATTCTAGAATGGACAATGTTTCTTATTTGGGTTTGAGTGGAAAAAGTAAGCAATTTTAATTTACTTATTTCCTCTCCAAGAAATGCCCACAAGCTACGATGTATCAGAAGACAAAATATTTCAATAAACCAAATGAAATATTCTGCTATTATCTAGTATAAAAGCTCTTCTGAAATCAAATCAACCATGAACATATCATAACAAAAGGTAATATTTTTGGTGAAGTGTTGCAGCAGAAAAGAGAGGCCAAACACATTTCTAGAACGAACCAACTACACGCGTCATGCGCATACCATATAGCCAATCAGCATCACTGGTTTGCTCGAAGGGGATGATTAATTACATCATATCTTAGCATATCCAATCCGGTTCATGATTAAATTTTGATAATAAAAAATTTAAAATAGAAGAAAAAAATTAATGTGTGCCGACCATTCCATACATTAGTTGGCATAGTACGGTACCGAACCCCAACCTTGATCATACATACCTTCATAAATTTTCATATTTCTACTCCCTAGTTATGATATATGGAGAATGAACTGAATATTTTTGTTAAAACTACAAAATATGGAATCTTGGAAAGAGATATACATTTTTTAAATATTTTAATATTTTAATGGGTATATGGGTGGATTCTGTGAAAAGATCATTATGTAAAGGTAAATTAATTTTTTTCTTTCTTAAGTTATCTACTGCTATTTATACTTTTTTTAACAATTTGGTATAACCTAGCAGGTAGTGGTGGAGGCTCAGATACAACACCCAAAGGCCTATGTTTTTTTAATCTTTTTACCTACTCAACCAAAGGCATCACTAGAACCCATGAGGGGTTCTAAACCTGAACAAACCCTATTAATTTTTCACCCACAACAAATTAATCTTGGACCACTCATTCATGTGAAAAGAAACTCTTTCCACCTGTGGGTAGGGCTGTTCAAAGTTTGGTCTAACCCGAAGAATCGAATCGATCAGTTCGGGTCGGTTCAGTTCGGTTTCAAGTCTCCTACGGTTCAGTTCGGTTTTACATTGTGGAATCACCGAATATATATATATATATATATATATATATATATATATATATATATATATATATATAATTAATAATACATAATATCATAAGAGCGCTTGTAGCGCAGTGGGCTTGGACGCAAGCTGTGCGCGACCTCCCCTTGGAGGGTCGCAAGTTCGAATCTCGCAACACCCTTAAAATTCATCTTTCTGTCTATTTTCGGTTTGAATTGAACCGTCCAGTTCGATTCACTTGGTTGGGACACTCGATTCATTTTGGGTTGGATAAAATTAGGGGTGAATCGGGTCGAACCGACCAGTGTTCACCCCTAGCTGTGGGGCACTTGTCGCCCGCTTATCTTAGGCACAAGTAAGGTGGATTCTACGGTCATCAAAGTACTATAGAACCGACCCCTCTGTACTTGAGGTGAACAAGGACGGGGGCACCGGATCTCCCCCTTATGTGAAATACTTACTTGCTATGAGAAGTAAATATATATACCCGTCCAGAGTGCCATGAAGCAGCCATAAAACTTATCTAAAGTTATATCAATCAAACAAACACGCGTGAAAGTATGAGCATGCACTATCAAAACATGAGGTACGTAGAAGAGGGAAGTATCAATTTCCACTTTCTTTGAAAAGTGGCCAATGGATAGAGACACACGCCAAAGAATAGAACCCAAAACCTATCTACCCAACGGATACCAATTTAATAGGATGCAGTACTGCAAGAGAGACTTGCTGGGGTTTCAAAAACCAGAACAGCAAGGAAGAGAGAAAGTATGATGTGTGTGTGTCTTGTTAATGACCAAAATGTTAATGCTCACTTTGGTGTAGGTGGTTTCAATAGACACTGCAATACGCCAAGGTGACGACGAAACTTGTATCAAAACCCAACGCCTTCATATAACTCAGAAGCGTCTGCTCTTCACCATGGCAACAACTCCGTATCTTTTTCCTTTCTTTTTCTCTACGAGCTCTTTCTTCCCATCATGGATCAACAACGTACGTTTCGATTTGATAAGTTACACAAATCTTTTGGGTTTCATAAAACTTATCAGTGAACGCAGTCAACAGAGACCTGTAAGGGTAAAAATTAAGATATGCAAAAGTTTGAATTGTGTCTTGCTGGTTTGTGGTAGCTAGAGCACTTGGGGGGCCGCTTTGGAAATTATTTATTCTTTAGGTATAAATAAAAAGGAGAACTGCTGGACGTCCGGACAAATAATTTGTCCGGACGTCCGAGCGGGCGCTGCCGTATTGGACAGCGTCGAGTTATGCGTGGGGCCCACAGCTGGCGATACCCAATACAGCAGGGCTAGTTCGGACGTCCAGACAAATCATTTGCCCGAGCGTCCCGAACAATGAACATTTCTCAATAAAAAGTAACAGCTGTCTTTGACATATTGGTACTTAATTAAGCTTTCAAAATCATCGAATCCTCAAGATCTCGATCGATGATCCCAAGATTTAACCAGCATCCTAATTGTAGTTCCAAATATATATATTTTTTAGAGAATGATAGTTGTCACAACTAGATACCTATCTTATTTGATTCCAAACATAATTTTGGAGATTTCGCAGAGGCACCATATTAATGACGTGGGATTATCAAGATTGTGTCTGGATATTAGGTAGATAATATAATTGTGGGCAACAATCATATAATACTTCTTTTTAAAGAGATCACTACACGAATCTGAGCCCTCGGATTGAAACTTAATTAGATCATTAGATGTGAAGGAAGTCGAAGAGAAACCCGTTAATGGCGGACCCAAAGGTGGATGGGTCAGCAAGGAGAGAAAGGTTTCTTGTTAGGAGAGGAATAGGTGTGCATACATGGTGGGCACTCTTAACACTTCGTCTCGGCTTGTTGGGGACTGCTTCCATAAGCTTATTATTACTCCCCACGACAAGCAAACATGCCATCATGGTCTTCCCCACAACTTGTCAAGACTCGTGATATAGAGAAATGCTATGCTCCCAGCAAGCCGGGAGCATAGGGAAACGGTTTGCAGCCGCGCTCCTCCACAAAGCGCCATGTGGAGGAGTAGGGCCCCAGCGCATTAAATGCGTCTTTTTTTTTTTCACCCTCAAACATGCACACAAATATTCTTATGGTGCACACAAATATCTATGTAGTGCACACAAATAGTATAAGAATGTACACAAATATATCTATTTGTGTGCACTACATAAGTATTTGTGTGCACAAAATATGTATTTGTGTGTACAAAATAGGTATTTGTGTGCACTATAAAAATATTTGTATGCACTAGAAAAATATTTGTGTGCATGTTTGAGGGTGAAAAAAAAAAAAAGAAGACGCATTTAATGCGCTGGGTCCTGCTCCTCCACATGGCACCTTGTGGAGGAGCACGGCTGCAAATCGCTTCCCTATGCTCCCGGCTTGCCGGGAGCATAGCATTTCTCCATGATATATGGTTTACATGTAGGGCAAAATATTTTTCTTATTGACATATGTGTATATACATATATATGAGATGATAAAATATGTGATGAATTAAGCACATATATATATACCCTCTTGTCCTATGAGTACTTGACATCGTTTTAGAGAAGACGCCTAACTCTTTGCTTTCTATACTTCCTTAATTCATGCACGAGCGTATTATTGTAATAGTAGATTGTCTAGACTCCTTGTATTTGTAAACAACCTCTCTTGTAATTGTTTGTATAAAAAAAGAAGATAAAGTTATCAATTAATTTTTATTTTTGAGAAATTTATTTTTAAATCTCTACTCAATATTATGCATGGGAATAAGAAGTCCCTATCAATTTTTTTAACTTAATTTTCAGTCTTTCATCTCATTACACACGTTATCTTTACAAGTTAAATCATATTACAGTAAAGACTCTCTCAATTATCGACATAAAATTTTAATTAATTTCCTAATTACATATTTGTCTCCCTATATACTCGCGCCCACGCGTATAACGTCTTGGCGACCGTCACGGGAGCCACCATGCAGTGGCCGGGTCTCCTCCTCCGGCGTGTCCTGGTATAAGGTTTTGATGAGAGATCTATACGTAGAAGCCGTGCTGTAGATTCAGATCGGTACGTAGCTAGCTAGCTAGCTATCATGAATGCAGGATAGTAGTTGTGTCATAGCAGAGGGAACTCAGAACAGGAATCTTGTGTTGTCTAGAGAGAGGGCCATATGCTGGGCTTATATATAGAGAGATGGAACTGTTATGACAGAAGGGTAGGGCCTGTCCTTGGGAAAGAGACGAACGCTTTTGATCTGTGTCCAGAGCAGAGAGAGAGAGAGAGTAGCAAAAGGAAGGAAACTGGGGAGTGCATAGAGAGAGGGGGAGAGAGAGAGAGAGAGTTGCAGGAGGAAGGGAAGAGGAAGTGTGGATAGAGAAGGCACTCAGAGATCCAGAGAGAGAGGGAGAGAGAGTAGGAGGAGGAAGGGAAAGGGAAGGAGATGGCAACGTTGGTGAAGAGATTAATGGTGGAGAGGGGCAGGTGGGCAGCGGCACTGGTGGGTTCCCCTCCCCTCTTCTTCCTTGTGGCCCTGCTCATGGCAGCAGTACTGGCGCCTGCGGCGGACGGGCAGCCGCTGGTGCCTGCGGTGATCGTCTTCGGGGATTCGGTGGCGGATTCCGGCAACAACAACGGCCGGCTCACCATTTTCAAGGCCGACTTCCCGCCCTACGGCCGCGACTTCCCCGGCCACACCCCCACCGGCCGCTTCTGCAACGGCAAGCTCGTCACCGACATCACTGGTGATCTCTCTCTCTCTCTCTCTCTCTCTCTCTCTTCGTTAATCCTCCTGCTCATGTGATGTGGATGTGTACGTGCCTGCAAACACCCGCAGTTGAGACGCTTGGGTTCGCCGCATACCCGCCGGCGTACCTCGGACCGAACGCCACCGGCAAAAATCTGCTGATCGGAGCAAACTTCGCCTCCGGCGCGTCCGGTTACCTCGGCAGCACCGCCATCCTCTATGTACGTGCTGGTTTTGAGTTCGAAACGTACTCTTCCTGGTATAAGGTTGCTCTTTTAACACCATTGATCCGCTAGCTTGGAAGAACTCTCTGCCTCTGTTCCCCTCTGTTCATCTAATGGCCCCAAAATCACGGGTTTGTTGACCTGTCACACTGTTACTAGAAATGTGAGTTTTTAAATGATTGATGTAGATGCTCAGATTATATATTATTATATTATTAATATTAAAGAGCTAATTGCATGTTTGCTTCAGAGAATCCATGGTAAGTAATTTGTTATCTATACTATCTATACTATTCTAATAAGCACCAGAAGTAGAATTTTTCCGTCTAAATCTCCCCACTAAATCTATCTATATCGCAGCTAAATATGGTTAAGCAAAATTCGGGTAAACAAATCTGAACATATCTTACTAACATAAAATAATAAATCTATCAACTTTAACACACCTCCCGTAAGGCAAGTCTCAAATATTAATTGTCACCTAAATCAACGAAGAAATCTTTCTAAACGAGGTAAGATACTCACCATCTAAAAAATCTTGCTAAATCGAGCAGACCATAACTTTTTAGAAAAATTTTAATTTTAAAAATTATTTAGATGGTAAAAATTAAATTTTTTCTAAAAAGTTATGGTCTGCTCGATTTAGTAAGATTTTTTAGATGGTGAGTATCTTATCTTGTTTAGAAAGATTTCTTCGTTGATTTAGGTGACAATTAATGTTTGAGACTTGTCTTACGGGAGGTGTGTTAAAGTTGATAGATTTATTGTTTTATGTTAGCTGCTATATGTTAAGATTTGTTTACCCGGATTTTGCTTAACCATATTTAGCTGCGATATAGATAGATTTAGTGGAGAGGTTTAGGCGGAAAAACTCTGCTTCTGGTGCTGCCACGTGGCTGCTCCAGAATTGAATTTTATTAGAATAGTATAGATAGTATAGATGTGTTAAGAATGACACTAATTAATTTTCATGGTCATATGTAAAAAAAGTGGTTTTTACCAATCTATAATATAGAAAAATATGACAACAGAGAACAAAATATAGAGAATCTTACAATTAATAAGTCTCAATCTATCCAAATTCGAACTAATTAACTCCCTATAACGTTTACAATTATTGAGCTATATCAACTCAAAAATCTTACAAAAGGAACGAGTACAAGAGAAAGGCAGATCGACCCACCTTCTTTTTTTGAACATTTTAACCGTTCTACAAGAAATGGGGGGAGAGTTATATGATAGATTTTTTAACAAGTTTGCTCTTCAACTCACACACGCCAGCAAGTAGTGTTTTGATGTTTGTCTTCTTTCCGAGCAGAGGGAGAACAGAGACGAGTAGGATGAATTAGTGTGAGTACTCAACAGTACCTGCCAGAAGGATATATATACTCCACTGTCATGATTAGTATAGTAGCTAAAGTTTTCTTATATCTTTGTACAAAGTATACAGTAGATCACAAAGATGAGAAGTAATAATGGATCCCTGTGGTGGTGGTGGCCATGGTGGTTTTTGCAGAACGCTGTGTCATTGAAGCAGCAGCTTTCTTACTACAAGGAGTACCAGCAGAAGGTGGAGAAGATCGCGGGCAACAAGACGACTTCCGACTCCATCTTCTCCGGCGGCGTCCACATCCTGAGCGCCGGCACCAGCGACTTCCTCCAGAACTACTACATCAACCCCGTCTACTACCTCATCTACACCCCCGCCCAGTTCGCCGACCTCCTCGTCGGCTCCTTCACCTCCTTCGTTCAGGTCTCTCTCTCTCTAGATCTCTGCATGTGTCCATCTATCTATCTACCTGTAATTTCTGCGTTTATCGCATGCAGGACCTGTACAGATTAGGAGCGAGGAAGATTGGTGTGGCGTCCCTGCCGCCGATGGGTTGCCTGCCGGCGGCCATCACGCTGTTCGGGAAGGGCGGCAACGAGTGTGTGAAGAGGCTCAACGGTGACGCCCTCGTCTTCAACCGCAAGCTCAACGCCACGGCTGGGCAGCTGAAGAAGAAGCTGGCCGGGCTCAAGCTGGTCGTCCTCGACATCTACAAGCCCCTCCTAGACCTCGTCGACAACCCTGCCGGCAACGGTACTCCGACCCACCTCCCTCCCTCCCTTCTGCTCCGAAGTCATGAGCAACTGAGATATAGCCGACAATTTTTTCAATTTTTTTTTTTTTTTGATTTGTCCTTCTAATAATCCTAACATGGCGCAAGCATATATGGAGATCAATAATATATAGAATGGGTTAGTAAGAAAATTAAACACAAATTATCTCACCATGATGCAGTACAACAAATTGTACACTTTTCGTTAACGCACATCCTCTATATATGTTAACAAAAATCAAAATCCAAGTCTATTGAAGGGTACTAAGTAATACTTATTGTGGTCGATCGCCATCTCTTTAAATCTCATCAAGTCTAAGATCAACAAAAATTATATATAAAGACGTCCGATATGAGAAGATATTAATTTTAAGAACGAACAGTCGATACTTTTTTGGGAAATTGGTTTGCCACAATAAATCCCGAAACAGATTATAGTTTACACTTGAATTTAAGGGTAATTAAAAAGAAAAAAAATCAGAAGGGGTCTTAACCTGGCCACAGAAATATATACTATTTTTTTTGTATGTCAGATCGATTGGCCTAATCTTAAACATGTCCTAGGCTCAATATCTAAAACAGGTGCCTACATCTTATTTATTTACAATTTTTTTAAAAAATCATCTAATAATCTTGACAAACATGAGAATCTAACTACTGATCTCTTGATGTACGACGAAATGTCCTATCAACTGGGTCACTCATTATATATAAAATATATCATTATATACAAAATATATACTGTATGATACACACACATAACACATGAAAAAATTTGGCAATTTGTTTATGCATATATCATGACTTCCTTGTTGACATCGCGTCCTTAGATTAATCATGTTAGTTTGCTATATATATATCTTTGAAATTGGGACAAAAATTACAATCACTTGCTTACTAACTAGAGTACTAATAGCTAGATGTAAAAGCATTTTGTGAATATGTTCAAGTATTAATTACCCATTTGATCTCTCTCTTCTTGGTTTAGGGGAGACGTTGATATATCCTTCCATAAAAGTTTATAACCTAGTCCTACGGCTGAACTGAGGGATTTATATCTTAACGGTGGCAAATTTTAGAGGCAAGATTAATTAATCCTGTTTTTTTTCAAGAATACAGAGATACATAGTACTGACAATTAATAGTTTAGCTACAACATCAGCTAAATCCATAAGAATATTACAGAGATACATCTGACAAATTAATTTAGCTACAACATCAGCTAAATCCATAAGAATATTTCAGAGATGTTGGGTCAAAAAGAAAACTGGTCACTTTATCAGTACTTTATTGACATTTGTGATGATGGTCCTTATAATTTGCACTAATTAACAGCCAACTGATCTGATCATCTGAGAACCTTCACCCACTGTTTAATGAAGAACACATGCAGTTTAATTTCCATTACAATTAGCTGACAAGGCAATTGCATCCTGATCATCCCCAAGAGAATAACTAGAAAATTAAAGAAGTTGAAAAATTATAAGTTGATAAGATCATGAGTATACCCCTGGCAATATATATTGTCCAAAGTGGCACAATGCACAAAAATGATCTGCAGTAATCTGCATTTTTCTCTAGCTGCATATATGATGACTTGAATCATTCATGTCAATGTGATCTGATATCATATTAAAATTCCCAAATCATCACCCAACTCAAAACATGCATCAAAACTACATCAACTGGACATGGCATGATCTCCAATTTTTCTTTGGAAAGATATTATGCATGCTAATCATGTCGTCTCTTGATCAAGCAACTTAAGATTAAGTACTATATATACATTCGAGGGACATATATATTGATCATCTGCAGATACTAAGCTTATAAATTCTGATCTGTAATGCATGGATAGTACCGTAAGTAGATGATCAAGTAATGGGCCGGAGTACTACTGGCTTAATTACTAATGTTGTTGTGGTGTGTGTGTGTGTGTGCATGGCTGCTGCCATGCATGCCGCAGGGTTCTTCGAGGCAAGGAAGGCATGCTGCGGGACGGGCACCATAGAGACGTCGCTGCTGTGCAACGCCAAGTCGCCGGGGACCTGCAAGAACGCCACCGGATACGTGTTCTGGGACAGCGTCCATCCCTCCGAGGCTGCCAACCAGGTGTTGGCCAACGCCCTCCTCGTCCAAGCCATCGACCTCCTCTCCTAATCAGCACGCGTACGTGTACACTTTGGAGATCGAGGAAGGAATCAACTCCATTTCCAACTTATAAATAGCAATCCTCATGAGGCCATGCATGCATGCACCCCCAACAGTACTAGCTAGTCTCTCTCTCTCTCTCTCTCTCTCTCTCTCTCTCTCTCTCTCTCTCTCTCTCTCTCTCTCTCTCTCTCTCTCTCTCTCTCTCTCTCTCTCTCTCTCTCTCTCTCTCTCTCTCTCTCTCTCTCTCTCTGGCCTGCTGCTGCATATATATTAATGTTCCATATGCATGTCATCATTCATCAGAATCGTCATGATATCTATGTACTCCAAGACATCTGAACCATATGTATGTTGAGGGTTTTATATTCTCTTATATAATATATTCGATTTTTGGTCTATGAAATCTATCAATATATTCTAATTAAATATCTCCCTAAAACCTTCATCATTCTTAAAAGCCTTTTCAAATCTTCCATCGTTAATCCCCAAAAGAAAACCTCTTTGTCGATCGTTTGTTTATCAAGGTTCGACCGTCCGGATCGACCGTGCCGCATTCTCCGTGAGAAAGATACGTACCGTACCGTACGTACCGCTGAGGTACGGTGGAAAAATAACTTATTTGATTTATTTTTTAAATTTTGTGACTTGGTGAATATTTAAAATGAACAAACTTCAAAAGAAGACTATCCATCCAAACTTAAGATAGACTTTTCATCTCTTCTCATACATGGACTCTCTCTCTAACTCGAGATTGTACTCTCTCTCTCTCTCTCTTTCTCTCTTAAACACATTCTAGGACTCTATATGAGAGGAAAAGACAAGCACCACGTTAAGAGACCCATGGAAGCTCTGCTCAC
Source organism: Colocasia esculenta (assembly GCA_014218235.1). Taxonomy (NCBI): domain Eukaryota; kingdom Viridiplantae; phylum Streptophyta; class Magnoliopsida; order Alismatales; family Araceae; genus Colocasia; species Colocasia esculenta. Next base: position 180,064,293 of record CM024755.1, on the reverse strand, counting down.
CAAGTCCTATTGCCCGAAGTCAGAGGAGAAGTCATTCTCAACGTTGCACCATTTCTCTCTCCCCTTTCTCTCTCATATCCTCCAGAACTATCAGGGATGTCACGTCTTCTACAGCTTGAAAAATGGCTGATATGCTCATGAGGTCTTCATCAAAGTTGTTTTACTCTTCTTCAGCTTCATCTTCGAAGTTGAATCACCTCAATTTGTGGTCTGTGCCTAAAGTTATTTATTATCAACATTCTCTCTCATATCATGATCTACATATACAAGATTATCATGCCTTACACATCTCAAACAAGGGCATACCTCTTCAAAGCTTCTTCATGAAAGTTGTTCCCTACGACTTCTTCTACGAGCTCCAACTATAATCATATCAAATGAAGCTATGTGGTTAAAGATACAATAAATTATTCTTGACATTCTCTCTCATATCACGATCCAAACTAGCAATGAGTGTGACCTCTCAACAGCCTGAACGAGGGTGATCCAGTCTTTGGGCTCTTCATGAAAGTTGTTCATAATATGACCAATGTATTCCATTAGATCAACAACAATAATCCGAAAATAGAAACAAAACTGTAACGTCTTAAAATTTATAATAAAATAATAATATGACACTAAGAAATTAAAAGAAACAGTAAATTATACATAAGACATGATCACTTATATAAAACATAATTATCTTTAAATTTAGAATATTTTTATATTATTAATATAATTCTGGTATACTATCTTTGATTGTGTGAAATTTAATTGGACGACATTCGGTTCCAAAAATAAAGTCAAATTTGAAGTCATCATAATTACTAGAAAAATATATTGATTCTAAAAATATAAAATATCAGGAATTATTGATGCATAAATGTTGAGATTAAGTCGACGTAATGATTTTTGGGATAATTTTTACTTGACAAAAAATTAATTTAAAAAATTAAAATATAATTACTATAATTTGTATCATCTCTTAATTAGCTTATATGTGAAATTTCATATCAATTAGACATCATTTAGACCTCAAGTGCATAAAGAGTTTGTCGCGGTACGACGAATCATCTGTGCACTTCAACGGGACGATATTTGGTTCTAAAAATAAAGTCAAATTTAAAGTCATCATAATTATTAGAAAATTGTACATAGATGTAGAGATTAAGTCGACCTAATGATTTTGGGATAATTTTTACTTGACAAAAAATAATTTTAAAAATTAAAAAATAATTACTATAACTTGTATCATCTCTTAATTAGTTTATATTTGAAATTTCATCTCAATTAGACATCATTTAGACCTCTTAAGTGTACACAGAGTTTGTCGCGGTACGACGAACTCTCTGTGCACTTCAACGGGACGACATTTGGTTCTGAAAATAAAGTCAAATATAAAGTCATCATAATTACTAGAAAAATATACTGATTGTAAAAATATAAATATCAAGAGTCACTGATGCATAAATGTTGAGATTAACTCGACCTAATGATTTTTTGGATAATTTTTACTTGACAAAAAATAATTTAAAAAATTAAAATAAAATTACTATAATTTGTATCATCTCTTAATTAGTTTATGATTAAAATTTCATCTCAATTAGACATCATTTAGATCACTTAAATGCACCGAATATGAAAGAAGTATGAAAAAAAAAAAATAGTGGACCGGACTGTACCGATCCGCTGTGTGCCGCGGCGTGCCGCCGCAGCACACCCGGGTCACCCCTTGAGGATGACCCGACCGTGCTTGGGGCTCGCCCGTGCCCAAGCACGGTACGGGTCGACCGTGCCGCCGCGGTTCGTGGCGGCACGACAAACCCTGCTGTTTATGTCAGAGAATAATCAAAGATAGCAAACTTAACTATAGTAAAATTAACCATACACAATAAAATATTATTTTTATCCCCGTTGTACGTAGATGACCAACCATACTCTACCCGAGAAGAAGTTGATGACCAACTATGTGGAGGGGCTCTTAATCGACTCTAGTAGGGCTATAAACGGAGCAGATACAGAGCGGATATGGGTTTTTCGATTCCAATCTAAATAGTTAATCGGATAATTCGTATCCGCTCCGAATACAATTTGGATACGGAGCAAATAATTTAATCGGATAATTTTCATATTCGGAACGGATACATATATTATCCGCTTTTGAAATATAAACTTAATAAAAGATATTAAGTGATCTAAAAATCATAAAAATATAAATAATATAAATAATATAAATATTTTTTTAAAAATATAATATCAAAAATATTATCTAAACAAAAGATTAATATTAGATATATTATATATTAATATATTATATATGGACCATTAGATTTAGGATCTAATGGTAACAAATAACTTTATTTCTGAGCGGATCTTAAATGGAGCGGATCATTTGTTTCCGAATCCACTCCGTTTATTATCCGGATAATATCCGTATCTGAAATCCACTCCATCAGATATTTGTTAAATGGATAATATTCGATTAACCGGATACGAATTCGAATCAGATCCGAATATTATCCGAATTCATTTACAGTCCTAGACTCCAGCGGAGCGGCTCTTATTGGGGATCGACCCGGAAGGGTACACGCACCAGAGGTGAAATTTGCAATAAATCACATCATGAACAATCAACAAAAAAATAAGAGATGGAGAAGAAAAAGAAGTTTACACACACTCAAGACAGAGATTTATCGTGGTTTAGAAACAATTAAGAGATCTCTTATATCCACTAAAACGCACTGAATTCTTATTTCTTAGAAAAAATACAAGAGAATAACCTTTAAAAATACCTCTCGTATATATATACGGAGTTTGAAAGAAAAATTTTGAAATGAATTGGACCCGAAAAAATTGGTTGACTGATTAGACCTACTTCATTCGACTGATTTTCACATGGTTTGACCTGGTCGATTGATCAATTCTCATCACATAATCTACACATTAAAAAAATTGGCCCTCAATCGATCAATCTGTTCAAACTATTCGGTCAACCAATATTTACAAAACATGTTTATTTTATATATATACAATTAATCTATTTCTAAATATCAAAAATAGAGGGCCACTACATTCGTACTTTAATTTATTTCTTCATTTACTTTATCTATTTTTTTCTTCTACTTTAATTAAGTTTTTATATTTTAACTTATTCTTTAATCGGCTATTGTCTGTGTGTTTTTTATTTTCATATAATTATTAATGTATTTCTAAACATCAGGAATGGAGAGCTACTACATTCATACTTTAACTAATTTCTTCATTTACTTTAACCAATTTATTTGTTTACTTTAATTAAGTTCTTTTTATACTTCAACTTATTCTTTAACCGGCTATTGTGTGTGTGTGTGTTTTTTTTACTTTCATATAATTAATACATTGGCCACTAATTAATACTTTAACTATTTTTTTTATTTACTTTAACCAATTTTTGCTTCTACTTTAACTAAGTTCTTCTTATATTTTAACTTCTTCTACTTTAGTTTATTCTTTAACCGGTTGTTGTGTGTGTGTTTTTTTATTTTCATATAATTATTAATGTATATTCATATTTTAACTGATTTCTTCATTTACTTTAACCACTTTCTTCTTCTACTTTAACTAAGTTCTTCTTATACTTTAACTTATCCTACTTTAACTTATTTATTAACAGGTTGTTGTGTGTGTGTGTGTGTTTTTTTTTACTTTCATATAAGTAATGTATTTTTGAACATCAAAAATGGAGGGCCACTACATTCATATTTTAATTTATTTCTTCATTTACTTTAACCACTTTATTCTTCTACTTTAACTAAGTTTTTATTATACTTTAATTTATCCTACTTTAACTTATTTATTAACCGGTTATTATGTGTGTGTGTATATATATATATTTTACTTTCATATAAGTAATGTATTTTTGAACATCAAGAATGGAGGGCCACTGCATTCATATATTAATTGATTTCTTCATTTACTTTAACTATTTTATTATTCTATTTTAACTAAGTTCTTCTTATATTTTAACTTATTCTTTAACTGGCTGTTGTGTGTGTGTTTTTTATTTTTACTTTCATATAATTACTGTATTTATGGACATTAAGAATGGAGGGCCACAACGTTCATAATTTAATTGATTTTATCATTTACTTTAGTTGCTACGTTAAAGTGGAAGAGAAAATCAGTTAAAGTAGAAGAGGAAACAAGTTTAAGCAGAAGAGAAAATATGTTAAAGAAGAAGAGAAAACCTGATAAAAAGAAGAGTAAATCAGTTAAAGTGTGTTGTTTGTTAATGTAATAGGTGTAGTATGTTAAAGGAATAGATATAATCTATTAAAGTCGTAGTTATTGTCTGTTAAAGTAGTAATTATAGTGTGTTAAATAGGTGACGAAATCAGTTGAAGTAGTAGAGGGAATCTACTAATGAGAAAATAAAATCAGTTAAAGTAAGCGAGAAAATCATTTAAAGTAGAAGAGAAAATCAATTAAAGTTGAAGAGAAAAATCGATTAAAGTAGAAGAAAAAATTAGTTAAAATAGTCATTGTCTATTAAAATAATAGTTATAGTGTGTTAAAGTAGTAGTTATAGTTGTTTAAAAAAAAAAAAAAAAAACACACACACACACACAACAATAAGATAAAATGACGAAAAGTGTTTGTCATAGACTTATTAGTAAAGCTATCATGAAAAGAGAGACTATCTGACATATCATTTTTTTTTACGGAGATATATAAATAAAGATAAATTAATTGGAAGTCTCTATCAAAGGAGAGACTTATTTCCTAGTCCCTGATGATGATCAGTTCATCCTCATATAATTTCATTTATTATATGCCTATTTTGGTGATTAAAAAAACTTCAATAAAATATTATCTAACAAGTTTTTATGAAGTATAGTCACAGGAAATAAATCAAGCAAAACCTGTAAGTAACTCTTACACTGTAGCGTTTAAAGTTCAGAGCATGTCATTTTTCTAAGCACACATCGGTTTCCCAAGTGATATAACGATTTCATTAAAATCATAACGATTTCCACACTTCTATCGATTTCAATTCTATAACGATTTGTTAAGTGAGAACAACGATTTGCTCTCACAACGATTTGTTAAGTGAGGACAACGATATACTCTCACAACGATTTGTTAAGTGAGGACAACGATTTGCTCTCACAACGACTTGTTAAGTAAGAACAACGATTTACTCTTACAATGATTTAGTCTCACAACGATTTGCTTTCACATTGATTTGATAAGTTACACATCGACTTGGTCGCCGTAACAATTTGATAAGTGAGAACAGCGATTTGGTCTCACAACGATTTGCTTTCACATCGATTTGATAAGTTACACATCGACTTGGTCGCCGTAACGATTTGATAAGTGAGAACAACGATTTGGTCTCACAACGATTTACTTTCACATCGATTTGATAAGTTACACATCGACTTGGTCGTCGTAACGATTTGATAAGTTTCACATCGACTTGGTCACCACAACGATTCAACAAGTTACATAACGATTTGGTCGCTGTAACGACTCGATGAGTTACACAACGATTTGGTTGATGTAACGATTCGATAAGTCATAATAACGATTTGATCACTGTAACAATTCGATAAAGCAAACAACGATTTGATCACTGCATCGATTTGATAAGTAAAACAACGATTCGATACATGCAACGGTTTGTTCGCAATGATTTGGTTATAACCATTTGCTCGCAACGATTTGGTTATAACGATTTGCTCATAACGATTTGCTTATAACGACTTGCTTATACTCTCATAACGATTTGTCTCTACAACGATTTGGTTATGATTGTAACGACTTGTGTTCACATTGACTTGTTTATGGATAAATAACGATTTACATAAACAACGACTTGATATTCAAATATATTTCAAATATTTTCAAAGTCAAAGTCTTCTCGCGTCTCTCTGATATCTATGCATTTAATGCTACTGTACACTTCACTGCAATGCATATCTGAATATCTTCTACTCTCATGCTTATATAAGAAACACATTTTAGAAAAGCAGAATGATGTTTCTATTTTAGTGAAAAGTCTTACTACACGAATTCTAACGTTGACTGACAACAAGAGACAGCATAGCTGTCTATAGTTCGGTATTTATTGTGTGTAGGTCTCTGACAGCACATCCCCATACAACGCTGGACAATATAGAAGCTGAAGGATATCAAGGAAGATTTTTTCTCTTTGCATGCATGGAACGAAAAGGACTGTTGACTGGAAGCTCACCTCTACCATGCAGTCTAACGTATACCAGAGCTAGAGACAACGATCATCTTAACGGCTACTTCAGCAAAGAAGATATTTGTACAAGACTCAAGACTCCTGGCAAGAATGGGAGAAGTGTTCAAAAATCTCAACGAAATATTCTGGAAGTGATAGAGTCTTAGCGAAAGAGCTTCGAGTTTTTCATTCCAATCAGCTATAGCTCTTGCTCTCCGTTCTTCCTGTTCTTAACCTTTGGAGAGCCCTTGAGTCCTGAGAGACTTTGCTTTTGTAGATCTTTCTCTCTCAGTCTCTACCTCAGATCGAGCATTTGTTATAAGCTTGGTCTAGGGGCATTACGCCTATTTTTCACATTCTTGTGAAGTTCCTCTTCAGGTTGTGAAGAGAAGACCTGTTGGTAACAGGTGGTGTGTATTCCCTTCGTGTTGAAGGAAGACCTGTGTATCAGGGTGTTGTATACCTCTTCGGGTTGTGAAGAGAATGCCAGCTGCGGCTGGATGTGTAATTGTTCTTGAGGGGGACTGTACCCTTGGGTAGTGGAATCCTGAGTTGTTGCTCAGAGACTGGACGTAGGACTCCTTGGGATAGGAGGTCCGAACCAAAATAAAAATTCATGTGTTGTGTGATTGCATGCTTGTGTTTGTTGTCTTCTTTATTTCTAACACTAACAATCGAACATAGTGTTTTGTGTTAAATATTTTTGTTGACAAGTTTTAACGCTATTTAAATTTAAGAATCTCATTCACCCCCCCTCTGGGCTTGCTAGCTGGGCAACACCTGATAGAGAGGTAACTCATTACAACATATATTATCCTCTATTACAGTATATATTAAGCTCTATTATAGTAAACAAGGTAAAATAAATTCATGTTATAAATCAGAGAGATTTTTAATGAATTTATCTTATAAATAATATATATATATTTATAAGAAGTGATAATTAATTTTATTTTTATTTTAATATAAGTTATAGGGAGAATTAATTGTTGGTCCCTGGCAGAGATGTGACATTATTTTCAGGTCTCTGTCAAATTTTTCCGCGTCGTCCAGTCCTTATTTTATGCGAGATTTATTTTTTAAGTCCCTGCAGTTAACCCCTCTTATCCCCCTCCTCCCCCCAGTGACTGTTTCACCTGCAAAAATGCGTAACTGCGTAAGTACGTATTTACAGAGTTACATGTGTAACTACGTAAGTATGTAAATCCTGTAACTACGTAAATATGTAATTACATACTTATGTAGTTACACATGTAACTCTGTAAGTACATAGTCTTTTACGCCTTAAGTTTGTAAGTATTTCTTCCTGTAACTGTGTAACAAGATATGAAGTAGTTACACAGTTAAATGTATAACTGCGTAACTATGTAATTACCTAGTTTTACTCTACAAAAGTCTGTCTGTAAATACATACTTACGCAGTGTGTAACTGCGTAAGTATATACTTACAGAGTTAAATGTATAACTGCGTGAGTATGTAATTCATGTAACTCCGTAAGTATATAATTACATACTTATGCAGTTACACATGTAACTCTGTAACTACATAGAGATTTTATAAGTCTAACTCTGTAATTAGGGATTACCTAGTTACATACTTACATAATTTCAGAAGGACTTACCTAGTTATCAGAGCTTACTTAGTTACCAAAGCTTGCCTAGGGCTTACCTAGTTATAGAGTTACATATGTAATTTCTGTAACTGCGTAAGTATGTAGTTACAGAGTTATATGTGTAACTCTGTAACTACATGTAAGTGTGTAATTACACATGTACATACTATATAACTACACATGTAATACTGTAACTACATACTCTATAACTACACATGTAATTACAGAGTTACATAGTATGTAACTCATGGACTCTGTAACTAGATAAGTCTCTGGTAAGTAGGTAAGCCCTTCTGAAACTATGTAAGTCCCTTCTTCTATAACTATGTAACTCAGAGACCTAAAAATAAGTCCCCCAAAATTAGGGACTAATTGATAATTCTCTCAGTAAGTAAGTAAGCAAATATTTATTTTTGTAAATTATTAAGTACTTACAGAGTTACATATGTAAATGTATAAGTATGTAATTATATACTTAAATAGTTACAGGATTTACATATTTACGCAATTACACATGTAACTCTGTAAGTACATACTTATGTAATTACATACTTTCACAGGTGAAACAGTCGCTGGAGGGAGAGATAACAGAGGTTAACGGTATAGGCTTAAAAATAAATCTCTCATAAAACAAAGACTGAACTACGCGAAACTAAAAATATTATCAATTAATTCTCCTTAAATTATATAACAGTTGTAGTGGCCCAAGAAAAGCGCGGCCCGCCTTGGCGCTTGGGAGTTGGGACGCCGAGTCTGCCTTGGCCCGCAAGGCAAATCCCACTTTAGGGCTCACCATCGCTTCCCTTTCGCCGACAACCTTCGACCCGTCCTTGGGTTTTGTGCGAGGAACGCCAGCGCCTCGTCGTCTGAACCCGTGCTGCCGTACAGTACGACGCTTGAGACCACCTCTCTCTCTCTCTCTCTCCTCCATCCTTTTTCGACACCCATCGCCATCTTCTCCGATACCAGCGGTGCCGTCTGCCTCCGTGCACAAGTACGCCGCCGGCGCCCTCCTCTCTCTCTCTCTGACTCTTTGTCTCTCCTTCTCTCGCTGCGTCTTGAACTTAATAAGTATGCTTCTCGCAACTCCGATGTAGAAGAACGAGCAGGAAGAAGGAGAGAGGCAGAGATAGCAATGGCGGCTGCTGTGATGCTGCAGAGATCGAAGTCAATCCGGGCGGCTCCGCTGCTGGGCTCCTCACTTGGTCGTCTCCTCCCTGGTGGTGCCGCCGTCGCCATCTGCCCGCTCCGGGAGATCTTTGCCCCCCAACTTGGTTATAGGTCTATCGTCCCCTCCCAGGTCCGCCACTACTACGTCGGCTTCCAGGAGGCTTACTCCAAGTGAGACCCCTAACGCTCACTTTCCCTTTTTTCCAAAGTTGTCTCTTTTCCTCTCGCTGTTTGCTGGTGGTTCTCTTCTACCGGTTCCTCTCCTGTGGGTAGATGTGGCTTGTGGGTTTCTATGCAGGTTTAAGCCCCCGATGCCGACAAATTGGGGGGTCCACATTGTGCCGGAAAAGAAGGTGTTTGTGGTGGAGAGGTTGGGTAAGTACACTATGCTGGGTCCAGGTATCCACATGCTCATTCCCATCGTTGACCGGATCGCCCACATCCACTCACTCAAGGAGGAGACAGTTCGCATTTCTAACCAGTCTGTCCTCACCAAGGACAATGTCAACATCCTTGTGGGTAGTGTCATCCATGTCAAGGCATCTCCTTCATTCTCTCTCTCTCTGCACATCTTTGTTCGATTTTCTTGAAGAGTTTCTAGGTTTCTTATTTTCCTTTGAAATTCTAATGTGTTATTGTTACTGATTTTTAATGGACCTTTTGTAGATTGTTGATCCATACTTGGCATCTTATGTTGAAGAGAATCCTATTTTTGCGGCAATCTGTAAGGTTTGGGACTCCGTGCTGGCTGAGTTGGCAAATATCACATTGGAGGAGACAGTCTCAGTGATAGAAACACTTAACGAGAAGATTATGGTAAGTGTTTTTCCATGATATTTTATACCTCTTAGTTCTTTTAAATGTCCTTATCTGATCTTTTATTTTTGAGGTAGGTACAACTTTGTAGAGGAGTAGTTGATTTTCTTTGCCTTAATGAGTTTCAAGCATTTGGCAATTATAGTGTTATACTGATCTTTTTAGTCGAAGAGTGTATAAGATATTTGCTTTTAACTTTCTAAGAAAAAACACAATCGTGTCAACAACCAATATCCCCTTCATCCCAATTGAAGCCCAACCTCTACTGACTTAAAGCTGTCAGGATTTGCTTCATCACCAACTCTGGCTCGGTAATTTACACTTACCACAATTGGGACGCTTTTGTACATGGGTATGTAACCCAGGGTTACCTTAACCTGGTATAGGCTAACCCATAAATTAACCTACCTGTCTTAGGAAATAAAGTAGGACTAGGTAGGCAACCCCATTGCCGAAACACTGCGGTAAGCCCCTACCTCACCTGTCAGGTTGTCACCTCAAGAAAAAGATGACCATTTTCTTGGCCTAACCTGGGGTAGCATCCCACCCCACACCCTGAGCTGGGCACACTAACCAGGACTTTAAACCGTCGGACCCCTAATTATAAGGACACCCTGTAGTTAGCCTATACCACCATGCCAAAGTTAGGTAAATATTAACCTTGTGCTTACACCCCCATACCCAGGGTAAAAGGTTTATCAAAGCTTAAAAGAGGTTGCAGATATAGCAAGAAATGGGTTTTTTGGTGGATGTTGTCTAAGGACAATACTGACTATAGCAAAAAAAAACTTGCACGGTATATGAAAGCAGCGGTGCATTTTGAATCAATAAGTGATTATTTCAAAGATGTTTCTTCAGCCACATGGCCATCTTATATATTAGCCACCTTATTCATGCAAGTTTCAAAATGTTTCAACTGCTGTCCACTCTTCCTCTTTTGAAAATTTTGAGGCTAGGTTAAGGTTTGGTTGGAAGCTTGGGGCAGTAAGGAGGCTGATATAGTGAGGTTTTATAGATGCTTATTAATGGTGGGTCTGACCAAGTGATAGTCAAGGTCTTTCTCTGCAACCAAAAGATACAAATGGCTACTCAAGTCTTTTCTATTTATCTTTGCCTCATTGCCTTATTTCTTTTGAATCTTAGTCTTCTACAACTTGATTTTTACATTATAACATTAACTTTGCTCATAGGAGACTTTTCCTTTACGTTATAACATTTATTACTTTTCTTATAGGAGACTTTTTCTTTACATTATAGCTTTTCTCATAGGAGACTTTTCCTTATGGATATTTGAGTCAAATTCCAAACTTTTGCATTGAGAAACTTGATGTTTAAACAATTGGTGAAAGGTCAAAACACTTACTGAAATTAATACACTTGATATCCCTGTTGCTATTTTCTAGTTCCCTTTTATAAAGAGGATCCAATTGGAAACCTGTTGAATCTAATTGATGGAGTGTTGTACATTTCAAAATATTGACGGAGTGTTGTAGCCCTGTGTCAATATATGATGGAAGTTGTTTGTCAGCATTCTCACCCGAAGAACATGAGATGAACATGAAATTAGCATTGGAACAATGATAGGAGCAAGGACTTCTAGACTCTCTTGGAAGTAGGAATGCGAATGGGGAGTATAGACACCTTTTTTTTTGGGTAGCGGGGACACCTGAAAAGAGTTAATCTTGCTTCTAAGATTATGATCAATCAGGTGCCAATCATTTTTTTATCATAATTTAACCCATGGCTTCTTGTAGAAGAGAATGTTCATTCCTAAATTCGTCTGTTCAAAAGAATTGGCCTTCTATCTAATTTGTGGCTTGGCATTGAGGCGAGATGCTGAGGGTGGCTTGCATGGATTCCGGAATCGACAGATCTGGATCGCGATCGGCCTTGGTCCCCTTGGATCATAGAAATTCCAGCCAAATCGGACCGAATAGTCTGGATGTGCCTGGATTGGTCGATCCCAGGGTGATCTGGCCAATTATGCCACACAAGATTTTTTTCCCCATCTATACTAATCATATATCCTTTAAACTATCATTTCACATATATTAACTAATACATATTTATATATGTACACAAATTGATGTCTAATATGATTGTGCATTTTAATTTACATATTTATGTATACAAGTACACAAACACATGTAGACATACTAGCTATTACAGATTGGGAACCTGGTTGAGACTGGAGAGGAGAGTCCTGCACTCCTGCTGGCTGCTTGAGGATTGTACTATCTACTAGTTATTACAGATCGGGAACATGTTTGCCATGGATCTATATTTTGGTTCACCACATTTTGAATTTGTTTTTTTTCATTTTGTGATTGGTGCAGCATATGCTTCTCTGATGAACTCCATATGCACCAACTAATTTATTGTTATGTTGCCCATGAATTAACCTAGATTGTTCTACTGCCAGTAGATTAGAGGCTTTTGTTTGTGGACCAAGATGTCAATGTCTCTCCACTTCACAAATGTATCAAGATATCTAGACAGAGACAAAAATGTCTACACATTGTACATGTTATTTGTGATCATGCACATGTAAAAACATAACACTGGAATTTTAACTGGACTAACCGGTCATATTGCAGAATCATTATGTATCAAGAATCAAGACCTAGTGTTGGGTGTACCGGGGAACCAGGCTGACCTGGGTTTCCCCTGGTATGGTGTGGTACCTGGTGTACCGTACTGTACTGAACTAGAATGCCCAACTTTGGCCCAATGAAACTATAGAAAGAAATTTAAAAAAATACACTTCATGTGGACTGTGCCGGGGATCGGAAAGTCTCTGGCATGGTGCGATTCGGATGTGTTGCACTGGTATGGTGTTGCACGGCCAACCCTAGTTGTACTACCAAATTTGATTAAGAAATAACAGAGAAATTTGCTCTGTTAATAAAGTATTAAAGAGCTTGAAGAGAAATATTCTTGATATAAGATCTGGTTTACTAGAATTTGATATTTTTGCACTGCTTCCAAATGCTCCAACAGACAGGATGGGGGAGAATATGTAGGATTTCAGAGCAATTACAATTGTTCCATCTGTAGTCTAAAAATTCAAAAAGCATTGTCTTCAAAGTTGTGGAAATTACACTTCGCATTCACTAAAGATCCAAAAGTTCTCCATACTTTTACCTTGAAAAATATTCTTCGTACTTCTATGGTGAAACTACAATGTACTATGAAGTATGAATAGGTGGTCAATATCTTCATCTGAATGCTATCAAAAGACAGTTCCATTTGTATATCTTTGTGACCTACATTTGCCGGAATGGTAGGCACGTAAATTCATTAAGTTCAATATCAATTGTTAAAGGGGTTATGGAGATGTTATCATATCATAGTGGATGGTGCACATTTTTATTTGTTGCATGATATGCCATGTTTATCTGAAAGCATTTAATAGTATGGTTTTTAGAGCAATTCATGTTACAGTTTCAGAGGATTTTGATGTCTTAGCCTGCCTAATTCTCAGTGTAGCAAATCAACATTGTTATCATGTCTTTATATTATTTTGTGCCATATTTGTTTGCAGAAAGTAGTAAATGAAGCTGCTACCAATTGGGGTGTTAAGTGTTTGCATTTTGAGATAAGTGAGTTTCCTCCTCTTTTAGTATACGGAAAAATATATATTACTGTCCTACAATCCAAAATTTTGTGAGCAGGGAAAATTTCACCTCCTCCTTGTGTTAAGGAGGCAATGGAAATGCAAGCAGTAGCAAAGATCCGTGCAAGGGCCCGGATTCTTGAAACTCAAGCAGCAATGTTCTGTGAAGAAAATAGGGCGAAAGGTAGCTATTGTCTTATCTTTCTGTCATGCAAGTGTTAGTACAGTATATGTCCTCTCATATCCTTTAGTCTAGAGATGTTTTAGAAAGGGTCTCCACGAGCAATAATACATAATTCATGCTCCTTGTCATGTTGGACGGTTTATATGTTTAAGCTTTTTAGGCAATATCATGCTAAATGTTAGAGACCTAAGTGATCTGCCAAGCAAATCGTTTTGTTACTTTTGAAATTAATCTCAATTCATCATCTTAGCTATCGTTGCTGTTGGATCAATATAATTGAACACATGACCAAATGTTGTAGTTTGGAAAATGCTGCTGGCACAATTGTAGTTGGTAATTTGTCTTGCGCACCTTATTATATTCCTTTTCTCTGTGTAAACATGATATGTAGAACTAGCACTCAAATGTCTTGCCTACTTAAAATTCTGATGATAATTGTTTTATTGGTAATAAACTTCTGTATATCAATGATTGGAGATTGTAAAACTCTTTCATATGTATGCTTATATGCATATACCTCTTATATCAATGGAACCTGGTTTTTTTGAGTTTGTATGTTGGTATTCACCAATGTGAACCATTTAATAAAATTTTTGGAATACCTTGGAAAATGTCATCTACAGAAATTTAGATTTTTCACATTTATCAGGATCATATAGAGAGGTGATGATGTTTGACCGATGTGTTTAGAGTTCACATGCGTAATGGCATGAGTTTCACTTTGAAAAATTATAGTAAACAATTGAATGCTGGCATCATCATCATCATATCTCATTATTTGGGTCAGCTACATGAATCTTGTTTTGCCAAAGGTTTCTATCAAATGTTATATTCATATTTAAACCTAAGAAGCCCATCATCATCATCATCATCAGAGTCTTATCCCATTATTTGGGTCAGCTACATGAATCTTGTTTTGCAGTTAGGACGACAGTGTACGTGCCCAAACCACTTGAGTCTATTTTCTCTTATTTCACTATCAATTGGAGTTATCCTCAAGTCCTTAAGAAAGCACTTGTTTTTAATCTTATCTTTTTTAATTTTACTACACGTTCACCTCAATATCTTCATCTCTGCTATATACATTTTGTTGATGTGTTCTTTTCGTACTATCCAACACTCAATATCATATAACAAAGTAGGCACAATTGTTTAATAGAAGTTCCCTTCAAGTTTTATAGGTATACGACGATCACAGAGGACTTTTAATGTACGTCTCCATTTTAACTAATCTGTTTTAATCTAACACTGTCATAAATATTCCCATTCTCTTGAATGATAGACTCAAGTACTGCAAGCTACTACTCTTAGGAATGTTTTGTCCATCAATTTGAACCATATTTTCCTATAACATCCTCTCATTACTATAGTTACATTGCATAAATTCTAACTTGCTCCTATTGATTTTAACATCTTTAGACTTCAAAGCTTGTCTCCAACATTTTAACTTAGCATTTAAACTATCGATATTTTCATCAAGTAAGACAATATCATTTGCAAATAACATACACCAAGGGATATCCTCAAACAATTGTTTTGTTATTTCATCCATAATTAGAGCAAAGAGATACGGACTTAGTACAAAATTTTGATGCTAAAGATTTGACATTATTTTATTGCTGACTGTCAACCTAATGCAAACCCTCCTTTTTTTCTCATCTGGGTTTGGGAGTGGCCATGGCAGTGTTTTGCTTATGCATACCATGCTGAACGTTGGTGGCATGTTGAATAATGTTTTGCTTATCCATACCATCCAAAAATTTTGTGCAAATAGCAGTTGGAGAACTGCAAGAGGAAGCATGCATAGATGCAGTTAGTCAAGAGGACATAAGGCATCCGGAATAAACATATGAAAGGAACAATTTTCTTTTAAACCCCATGGGATGCCCCCATTAGACTTCCCCTTCCTCTCCTCACTCGTTCCCCCTTCTCTCCCACCTCCAAGGTAGGTCGTCGTCGTGGTCTCCCTCCTTTGTCATCACCTCCTCCGTCAATGGATCACCGTCTCATTCGATGCCATCGCCGCCGTCTTGTGCCGCAGGCTTGTAGGAGAGTCATCCCTCTTCCACGGTTCCACTATCGGAGCCTCATCTTGCGCAGGGCGGAGCCTCATCTCCAGTAAGTCCCTCTCTATCTCTCTCCCATAGTGTCAGCCCCCCCACCTCCCCATTGGTCGGCAACCCACACGCCCACTTCGCTTTGTTGCTCTTGTTCGCTTGTCTCTTTCCATTTTGCTCCAGCTCCCCCCGCTGCTCAAACCACATTGTCTCCCTTGGTTCTTGGGTCCCTGCCTTCTCTTTTGGCCCACTCTTCTTCCCATTGTGGCCCACTGAACACCGCTAGTCAAGAGGCTAGTTAGCTTCTCGGGGTGGCAGACCACATCTTCCCAGACCCTATATTGGAGTTTGCGGAGGCTTTCCCCTCTCTCTCTCTCTCTCTCTCTCTCCCCCCCCCTCCCCTCGCTAACGGCCCTTCTCAATCCTCTGTCCATCTCATTCTCTCTGTCTTCCGACCCTCCCCATAGGCCCACAGATGCCACCTCCCCAAGGTCCCCCCCTTCTGTTTACCCCATGGTCCCCCCACAGTCCCTTAGGCCCTAATCCCACTCTCTTTCTCTCTATCTATGCTCATAGTCCTTCCCCTCTCCGTTTGCTATTTGTTAACAACTTACAAAATGGATGAAGCTAAAAATGTGTAGCCTTTCAGTATTTTCTGTAATTTTCTTGATGTTATTATGTTTTTTTTAATTTATTTCTGATTTTTTGTAAATTTTTTATGCAGTTTAATATAATTGTTATGCAATTGAATTGCTGCAGTTTCCTCATACTTCTGAATTCTTGTAAATTTTTATAATTTTTTCGTATATTTTATTCTTGTTTTATATCATCATCATCATCAAAGTTTTATCCTATTATTTGAGGTCGGCTACATGAATCTTTTTCTGTCAAAGATTTTTATCAAGAGTTATATTCATGTTTAAACCTAAAGAAGTTAAAATCCTTCCTAATAACATCATACCATCTCATTTTTGACCTTTCTTGAGTTCTTTTGCTAGTATCCACTACGATTTGATCACCTTTTTAATCGGTGCCAAGTTAGGATGGCGATGCACGTGTCGAAACCACTTAAGACTATCTTCTCTCATTTTTTTATCAATTGGAGTTATTCTTAAGTCTTCACGGAAGCGCTCATTCATAATCTTATTTTTATTAGTATTATCACACAGGTATCTCAGCATCCTTATCTCCGCTACACATATTTTGTTGCTACACATATTTTGTTAAAATGTTTATTTCACATTGTCCAACACTTGGTACCATATTACAAAGTAGGCTTCACAGTTATTTTATAAAAATTTTCCTTAAGTTTTACGTGTATTCGTTGATCATAGAGGACTCTTGATGCATTTTCCTATTTTAACCATGTTGCCTTGATCCTATCATAACTGGTCTCAAGCCTGGGCGAGAAAAGAGGGTTTGTGTTAGGTTGACAGTTGGTAGTAAAAATAATGTTAATTCTTTAAGTAAATCCTTGTGTTATATATTAGGGGATATATACTTTGGATTTTTTAATTAGTGGCCTAAGTGCTGGCTGGGTAAGTGTCGGCTAGGTGACACCTAAATTACTTAGGGAGCACGTCAACACCTCGGTTTACTTTGTCGCCTTGACAACTATGGCCACGTCCATATAATATTGTGTGCCCCCATTCATTTTGACTCGAGATCTTCCAAGACATCTATGCATACACTTCCAGGTTCAGGGCACAGCCACAGGATAAGACCAATTATGTGGTTCATGGGTCACTATGTGAACGAATATTTTGACTTCCTGGAAGGGCTGGTCCTGCCACAGTGTCGTGTATACACCCCCTAACCCCGTTGGTGCGTATGTCTTTGTTCTAAATTCGGTTTGCTAATGTTCCATTTACTCTGGAATGCTTACATACCTATATCTGCTAGATGTATTTTATACCATGCGTTTGCATCTTTTTCATGTAAAAGATCTTTGTCCATCTCCTTTATTTCTGAAAAAAAATTATTATCGTTCTCAGATTGTACTTTCATGCACACTTTTTAGCCATCTTTTGACATCTTCTCATTCACATTTAACAGCACAATCTGAGGTTATGTTGATCATGTCAAAAGCGGCAGCTCAGAGTATGAGGAAGCTGTCGGATGTTATAAAAACAACACAAAAGTTGAGGTATGTTTTTGACCCTTCTATTTGAATGCGTTGCGTGTTGATGGGATGAGGGATGAAGAAGGGTTTTATTTCAGTTGAGTCTTGTTACTTGGAAGTTGAATTTCAAGAAGTGTCCGTCATCAGACGGATTCATATTTAATTATTGGTTGTTTCAGAACTTCACTATATTTTTCGTAGTTTTGATATTCTTTTGCAATTAGGGCTGTCAATAAATATTCTTTTTTTCATTTAGCTGATCCATTTGTGTATTTTTCTAATGATAGAAATGAAAATGGTTTTTCAGAAAACCCATTCCACACTTGCTTTTCTATTGCTGTTTTTGATAATATATATTATATTTATAGAATGATAAAAAAATCTCCACAACTCTTAAACTTCGAAACCCTTGCTCTCTCAAAGTTTTAAAGTCACCATCCCCCCAACCCCAACTTGTGTTGTTCGAACGGCGGCCCATCACTGGTGGTCTGTGGCTGCTCTCCCACCTTGCCTTACACATGGTAGTACTCCCACCCATGGTTTGCCGTGGTGAATCAGATCGTCCCGATTTGTCTGAATCGGAGTCAATCATGAAAAACCCGATTCTCGATTCCATCATTTCGGTTTATTCCTCCCGAATCGATCCGAATATAATATATTTATTATATATAATATATCATATTTATAATGTATAATAAGAAGAAACCCATTTTACCTCCCGATTCCCAGCCGGCAAACCATGCTCCCACCAACAGCTCTTGCACTTGCACTTGCGCGTGTCTGTTGTTCCACCGGCCGTTCCTCAGCAGGCAGCGGCTCTCCCATCTGCTTCCAGCCTCCCTCTCATCCACTCACCCGGTTGCACCCATGGATGGCAGCTTTGTGCTGCTTATACAGCTCACCTTTGCCGTTTATGTTTACGACCCAATAGCCTGCCCAACTAGTCGACCTTAACCCAAGCTTGCACCGCCGGTCACTCGCAGCCAATTAGCTGCCCACCCATTCCAATGCTTGCTCATTAGGAACAAATATGAAATATATGCTGTTGGTTATACTAATTTGATCTTGACATGTTTCATTTTGCAGGGATCATTATGACCTAGAGGATGGGGAGAGGAGATGATGGTAGATTATGAGTAAAATATATTTTTGACTTAATTGCTATATTGGCTATGTACATATATTAAACATGATGAATTATGGCTATATGCATAATTTAGGTATTTTGTGGATCTATGAATTTGTTCTAGTCATGTAAATGCTATTACCATATTGTGAATCATTTTCACTTTTGGTCCCAGAATTTCTTTGTGAGACTCGGAAGCGGAAATACCCATTTATGTTTTCTACCATATGTTGGCAGCCCTAGTTGGCAAGCGCGGCAAGTTTAAGAATGTGTAGTAGTATATGGAGGAGGAAATGGATGAACATGTCCAGTGAAAATTAAGAAACATGTATTGTGTTTATACAAATTATTTATTGCATTTGTGTGGGTTCTCATTTGGTGGGCACAATGTCCTGATAGCCCGTTGACTAATGGAAGTGAAGTCTCTCACAAGTGAAATAAATGTAATAAGTTTTTAACATTCTAGATCTTTTACTGCTAAAATAAAGAGACCCGCATTTTTGTCATATTCCAGACTTTAGCCTGCGGCTGAGGACCCCGGTTGGGTCGATCGGTTAGAATTTTTGTTTAAAAGTAAAAAGTCCCGAGTTCGATTTTTTGGGGGGTTTACCTGATTTACATGCAATCTTTGAAGTGTGTAGATCAGGAGTTTTTCGGTCAAGTGGGGTAAGAGCAATACGGGTACATGGAAAATAGGAGCTGTCAAGTCTTGACTTTAGAATTTACGAACATCAATTTCTGAGCTCACAAAATCACACGGGGCAGAATTTTTTCGTTACCCAAAAAAAAAAAAAAATTTACCCTGCGGCTAGCTCTGCGTCACCAACTGTTGTCTCAGCTAGATTCTCGCTTTCACAATGGCAGTTCAAAAGGATGTCCGGGAAAGATGACTATTTAAGTTATAAAAAAATATTTCTTGCAGTGTCTAATGTGTTTTGGAGTGTACTTTTGGTCTTTCATTTGAGAATACGCAATAAGTTGCCAACGTATTGACCAATGGAGGAGAGGTCACATATATATTTAATAAATGGAGTAAATATTTCTATTCTAAGTCATCTCTTGGAGTAGGTATAGTAGATAAACAAATGCGTATCTATAGTGTTGGAAAGATCTTTTCTTAAAAGTTGCTATAGTGTTGGAAATACCCAAGATCTGCTCCAGACAAGAATCCATAAGAAAGCACTGCCAGTCTTGTGGCCACGGGTGAAAGGCCCAACCATAACTCCACCTCTATAAGAATAAAGAATTGTAGATACCAACCAACACCACACTGCAGTCACATCATCTACAGTACCCATGATTGGCACCACTAGAGATTTTAGAGTCCCTAGAGAGAGACAGTGAAAATATAAGACTAGTTGGAGATCAGTACGTCTACTGATGTCCGTTCCCCAACCATAAACGCATTACAAACGACAAAACACAGAACAATTCACACACCACAAGTCGTTGCCCCAACGTCATCTTTTCCTCAACCAGACGAGCTACGACTCGACAAACGAAAAAGTGAGGGTGTCCAGAAAGACGATCAGACCTCAACAGTACACATAGTACCGGAACAAGACCTTGAGCACACACAATGTCTGGTTCACAAAAAATTTGGGGTACCTAACTGGAGAGGCATTCCGAAATAAACGTCGGACCACTGAACACGGCAACCACACAGTCCACCATCTCAAGAGCCACATAAACCTTTAAAACACATATTCATAATCACTAGTAATTATATTAAAACTTCCCACAAGTCTCGCTAGATCCTCACCTGAGGTGTAAGTGACCCGAAGAGTCCACCCCAATTCCAGGAGGACCTCACTACAAGTCAACTCGCACACCCTTTCCACAAGCCACAAACTATACAGTAGAAGAAAGCTACTC